>OY979721.1:4815194-5415194 GCA_963855995.1 Muricea muricata
TAGTCAGCTGGTTGCCGGCGACAATTTTCAGATTTTATGACCGTATCACAGGGGGAGACTTGGTCACGTTTCATACATGGATGCATCCGCTGAACGTTCTCATACAGATTCACTGCTCACTTGATCCATACCTGTACGTTCTTCGCAATAGACGATTCAAGAATGCAATTGCAAACGTTGCAAAGCATCTGTTAAAAAGTTAGCGGAACATATTTAATGACTTTGATTACGTGTATAGTATAGTAATAGTAATAGTTTATTAGGACTCTCTTGCATTTACAGACAACTGAATTAACGAGTACTTTACAATAGATAAGAACATGTTATAAAATAGTACATAGATATACTTTAGAATCTAGGCTATTTACAAGAATTAACATCATTAGGCATTTACCAAAATAGTAAATAGTGCATGCATAATTGGTTAGGAACAACATATTAAGAGTATTTAAATGTAAAAAAGGATTGAGCTTTAATTGTTCTGCAATCAGAAACATTATTAAATAGATAAAAACGATCAGTGTTTTGTTTCAAATTAATGTTATGGTCAGGAACAACAGGGATTGGCAGTAAGGGATGGTTTCTTCGCCTCATTCTGGCCATGTATTTCTGAAATATTTGCACTCTTCTTGTGGTTAAAGTTGGTAGTTGTGCAGAGTTCAGGGCCTCCGCATATGACTCACTCTCCGAGAGAATTATCTTAAGTGTTCGTTTTTGGACCGACTCAATTTCCGTCGATAGATAATCCGGAATGTTTTGCCAAATAGGGACGGCGTACTCAAGTACTGGTCTTACTGTGCACAGGTACACTTTCAGTAAATTCTTTTGGTCAACCCCAGCTTCGCAAGGACTCTTAAGGGTATAGTTTTTTGTTAGCCTTCTTAACAGTGTATTCGATATGAGGATTCCATTTTAGGTCACTACTCAAAATGACACCCTAAGATTTATACGTTGTCACGCGCTCAATAACATTGTTACCAATTTGGTCGAAGTAAGAAATTGGGATTATGTAGGAAGTTTATAAGCATTTCCTTACACTTCTTAGGATTGAGCTTCATGTTATGTTCAATAGCAAATTCATGTATATATCTGAGACTGTAAAATTAAGGAGGCTGATAGAGTTCCTCGGAATATTCTCGAGGGCTGAAGTATCACCCACGAATTTTGTACGGAGATGCCAGTTAGCCAGTAAGCTATTTGTCATGACCATAAAAAGTACCACTCCCAGTTTAGTCCCTTGGAGTATTCCTCCCTTCAGAGTTTGCCATTGAGAAGGGACACTACCAATTCTAACCGCCTGCCTACGATTAAACAGAAAGGCTGAGATCCAGGATAGCCAGGCAGGATGGACCTAGAGCTTATACAGTTCTTGTACTAAAATAGAGTCTAACTGACCACTCAGAGTGGTCAGTTAGGTCAAAACCTTTTGAGAAGTCCGCGAAAAAGATACGAGCACCAGCTTCGCCCCCGACCAATGCCTCATGAATTGTTTGCATCATGTAGAGAAGGGCATCTGTTGTCGAGTGCCCTTTGCGGGCATATTGGCGAGGGTCGATTTTTCCTTCCACATCCTTTAATAGTCTAGTGCAAGTAAAGCCTTCCATAACTTTTGCCATTGAAGAAGTAAGCGAGATTGGGCGGAGATCATTTTCAATTGTTTGGGGAGATGATATCTTCGGGACAGGAATTACGATAGATGACTTAAGTGGTGATGGGACCTCCGCTTCTTTCATTGACTGGTTCTAAATATTACGAAATTACGATAGATGACTTAAGTGGTGATGGGACCTCCGCTTCTTTCATTGACTGGTTGTAAATATTACGAATGCCTGGAGCCAGTTCAAGAGCAAACTCTTTCAGGATTCTATTCGGGATATTATTAGGGCCAATCGCCTTACTAATTTGCAATGGTGCTAATGATTTACACACCTCACTTTCCGTAACCAGGAATTCTTCAGGGATTTGCATAGGTGGAGTTGGTTGGCTCAGAGGGGCGAAGTGATCTGTAAGACTAACAAAGAAGTCGTTCACTTTTTTAGCTAGGGATTCTATATCCATGTTGATGGTACTAATGGTACCATTCCAGTCGGATATTTTGTCCTGATAGGTTTTTAAACTCTTTCCACCACTTTACAGGGCTAACTCTATCAACATCTGCTACCTTACTATGAAATTAATTAGATTTTGCTGACTGGATCGCACGTTGAACCTTATTCCTTCAAGGGCTATATAGCCTTTAGAATTTTTCCTTGTTGCTGGAGTACACAATGGCGCCTAGAAATCCACAGCTTTATCGTATTAGTAATCCACGGTCGATCTGTCGGAGGCTTTTTAATCACTTTCTGTGGAAGAAAGGTATTAACTGCTTGGTCAAGCTCTGACATAAAGAGGTCAAATTTATCTTTGCTCGTACTCGCACTTAATATCGATGACCAGTTTTTTTTTGTTATCCATCGTCCAAAGGCACACCACGCAGAGTTCCACATGTCCCGGATTCTAATTTTTGTAATAGTCTGTTTAGATGATATTGCTTGGCTTGGTTTTGCTAAGATCGTATAGTGGTCGGATGAACCAACCTTTGGCAATCTAGATACTTCAAACATCTTAGGTCTATCAACAGCCAATCCAATATAGCAGAATCTCTGGTTTTAAAAGATACAAGTTGTTTAAGATGGTTCACCTGTGTGACATATTTCATTTTAAAACCTGTAGACGTGGGATTAAAGTCACCTGTAAGTATAACAAGCCAAGCGTTAGGTTCCTTAAAGAGTAATGAGTCAAGGTTATTCTGCACATGGTCCCTAAGGACAACATTCTCAGGTTCTTTATTAGATGTTGAATGATATATTACTCCAAGAATAATAGATGTAATATCTCTTAGGAGTTTATGTGGTCTTAATGAAATCCAAATTGATTCTACTTCAGATTGGTCACATGAATCCAAACGGCTACAAGGTATTTTTATCCAAATATACACAGACCCCACCACCAGAAGATCCTACGCTATCCCTATGAAATAAGTTGAATCCAGGGATAGATACGCATTGATCAGGAATGTCAGGTGATAACCACGATTCAGTAATGCAAATAACAGTTGCAGAGTTTAGCTCTGCAATTTGCTGGAGCTCGTCAATTTTCTTTGGTAATGATCTAATATTAGTGGACAATATAGTCGGGATATCATAGGATTTTGGGGGATTCTTATTGAGATCAGGTTGTTAATATTTTGGGTCTTCCGGGTATAATCCTTAATCAATACTTGGTTGTTCTCGTGGGTATATCCATTAGGGGTTGTAAGGTCGGTAAGGGTTGTATGAAAGGCTGCGCGTACAAATGGTTCATAAATGGGTGAAATATCGCAGGTGGAAACAAAGAGCCGGGACATGGACTCGGTTCCCGAAATGGGGAAGAAGAACCTCTCGGGTCAGACTGCAGAGGTCGCTGGGAATTAATATAGTGGGAAAAATCGCCGGAGTATGGACTTGGAACTCGAAAAGAGGATGTAGAACCACTCGGGCCAACCTGCAGAGGTCGGTGGGAATTAGCAGAGTGGGAAAAATCACATTTAGATCCCTTTACACGATGTCTCTTTCTACGTAGAAAGGGACAAGCCACTAAATGTTTCGGAGTTTGGGTATTTGAATATGATGGTTTATTAAATCTGGTAGTAGGATTTGGGTTATTACACTAAAGTTAGTGGGAATTTAGATCATTGACATCATTAACTTCAATATCAACTTTTTTGGCTTCAATGTTTAGCATTAGGGAAACAGGATCATTTGCTTGGTTGCCTCCCTTTGTGTTATGAAAATTCTTAATGGTCGAATGGGCAGCCACTGTGGTAACTTCATTACTAAACAACGGGTTTCCTCCTGAGAGAATGTTATTCTTTTTAGACGTATGTGTATAGGGGTTTGCGGCCTTTTGCCTATGTTTGTTTTAGTTTTGCGAGATTTAGTAACTTTTATGAGTCCCGCTCCTTCATTATCAAGCACAATAATCGGTTCGTCGCTCAGTCCGCTTTGAGAATGGGTTATATCGCTGTCTATCTGGGTCATTACGGATTTGGTTTTATTCAAACAATTGTTGATCCAAATGCATCCTTTTGTTTAGAGCAATACTCATGGTGCTGATGAGAATCTTGATATAAAATTTTTAGAGTAGTTATAAGACTATCTTTCTAGTTCTCAAGATCCTTTACTTTATAATTCAAATCAGATAGAGGGTATTTAGTTATTTGAAGACTATCTTTCAAAGCATTCTTTTCTTCCTTAAGTTTTATATTTTCTTGCCGTAATCCATTTATACGCGCATTCAAGCCGATTATTTAGGCAGTAGCTCTTTAGAATATTCATATCGTTAACCACTGTTTGTCCATAAATTTAGACTCGAAATTTATGACTTTTGTTTCAATTTTATCAATTCTATTAGTCGTATTTGTAGGCAAGGGTGCAGTTTGATCAATTACGTCGCTCATACCTGCAACTTGTTCTCCCAGACTAGCACAGCCAATGTGGATGACTTATCAGCGTTGAATTGCTCTCCCAGACAAGAACAACCATTGTGCTTGCCTTCATCAGCGCCGATCAGTTCATAATATTCAGGGGTTTCATCCTGACAATCGGCAGCTTTTCTGATAGAGACGTCAACATATTAGTAAGATCTACTGTGCCACTGGGGTCTCCAGTCACCGTTATCCATTTAGTATAGACTTCCCATGCCATTTTATACTGAAATTATCACTCGTGAATAGTTTGACTTCGCCACCAGGTGAAGTCCAACGGCCTGTCAGCTTTAGATCATCAAAAACAAATTTTCTCAGCTCACACCACGCACCATTCCAATAAAATTTCTCTCCGTTAGTCTTTATGTACTATTTACAACATGAGAGGCCGTGTTGTATCGGATATACAAACTCGAGCAGAAGGCGAGAGTTTGTATATCTGATACAGCACGGACGCGAATGTTGTAAATGGCTTGTGAAATTCAGAACATATGTTTTTAAGTAAAAGATTTTTAAAATTAATTTATCTGAGGTGTAGGAATAATGTCAAATGCTTGTTCAAACTGGACGGAACTAATGATGGTTTCACCTAATTACTCATGAATACTACCAACCCTGGTTGGTGATTGAAATTCGACGTAAGTCAGTCGAGTCAGTCTAATATAGAATCTCGAAATGGCAGCTATATAGTCATGGCGTTTTCGAAATCCCAAATCTGTGGAAGAAGAAAGTTCATGGCTTGAAGAAACACTCCCGAAAAGCACACGGTACAACACAAAATGGGCCGTGAAGATATTTGATGAATGGCAAAAACATCGTGGGAATAAAATAGCAAGAAATGAGTGTTTTGGATTCGAATGCAAGAGGTTAGATAGTCTCCAATGCAAAACCCAAGTTAGATGTTAGCAACGCAAATAACTTGGATGGAAATTTGCCCGATGTGGATAGCTTAGGTGGTGTACATGAGAGGACCACAGCGAAGAATGAGAGCGCTGGTTTTTCAGATTGTTTAACGAATTTGATTGTAATATAAGTGACGACATTTTAGCGAGCATAGATTTGCTATCCATCCTTCCGTCTTGCCCCATTTCAAATGAACGTGTAAGTAGTGTCATGGAAAATGTTGCAAGCTATAGAACATGCAATAATTGTAGCATTAACTTTGTTATGAACTCGAAATAATGATGTAAAGTGGAGCTTGACAGAGTGCACCATTGCGTCGATGTGTTGAGTTGCATGTGAACTTGCGTAGTTGCGTGTATGTTATGTGTGTAGAAAGTAAATGTGAAATGTCTTTTTTGGTTACAAGTTGGTCAATCTTCTTTCAGATGATAGAGATCTGTATCAAACGATACAGATCTGTATCATTTGATACAGAATACTAATGAGGTTATTAGTATTCTGTATCAAATGATATAGAATTTTAATTTACCCCGTAATTTCCCTGCTGAATATCAAAGCCCCCCCCCCCCCAGCTTTCAAACAGTGGATCTAGTATCGGATATACAAAGGTTATCACGTGTCATAAAGGAAGAGTTTTTATTGGTAATTTGACTAATGAATAATTAATGAATTTCACAAATTCAAATATAACTCGTTGCTCATAGTTAGTAACTATTGTGGCGATATTTTATACAAGATATTGGACGGTTTATACGGAGCTCAACTTAGCACGTTGATCTTAAATGTGTTGGTCAAGAGCTATATGTAACCAGTGACCTCCATAAATATCAAATACTGAAACGACGCAGCTAAAAACCCCATGTTTGGTTGAAGTCAAGATCGTTCCAGTTTAATACGCACTTCACTGTAAATAACCAATAAACATTGCTCAGCACTGGTCTTGAGTAATAGTTGCCTATCAATGTTGTGTGCAGCATCTCGTAGTACGCATTTAAGTTATGAATTAGCTATTCCGAGAATTAGCTATTCCGAGAATTATCTACTCGGAGAGAAATTTTCCTGTTATGTGTCGCCGACTTTCTTACAAGCCGTTTTCAGGGGGGAAGGAGCTACAAGACAGAAACGAATCGTCAGCGCGTCTTCTATAGAACGAAAATGTGATAATGTCGTTTTTAAAAGTTCAGAGTACTGTAAAGCTGTCCTCCTCAGGCCAGGACAGGGAAGACTCTCTCCTACCAGAGAAAAGACCTGAATAAATTTCTGATCCGTGGGTGCCAAGATACAATTGTCGTTGCGCCGCCGAGTGTGCTTGTGCTGTGAATTTTCTTTTTGAGTTTTTTGCGAATTATATTTTGTTTTGGCTTTCTGGAGGCGGGCAAACAGGGAACGGAACAACAACATAGTAATAATAACAATAAAAAACGACATGCTAACATACTAACAGTGCTAATTTGCTGCCATGAACTTCCGATCCCGAAATCCTTGAGCTGGATGTAAATTTTATTCATTCAAACCAATAATCATGACCGTTAATCGACGGATATATCAATTGTTGGTGTCAATAATATAGACAAACATTGTTGCGCTTGAATCAGATGATTTTAAAACGATTTCATTGGTCGAAAACTGATCTATTAGATCATGTGAGACGCCCATCTAACGCCATTTTGATCGATGACGCATACATTCAAGAGCCTGTTGATATGGGCAGATTTTATCCCGGTTAGCGTGAAAACACTTTGACAAGTCAAATAATTTTGTTCTCCTCATATAGAGAAATGTTATCCCACTTACCGGCTAAAGTTTCCCGCTCTGACGTAAATTTTGTAAACAGAAAGTTTTCCCAGAGAGAGTTCATATTGGACAAAATTATCTCCGCCACCACGATCGCGCCTTTCAACAAGCGAGATCTCGATGCCCGGGAAAACGTTAACGTTTCGCTCATTTATTTCATAACGAGACGAGATCTCGTCAGTTGAAAATATTTTAACACCAAGCCTGATGTCAAAAATCGGCAAAACGATTACCATTCATTTCAACAAATTTTCACTGCAAGATTCCGAACTTCGTCGTGAAGTACGTAAATTCGTTGGCAAACTCGAAAGTTCATGATGGAATACGCCAAGCCAGTTCGAATTCGTAAATTGGCCATTTGTTGGCTTCGCCAAATTCAGGAGCCAATAAACAGCATCCGGAAATAAACTTTTGAACTTCCCAAAGAATTTGCAAACAAAGTTTAAAGCTGAAATCGATTGTAACAAATGACTTTGAACATAAACTAACACTTAAATATTTTGTGTTCAATTATATTATTACTAAGAGGTTAATTACAAAATTTTATGCCACTGTGCAATGGGTTTCCTAGGTGACAACATCATATGTTCCCAGTGATGTACCCCCATGCTCGTTTTAGCATTGGGGCCTATAATAACTTTCCCTAACAGTTCCTGACTATCCCTCTCGTTCACCACGCGTGCATACAAACCAACGTTGCCGATATGCTGTGGGGGCACGTCAAATATAAAGGCCTCGTTATAAACTGGATCGAGAGTCTTACTTTTGACTGAGGTCTTGACTTTCTTCACTTGTTTTCTGTTCAGCACAAGGGAAACTTTAAGGAACGGACCTAAAATAAAGAAAGATGATGCCACTGAGCTACAATATTCCCCGGACGAGCGGCTCTTAAACTTGCTCCAGTTACAGAAGTGAAGCTAAAACGTGGCGGATCTCGGACTCTGCTGATCCACGCCATATGGTACTTACGACTAAAGGTAATTACCATTAAAAGAAAATAGCAACAAAATTTTTTATCGTCTCATTTGAAAGAGACTCCAAAACAATATATAGAAGTCTATTACAGAATTTTTATATCTGCCTTAATTGGTGAGATATTTTGACTGGAAATCTTTAGTTGTCCGCCATCTTGGATATTTGTCGATATGGACGATACGTCACAACTGGGATCACGCGATTCTTTTTCTTACGACACAATGGTTAATATGCTCTCATAACCGCATGTACGACAAGAGTTTCGGATTTCAGCACGGACTGAGAAGTTTTAAAACAATATTTGATTGTTGGTAGGTATTTAGGAGAATTTTCGACAGGCTTATCCCTGTTGTGACGTCACCAAAACATTAATGAGGTGAAAAATTAATCCAAGATGGCGGACATTTCGTTGATTTAGGTGAGAATATCTCCCGAAGTAAAACAGATATAAAAATTTTGCAATAGACTTCTATTTATTGTTTTAGAGTCTCTTTCAAATGAGACAATAAAATTTTTTGTTGCCATTTCCCTTTAACCAGGCACAATTGTAAAACAGACCGAGTTTTCACTACACCCTGGTTTCTGTAAGATTTCATTTTGTTTTTTTTTATTTCGCTGTAACGTTTGCAGGGGTTTGAGGGGTTTTTTAGGTTTTCCCCGAATTTGGTGGAAGTTCGACTGATTGTTCAAATATGCAATTTTTGAAAGCTCAGTGGATGAAGCCTATTGTTAGAACTGATAATCTGGGGGTTGGTTGTGCCAGCAGATGTACGAAAAGTGAATAGCGCCGGATAGTGATTCTCTCAAACTTTCTAAACATATTAGGTTGTTTTTCAACAGCATTTTCTAATTTTCACTTCTCATTTTCACTGACATCTTGCGCGTTTAATATCCCTAGTGTCATTGTTTTTTATGCCTTTCTATGGCAGAATCAACATTCGGGATTAGCGCAATCTACCTTTCGCACACTCATAGTCAATGAAGATATGGTTTGAAAATGTGGTCAACCTCTTTGTTTCATCTTGTTCGTGTTTATACCGACTTGTGCACGCTGAAGACAATGAATTATTGGTATCATGAAGAAATCGTACAGAGCTATGCAGCCAAATAAAATTAGTCAAGCTAAGGTTTCCTGTAGTTTAACTAAATCAAGAAGAGATGGTTCTTACTGGACCTCTATATATAGAAAGAACCGTTTAGAGCTGATAGAGTTTCCCATGCAGTCTAAGTAAAGTTGGTTCAGTTTAGATTTCTTCATGTACAGCATAACACTGGATCAATAAGAGATGATCCTTACTGGACCTCTAGGAAGAACAGTTTAGATTTGATAGAGCTATCCAGTATAAATTTAGTTAGTTTAGTTCAAGATTTCCTCTGTATTTACACTAGATCAATAAGAGATGATCCTTACTAGACTTCTAGGAAGAACAGTGTAGAACTGCTAGAGCTATCCAGTATAAATAAAGTCAGTTTAGAACTGATAGAGCTATCCAGTATACATAAAGTCAGTTTAGAACTGATACAGCTATCCAATATACATAAAGTCAATTTAGAACTGATACAGCTATCCAGCGTAAATAAAGTTAATTTAGTCCTATATCTTCCTTCTGTAGAAGTATTTGCATAAGATCTACGTACTAGGAATAAATTTAGATTTTTTGTTAGATTTCTTTTCATCGGCATCGTTAACATTCCATGTAGTGACAGACATAAATTAAAGATAATTTACAAAGCTTTACTTTTAAAACAAGAAAACAAATATCTTTAATGATGAACTGTCGGGAATTTTCATTCTTTCATTTCAGCCAATTTGCAATAAGTTGTCCTCGTGAAAATTTAATTAAATTCCTTGATTAGATTAGGTCAAATAAACAAAGAGTGACCGCGTTGCGGTCAGACATGACAAAACAAAAACATAATAACGGCAAATTTTAACTGCATGTTTGCGGGAGGATTTAAAAATATCTCGAACGTAACTGACGTTGCCAGTTCCGTAGTGCTGCCAAAAGCACACAAAAACATAGGATCATTATCTACCTGAAACGACACATACTGAACTCGACGTTTCGAGCCAAGAGATTACCGCCGACTTGTTGCTTCATGAAACAGGCATCGCAAAATATTTATACCAATATTCGACCAAATAAAAAATACTAGCCCAAAATTATACCCAAGACATGTTATGATTCTGACATTCGAAACGCGGTGGACCTGTGAGGCAAAATTGTCCGGCATGGAGGTGACTGTTTAGTCCAAGAGCTTCTTGCATTTGCGTTTTACCGCTAAATCTAATCAGATTTGAGCAGGGTTAAATTTTCATAAGAGTTGATGCGGAGATTTTCTGCACATTTGATCGTTCAAATTAATCAACTCTCACCAATTTTCTTTCAATGATGCCTGTTTTACGAGTCAAATGAGTTATGAGCCATAAGACATGTAGTGGTAATCGCCAGATTGACAGACAGTGGATACTTCAAGAAATATTTTCGAGTCATTACACTCAAGCATTAATCGCCATTCCTTTAACACTTCTTCGATCGAGGTAAGCTGAAAAGATCCTCCTGAAAACTCGCTCGTTTAACCTCATCTTCCCTGTTTAATTAATGCGATGTTTATACTTGTGAGCTCTTGGGTGAGACAAACTTAATGATTATAATCTAGCATACGATTTATCAGTCTTGAATTTTCCGTGATATATTTACACGTTTTTATCCCTGCCAATACTGGTACTGACCGTGCAAAAGTAAGCAACATTTTTTTCTTTATTGGTGACAAACGACCTGCAGTCAAACAACGAAAAGGTTCGGGTATCTAATAACTGTACGAGAGTAAGGATCACTCCCAGACTTACTCATGTCAAAAAAGCTCCCATTTTGTGGTTTTCTCATCGTGTTTTGATTTAACGGTTGATAAATTTGTGAGAACTACGTTTATTTGGGCAATGATTGTTCTGTTTATTCCCTTCCGTGATTGCAAATAAAGCTCCCAGGAGGTTTACACGGCAACGACCTTGTGCGACATTTTGGTAAAGGGAGCGCCGGGGGGGGGGGACCTGGTAGAAAACTACAGAATGAAACCTGAATCAAATTTCCAGAGATCCAACAAGGGAACTCTACATAAAGTTAGTTTAGTTTAGGTGCCTTTTTGTAGTAACACTGGATCAATAAGAGATGATCCTTACTAGACTTCTAGAAAGAACAGTTTAGAACTGATAGAGTAATCCAGTATAAATACAGTTTTAAGAACAGCATTTTAATATGACATTGTTTATGAATACCAAAATACACTCCCTATCAGTGTTTGTACATAAACTAAACTATCTTAAACTTTACAATGTTACAGATTCAATGTTTTGTTCGATATATAAGCCGAAACAAGATCAAGCGTTCCTTGAGCTCTGAATATGAAGCACCTCCCCTCCCGAATGTAAATTTGTGCATTTGAATATGATCAATATTTCATGAATTCGGACAACGACAGCCGCTGACTGCGATACTAACTGATAACAAACCGTTTCCTGATTGGTTAATCTGACAAAGGCATCGCCGTCGTTGCAAACGGTGGCTCATTTTCATTCAAAATTTTGAACGGTCAAACAAAACGCAATTTCGTACAAGGTCTGGGCGTGCCAAACAAAAAGACGTTAACAAGAATGAATACTTGAGTTAAATTCTCGACAAAGAGAAACTAACGACCACGAATTGCAAAGTTCTTGCAAGAAGCTGATCGAAGTAAGACGCTAGGGGAGTTGCATGGTACTGGTTTGTGACATTGCAGTTATATTTGGCTTGTTATACGCACAACAATAGCGATTGACGGAACTGCGGGAACGTAATCGTTTAAAGCCATCAGTCAAGATTTTAAGCACCTTGCAAGATTTGAAAGCGGAGAATTTCAGCTCAGCATATCGGATACATTAAAATGAAGTTGATAAAAGAAAGTATAGGCACATACAATTTACAAGCAAGCTCGGATAGAGGTAAACAGACTTAACACTATATACCGCGTTAGGCGAGGCAATTTTTGCTTCAAATTGCAATGCAATTAAAACTTAGATCGACGTATGTTCCTCTGCCAAAAATAATTCATTACATGTGTAACAATTCATCTCATAAAAGAAAGCGTTCATGAGAATGGCAGTAATATATTAGCTTCTAAACGACGCTCACAACTGAGCAGCCACTGCTTTTGACTTGTGTCGGAATTGCGTTGCAAGTTTGAGACCAATTACCTCACGCAAGATGGTCTTATGCAACAATGTGATTGCATGCAGTCGATTTTCATTTCTACCAACGAATTTGATCGGCGTTATTAAAAAAGCAACAGTCACTACGAGTACGACACAATCTTTATTTGATTTGCCGACTCTGCACGGCTTCCAATTTAAATTCGGGTCTATCAAACTCAATTTACGTCGTGTTATTTGCTAACTTACTTGGAAAGCTAATGCATTATGGGCGTAAAACTTACAAAATACTCAACGAGCACCAACCACAGAAACACAAAAACACGTTTGATCCTAAAGTTATACTTAGATCAAGCAATGCGATATTATTTTGTTTTCGAAATCAAAATTGTTTGTAAAAACATATCGTACAGCACTGACATCACAGACGAGTTCAATGTTTGCAATTTTATGCAGATCAAATATGCTATAATATTTGTTAAAATTTTCACACAACCTCTAGTCGTGCGTTCATTTCCCCGTTCTAGTTTGTTGATCTTGATCGAAACTGTTTATTTGTCAATAGCAAAAATAGGAAAAATATTTGAACAAGAAAGAGTTTATGAAGCATTTGTTTACGACATGCGTATAGCAAGCATAATAATAAAATATGGTGAAGTTAAAAGCTCATGATCATAGCCAGTGCAGAGTAGAAGTACTAAGTACAAATCTATATAGTCTATATTTTCGTATATTTCAGTTTAAATCGACCTTTAATGTATTTTGCATTTAATTTCTCCAGCATTACTAGTAGTATACGGTGAAGATTGGAGCGATGGAACTATTTTTTATGTTTAATATGGCTTCTTGTTCACATTCCACAAAATATGCAAGATTGAAGAGGCTTCCTTATAAATTCGCATATCTGATATTCTTACTGACGTAAAATGCTTAAAATTGGATTATGAACGATAGTCAACCGCTAATCTAGAGTTTTAGCCCAAACGAAGTTTTTTGTGACCGAGTTTGTACTAATTTTCGCCATGTTGGCAGCAGAAAGAATCTGTCCAAATTGCGAATAGCGGGGTTATTAAATTTCAAATCGTAACTAATCAACAAAACTCATTTGCAGCTTAATAGGAAGACTAAAGAATCAAAAGACCCTGTAATTTGAGAAAGCAAATTTGAGAAAGCAATTTGTTAACACCTTTGGGCAGATTTTGAAGAAAGATCGCGTTTGTAAAGGACAGATTCGATCCAAACGCGAAATCAGAAAAAATTCAAAGGAAATAGTTTGGAATTTAACGAGGAAGTCGAGACACTTCAATTGAAGAGCGTTTCGCATGAAATATTAAAGAACGGCGTCAAGACGTCAGAGCATCACCTGCCTTGCTTTGCGGATGTGTAAATTAATCGCAGCGACTCGTCAGGCCGGCCATAAGTGCACAGCAGTGTTCATTGAAATACAGTGGAACTGTGAATAAAATTTGGAAAATCAAAAGACAGAACTGCGAAGGTTGTTTGTTTGGGGCAATCAAACAAATTTTAAGACATTAACAAGCCCAGCACGCGATATCGGATTTGTCGATGATTTGAAGGAAAAGGCGAATGGGAAAACTCTGATAGTAAACGCCAAAGTGAACGAGCACTTGAAGAAAAAGATATCAAATCTACGAAGAAACTTTGAAGTTCACGGAAATAAGACGCTTTGACATACTCCTTTCTTTACAAAAAAACAAACCAACGTCGAGTGAAACTAACTTTGACGCAAACAAAAGGCAACAGCTCTGAAGAGGAAGTTGAAATTTAAAACAAGGATTAGCTTATCGCGACATCGAAAGACCGTTACGAGCGGCCGTTTTCAAAACACCGAACTACTCAAAGCAACGCTGTCACGTCTTTGTGAGTACATGAACAACACAAAATTAACTTGTTTGCTTAGAATTGCATATTAAATTATAACATCATATGTAAATCTGCACATCGTCGCAACGTCAAAACTGTTTGGAAGTAATTTGAAAGAAACTATGTTTAAAAATTCTGGTTTTCAAGCTAAATTTAAAGAGCAGAATTTGAACTGAATCCTTAAAAAAACATCTGTGGTCACTCTCGACAAATGTTTACGGGATACTTTCCCCAAAGCTGAATTAATCAGTTTTCGAATTAAAAGTTTTGGAAACCCCTCCCAAAAGTGTTTAGATTTTGAAACGCACACACTGCATCCCTAAAACGTAATGAATCCACCGATAGAATTGAATCGTCTGCCGAAAATAAAAGTCAACAACATCCATCCAGACTTGGCGCAATTGGAGAATTTACAAACCGAGATAACGTGTCACGAGATAAAACCCGCGTGCAACCGCCATACCGTGTATAAAATCTACGTGCACCACGCGGACAAACAAGGCTGGTTCATAACGCGCCGTTACAGAGAGTTCGACAAATTGCGGAATGACCTGAAGAAAGTATTTCCCATTAAAGAATTCAGTTTGCCCCCCAAACGGTATTTCGGGGATAATTTTGACCCACGGTTTTTGAGTAGCAGACGGCAGGGTTTACAAGCGTTTTTGTATATGATAACACGGCAGAAGGAAGTGCTCATGAGTTCTCCTGTGGCGGAATTTTTATCCCTGAATAATCCTCCGACTGCCTTAGAAGAGGTTGGGCAATGCAAAGCAATTATTGAACAGCTAGAAGACGAATTGACGAAGCTTAGAATTGACAAGGACGAGCATCACACGTCTATTTCTACCACAAACGGACAAATTGTCGAGCTTCAAAATCAAAAGCAAGCCATTATGGCCGCGTTACGTTACGAACGACAGCAACACGGAAAAAAATATTATCCAGGAGACGATCTTTCGTTAATGTTCGAGTACCGATCGTTGCCCGAAGTTTCCCGAGTCGACGTGAGCAGCTTCCTTGTCAGAAAACAGGTTGGCGGACTTACACGCAAACCGGAAGAGAAAACACGCAAAGAGAGTGGTACGCGCGAGGAAGCCCACGTAACTAATCATACTAACCAAGCTCTTATTCGCCCCACGCGTAGTTCACGCGAGGAAATCCAAGTGATGAATCGAACTCGGGTACGTACACCACCTGTTACGGAATACACGAGAAGTGAACCCAGGTACAAAGACCCGATGCGAAAAGGGCAACCGTATATCGAAATTCAGTCCCCAACATTAAAAGACCGGCATCAATTTTCAAGCAGTGATGACGTGTCACCTAGCAACGGGGAATTTAAGAGTTTCTATGAACTCAAAGGAAGACGGAAAAGCATGCCGGGAGCGGTTGAGTTTCATAAAGTCAATCACATGTTAAAAACTGGCAACCATGTCAAGACTCCAGAGCCTGTGACGCGGCCAACAAGCTTAGCTGTGCCTGGGATCGAGGGTCGTCCAAGGTCTTTCAGTGCGATTCCCGCGTACCAGGATGACATCCTGGAAAGCGGGCTCCAACACGCAGCCATGAAAAGAGTGAAAAAACAGGCTTCTTTAGAATGCCCCAAACGTCATGTCGGTTGGTCAAGTCTAAAGGACTTACGAAAGTTGAAAAATAAGGTATAAAACATCAGTACAAAGCTAGACTTGCTATAAGTCGACTCGCATTGTAATGGTATAGTAATAGTGGCATGGCAAGCAAGAACTCCCGAGCGCGGCGAGGGATCGAGGGCGAGTCGCCAGCCCGACAATTTGGCCATGCTATACAACTTTTAAGTCAATATCGTTATTCATTTCTTCAGAATGGATCGTTTCCATGGCTATAAGGACGGAAATATTGCATAGTATGGCAATTTGTCACACTGGCTTCGCTACTGTTGGCACTGACGTTTTGCAATTATTTATTTTACAGTAATAATAGCAGAAGCCATATTCGAAGCCACGAAAATGGCAGCCTCTGGCTCACAACGTAAACTATGGTTGGTAGATTATCTGAATAAATAAGCAAAACTTTCATTTGTGCCTGTCATTTGTGTGTTGATCAAGCTTTTAAATTAAGCTCTAGCAACCCCAAATGCACAAGAACGTTTTGTTCAGCGGTTGGTCTTGCGAAAGGTGAATAACGCAATTGACCGGATAGTGATTTTCTGAAACTTTCTAAACTTGTTTAGAAACAAGTCAAACCAATATTAAAGTTTAGCATTCTCGAGTTGAAGTCACCTTTGATTTCTGGCGTGTATCCCTAGTGTCGTTGCTTTTTATGACATTCTTCGGTAGATGAAAAATTCACCATGCAGTGGATAGTATTATCCACCTTTCGTACGACTGGTTTCCAGCTGATCAATTGTTTGCAAAGAAAGGAGGATTAATGGGATAGCTTACTTGGCATTCCATGATTTGCTTGAAATAGACGGCATTTGAGAACGACCACAGTAAGACGGGCAGCAGTGGGAAGGTAACACAGAGACACGAGTATTTCACCAATGTTGATGTCATCGCAATTGTCCTATTAAAAAAAGTAAACATCCACCGTTTACATCTGTTCTCTTTTCAGCAATCAGTACAAATAAAGTTGATTAGGTTTTTGAACTTCCAGGAAGAGCAGTTTGGACTTGATAGAGCTATATATATGTATAAATAAACTGATAAAGTTAGTTTAGTTTGGGTTTTCTCCTGTAGCAACACTGGATCAATAAGAGATGATCCCTACTGGACCTCTAGGGACAAATTTTTAGAATTGAAATTTGTCTTTCCATTTACCAATGCTCAATACCAATGCTCTATAGGTCTACGATCCAACATTTTCCTTAAACAAAGTTGACCCTGGGTGCTACGTACACGAAAATGTAGTTTCAATTTAAAACGAAATAATGAGACCGTGACAACAAGTGTATTTTTTACATTACCGCTGGTCTTCCGCGATTGAGCTCCACATCTAATCTCATCCTATCCATATAGTTGTTGTTCTCAATATCAAACGAGTACAACAAATGTCCAACGGACAACTTCTGTGAAAAAGCATCCAACTCGACCACGTCCAGACATAATGTTCGTTCGGGTAGCTCTTCAAACGGCAAGGAAAATTTCAGTGATTCTTCAAACACTGGGCTAGGGTTATGCTGACGAAGACCGGTCTTCTGTCTTGTCGTAATATCGGGCAGCAAGGTTGCCTCAACGTAGAATATGCAAGATCGTTGGGGCAGTCCGTGAGCTTGAATTATAGTCGTTTTCAGTAATTCCTGTTCGCGATCATAAAACATAGAAAATTCTAATCGTCCTCGTTCAAATGGCGAAGTCAGATTATCTTCTTCGCTTAACGGACTCAAAGGAGTCGAAGGTAGCGAGGAATCCCGGCTTATGTCAGCAATCTCCGACGCGGAGCTGTCGGTGCGCATGAGTTTTACATGATGTGGTTTGTCCTGAGGCGCGTGTTCAGTGCGCTTCTTGGTCGCAGTGGTGAGTTCATCCTTTCCTTTGCTATGTCGGCGTTTCTGCAGCCATTTGTAAAAGATGACGCCGCAGAGAAAGACGATGCAAAGGGCGAAGAAAGCTGTCAGGACGAGGATTACGATAAACTTCGTAGTCAGTTGGTTTTCTACAGAGAAAAAACGAGGTCTGAAATCCTGGGTTGGTAATTAGGAGATACTTAAAGCCTAGAATCGGTTGTACGAATGGTGAATAGCGCTACCCATCGGACAGTGTTTTTTTTTCTTTTGAACTTTCTAAAGATGTTTAAAACTGGTAAAACGTTTACTAAAGTTCAGAATTCTCGAGTTAAAGTCACTTTTTATCTTTTGCGAGTTTAATATCCCTGATGTAATTGCATTTTATGACTTTCTGTGGTGGTTGAAAAAACTATTATCCTGTATAGCCCTATCCACCATTCGTACAACCGACCCCTTGTTTACACATAGTACCGACCAAAGTTTTAACTGGCGTTGACTCCTGCTACTTTTGGCCACCAACTTTTCTCGACTTGCGTCGACTTTATGTGAGCTGCAGCATAAACTATGCAAAAGGCCTCACAATTATCAAAGCCTTGTGGGAACGTGTGGATCGTTTATTGGCTAGTGCAGTAGCACAAGTCCTTACAAATTAGCGCAACTTAAAACTTGCCATGATTTGCATCTCAAATGTTTATTTTCATCAACAAAAATTGATCAGGTTGATGCGCTTGTTCACTGAGCAACTCCTGAACAATATTGTTATCAAGGTTCACAACAATGTTGAATTGGCAATGTTGATGAGCATAGGTTGATCAATAGTTGTTCGATGTTGACAAAGAACAATAGTTCTTACAATGTTGTTTGAAAAAGAGCTGACCATCATTGACGAAACAAGCTTGTTGATGGTTGTTAAACAATGTTCACATACACCAACAACAATTATGAATTATAGGGTCCAGCACAACATTGTAGCAAGATAGAACAACTTGCAACCAGTTGTTGACAACATTGATCATGATTTTACCGCGTGCAGGCGGCAATTTCTGCGCAGTGTGAAATTTTCTTTCATATTTTCCTATTAGTTTCACTTTACTGAACACAAGACAAATGACAAATTTCACAGTGTGTAGAAAATTTTCGCCTAGTGGAAAACAACCGTGGCCAAGTACTTTGCTTCCACCCGATCCGAACGTTGTAACCCAGTAAGATGATTATCAGATTATTGTATCCAATGAATTATTGGGAATATCACGGTTAGGGTTGGGGTTTGGGACAGGGCACATTTTATATGCATGACATTACAATTCCAACAAGTATTAGAACTATCAAACGTTGTACATAGTACATAGTACATCGAAGATTTATTCCAAACAAATATGAACTTTCTTACAACGACATCCAAGTATGCTCAACCACAACCGGAAATTTTGTGCATCGCGTGATCCGACGTCGTTATATTACACGTTGTAACCAGTAATTTTACTTGGTTACAACGCGGTCATGGCTTTATAGGATACCCTAAAGGTCGAAATGTCGAGAGAGCACTGGGACCGAGTGGCCCCTGTGTTTTGTGTACTTCTCACTCACTGGAACTGTATCTACTTCACCAAATTTAGCTAAAGAGGGAGAGTATAGCGCGACAATAAGCGTACTGTTTTGCTATATTAAAACTATTTTCACTCACTGGGACTGTGTCTACTTCACCAGTTGTCGCGCTACGCGTTCCTCTTTAGCTAAATTTGGTCAAGTAGATACAGTCCCAGTGAGTGAGAAATGTGACAACCCAAGAACGACTCAATATTGATAGTTATTATGTGTATGGGGATACACAAAACACAGCGGCAACTCGGTCCCAGTGCTCTCTCGATATTTCGACCTTTAGGGTATCTTATAAAGCCATGATCCTTACAACGCTCGGTCGGCTGTTACTTAATTATTTGAGATGCTCATGCAGTCTGAATTATAAATTAGCTAGAAGTGAGTTGAGTCGTGAAGTTAAATGGAGTTTACTCAGACTCAACAAGGACTCCTTTATGTCTCACATTCCGGATTGTTATAAACCGTGAACCCTGAAGACTGCATGACGTAGAAGAAAAGCGATTAATTTCATAACAGCCTTCTTCGCAAAGAAACCGGCGATGAAAATTCAGTATATTTTATTACTTTTTATCAATCAAATTTAAGCTTCTAAACAGACGTGTGCAAAGTTATTTTGCAAGGTAGCAGAAGTTTTAACTCGCGGGAAGACGAAAAAGTTATGTCTACGTATTATTTACGTATTTTCTGAATGATGGAAAACAAATATCATACGGTCAAATATTATAAATTGCAGGACGTAAAATCGCTGACATATTCTTGTTGGGAAGGTGAACTTGTGCTATCTTGCACAGAAACGTCGTAGAAAAAGGCGATAAAATATATTGAATTTTCATCGCCAGTTTGGTTGCTATATCCTATAACGTATGAAATTTAAAGCAGAACTAATCAGCGATGATTTTGGTAGAAAGCCGTGTTCTACAATAAGCTGTCTGGGTTTGAGTTTTTAATGAACAAGCGGAACCGCTATATTAGGAGTGGTTAGAACTGTCACAAACGACATTTTGGCAAAACGGTTGTCAAAAAAATGCATGAAGGTGTGGCAAGATCAAGGCGAAACCCTAGGATGTTGTGAAATACTCAGACACAAAGACAAACATCTCTCATCCACTCATGCATGGTGATTCGATATATATATATATATATATATATATATATATATATATATATATATATATATATATATATATATATATATATATATATATATATATACTGATAAATATCGGCACAATCAACAAAAGCAACTTCAAATACCAAAAGCTTTGTATTAGAATAGTTTCTCACCAAACATTTTGCTAGCAAACATAGCGCATGTTCATAGACACCATGCAAAATGGCATCAGCAGTAAATAATGCCTAACTTGGTCATTCCTTGTTGCCATTAGAGTATGACCACTTACGAATCGTGTACGATTAACATATTTAATATCACTTCTATTTAGTCGTAACCGCCGTGAACAAAGATTTATTGCAAACATTTATTCAAGGTCTTCGCAGATCCCTTGGAAGATAAATCACGAGTTTAACACTTTTAACAATTTCCTTATTTACAATTACATACAAGACACATTCTTACATACATTACCTACAATTTGCTGACTTTGGAGAGGCAGGAAAACTGGAGAACCCGGAGAAAATACTCGAAGCACAAGAGAGATCAACTAAAAGAACTCCATTCACCTGAAATACCATACTAGACACAGGCTAGGTTCTTCAGAGGGAGAGGCACTACGCACAACCACCCATGCAGGAAAGATAGATGTAGACTATATCACATCGTCGAAGATGTCGCTGCTACGATATCAATCAAAACCAATCCTAAAGCTAAACTTTATAATCTCATTATATGAAGCTTTACGTGCCTTTAGTATATCCTATATGTATGTGTAACCATTATAAGACAAACCATATAGCTACTCCGCATAATGCCATATTAATGGTAAACTCAAGATAGAACACAAATTTATTGGTGCAGACGTTTCGACTTTTATTTTAGGGTGATTGTTTAGTTAGACAATAGCTTATCTTGCGCTCACAAGATGGCATCAATATTATCCGCAGTAAAGGATTCTCGTACCATGTATAGTTTGACAGAAAGATGTGATATTGAGAATCTCAAATATCAAATATCAGTCCTTCTCAAAAATCTGCACTTATCAGACAGCAGTTGATTCTAATTCTGTAATTTTAAAAAGGGCGTTTCGACCAACCCTAACAAAAAACTTGATGTAAGCATTAACTTTTTAAACTGGTCAACAAAAGAGGAAAAATTAAGCAACTTTGATTTGAATCATTAAATTCACGCCTCGCTAACGCTGCTTGCTATAACAAACCATAGAAAGGTATAACTAGATTTTTTGAAAATTAATCGGCAATTAAGTAAAAAATAGCCTTCAAACGAGGTTATTAAAGCAGTCAAAAGCTTTACGTAGAAGAATTTTACACGCAAAAATATTAATCGAGAATGGCCTAGGCATATGACGAACGTAATAGGCCGGCTATTGCGGTTTCTCTGTACGATGGGTGTAAACAAGCTCAGTTCTGAATTAGAAAGGATACCCAGTGCATCAGGGTACAGAATGAACCCACATCTTCCCATCATTCAAAAGAACATCGTGCCTTAAACCGTAGACCAGACTCGACTCAAAATCGTATATTCATGCTTCAGCAATAACCATTAATACCGTAAATTGACACCGTGCGTGTCATTATTGGTGTATAGTTTGAACATACAGGCCTAGCTGCTGCGAATATTGTGCCAAATTTCCCCTCAGAGATATTTTCTATGTAATATATACAACTACGTTACAAAACAATTTATATGATATGTTGTTGACTATATAGCTGTTACTTCGGTTAAACTCAGTTCATACATCGACCATGAAACGTAGGTGATGAATTAATTACTATACATAGGCATATACTAGTCAGTTATTATTGCCGACCAACGCGCTCGACTGTGTTCCCTAGAATTGACAAATGACATTAACACACAAGCAAATTAAGACATCAAGATATACTGGCATCATTCATTAAAAGTTCTGTTTATACTGTAGCTTGCCTGTTTCATAAGCCGAACGAGGATCAGAGCGCCGCAGACGGCTATGAAGTTTAAAGTATCGCGCTTACAGGGGCAAAAGTGATTCTTCTTTTCTTGCCACCAAACATCAGACAGTTAAATAGAACTGTACTGTAGACCGCATGACAACAACCTATTGCCTCGCCCTGGTGTCATATACCCATTATTCATATTAATGATACTCGTGAGTGAAATTTATACTGTAGGTAACCAAAATACATTGCTCATTTACCTGTCTTACTCGGCTGTGGTTCGACTTTAGCTTCCCTTGCGCTGTATGCCATGACGAAGTCATTCCAAACAGACTTCCAAGACACTGGCATTGCGACAGAACAAATGCAACATCAAAGGCGCGACATAACACCTTCAGAATTCCTTTCCCGTCAAGTCATTGAATCACAACACTTGTTCCATTCCAATGCTTAGCATAAAGGATTGATGACAATACTAGAATTCCCTGCTTTGGTTTTGTTGATGTTCAACTGATTTCGAAGCGAATTCGAGCAAAATCTAGCCGTCCAGTTATCGCTAACCTCTTACCCACAACAACAGCGAATTCCTCATTAGCTTTGAGCTGAAGCCCCCATCGCGATAATGTCAAATACGAAATGATTATTTGCACTGCTACACATATTAACACGCGTTTTGAATATTCAACAGTCAAGGAGCACGTTTTTCGAGATTATTTGCATAATCTAAAGAATCCTAGCGATGATTAGACTATTTCAAGTCGCTCGCAAACAATCGTAGCCGAGCAACCATTGTCCGGGAGATTTATTTTTGAGAAAACGGTTGTAATTAGCGTGTGATTTGTATACGTCGAGTTTTTTGAAGTAAAAAAGTCAAGTTGCAATATATTTAAAGACATACAAGGTCGTACTTGAAGTTTTTTTTTATATTGGGATTTTAAAGATTCCGGAAAAACGGTCTGATGAGAATTATATGTCATGCACGTTTTGTGTCTAAACTATCTGAAAAGGATATCTCAAACGTGCGTTGGTCCAATGTATACAGGTAACATTCTGCAATAACTCGTGATTTGTGTCTGAACTATCTGAAAAAGATATCTCAAACGTGCGTTGGTCCAATGTATACAGGTAATATTATGCAAAAAGCTGTCCTGATTTGTGTCTGAACTACCTGAAAAAGATATCTCAAACGTGCGCTGGTCCAATGTATACAGGTAATATTGTGCAAAAAGCTGTCCTGATTTGTGTCTGAACTACCTGAAAAAGATATCTCAAATGTAGGTAGAGGATGCCACAGGGCTGCATGTAGGAAGTGTTCTATGATCAGCTGTCCTGGTTTGTGTCTGAGGCCCCGTTTACACTATTACGCTACGAATAACAGTCCGTTATGTTATCGTTACGGCATTGAAACGCGATCAATCGATAAGGCAAATATATCATAGCGTTCCGTACTGTTGCGTGTTTACACTATAACGTTCCGAACGGACGAATGTTACGAATGAATTAAACGGACGAATGTTACGAATGTTTACACTATTACGCTAAGACAAGTTTACCGTAGCGCACTAAATTTTACCCGTAGCGCCAAGCGCAGTGGTACGCTGTTGTGACGCTACGGTAAAACACTCCGTAATAAACGTAGTGATTTTTTAACGGAGTGCTAGCCGTAATCAATCATGTCTTATGTGTAATTTTCACGGGCTTGTCGACAATTTTCATAAACTTGTCAATTTCATCAATTTGCAACAAACTTGTAACAAATTGCAGCAAATACTGTGGTGGATAACAAGTTTTGATCATCAACAAGTCTGTCGTACAAGCTATCTTAAAATATGCGAACCATCTTGATATTGGCTTGTCGATAACAAGTCTGTTGCAAGATGTCAACATATTCGTTAAAGCTTGAGCGCGTCATTGGCTATGCAGACATAGGTCGCCAGGCCCCCCAACTTGCCCTGTGGGTAAAACTGCTGGAGTAGATGCCATTAAAGTATAAATATTTACAACAGTTTAACTTTTGAGCCACCTGAAGTAACATCATTCAATGGTAAATGTTATCATATAAAACACAATTATAAGTTATATATAAAGCCATTGATATAAAAAATGTCTGTATTTGCGGTTAAATGTTTGAGATTCCTTTATAACAACGACTTAGAACAGTCAACAGTTTGCGAAGTGTGCAACATAAGCATCGACGTAAGCACAAGGCTACAAGCATGTGGTTGACCAAAAGCAAATTCAAAAGAAAAGTCTTACTCGTTTGTCTTCGTAAACGTCCTAGTAAAAATTACCTTTGACTTTGTTATGTTGCTTCACGTCATTAGCGAGGAGCAGGCTTATAAGCCGTGCAGTTGCCCACAATCCACATTGTTACAATGTGGTAACAACAAGCGAACCTTCACGCCACTCGTATATCAACTTCTTTTATCATTTTTCTTCATTGTATGTATATATTCTGCAGTATGTAATACGGTTATCATTTCATACCTGATGATGACTAAAGAATAGTCGAAATGTAGAAATAAAAGTTTATCATCTCGTCAATTTTCGGAGTTTCCGCTGTATTGTATTTTACCGAGTTTGTTTTTATGATTTGAGATGACGTGTTACGTCAATTCATAGTCGGGTAATTCAACGAGTTTTCAAGGACTCAATTGACTCAAGTTCTAACAACGTCAACACATCATGCACTAATTACGTACCAAAAAAATTGCTGCAAAACCGTCGGAAACAGGAAAGATGAACACGCAATTATATTAGTCATAATGATAAGTTATATACAGCGTGTCCAAAAAAAAGGCTACCCTTTGAAGTCAAGTCCAGCGCCGAACGTTCGAATCTGAATGTTTTAGCTCGCTAATGAGCACAGGAATGCGTAATTCTCTGCTATACAGAGATTTTTTTACGCTCATGTTGCATTCAAATTCGAAAGTGCGACTTTAAAGAGTAGCCTTTTTGGGGGGGACACAATATATGAGGTTCACTTCAAAGCTCATCACGAGTTATAAAACCCGGTACGCATATAATTATTTTCATCTATGGTGTTGCCTATCTTGCTATACAATTGTGAAATTTGGGGACCGTATTTAATCGGTAAAACAGATTCGGTTGACGCTTTCAAAAACAAAATTTTTAAAATATATAATGATGCCGAAAAATTACACTTAAAGTTTTGCAAACGTATTTTGGGAGTTCACTTAAAATCCACAAATTTGGCTGTGTACGCCGAATTGGGAAGAATGCCTCTGAGTACCCAAATGTGTACTAGGATAGCGAAATTCTGGTTAAGGATTAAAAGCCCAAGGTTTGACAATACTTAGTTGGTAAGGCGAGGGATGTATGTTTAGACCTGCGAAGCCAGTGTCTTTTATCACGCATTTTCTAAAGTTATGCGGTGTAAAAATGAAAGACTTTAAAAGTTTTAATATATCTCAAAGAGAGTTAGAAAATTTTTGCCATGGTTTGAAAGGTAACCTAGAAGAACAATATGTTCGTTTTTGGAAAGACCATGCAGGTTCAACAGCAAAAAAATCAAGGAAAACTTAGGACATTTAAACAGTTTAAAACGAATTTGAATTTTGAGGAATATTTGGGTGATATTAGTAATATTAAACATCGTCAAGCTGTTACAAAACTCAGAATCTCTTCTCATAGACTGCCGGTTGAGTCTGGCCGCTATAATAATATTCCTTTTGATAAAAGAACTTGTAAACTTTGCAACTTAAATGAAGTTGGGAATGAGCATTATTTAATGCAATGCAGTAACTCATTGCTTAAAGAGATTAGATATAGTTTTATCAGTTTTTTCAATGCAGTAACTTAGAAAGACATTTTATATCAAATTTGACGCTGAATAATTTCCACAGAAATGCGGCGTCTAAAGCAAGCCGAATCAACTACAGTATGAATACTGAATAGAATGCTTGATGAGTGCGTAATTCAAGTCAATTAAAAATAAAAAATACATATGTACGTATTGCATACAAATTGAACAAATTGAAAAATACTGGCAAGACAAACAAGAAGATCAAAAATCAAGATTGAAATATTGGTGGCATCTGCCAATACAGATTAGATACTCAATTATTTAACTAGCTTTTGGCTCATGTTCAAATTATTGAGTACCTTCAGCTAACAAACAGGGCCGGCTGTACAAAAGCCGGTTAGCTTAGTTTGAAATATCTTTATTTTCACGATGTTTACAAACAAAAGACGACAGCTTACAATTTATGGTGGAAAACTATCTACACTGGACAACCATGCTGAACAGCTGAAGATATCCTTTTCAGGTAGTTTAGACACAAACCACGACAGCTTTACGTTGTAGAATACTATCTACACTAGAACACCGCGTTTGAGAATTGAAATCGTTTTCAGACACAAACCACGACAGCTTTATGTTGTAGAATACGCAACTACACTACTCACTAGACCACCACGTTTGAAGTATATTTTTTTAAGGTAGATCCGGACACAAATCACGATAGTCTGCGCACAAAATCACGTCAGCTTATTATTGCAGAATACTGGGCCACAAAATTTAAGATAGGTTACCCTGGAACACCACGTTTTAAATTTTAGAAATTTACTTAAAAAGCCAAATATCAAATCATGACATATCGTATCAATCTTTATCCCATTTACTTCTGCGGGGGGTCGCCGGTTGCACTTGTTTATGGTTTCCCGCGAAAAATTAAACTCCTTATTTGAAGCCATTAATGACCGAGACAATAAGCCGTGATCTTAGCCTAGTGTTACATGTGCACTTAGGGTAACTTTCGAGCATTTCGTTGCCAGGAGAGCGGAATTCGGTCGGCAAACTTCATTAAATTCATCGCCAATTATTTAAGCAATTTGACACCGAGAGAGATGAATTATTAATGACAGTTATCATGGCAACGGCCTGCAGGGCATATCTTGGGAGTCTTTGCATTAAACGGTGTTTGATAGTCTGGATTGTGAATGGAGTACTCGACGTGATGTAAACAGAATTAGACGTAGTTAAGCAAAATTCGAATTCTGTTTATTTCAAGTTCTACTTCTCTGGCGGTGACGTATCATCATTCCTATGCATGTTAGCCTGCACGTAGCCGGCGCTTTAGGGGGAAGTTATGAGTGTACATATTTTGGTAAATAAAGCTAAAAGAAGACGATCTTCAAATATTCATGTTGAAGTGTAAAGGCAAGGATAAAGACAGTATACAATAGCAACAGGGCAGGGCAATTGTCTTGAGAGGTATTAACCTCCTGCTAAATCTACATCCCCTGTAATGTCAATGGGAACGCCAGAGTTTTGCTTGCATCGCCATCAATTAAGGTAGTGAAACTTCCTCTGGTTTTGCGTGTTTTCCTTAAATTACAAACATTGTCCTCTTTAGCTGAATATGTGTACTAACTACAAAACTACGATAAGATCAATGATCAGTTGAGGTTGAAAGGCTTGTCAATCAGATTGTAAATTTCATACATTTCGTGAAGCTAATCAGGTACAGTTGGAAAAATTATTATAGCTTCTCTTCCAGCGTGGCTGGAATAAAACCTGGCTAGTGGCTGCGGTTGATTCTGGAAAGAAATGATGTCTGTGGTGTTACTCTCCTTTAGAACGTCAGCCCAATGCTCTATCAACTATGCTTTGTTGTTAAGAATTTAGTAGTGAGGCATAAAGTTGTGGACAAAAAGCTTACCTATCGTTTCAGGAAGGGAAAGATCCTATGTTTTTATTTGCCTTGGACTGTCCAACACTGGCAAGGTTAGTTCGAAGCGCTAGGGGGGGGGCACTATGAAAGCAGACTGGGAGTAGTCTCTAAAGGCTTTGGGTTGAGAGAAGGAGGGAGTGCAGATAACACAGGAAGAAATGAGTACGGGTTGCTTACAAAACGCAAAATGTTTATTGGTCGAAACCGATGTGTCCGTTAATCAAATCAGACTTTTCTAGTATGACGTATCTAATTTGATCAACGGACACATCGATTTCCACCAAAGAGAATTTTACGTTGTATGGCCAACACGTATGTCATTTCTTGCTGTATTGTCGACACTCCTTCCTTTCCTCAACCCTTTTCCCTTCGGGACTGCTTGCAGCCTACTATGAAAGGGCGAGATTCTACTGACGACACCACTACGCCTCCACGCGAAACACCAAGGAAAATAAAGAGTTCACATAAATGATCCGAGTATCCATCGTCCTGCAACACATGCTGCACTTAAACGACCTGAAATGATTCCGGGTTTCATAATTCCACGTTTCCCTACATTTTTATGCAAATTAGGAAATGTTTATATTACTGCGTTGTATTAATACTCGCCCAAGTTTTTTAGGCGCGTACAAAAACATAACCGACGAGATTCGAGTTGAAATTGCCTGCGACTGAGCTTGGCTAATAGCCATACACGAACGTTGTACGCCGAAATTCGCTCTGAGCGTATGTCAAGACTTAAAGACCATGGTCTGGAGGCAATGTGTCGCTTGTAACTTAAAGGTACGTTTGGGATATACAGGCTGTATTGATGGATTTTGCCGAGTAGAAGTTGGACTCTATAGTAAAAGCGATGCTGAAGTGTGTTGTAAGGGAAGGGGCAATTTCGTTGGGATTTTGGTAGCGTGGTACAAGGTTCTGTGACTGGTTCCTTTTAGGAGTAGTTGTGTTCGAATATGACATCCATAGTCACTGCAGAATTCTTGTAAGTAGGGCAAATATGAAGTGATAGTTTGACATCATAAAAGAATCTAAGGTAAGAATTTCTACAAGATGAAGGGGATTTCTACAATATCTAGTTAAAATGCTGGGTGAAGAAATGTTGAGCTTGGAGTGAAAAAACAGTGATGAGGATAGAATTCTTGGCAAGGACAATGGATGGGAGTAGAAATTTCTGGCAGGTTTTGATGATCTTGACGGTATAGGATGTTGAGGACACGAAAATATAGGTTCTTTTATTACCTGAAGCGATAAAATTCATAAATTCACCCTTCGTAGGGAAGACCGGACGACGGAAAATCGCTCGAAATGTCGAATTCTGTTTATACCGTTTCAGGTAATGAAATATCCTATACATTCATGTACTTTTGACTGCACTGCCTACAACATTAGTTCGAAATGTTGAAGACATAACCATAGCCCATAGGATATATGTGAAGTAGGCTATTGCTGACAGAGTCGACCTGGGGACTCTTGTGTCGAGTGACAAAGATGATTTAGATGAAATTAAGTAAGATAGAATAGGGTTAAAACAGGAGAACGGTTCGTTTTTTTTTTCAGTCGTGAAGATATCAAAGCTTTTGTACGAAGTAGACATTCCTAAGATAATGGGCAAATAGAACGTTGGATGTAGATAATAAGTTAAGAGACCTCGAAGAAGTGTGTAGATTTCGTGCGGTGGTCCTAGAGAACCAAAATAAAATGACTTGGGAACAATGTATAGTGATTTTACGATAACAGGAAATGTGTAAATTTAGAGTTATAAATTAAGGGCAGTTTATGCAGAGAAAGAATTTTCTAGTAGGATATGGACACAAGATGAATTGCCAAAACAGCCGTGAAGACTGATGATAATAATCCATCTTGAACGAACGAGTTTATGGTCAGATTTAATGTAAGGGTAGAACTTATCATGTCTAAGACACGACTCATGTCCAAGTAGTTCTGGGAGAACTCGTCTAGTCAAAGGTCTAGATGTGAAAATGCGCGCGTCAATTAGAAATTCAGTCGCATAGCAATTTAAAGGGTAAATTTTTCTCAGAAAATTCAAAGAGAAGAGAAAGATTAAGCTGCACAGAGAATTTAAAAGCATGAAGAGGTAAATGGAGTACAGGAACTGTAAATAGCCAGATAACGGATGTTTGAAAGGTTAAAACAGAGTAACAAGCGAAAATGGAAGCTCTCGAGCTAGACAGGATGCACATTGACTGCAAATATAAGATGTGCTGACAGTCGTGTTTAATAATTTCAAACTGTCAAATGACACTGGGAGATCATTACGGAGTCCTGACGTTAGAGTAGAAGTCGGTATTAGACTGATCTTCGGCATGAGAAGCACACTTGAAAATGAAATGCACCCCAGATACCCGCATCACCGAATCCATATATGTAAATTGCATATATGTAAATTGCATTAGAAATAATTAGTTATTTTCACCCTATTTACGATGCAGGTAGCGCTGTTTCCATACAAGATTACGCACGTAATTTTCCATGTAATGATATTCTTGTTTCCTCACATATAGGAATTTTATATGAATGACAAGGGTGAGGGGGTGATTTTTTAAACTTTTATTTACGTATTACCATATAGGTGCCAGGATCGAAAAAAGCTTGCGTATGCGGTCACGTATTTACAGAAACAAAGATGATTGGTCGAAAGCGATATTCCGGTAAGCCAAAGCTTCCATTCTGCATCATTTTTCATGCACAGACAGATATTCAACGAATTTTATTTGTTTGAACTCGCCCACGCAGATAAGTTATACATTAGTCCAAATGCCCAATTACACTTACTACACTTTGGTTCGAACTAAGTTAAATAAATCGCGAGTTCATTTGGTTGGATCGGTTGCGTGGAGTTTCTACAGAAACGTCGGTGAGTTAAATATAACTCACACTGGATCGATCAAATAGATCAATCTAAAATTTGAACCGACCGAGTCGACCTTTTCAGGCGGTCTAATTTAGATCGATCTCGGATTGGTTGAAATCGGCTCGTTTTTACTGTCCACTCTTGGTCCATTACGCCTTACTACGGCCCAGGACCGATCTTAAATCGATCTTAATCGCTATACGTGACACACATGTCGAAATTCAAGGGTCCTGAAACATTCTTTACTGTTCTAAAAATGTTATTTCAATAGTTTTGGGGTTTATTTAAGGACACCCTATATACTGTAGTCGGTTTGTTCATACTTCTTTTCTTTGCCGGAATTCGCTCTTTAAGATTCCTGATTCATACTAAGATTCATAAGACCATGTAAAATATGTTCATAAGTGCAGATGTACGGGTAGCTTACTTAAATGAGACAAATTACTGTACTTTTGACTACTGCTTTACTTTCCTAATATCTCGTCTCAGAACGAGAGATCGAAAATATCTCAAAATATCTTTTAAGTACAGTGCATAGATACAGTGTTTGAACGTACGACTGTACATTGTATTACCAATCTGGTAGCCAGAGCCTGCGATCCTCTTTGGAGGAATCGTGAGACTCTGGGAAAAAGCCCAAAAGAATGCATCGAATTCGCTGCATCCATTGACTGTCGGATCCAGTACTCCAGACAGGCGCGCAATATTTAAACTGTTGAAGATGGCTGACTATTCAACATTAAAACAAAATACAAAAAAAAAAGTAAAAACCCCAACAAAATACTAAAACAAAGCAACTATAAGATGCTGTTTTGTTGTTGATGACTGTGTTGCTTAATTTGTGCATATTAATGATCCAGATATTATTTATGTAAACTAACATTAACGGACTCCATGAGAAATTACAGAGCTTTAGGCTCAGCTTAGGCTCGATTTCCAGCCGGCTCCGGGGAATAAGCGGAGCTCACCGAACTGTTTATTCCCCGAAGCCGGCTGGAAATCTAGGCTAGACTCAGCTTTGCTTCTTGGATCAATAAAATTGCAGATTTATTATCAAACAGCCAATCAAAAGATTGTTCTCATCTGCATTTTCCTAGAGCCTCACCAAAGAGTAGAGACTACAAAGAGGGGTCACTTCATTCAAAAAAGCGTAAGGTGCTGTCGTCATGATACGTCATGGGCGCCATGCAGTGAACTGTAATACAACTGGAACGCTAACTCAATACAAAAGTTCAATTAATGGATGAAGCCAAGTTAGTTTTTCTGAGTTTTGAGACGAAATACTTAACGCCAAAGATCGGACCGTATATCAAATTGAAGCTATTAAAAAGTTACATTTAATATGAAAAATTCAAGACTTTATACAAAAAAGAAATGCCTTAAAAATACGAAAACAACGACAATTTTGCAAAATACGGCAAATTTCCCTTCAAAGTTTATGGTGTTCGTCTTTCACCTAAAGCCTCAAAATTTTTACACCAAATACAACTTTCTAATAGCTTTCATTTGATATGCGACCCATTTTGTGACGTTTAGTATTTCAACTCAAAACTCAGAAACACTGAATCAAATTGGCTTCAATTTCCCCCCCTGATTTATCGTTCCAGTTTACTTATAGTTCAATGGCGCCATGTTCCTAGCCAGTGCCCTGAACAGAAGCATTTCCCCCGGTATTATTAGCCGTTTTTAATATTTCCGGGGGGGGAGGGTGACTTCCTCTGTTTAGGGCACTGGCTAGGAACATGGCGCCCATGACGTATCATGACGACAGCACCTTACGCTTTTTTGAATGAAGTGGCCCCTCTTTGTAGTCTCTACTCTTTGGCCTCACGATTCCTCTACAGAGGAACGCGGGCTCTGCCTACGAGAATGGCTGCATTAGAAGATGAAAGATAGATTATAGTCCCATCGCCCTTCGGTTCTGCTCATAACAATTAATGGTACCCACATATGTTAACTTCGCATTTTTCGAACCCTTTTTGGATCGAAACACTGCTGGTTTACATTTATCTATGAGCAAAGCGAATCAGAACAATGTCAGATATTCAGTTAGTAAATCATATTTTACAAGCATAGCTGTTTAAAATGTAAATGTAAATCGTTTGTTTACATTGCCGACTGTAACTCCTTTTTAGTTGTCTGGTTTGGTCTATTGATATTTCCTGTTGTTGTTTTTGTTTTCAGTAGTAATACGGCGTTATCTATTCTTTGTATCAAAATATTTTAATGTTCATATAGAGCGCTTAAGAATTAACAAATACCGCCCCAACATCACAGAATTCGGTCAAATTTCCGCCAATCTTTGATTACTGTAAGTGATTCTACCGTCTTTAAGATAGCCCCTATATATGTCATTCTTTTGTCTTCGGAAAATACGTTTAAATGATGTCTATTTTTTATTTCGCCTTGAAGGTTATCGAGCGATGTTATGCTCACGACATGATCCAAGGAGAAAAACGTTAAAACGAAAAAATACACCACCGCGTTTGATGCTGCGAGAAAGCAAGAAGGTGAGTTGAAACCAAAAGGTGAAAATGTTTATTTTAGAAGTGGAAGTATGTAACAGTCGTTTCTGAGGATGATTAAAGCTAAAGAGTTGATATAGCTGTTTTTGACCAGGACACAAAAGTTGAGAAAACTTGCCGTTGTTGTTGAGAAAAATTCTCACTTGTCAAAACGCCTGACAATTTTCATTTGATTCGTATACGCTCAGCAAAATTTTTTTCAATTTTACCAAAAAACTGAGTGATATTCGAAAGCTACAAGCCTGGTCTTTCCAACTATGAAGGAACGATTTCTTTACTTAGAATATTTAACGCGCTAGAACACACCGAAGTTGAATTACCTTTTTTACACGCCCTGTATTATCTTTTAAAATTCATTCAGAGACTTCCTGGAAGTCCCAAGGCGACGAAACGAAAATCATTGAAAGATTCGATGGACAGGAGCGACGAAAATGCTAGGAGCGGTGGTCAGAAAATGAGACCTAGTCACAAATATATTGACTTTGAATCTCCAGAGTTTATGGAGAAACTACACGATGCACTGAGCGATATAAACAAGAAAATTGCAAAACAAAGCTTACTTTGGATGGTTTTAAAATCATCAAAATGTTAGAGTGTGCATGTGCTTGTGTGTAGCCCAATGAACTGTAGAAACACTGGAACGATAACTCCAATAACCAGTTGTATCAAGGTCTTTTAGCTTGGTGGTCGGTAGATAAGTCAAATTAAACAAAGCACTTTTTTCATCAAAACTTTTGTTTGTGTATAATTGTTTTTCTCAAAGTTTTAGCTGTTTTTTTTATATTTTCGACATCCTCATTTTCGATTATACTTATCCACCGTTCACGGTAAACAACTTTAATACAATCGGCCCCAGAAAGGTAAAAGCCCCCTGTTTGGATCAAAAACCAAAAATGTGGCAATTAATAAGTTTTAATACCATACTTTTCCAAGTTATTTGCTCTTTTCTAAGGACTGTACCGAAAACTAAGTTACAAGTTAACACTAAAAACCACGACATTACTTTTTAAATTAATACGAAAACATCAAATTTTGTTATGTATACATCCTAGCAAAATGGTGTCAACCGCGCCAACAAAAACAATAAAAAGGGACTGAACTTGAGGGCCTGTTAAAGGTCGATTTGGCATCAAGATGGCGGCCAAGTTATCGTTTCAGTGTTACATAAAGTTCATTGGTTTATGTAGCCTAGGATATGGCAATATACTACATAGCATGCAGAAGAGGCTAGAAGATTGCACACGGAAATATACTTCTTTAACAGAATTCGGCGTCTCGAGCAAAGCGAAAGGCCCTAGACGAAAGGCCTGCTCAAAGCGTCAAACTGATATATCTTCGTGTGCTTTTGACTGCAACGTTAGTTCAAAATATTAGTACAGAAAGATGAATGTAAAAAACCTTTTTAGGTGGGATAACATTTTAAGCACAAATATTTAATAATTCTTGACTTGCACGTCTGCCATGTTCGTGATGAAGTACGTAGAATATTTTGTCAGTTCTATTACACCAACCAGCGTGGGTGAGAAACAATGTCTGGCGTGTCTTGAGAGATCATGGCTGCAAGTCAAGAATAGTTTACAAGAGTGCACGAACTGTTCTTAATACTTAAATCATATCCAGCCAGGGGCAGTGTCCGGCTATTGTGAGCAATTCCTACACAATGTTGCACAAAACTGAAAAAGAATAGCTGTAAGCACATAATAAGTCAGTAATAAATACAAAAACTCTGTGCGGAAGTACGGATGGTCAAGATTAACTGTGGGATGAGTTGGATTGTACTGTAGTTTCTAATTTTTCGTTGATAAAAACAAAAAAAACACGTTTCGGTAAATTATACCAAAACTTAGTGAAAATATTGCATGTTGATGCCTTAATGTGATTGATATTTTGTAACTGAATGCATTTACAATGTATATTTTGGAAATTTTCAGTCCAGTTTTTAAATGTAAACATTTTTGATAACAAGCAGCGTGACACTGCCCCTTCAAAAGGAACCAGGTAAACTGCAAGGGTCTACTTCACTGTTTCGAGACGAACTGCGAGGGGGATGATTTTGAATTTGATGCACTCATGTTTGGCGAGTGTAGATATATACATATATATTTATTTTAATATAACTTCAAAATAATTCTATATAGCAAATTGTATATAGCTGATACCGTACTGAAATATATAATTCAAATATTCAATACATTTGTGTGGTCAAATATTCCGTCAAATGAGCGAGTTATATTTAAATTTTTGTCAAAAGAAATCAAGTCTTAACAGATCCTAACTACAGGGTGTCAAAAATGGCTCCCATTGTTATACCTCCTCAAATTTAAAAACTGCAACACAAAATCGTCAAATTAATTAAGAATTGTTGAATACTTTAACTGACTAAAAAACTAGTCCAGTATTTGCAGTAGCGTAGCTAAACCGACAACTTGGTCTTGCTATGCCAGTTTCAACTGTGTTAGGGACTTGTCAGATATTAACAGGGGGGAGGGGGGTGGAAATATTGAACTTAAGGTTGAAAATGAAATGACCCATCTAAGCAATAGGAACGAAATTTCCTTACCCTCCCCTTGGACCTAGCATGAAACACCATGAATATCCCCTCGAAAACAAAACAAAAGAAATAGATTAAGACTTTTTTGCCTATATGTTAATAACTTACATGTAAAATAGTTGTGATATGCTTTGATTGTTTTTGCTGTTGTTGTGGTTTTAATATAATATGTGAACTAAACATAGCACTATTTTTTTCCAATCTATTTATACTGTGTACTAACAACTGTACGAGCATAAGAATAAATTTGAATGACCCTCCCCTTAAAAGCAGCTCATTTTTTCTTCACCCTCTCTTTTTTAGGATCTTAAAAAGCTATGACCCTCCCCACGTTTCCACCCCCCCCCCCCTCCCCCCTGTTAATTTCTGACAAGTCCCTTATCATTTTTTAGAAATTGATAGTTTTCACGGTCATATCACGGCCTTTAGGACCAATTCGGTTCGTCTGTTGTGGTGTTTAATTTCGATCTGTTTACCTTGTATGTGACCTGAATGCACTGATCAGAATTGTTCAATATCTTGCTTGTGAGTACTTCAAAAATACATCCCTCAAAATAAAGATTCCAGAAATATGTAAATTTTTAGGGTGAATTTTGTAAATATCTACTTTTGAAACAGCCATGTTTATTTACATTAGAACCTAAGCTTTCAAACGGCGCACAAGGAATAATAAGGTGACAATCATGAATAATTATGAATAATGAGAGGGTAGGATCATCTGATCCTTGAGCCAATCAGCTGTGTAATTTCAGTACCACGTGAGCAAAATGTTTCGTTCCTAGCTTGAGGAATGTTATGACGTAACTGAAGACTGATTTTGGAATGATAAAATATTCTGGGGACACGTTTGTGCCATATATGGAAGTTGGGGACATCTTTGTGCCATAAATGGCAGTGTCATTTCCTCTCGCTTCGAACGATTTGATAACCAGATGATCCTACCCTCTCATTATTCATGAGTCACCTTACTATTATTCCTTGTGCGCCATTTGAAAGCTTGGGTTCTAATGTAAATAAATATGGCTGTGTCAAAAGTAGTATTTACAAAATTCACCCTAAAAATTTACACATTTCTGGAATAAAGGCAATTTTGTGGTATGTATTTTTGAAATACTTACAAGCAAGATGTTGAACAATTCTGATCAGTGTATTCAGGTCACATACAAGGTAAATAAATCTAAATTAAACACCACAATAGACGAACCGAATTGGTCCTAAAGCCCCGTGGTCATATATAGAACATTGTATAGGGCTGTATAGGGCTGGATGGCCACGCTAAAGTGTTTTTGTTGTACTGCATCTCAGACGTTACACTCTGTGGACAAATGCTTTGTTTACACTTGGAACTTCTATATTTGTAAAATATGATTTACTGACTGCATATTTGCGGTTTGCTTTGCTTGTAAATAAGCGCGCAGAGTTTTGATTCAAAAGGAGTTCGAAAGATGTGAAATTTCAACAATGTTTATATCTGTGCCTATGTGGGTAACAAAAGGTTGTTGAAACCCATTAAGTGACATTCGAAAACCGGACATTGGTGCCTGTTGTGCGAATTGACCTCAAGGTGAAGGATAAAATATTCATACTTGAGCCTTTTTCAGATCATTATCTGTAACCATAGGAACAGTTATTAAGAGTTCACATTATTAACAGGTGACCAAACAAGACTAAGATTCAAGTATTCATGTCTGATGGCATAGCAACGTGGATACAATCATCTCAAATTTAATTTGAATTCAGATAGGATTCATGTTAGGATCGCGTTTGAAAGCTTTTTGTGATTTAGAACATTTCAGCGAGAGATTTTGAATACAGGTGTATGAGCCTTTTAATTTACCAAAGGCTAAACAAGTCACAAAGTATTGACATTCGAGATTAAACAAGAAGGCAACCATTGTGTTGGTGGAAAATTGGAGTAACTCAAAAACCTAAAAGATTTCATTATTCACAACGTAGCCTACGTATTGTAGAAAGATATTTAAGGTATTTGAACTTTTTAAAAAGATAAAAAACATTGCAATTCAGCATGAATCAAATGGAACATAACTACAAAATCAAGGACTACAAACGCTACGAGGAACCCAGCCCGTACGCGCAAACTTTACATGCTTTGAACTATCCACAGAGTTATCCAAATAAGAAAGAGCAAGATCGGTTTTGCGACAGATTTACACAAATTCACTGGAAGAGTGAGAAACGGCCTGGTAGTCTGCCATCACAGAGCAGCCAGCTTCGTTATTTGCGACAAGAAGGATTTGGTGTCGTTTCAAATGAAACTGCCGAGAGACGAGATGAACATTGGCATCGACAAGAACATGTGAGAGATGTGGAAAGAAAAATAGACGTCGCTAGGGAGGAATTTGCAAGGCAAGTGGCTCGAGACAGACCAAAGTATCCAGACTACAGTGGGAAATCAGAGCCACTTTATAAAATTGTTAGTTAGAGTTGTGTGGACAAGCTTTCGTCTAAAATTTACAAGTAACGAAAACTGATAAAAAATACATATAATGAAATTTAAGCTTGTTGCTTCTTATTATGGTTTTCAACTGAGCTAAATGGCCTTTTTACGCTATGTTATAACCCATATTTGCGTCCAATTTACATCTTTATGTTGTACAACAGCAGTCAACAAACTATAACACGGACTGCAGTTTCTGTTTAGGTATACTTTTGTCTTAACATTTTTTCTAGATTTCTAGTAAATTTAAAATTCTCTTTACGAAACCTAACTACGAAGTTTCATAAAGGAAAAACAAAAATATTAATGATTAAAAACTGCAAAATGGATTAATTTTTATTCTGTTGCTAGCTTTAGGGCTATACGAGCTGGTGCCAGCATGTTTGTAATAGTTTGTCTTGTGCTGTTTGTTTCAGCTCATGAAAATATAATTTGTAACTACCAACAGCTTCAGTAAAATATTATCTATGAGAGCATCTTAAGTCATTTCCTCAAATTCTGCTTCGTCAAAATTTTCATCCAAGTTTTGGCCTTCAGGACTTGACAGGATAATTAGGTCATCTATGGAATTACAATAAACCTTTTGATTGTGACTTTAAAAGTAGTTTTCAATTCCTGAACTTCTCAAAACATATATTCATGCCTGGTCAAGTAGGATGAAAAATTGGAAGTTAATTGCAAAACATTATGTATGTCTATTTACTATGCATGTACAAAATTGTGTAGTTTTGTAAATTTTGCAACAAATCTTTAATACAACTCCATAAAGTTATGGTAGCATATATTGGTATCATCCACAACAAAAAAACCAGAGTCCCGATATTTATACGCGAAATGCAGGGGCAATACCTAATACAATATTGATGGCAGTCATTCACTGTTAGTAAGAGTACAAGATACAAAATCTTACCCATAACAATAGATGAGTATGACCTTCTAGTTCCATCCTCATCGTCATATGAAACATAATCTAATCGACCATGAACAAGAACCCGAGAACTAAGAAAGACCATCAAATACAACATATTCCAACTCAAATTACATTTTAGCAGTTCAGGAAACACTCATCAAGTCAATAACTATGTCATAATATAGTATACCCTTTTGAAACCATTTCCTGGACTCTCTGTTGTAAATAAGGTCTGAATACAGCAATATTATGCCATTGAGTTTTATGCATTAGCTTGCTTTCTGATGAAAAATAAAGTGAAATTTAACTTTGAGCAAAAATTCAAACATATATCGTTTGGATGGCATGGTTGTGTGTCACACGCTGTGTGTGAGAGACTTTGTAAGTATGGGTGAAAGATCAGAAGAAGTTGATGAAACATGAACTATTTAACTGGGTAATGTAGCACATGGCAAGCATTGAGCTTTATTATCCTTCATGTTTTTTAACTACCTCCAAATTCATCCTTTGACTGATATGTTGTATTTGTAGCCAATGGAAACCTCCATACATCTCCCTTTCCCTTTTTCGGATATTGCCCAACTCTTCCCAATAATTGCACTGAATTAATACCTACAATATTGAACAAAACATATTCTCCGTTCCGAGCTAGCGTAATGAATTTGGTATCTTCACGTTTGCCAAAAATACACGACAGAATTGAAATCGCCACGCTTTAAATACTCTATCCCGAAAATTTCGGGTTGTATAGACAGTCAGAGCCAGAGTAATGGCGTTTTGAAAATTTGCCTTTTTCTATACATTGGTATGCAATCTATTTATGCAAAATATTTCACTGCAACGGCAAATTGCGTTCAAATGCCACAAAAAGCAAATTTTCAAAACGCTATAACTGATGCTTAGAATGTCCAAAAATGGATGACTGATTAATACAATAATACGTCAAGTCGTCAACTCGCATCGGAGAATACCGGTAAACAAGGAAACAAAAATGACAAATGTACAGTGGACTTTTAAAATGAAAGTGAACTTAAACATACATTATGAGGAAAAGAAGTGCGTGACACGGTTAAAGTACAATTGACGATGTACGGTATAAAGTAATACCTTTTCATACAATTTAATACACTCACGTCAACTTACATTTTTCCGGGGGTCGCATTCTATCCTCAGAGCGTACTAAACCGCGCCAAAATTGCTATACAAATAAACCAAGACTCCTCTGTTACAAATCCAAAAGACAGTGGGCATACACAAAAAGAGACGACAGTAAATGGCTGGAAATTTCGTACTTAATTACCTTTACTAAACCACTTCTGATGGCAGCCATCTTGAAAACAACACGTGGTTCAATATTGATACGTCATGTTGCACGCCACGTAATAACTCGAGCTAAAGCGAATCAGAATTTGGGTCTGTTTCTTTTTCGCGCAAGACTTATCTTCCTACGCGGCCACTCTAAATATTGGCCAGTACAGCCATGTGATTATTTAAGCTTAACTCATTGGCAGGTGAGGGTCTGGCAATCTTTGTGTACTCGATCTGAGCAAATTTGCAGTATATACGCTTCAAATGGAGCGTACTCGACAAATGTATGTGAATGTATGCTTTCTATGCGTACTCAATCAAAACAAAACGGCTGTATATATACGCTTTCTACGCGTACCAGATCGAAACTAACCAACCATAGGCATACTTTGTCTGCTCGATCTAGTTTATTCACCATCCACCATGATGTAATCGAAACTATCGCACTTAATTCCATCGATATCGAATTATGCAGGAAGGAAATGTTGCCCTGACAGTATTAACCGCTGAATTCGATATGTTTTATTACCAAGCACAGCCTGCATGCGTACTTGTTTTTAAAAATGGACAGCGTTATCGAGACCCAAGTCGCATTCTGTGTAAAAAATTCACGCAGGCGGATTTATATATAAATATACTGATTCTACTGCGCCCCCAGCACAGCCCAGATAGCCCAAAATTGGTTCAATATAGATTTATGCTAGGTGTAAAAACTGTTACGGTTTACATCACATATAAGAAACTATTGTAAACTTGACGCATCGCAAGCAGAGCGCGGCTGTTTTTTTTTCAGTGATTTCACATCTTTAAATTGTGCTGGTTGACCTTTTTTCAGCTTAAATAAAAATTCAGTTATTCAGTGTAAAAGTAAGAAACAAGTGTTCTAATGCGTTGGACTGATTTGAAGGTAAACATCAAGGATCGCAAACCTCCTGCAAACTCCGTCCGTAATCTCATCGTTTTGGTACGGTTGGGTACCCCTGGGTAGACGAAACAAAATATTGGGCAAGTCAACACCAGTGTCAGATAACAGTGATTTGCAGTGAAGCAACGAAGCGAAATCAAATTCGTACATGTATACTACATATAAAGTATAGACTATAGGTTATTTGTGTTTAAATAGTGACCATACTTATATTTGTATTGTGCGTGAGATATAAACACATGTGTTATGCACTCGATCTGCGGTATAAAATGGAAAGAACCAGTATAAACAAGGAAACATTCAAACATGCTTACGAATTATATAAAGCTTTTATAAGCACTTTTATTACCATGCTTGTATTACCAGTCAAATATTTTTTGCTTATCGTATATCATGGAAACAGGGAGAGAAAAATATTTTTTACAATGGCCGAATGTGTAAAAACTTTGACCTCAAATAAGATTGGGAATGAACATTATTCATTACCTAATGAGAGAAACACAATGTTAATTGTTTAGGACACCAAGAAATAAATTTATGCATGGTAATTAATAAAGCTTTAATCTTATTTAACACACAAGGCATTTTTCACTATGTTTTGGCCATGAAAGACAAAAATATCAGTATTGGTTTGATATATTTGCAGCATTTTACTTGCAATAGTAATATAATGAACACATTCTTTTAATAACTCTATAATTCCTATATTTTTATGTGATTTGTCAGTTTAATTTGTATCCTAGCCTTTCTACCTTTTTTGGCACTTTTTTGGAATTAATAATAATACGACATACAATGTAGATATAGATGCTATCATGATGCTATGTACAATATTTGGTTATAGACTCATATGTATTTTCTGAATATCAGCTACGCTAAATTTGTGCACTGCCGGAAACAGATAAGCGTATTAACGTAACATACAGGAATATGCTCAGAGAGAATATATCTATCCTTGACTACAATAACAACCCTTCACTCTGCATGTAACTCGTGTTAACCTTCCGGCCTGCTACAAAGAATCAACTATAATTATTATGGTTCGGTTTATTTCTAGTTGCCTTAGGAGTTCACAGCATTTTACGTATACCTAATCCTGTAAGACAGTAAGGTACCCATAATGATCTCTATCATGAAGCTTTAAATATACAAGCAATAAAGTTATGTATTTATTTTTGTTTGCACTATATCATCAAGATTTAAAGTGCTGTTTCGCGGCATTCGCGTCGCTGTATTCCTGTATATTGTTTTGTTAAACAGTCAATATAGATAATCTTTTGCTATTTATACTACAGCAAGTAATCTATCGTTGCAGCAGTTCAAGACCAAGACCATAAAAAAGAAAATTATTAGACATTATTAGACATTAATACAAAAGCGCGAAGATTTCTTAGACATTTTAACAAAAGACCAATATTTACTAGACAAACTATTCCTTGTCTTGGGCCTTGTCTATTTGGCCAGCAAAACGTTTCAATTTCTTGAGACAGCGCGTTGTAAAACGAGCATCTTCACTTCAGGTTATACAGACTTTTGTCTAAATGGTATATATCGATGTGAATCTTCAAAATTGCATGGTAAGTTCCGGTCTTGAATGACTGGGCTTGAGGACAAAAATCACTGATTTTCCTAGATTTTATCGATTTGTTTCTTCGTTAAAACATAAATGATCGTGTATTTCTTATGTTAATTCAAGAATACAGCAGCAAACGTAGTTAATTAGGACTGCTAAAAATACTGCAATCTTGAGTCTTGACCTGATTGCTATACACTACACTTTACATGTTATCTACATACGTTCGCATAGGAACTTCAAAAAAATCGCGATTTTGGAAGCCTGTAAAATCGGTTTGAATAAACCATTTTAATTCCGTTTGCTGTAAACATGTCAGATGGGAAGGTTCTTTTGATTAAGCGATAAAAAAGTAGGTCGAAAATTTCGCTGCAGTTACAACTGCACTTTACATTTCCTACGGTATAACGATACTGGATGAATAACAGATGCGCCTTAGTGGATCCCAAAGAAGAACAGTTTAGAACTGATAGAGGTATACAATGTAAATAAAGTTAGTTTAATTTAGTTTTTGTATAGGCACGTAAAGCATGGTTTCGAGTGCAAATTTGGAAATAACATGCACGAGTGAGTTTTTCAATGATGCCAAAATTGCACGTCCGCACTTAAACGCATGCAGTGACGTAATTAGGTTCACCAAGTGTAAAAATATTGTTTTGGTTATTTGATATAACCAACTTTACAATTTTGGTTATTTGATACACATAACCAAATTTACAAGCTTTGGTTATTTGATATAACCAAAGCTGTTAGTTTGGTTATTTCATATAACAAAGAAAATGAAAATTGGTTATATCAAATAACCAATGAGTATTTTTTGGTTATTTAATAAATAATGAAAAAAAAGCATTAAAAAGTTGTAAAATAACAAATTTACACATGGCGCCCCATAGATGGTATAATAGGTATTGCTACGTTTCCTTTCTATAAGATTCTTCAAAATAACGTTCCAAACGGCTATAGGAAAGTGCACTTGAAACGAAACAATTGCAAAAATAGGAACTTCTACTGCTTGAAACGATGTAAGTTGAATTCGAGGTTTCGGGTGACAGCCCTTCGTCTACAAGTTAGCAGCGGGGGCTGGGGAAAGCACCAGACGCACTGACGAAGGATCCTCACTCTAAACGTCAAATTCTGCTTTATCGTTTCTGAAAGTGAAAGAACCTAGATGCTCAGAATACCAACGGCAAAAACAAACCACAAGAAACCTTTAAGCTCGCCGCGTTGCAAGCAATTTTGGCACTAAACGTGTTGCAATATCTTAATCTCCCGACAAGTACCAACCGTTTCGGCGTTTCGCTGGCTTTTGACAAGCCGTGACGGTTCATAAGTGCTTGAGCCATGTGTGTAACGATGCGTGCTCTCAAAAGGTTTCGGTTGAAGGTCGAGAAGAGTTAAGCATCCACATCGTTACCAACGATAACGAATGTAATTTTACTGAAATCGTTTTGTTTTGTTAACGCCGTGCTGGTTTTGGGTATATTGTGTTGTCTGCTCGTGCGAGAGTAGCTATAGACGCCACAAAGTAATATATTTGTTTTGTGGGGAGAAATGAAATGAGAAAGAGAAAGAGCGCAGTCATGCTGTCGCATCACTCGTGAAGGTAATGTAAGCCAGTAATAAGCGCAAACATCTAGGACCATATTATTATATCTTGAACTGCACAATGCCAGGAGCTATTTGTTTTGAAGTTGATAAGCTGACGTTCAAGCAAGTATAGAACGGTAATACTGAAGATTGAATATAACTTGATTTGCTACGCTATCACATTTAATTGCATTCTATTCTTCAGCCGTCTAAATCTAGACTTAACTGAATCAGTTCAAACGAAGGCCAGAAGTTGATCAGATTTAGCAAGCGAGAATTACATTTGAGACTTTCCTTAACTCTCATCAATTTATGTCCTGATGAAATAGGTATCCAAATGATAGTTAAGATCGAGTTGCATGAGAGTTGATGAAAGTTGACTAGTGAGATTTGCATGAGAGCCTTTTCAAGTCTCAAGTCGTAGTCAAATGCGAAACAGGAATTTAATGTGATGAGAGCTGGCAAGCAAATGTGTGTATGAGAGTTTTTTCAGATCTCATACATAACGATAATAAGAGTTGTATTGAAGAATTGATGCCAGTTAAATGGCCATAATTTGCCAACCCTTAGCTTATGCCCTGGTAAACAAGAACAAGAGTTGCATGGGAGTGGACCAAAGCTGATAAGTGAGAGTTTATATGACAGTTTTCTCAACTCGTATGCCCTGGTCAAACCATAGCAAGAGTTACATTGGAGTTGATAAGCAAGAGTTTGCTTTCTCAACTCTCGTGTCCTGGTCACACGAGAGCAAGAGTTGGACGAGAGTTGATGAGAGTTGACAAGAGAGAGTTTGCACGGTAGTTTTCGCAACTCTCATGTCCTGGTCAAACTTTCCCGCTAACCTTGCATTCTTTTCTTTGCTCTCCGTTAGAAATAGGCTTTACTGGACTTCCACGCTAACGATTGTGGACTACCAGAACAGTTTTGACTGTGGAGCTATTAAGTGATAAATCATAGAGTTATCTAGTACAAATAAAGTTAGTTTAATTCAGATTTATAAATAAAGTTAGCATACTTCAGATTCCTTCTAGAATTTTATGAACTGTACATGAACTTTGCGGTGCAGGCAAACGACTTGAGCAACAAGTCCATCATAAATCAAACAAATTTCCGGCATGACATGACGTAATTGTTAGTTCTGTCAAACAGCCTGCACAATATCAAAGCCATCTTGATGTATTTGGATAGATCCAACATTGACACGCAGTCTAGAAGTTGTTCTACCGTATAGTTCCGCAATTTTTTCTCGTTGAGGTCATTGGTTCTTCCTCTAATCAGTACTGCATGACTTATTTGCATGGAAGCATTACAACATAGGTCATGGATCACTTCAGTGCCTTAAGCTCAAATCGACTTGCAAGCCCGGGCAAAAGCTCAATGATTGACTCAAGCAAAAGTTAAATGAAGTTTGCGATGAAATAATGGAGAAGGCAAACAAACTTCGCAAACATACTATTGGCCGAACACAGTGTGATAAATTAACCAAGACACATGCAGATTAAGAGGGCATTTACCCTCTTTTAATAAAAGGGGACATGAACTTAAAGCACAGCTTGATAAATGAGGAGATTATATCGTAGACGTATGAACCATTAAGAAAAAGCCTGAAATAGCATTGCTAGACGGTCATAAGGCTGAACAATTGAAAGTTTAATGACTCCTTCTGATCATCAAAGGATTGTGTTAACTTCACCGGAGCGAAACTGGTAAATATTGTACAGTCGTATCGTGTTAGCATACGTACTGCACTGATATAAAATCTGAAGTTATATTAAAGCCACTTAGCAAAAGTTAAACAACGACTCACTGCTATGTTTATATGTTCACTGAATCTGTCGGCTTTTACCATGGCCTGTGTTACAGGTTTGTGTGCACTGGTACCGTGTTTGATACAATTCATGTTTAGTACTAAAGAAGATAGCACTTTAGAAATCGATCCATTTATGTTTTGCTATATTCTTGGTTTGCAATCAATCTCTCGGGACGCGGCAGACAATGTCAACCACCCACGCCGGCTGGATCCAACAGTGTAACTAATAACATATTCTTTTGTGTTGTACCTCCAACATGGCCGCCGTGACGTTAAATGCAAACTATCAATAATATAGGTTTCTGAACGAAAGAATTATGCTTTTAGGGATTAATATCAAATCCACCCTTTTCGAGGTTTGACCGACGGGGGGTAACACGTGTAGTAATTCGAAATAGTCGGACAAACAACAAGCGTCGCGTTAATACTTTTGTGTACGAGGAAGCATTGATTATCAATAATTTTAGCGAAATTTACTTTTTAAAGACAAACAAAGGCAAAGTAAAAAAGGGCAAAATTCTATCAAAGCTTGAATAGTACTTTGGAGCGCAATCATTTTGAGAAAATGTCGCTTCTGACTTGAAACGATATTAAAAAGCGCGAAGCGTTTCAGTAACTGGATATCTTAAACCAGCATTAGTTGTGATAGCGAAATCCGTCAAAAAAATGTTGATACCTGTCTTAGACTATGCAAAATCAAAAGAGGAGAACAAGTTGATTTCATGGTGTTGAAATAGAAGATCCGCTATCTTCAGCGCACGAACATGTAAATGGTTTTAACGCATCGCCGCCATTCGGTCTTTTCGATATTTTTAACCATCTCATATACAGTTCCACAGGATATGATAAACAAGAGCTTGCCGCATACAAAGCATTTGATGACTATCGTCTTTTTGAAGAGGGCTATGTTGAATATTAACAAGCCATTAGCATGCAGTGTGATATGGTTGACCATGGTGTATATGCGTACAAAACACGCACATATATATGCGTACAAAACACGCATATATATGCGTATACAAAATACGCATAGACATGCGTACAAAACACGCATACTGTATATATGGGTGTTTTGCATGCATATACACGCGTCTAAAAGACACATATATATGCGTTTAAAGTGTTTAGTGAAAAATAATACATTGGATTAGAGGCCATATATCATGAACCCATTTTGAAACAAATGGCCAACCATAGTGTGGGAGTGCATTTATATGTGGGTATTGTCTAACCTTTTCACGGCTTGCAATAGCAGGGTCAGGGTCGGTCCATTATTACCAATAAAGTTCAATCCACAGATATAAGAATGTTTCGTGCAAACAAAATTGTCGCCCCGACAACATGCCCTTATCCACGCTTCTCGTCGTATTTTCTCTTTTTTAAAAGACGGGAAATGGTAAAATTGAACACATTTTCCTTCAGAATTTATTAATCTTTCTAGGCAACGCGAATCACTATTGCAAGTGCCCCACGCACAGTGTTTAGCCATTTTCTTTCGCAGTCGAACTACTTAATATTTGTATGCGCAAGTACAATGAGAACGCAATGTTTGTCCGACTGTTTCGAATTACTACACGTGTTACCCCCCGTCGGTCAAACCTCGAAAAGGGTGGATTGTAAATAACATCAAAACCATGTTGTGTGTTAATTTATGCATGAAGTAGAAGACTATTTGCAATTAGTGATTTTTCAAAGTCTTGAAGATTTAATCTATTTGCATGGCTTTCCGGTGTTCGTTCGACAACTCAGTATATTGTGTTGAAATCATTTGAAACTTTCCACCATCACCGAATGAACCCTCTTTGATCAGGATAAAACTAAATTTAGGTCAGTGAAGATATAGTCGAGAGAGTTTGTCAAAGCTTACCAGTGGTCCATTTTCTGGAACTTTTTTCCACTCTCTTATATCTAGTTGAATCTATAAAAGTTTAAAAATTTTCATGAAATCGCTCGAAGGCTTGCACAAATAACCGAATTAATCTTCGTTGAAGAAAAAACGTACTTTCGAAAACCAAACACACGTCAGTTGTAATTGATCTGTTTGCACTCGGGTAGAATTATTATATACAGAACCGATCATAGACTGTGTCTATTGTTTTAGTTTTTAATGAAATGAATCCATTGCATTCCTTTTCAGGTGAAAACGAACACTAGTTAAAGGTGCCAACATTCGGAAATTAGACATGAAAATCGAATTTTCCACCTTCCATACTGTGAGCTCGGACACAGTCATTACAAACTTAGTTTCGTTTACTTTAATCGTGTCAGCGGTTGTCTTTCTGGGTGCAGTGTGTCGCTATCTAAAGGAATGTTGCGCTGGACTGTCGAAGAAGAAAAATAAAGACAATGATGTCATCGCTTTTGCGGAGGTCCGAAGGATATCTCAGATACGTAAATCGTATTCATTACCAAGAATTAATACCCAGGAATACTCGATCGTACATCAAGAAGAACTTCTGATCAATACCGAAGAGATGCCGATACAACCCGCAATTAGTGCAGTGAAGCAGGATATCTTCTTAAGACCGAGAGCGCCAACAGACCCTGGACGTAGTCCAAAGGTAGGCAACCGAACTCGGCTCCATGTAAAAGTGTCAACACTATACCTTTAAACTATAGATCAATAAGATACGATCCTAACTAGAATTTTAGGAAAAACAGTTCAGAACTGATATAGCTAACCACTAGAAATAGAGTTAGTTTAGTCTAAGTTTTCTCCTGTAGTAACACTGGATCAATAAGAGACTATCCTTACTGGACCTCTAGGAAGAACAGAGTTATATCTAGCATAAATAAGGTTAGTTTAATTTGGGATTTATTAAACCTATTTCAGACTAATACACTTTTTAAAATATCCCAATATATCTCTCAACAAGTTATAATATTCTTAGGTCAGCAGACAAATCTCGGCGCCAGCCCCTTATACACCACGCGCTCTTGCCTGGGGGGAGACATCCCCTCTAGCTAAAAGAATCTTATCAAGAGACTGGACATCACATGCAGATATGAAGTCGACAGATCTCGAGCCGCAATTGTATAAGAAGGAAGCTTCGCTACAAAAATTTCAATCCTCTTACAAGAACACATGTGGAGATTTAGATACGGAGGTTTACTACAATGCAAATTCTTCAGAATTAAAGGTTTGTATGTGATGCATGCTAGCTTGCTGTTGTACGACAGCCAACTTTAAAATTCATGTTCCTGTCGCGATACTCTGTCATGAATTAACACAAAGTCGGACTGAAAATTTCGTTGTCAAACCGTTTGATAAATGGGGTAATAATTCCGTGTTCTCATATAAATCTTAATTCAAGCCCTAACCCAAACCCTAATCCTAACCAGCGTTTTATTTGTCATGTTTTAACTTTGATGGATTGAAGGTTAATTTGGCGTACTGAGAACACGAAATTATTACCATAAATAGCGTATTGAACCGTCGGCAATCTTTACGACGATTGAGAAGTTTTAAGTGAAATTTTATTTCACGACATTCTGTAGATATTCTTCGCATTGATATATTTTTCGAACGGTATATTTTAATTTTAGCGTTTTTCGTCCGTTAAATACTACAGATTTCCCACTTGCTGTTCGTCTAAATTTATTTTGCTGTCGGTTGTTAGTTTTGCCTACAAGTTAAATCACTAAGAAAAACAATTATTCCACTTAAGTGTATTAATCGAGACAAGATTTTGTAGGAATATTTTGGGATCCTTAAACAAGCCGTTTCCAGATTCTTGAATCTTACGTTGATCGGATTTTGAGCAACCCGTCCCAGGACTAATGAGATGATGAATTATGAAGAATTTTTGAAGTGATACGTAGTCTTTGTCATTTAGGTTCGTGTTCTGGTTCAGTCAGTTTTTAGCTTGCACATCTTCTATTTTTTATTATTTTCTGTCCTCGTTTCGTAGTCTGTGTATGTATTACTGGGATCCGCCATAGTTGGGACTTTGACTCTGTAGTTTTTCGCTTATCTAACTCGTATTTTCTTGTTGTACCTAACCTTTATCCTTGTCATTTGTTTAGTTTATTGCTGTAAATCGCGACAGCGAATGCCATTAAAGTTACTTGTTATTACTTCTTCAGGTCACGGTAAATTCGATTCATCAAGTTGTTCATAAACATTCAGACGAAACGAACACGTATGTCAGCGTTAAGAAAATCCCAGATCAAAAAAGTCGCCGCACAAGTTTGCACACGAAGGCAGTCGACCCGGTCTACAACGATGAATTTACATTTCAAATTGATCCGAGGGATGACATCACATGTCACGTGTTAATATACGGCCTTTATCACGTGGACAAATTCTCGACAAGTTATCTGCGGGGTGAAGCGTGTTTGCCTCTGTTTCAACTTGATTTGGATTCGAGGCGAAAACTGCGAATACCTTTTGTTGAAATTAAGGTAAACTATTTCTGATAAACGTGTATGTACTCCCAAGTTTTCTTTGTTCCATACATTTTCAAATATTTTTTGTCAATTTTTTAATATAGTTTTTAAAGATTTTAAAAATCTATTAGTTCTTGTGGTAGGCAGTTGAAAATCCTTAAATCATAAGTAACTTCATCTCTCGTAAGTAAAAACGAAAAAGTTTATGTGTGGGGTTGTGTGATGTCTCACGGAAAACTCTTCAACAGACTTGGCGTCGGCCCACATCAAGTGTTACGTTGTCAAGTTCGCTAGCTCTTTCTACTCATTCACCATAAGACAGCACAGGGAAAATTACTGACGGCACTCTTTGTTGGACACGTTCTAATGCTTCACTAAGGTAGACAAGTAGAACAAAATGGAAAGAATCGCTGCAATACTTAACACATGAACAATAAAAGGTGATTATTTCTTTAAGAGGTACCTTGGCGCGCTTCAGTTAAACTATAAGCCATTATCCTAGTTTTGCTCCCTGTGGGACCCTGCAAAAAACCCTACCCCATTCCGAGAAGCAGTTCTTCGCTAGTTCGACTCGGTGCTTCCGATCAGTCAAAAAACCTATAATCCAGTTAGTTAACAACAAAAGTTAGAATTAGAAGCTGGCAGATAGGGGAAACTTATAAGATGAATAATAAATAACGTCTGCAAACAGGCTATGATGACCCAGGTACGCTACTGTACTGGTTTTGAGCATAGACAATCAACAGAATGGAGTGGAAACGCAAGCTAAAGTATCAATGTTGCTGACGCGACATCCGTGATACGGCCTGATATGCTGTACTTTGGAACCCTGTAACTTCACTTTAAATATACTTCAGGACTTTCTATTTACATATTTTAAACAAGAACGGCAATCTCTATGGAACTATCGACTTTTAAAATTCTTTATGGATATAACAAAGCTAAAACCCAACGCTGAATGTTTGCATTCTTTTTGACTGCAGAAATGTCGCCATTGTTGTCGTTGAAAAAAGTTTACGGAAACATTAAATGGTGATTTTCCGCCTCGTTTATCTCTCTGAAAAGTTTTAAAAGTCGATAGTTCCATTCACATTTCTGTTCTTGTTTAAAATATGTAAATACGAAGTCCTGAAATGTATTTAAAGGGAAGTTACAGGGTTCCAAAGTAAAGCGTATCACGAATGTCGCGTAAACTTTAGCTTGCGTTTCCAGTCCATTCCTTAGATTGTCTATGTTTTGAGTCAATAGATTCCAAAATGGCTGGGGTAACAAAACTTTTCAATGATAAACTCAGGGCATTGGCAATAGAATTTTTTTATTGTTTCATGTGAAAGACCATGAAAAAGTAAGCCGATTGGCCGTTTACTCTTTTAATTTCGAAGTTATTCGCAAAAATGTACAAAATAACACAAGACGCAAGGACAATATTTACTTTAGTAAACCGAAGACAAGTTCAGAAACTAGTTTACCAAGGATGCAAAGAATATAACGCTCTGGACTACGGAAGCAAATCTTCTGAATAATTAGCAACCTTTAGAAACGAACTTTTTAAAATACCATCCATCTCCATAATACTACCCAAACTTTGTAATATATTATAATTCTAATTTTATAACTTTGTATTGTAAATATAAATGTGTATGTGATGAGCTTGATGTTTCTCAGGAACCATCTGAAAAACACGTTTTGTGATGTTGGCTTTCCTTAATTAATATTATCAATCAAATACAAATTGCTGATTCGGCAAAAGTTGTGCTGTCACTAGTTGGGTAATTAGGTTTAATAAATACATAAACAGGCATAGCTCAGTTATTATTTAGTCAAACTCAATAACATTTTGTACATGGAAACTGCATGACAAGACGCATCAAAAAACATTTCTAATTTTGTTTCCAAAGTAACACTGCCGTCCCCAGGCCCCTGATACGAAATTTCTATAACTCACCATATTTATCCACGTGGACATTTTTTTCGAACAATGATCTTCTGTATAGCAGACACACTTCTGATATCATGTTATTATAACCAGTTCCAGAGACAGTTATTTTACAAAAATTCTGTGCGGAGCCTGGGGACGACAGAGTTGCTATAGCAACGACGTTAGAAATGTTTTTGGATGTATCTTGCAATGTAGTACCTGTGTACAACTGTTTATTGAATTTGAGTTAATAATAACTGAGCTGTGCTCGTTTATGTATTTATCAAACCTACTTACCCAACTAGGACGTCACAACTTTTGCTGAATCAGCAGTTTATATTTCGTACATTTTTGCAAAAAAACGTCTGAAGTAAAAAAGATAGTCCATTACAGTAAACGGCCAATCAGCTTACTTTTTCATGCTCTTTCACATGAAACAATAAAAAATTTATTGCCAATGTGTATGCACGTGTTGTGATTCATCTGTCGATTGCTCCAATTGTAATGCTATAGATATTTGCAAATTACTGGAGATTGTACCGAGTTTAAATGAAATTTTTTTTATTGATTTGATTTGGTTTGATTGACAACTAGCAACAGACTTGTTGCCATCAAGTCGAAGGAAGCGATGCGAACGCATCCAGATATCGGCTAGCAGATCTCAAAGTAACAGATCTGCAGTAGACATGCCGCAACGTGCGCGTTTTGTGGTCTTGTTAGAAGAACTTCTATCAAGTCTGTTGCACTTGTTAATTTTGTTAACAAACTATAACAACACTTCTAACGCTACTTATAGCGATCCCTTTTGGACAACATGTATCCGACCTACCGCCCTGGCCTAAGTGGCTGCATCTTACTATCACTCAAGTATGAACCATCGAAGAATAATATCGTCGTCACTCCAGTTCGAGTCCGTTATGTACCTAGAAAACGTCAAGTAGGATATGGTGAGTCACAGAGAGTTTCTTAAATCTTATACTTCGTGCAAATCGGGGGTGAGAGTTGATCAGGGTTGAAGACAGTTGGTGAGAGCTGATGAAAGTTAGCGAGAGTTAACAAGATTTGGTAACAGTTGATGAAAGCTGACGGAGTTGATGAGCGTTGATGAGAGTTGATGGGAATTGCTGAGGGTTGAAAAGAGTCGGAGAGAGTTGTGGAGAGTTAATAAGAATTGATGGGAACTGTTGCAAGTTGGTGAGAGTTGGTGAGGGCTGATGAGAATTTTTCACAATCAACGAGAAATGATTGGAGTTGATGTGGGTTGAAGAGAGCTGATGATATTCACTGAAAAATCTCATCAGCGCCATGTAAGTGGACGAGAATCATTGAGGTCCGTGAGATTTTCTGTCAAACCCGCGCAAGAGCTGCAAATGAGGATCACAGGAAATTCCATAGGGAGCATTTCATGCTTCAAAGTGAAAAAACAAGAATAAGTGTTTTAAAAAATGCATGATTGTGTTAACCAATTAATTAACCTACCAGGATCGCGTGACTGCCAATCTTCAACAAGAGACTGCAATAACCTTCACTACAATCTGTTTCAGGTAAAAGCGTCTACATTAAAGTCGATCTTCGACATAGAGGAGAACGCACTACAAAAATTAAAACAGGTCTTATGGAAATGGACCGAATGCCTGGACGTGACGAGGATTTCTATGAAGCAACATTCAACGAACCGCTGGCACTAGAATGCAAATCACTTCTGGCGGAAGAGAGTGTGATCATCGTGTCGCTCAATCACTATTTGTTTCTTAAAAGTAGTTTTATTATTGGACAAGTACGAATATCGCGCAGCGAGACTGGATACCAGTCTACGCACTTTCAGAGCATGTTAGATTCACCAGGGGAAGAAATCTCCGTGTGGTACGAAATGCGAGGTTACACAATCCCGTCCGCTTTGGAGGAAGTTAGACAATAGACGAGTTTTGTATGAATTTGTGTTTAAGCTATGGGAATATGTTAAAGAAAGCTTGAGTTAAAATCAGATTCCACAGTTTTTTAGTAAACATTGTTGCGAAAGCATCACGGAAACACGGGGGGGGGTATAAGAGTTTATCACATGTCAGAAATCTCCAATTATTTGCTGTCAGCGTTAATTATCGAAATTAATGTCTTCGTAGCTATTTAATAGTTTTATTACTGAAGCAGACATAGTGTGATAATTAATATCGTGCTTGCATCACAAAAACGAACAATCATGAGGTTGATGTCTGTGATGCTACTCTGAGTGTATATCAATCCACACCGGGCAAGCACAAATACATGCTTAACACGGTACGTGCGACGATGGGAATCGAATCTACGACCTTTGAAATGCCAGATTCTTGGATTTCACATCCACAAATCATTTCCACCCGCACCGAAAGGCCTGCTCAGGAGGTAGGGCGTCTACTATTACCGAGCGCTTGATTACTTGTTAACTGCGCAACTCCAAGGCAGACTTTGATATGCATTAATAATGTGTAAATACACGTGTCAACTCGTAGACAACGATGTGTGAAGCTCATTATACAGAACACCTGTAGTTACTGAAAACTTTAAAGAGTCGAAGACTGTGTCAATAATGCTGTGTCAATATGCTTGTGATCTTAACATGAATGATCTACATTTGACACCTATATTAATTCATAATTCTGTTGCCGAAAAAACACAATCTATTTTTGCAACAATATAAATAGAAACATCATTCAATATAGTTTTAGACAAATAAAAAATGACCATCTCCAACAACGTGGTGGCCTTTGTACTCGAGTAGATTATACATATATATTGGGTGATGCTCAAATACTGGGTAAATACCGACCTAAAATCATCACGCCTTGTTACTAGACTTTTGAGAGAAAAATCATCACTGTTTGTGAATCGTTCTTCGGAAAACCAATTTCTATAGTTTCATTTATTCTCTTTTGCTGTTCTAAACAACCACTCATAAAGCTTGTTGGTATATAGGTTGGTGGCGACCCCTAATATAGGGTGATTAGACCAGTAGAAAACTATTTTATCATGTTGGGATTTCTACTCAAAATATTGGGCGATTTTCCCCAGTAGAATTAGATTAAAACTCGAATTATGTGATCAAGGTACTAAAGTACTAAGTAGATTACGTACTCTACGTTGAATCATAGAGTATACGATAGCGATATTTTCTTTTCAACTAAAATAACCCTGCCGGCTAACAATATTTTCCGATCATTTCATTACTTTTATTAAAAATAAAAGTAATTAATCAATACAAAGAATTCTGTCGTCAAAGCAAAAACTTATATATACATAACTTAATATATTAAAACTGCTCAAGTATATATATATATATATATATATATATATATATATATATATATATATATATATATATATATATATATATATATATATATATATATATATACACACATATACAATTATCAATGTTTTGAGACAACAACATAAGAGCGCTCGATATTGATTTCAATAGAGCGTAAATAAATGAATGAATGAATCATTCATTCATTCATTCATCATTATATATATATATATATATATATATATATATATATATATATATATATATATATATATATATATATATATATATATATATATATATATATATATATATATATATATATATATAAGAATAAGAAAAAAAACAAACTTGAAGTATTACATTTAGATTTTAATTCACTACAAATTTGTTTCGTATAACAGGGAGAACCCTGTTACACTCATCAGGTGAATTTGAATATATAATAATATTCAAATTCACCTGATGAGTGTAACAGGGTTCTCCCTGTTATACGAAACAAATTTGTAGTGAATTAAAATCTAAATGTAATATTTCAAGTTTGTTTTCCCCCCTTCGTCAGAACGTGTCGTTTTGACTTGGCTTGTGAGTATTATTATTATATATATATATATATATATATATATATATATATATATATATATATATATATATATATATATATATATATATATATATATATATATATATATATATATATATATATATATATATATATATATATACATACATACACATATATCATGTACTATTTATCATCTCCTTTTTGAGTGTCAATTTTGTGTCCGGAGCATGAAAAGATGCATGATGCATTCGTGACAAATTGCAATAAATCTTCCAACCGCACACTGCCCATTGGCTACGATCGGAAAAAAATTGTTTCAAAATTAGTTACAAACAAGCGTATCTTCCTCATTATCTCATCTTATTGCAGCACGCTCTCGAAACGGCCAGCCAATAAAAAACGAAATTAAAAATTCGATTGTGCGTGCAGCTGGCGTGGATGAAATTAAAACGAAAATGTTCTACTGTGCGAAAATTTGCATTATGCTCTGCCCTCCGGTGCTCAAAGCAATCAAAAATTTGTCTTCTTTATTGTAATGCAAATAGAAGATTTTTTCGTCGGTTCGGTATCGTAGCGACCGCCGCTAACTTGACTAAACTGCGTTAGGGTCGATCACGGTAGAACGCATATCCGTACAATTCATCTTCTTTCAAGCAGCCAAATATTCGATAAAATATTAACAAGATATAGATGAATTCATAATATTTCGGGGTTTTTTGGATTGTGAAGAAAGGCAAGAGTGATACAGTAATTTGATAAAGTGAATTTCAACCTCGTGATACTGTGAACAGACGATTTTGTGGAGGATTTCAAAAAGATTCTAGCTGTGTCCTCAAAAACAATTGTATGATCGAAACTCGCCGAATTCATTGTGATACAACGACAAACACAGAAGGCAAAAGTACCAACGATCAGTTCCACATCATGAATGTTAGTTTCATGACAGTTCTACTAGCTTAAAGTCATAGCAAGAAGTTGAATGGAAATTTTTGGCGAAAGAAACTGTTTTATCGCCTCGCATCGATGCCAGGGCAATTTCGACAAAAACAGCTGGGAATAGAAGGATCATTTTGCCAGTAGAAGAAGTCGTGATATAGTAAGTGAAATATTATTTTAATATGCAAATTTGTGCGTGTTTTGGTAAGTAGTGTAGGAGTACGTGTCAGCTATCAGTATAAAAGGACATTATTTTAAAGATTCTAGAAGGAAGAAAGCGTAGGAGTTTGTAGTCGAGTTTGAGCGATTTTAATTTATATTAAAGGAAAGCCACGAAAGCCAAGCTGTATTTGTGGCATGAAAAGACATCCTTGAAATTTAATTATAGTCGCATCACATCTAATCAAAATTATTATTTCAAGACGCTGATCTTCTTCTGTAAATGTAATAAACTGGAGCGTTTTATTATTTGAAGTTAGCGATGCTTCTTTCTGTAGTAACACTGGATCAATAAGAGATGATCCTTATATGGGACGGCCAGGAGGAAAAGTTCAAAACTGATGAAGCTATCCAGTATAAATAAAGTTAATTTAGGTTAGGTTTCCTCCTGTAGTAACACTGAATCAATAAGAGATAATCCTTACTGGACCCAGGAAGAATTTACAGCTATCCAGTATAAGTAAAGAGAGATTAGCCTGTATTCCTCTTACGGGTTTTCCAATATTGTTCCAGTGGTTCCATCAATGCAGAACAAGATCTTCCAAGGTGTCGTTTTTGGCATTTCTGGACTAATTTCGTTCGCGTTTGTGGTAGTGCTATGCAAATGGTGTCACATGTACCACGCGCGGCGCCGGCGACAACAACAAAATAGCGGTAAAGATTACAAAGCGTACCAGGTAACTCAATCAAATCCTAGCAAATTCTCGGACAGACAGCTATACGGTAGCGGTCAATGCGTACAACCTGGGATTGGAGCGGATGTGGATCTGGCGCGGGAACTGAGAGATGGGACATTAGATTTCGAATATACACTCGAGCCAAATGTTCCCTTGGGAAAAATACAGTTGTCGATTTTGTATGAAATTGAAGTTCGGAAATTGAATGTCTTACTTCTTCAAGCAAAAGGTTCGTATTAGTGACTGTACTCTATATATTTAGCAATTATTTGCTGAAGACGAAGTATAAAATGCGCATGCACTTCTTTAATGAATACAGTTACTTGAATACAGCCCAACTATTTACTCCTGCTATGTTAATTTTTCGGAGTTAATGGTCTGTAAAAACAATCAATTTCTAAAGAAATGAATAATGATACAATTATCACTAACAATTGAACTTTACATAGCAGGAGTAAAAAATCAAGCTGGCTTCACCACAGGAAAATACTTATACGTAAAGACTAAAGTTCGCGAAAATTATTCTGCAAAGTTTACAACAAAGATAGTAACTACTTTAAGTACTTTACTAGAAATACATGCATGCATGCAAAATCCCTCGCCTCAATATATCAAAGATGCAACTAAATTTTCGGAACACGAAGTATTCTCAGGACTGTTTTCACAGCAACACACCGACACGGCAGCTTTTAATAATGCGTTCTATATTTTAAATAACTGTGAAAATAATCAAAGAATTACCAGTTTAATGACAAAATACTTAATTTTTTAAATGCTTGTGGTCCGTATGCCATCATGCGTAGTGTGAACTTTGGTACGGTATAAAATACAATTCATAATGCTGCATTATTAAACCGTTTTGATGTAATATATAATAAACGAGAGAGCGTTTATTACCGGCGTATAAAACACCGAAAAGTGTGTTGAAAAACGAGACGCTAGTCGAGTTTTTTACACACACTTTGAGGTGTTTTGGATGCCGGTAACAAACAATTTCGAGTTTATTATATTGCTTCTCAAACGAACTTGTATTTAGCGAGAAATTCAACGCGAAAGTTGAGTCAATTTATGGACGTTTATTACCGTGGTATCAAGACAACGATATGGTGGTGATTTCCTTTGTGTTTTGATCATGAATTATTAATGATTTAAGAAGAATATTTATAAACCATTAAATCTTTGTTTTGCGATAAACTGAAACCATTTCAAGCCTTGCATTTTTTATTAAAATAGCTACGATCTTATTTTTCACCTGTAAATTATTTTCACACTTACAATAAAACAACAGTCTTGCTTCTACAAAACAAAGAAACGTTAACCCAAAAATTAAAATGTGGAATCATTACGGCTACTGCATAGTCTGAATACGGCTACATTTTACTTCTTGTTTCCTTCTGTTGGTGCGATTTTTCGTCATCTTTTCCGTATTTTTGCTTTATTTTTATTGTTTTTTAATGATTTCGGGTTTTTTCCCGACAGATTTCATGACATTTATTTTAAAAAACCCTCGGAATTCAATAACGTCAGCTAAAAGGTCGAACGTCCAAACCAAACCAAACCAACACATAATGGCGGATGACTAATTTCGCATCTCGGAATTAGTAACCCTCGAACGTTTACAAAATATTTTTATCTTTTATGTTCATATTGAATGTGAAAATACAACGTGGAAAAGACTCAGATGACGGATTTAGTGGTTATTTGTAAGTTTTAGATGGTGAAAAAAGTATTTAACAAGTTATTTTCAAAAGATCTATTATTACCTTACGTTTAACGTCAACTGAGTTTGTTTATATTCTTTGACTTTGTGTCTGTCTGTGAAAGTCAGCAACTTGCTTTAAATTGCCCAAAAACACTTGTATCAAACATTTAGGTTTGTGGATAAAAAATCTTGATAATTAACTTGTTTCAAGCCTGTTGAAAATTTGCAACAGCTTGTTATCATGCTTGCTGCAACTTGTCTTTAAGTCGGTACATGCAGTTATTCAGAAAAGGTGTCCCTGTGGAGCCTTAAATTTTAACCCCAAGCATGCAAAGCATTTTTTATAATTTGAATCAGTGGTCAATACTGGTGCAGGATGAGGCAATCCTGCACGGAAAATTTGAAAGTTCACATAGCTTTGCATTTATCACATTAGTATAAGAATTTAAAATAATCGACAAAAAACATTTCAACTTCTGAAATTAACATAAAATGAGGGAAAAGTAAAATACTAAAGCACAAAGTACTATAATCATTTACATTTATTCGTTTGCGAGATCGACGTGCACTAGCACTTAGGGCTCTCAGAGTCCTTAGCAGAAGAACCAAAGTGGCATGCCTACACGGCTCTAATCGCTTCTGCCATATGCTGTTTTGCTTTGTTTTTTCCAGTATAATTCACCAAAGTAATGGACTGGAAACGGGAGCTACAGTGTTTCACTTAAAAATATATGCCGTGGACTTTGTATATTTACATAATTCAAACAAGAAAACTAATGATTATGGAACTATCGACTTAAAGGTTAAAAGCCAACTTTGAACTTTTGCATTCTTTTTGAATGCCCAGAAATATCGACTGATTTTGTTAAATGGTTTACGATAGTTACGATAGACTCAATAGTGATTTTTTGTCCCCCCCCCCCTCGAAGAAAAAAGGTTTCAAAACGATGGATCCATAGACATTACTGTTTAAATGCATAAAAATATTTGAATACAAAGTCCTGATGTTTAATGTGAAGTTACATTAAGGTCCCAGGCCGTATCAGGGGTGTCGCATCAGGAACGGAGTTTCAGATCGCGTTTTCAGTCCATTTGATCACCTATGCATTGAGTGAGAAGCTATCATGCCTGGTAGACACAGAAATCTTTAAAACTCAATTCCATTCATTCACTTCCATAGATGTAGTGTGTCAAACACAACGGAACAGTGCTAATCTTTACGCCAAAGTTTTGCTCACGAAAGATACCGAAGGCACAAAGCTGACGAGCGATCGTTGTACGAAAATTCAACGAATGTCTCCAGAACCGCAATTTCATGAGGAATTCTCGTTCTGCGTGAACGAAAGAGAAATCGGATACGCAACAATACAGGTGAGATTTCAAGAAATTTTCACAAGCGTTGTGAGACTTTCAGAATCCTCGCACTATGGCAAGTCTGTCAGCAAGTTGTCAACAAGCTGTGTTTGTTGCATGTCCCAAATTATCCACAAGTTTGGAACAGCTTACAGTAAAATTTTGTAAAAAAACCACGTAATAAATTTATTATTGGAGAGCAATTAATCCGTAAGCATGGATCTTCATCAGTGCTAATAACCATGCATCATTATGACGAGCTTACAGATCGAAAGCTTTGCAGATACGAAATTTATGAGTTGTCCCCATAAAATAATACTGTGATTTATAATCACATGCAAACAAACAAAAGAACTTATTTGGAACAACTTGCTATCACCAGCTCGGGAATGTCAGAACTGATACAAGGTTTTTCTAATAACATTGTCACAACAATTACTTTGACGAAACAAGGCTGCAACAATCTTTTTATATCATAAGAGTATCAGTCTTGCTGAAATACTCTTGTAACAAGTCTGATAGACCTTGTCACAAGTTGCAAACAACGCTTTTTATAAATCAGTTCACAAGCTGACCTCACTTGTCCACAACCGTCAGAAAGAGTTGCAGAAAAAATATAACAATAATTACAAGTGTCAATATCATGACTTTTTTGTGTTTTGGTGTTATGTACTTAGTTGTAAACGATGTTGCAAGCAAACCTACGACTAAGGCCCTAAATATAACTGTAGGAGGGTATATTTAACAGTTATTATACGAACGGGAGTCCAGTGGCGTCGCCCGCGCGATAAGTGAGGGGGACATATTCATATATTTGTGTTCCGTACAATTAATTTCTTTTGAAATCGAATCGACTTCAAAAGAAATTAATTGTGCAGAACACGAATATATTAATATGTCCCCCTCACTTATCGCGCTGGCGACGCTACTGCTCGAGTCGTATATGAGCGTAGCACCTCGTCGGCTATCGCTCATATACGACGAGAGTTAGTAAAATAACTGTTTTATTATATAGACAACAACTGCCAAAAAAACATCCCAATGCAGTTATATTTTACTAAAATATACTTATTGGTCAGTTTAGCAATATAAACAACTTCAGCTAATGCCGCATAAAACACTACTTATCGGCGTTATCTAAAATTATGTTTCAAACAAATTTTGCGAAAGGTTTTAAATTCTTAAAAAATATAAATTTTTTGGGCGAAAAAATCGCTTGTTGACCTCAAAATTGAGCACAGTTTTTGTTATTATCGCAATTCAAAACAATTATGATTTTTCCAGCTTTCGGGAGACTTATTTAGCATTAAATCGTAAAAAACCTGCATTTTATACTTGTTTAGGAGACACTTAAATCAATTACTAACCTTCAAAAACTTTATCTAAGTTTATGTGTTGTACGTATGGCCAAGAAAGGCTGCCTAGATGCTCAAAACAAGATTGTTTGCGATCGAAAAACTTTCGAGAGCCATCTTGTTTCCTCTACTAGTAGGATATGAGCGAACATCCTATTAGTAGCGAGCCAATCAGATTACAGAATACTTAATATTATATGGGAGTCTATATAATAAATTGATATATTCGTGTACTGTACAAGTAACAAACAGGCAAAACCACAAGATATAAACCCCCACCTCAATTAACGATTTTGCCTACGACCAGGAGTGGTAAGTTCGATTTCCACCGAGGACAGCCATATTTAAGCTTGCATGCTGTATAGGTGCGTTCCTTTTGTTTATCCAGATTATGATTGTACGGATTCAGATTATTCAGATTTTTAATACAAATGGAACGCAATGAATGCTCGCAATGAGTTATGATTAAAAAGTTTGATTTATCGCAGGCCCTCTCGCAAAACATTCAATACTTCATATATGTATATTCGTTTGTGGCGATACACAAACATTCAAGTTTGAAAAGATGGCGACCAGGAGAGGTTTTCTGAGGTCGCCGTTATTATTCTTCTCCACATTGGAAGAACTTATTGAGTCAGAGTTCACTATTACTAATGAAAAAATGTTATCGATAGTTTCAAAGTTTTTTTCCGAATGAAGAAAGACAGCAAGGACAACGCATCAACGAGTATGCAGAGTGTATTGTACCCAGTTACTCTGATGGTACATTTCAGTCTCATTTTCGTCTTTCACGCAGCAGCGCAGAAATTTTGGTGGGTCTTTTAGCTCGTTGTTCAGAGGTTCCAAGTCAGCATCTAAGAGGACGACCTCCAGTGAGTGTTGAAAAGCAGCTACTTATAACAATGTGGGTTTTGGGTAATCCTGAAACAATACGGTCTGTATCTGATCGGTTCAATGTCACTAAGTCTAGTGTATTTAGAATTGTAAGACGCATTTGTCATGCCATCGTTAATAATCTCGCTGCCCAGTTTATTTCCTGGCCAAGTGGAGAACGTCTGAAAAAGGTGGCAGAGCAATTTCGGAGAAAGAAAGGCCTTCCAAACTGCATTGGTTCTATTGAAGGAACCCACATACCCAGCTAATTAGATTGTTAGTAGTTTAAACTTTGGAAAATGTTAAACTGATTTCAATTACATATTTTTAGTAAAGAATAAAAACACATACCTGTTTGTCCGGCCTCCATAGTTTTTTTGTGCCTGTGGTTTGTTTTGTGTAAAATTTTCGCGCGCTGCGATCTTAGCCTGCATGATTATCTACCTACGAGGACGCAACACCCTGAAAGCGGGAGAACATCAGAAATTATTACAAAAGGAACGGTGACAATCCTGATCTAATTTATGACGGAATCCGAATAATCCACCTCCAGCAGTAGACTGTTCGGATTTTCCGAAATGGAACAGTTAATCTGAAATCTGATCAAAAAATCCCTTTTTGGATTTAACAAAAGGAACGCGGCTTATATATAGACTCATTGCAACACCACAAACAACTTTTATGTATTTTTTGGTATCGTTATTATTCAACCAGGTTTGTCTGTACGAAATCGATGCGTTTTCAAAAAGCCACGCGCTGGGTCAATTACGTATTGACATGAAGGACGTTGACATTACGCAAAGGATGACGGGATGGTTTGATTTGTACGAAGAGGAGGAGGAGGTCTGGACACCAGTTTATCGGCAACATATTATCAAAATTTATGTAATATCGATATTCTAATGCACATTCGGTAATCCGATATATATCATGCTTTAATCAAACATCTTATAAATTTTAGAAAAGACCAACCTCGGGGGATCTTTTGTTGTCCTTGAATTATTTTCCAACCGCTGGTCGATTGACCGTCGTAATCATGAGAGCACGTGACCTAAAGATTGAACACAAGACAGGTGCTTGGGGTGAGTTACCGAGCTCAGTATAATAATGGAGGGATAGAAAGTCTGTTTAGAGTAGGTTTCCTTTTGAGCTGCTGCTTGCTGGACCTCTGGAAACAACAGGCAGATAGAGCTATCCAGAATAAAGTCAGTAGTTTAGTTTAGGTTTCCTTCTGTAGTAACACTGGATCAATAGTCATGATCCCCACTGGATCTCTACGAAGAAAAGTTTAGAACCGATATAGCTATTCAGTATAAATAAAGTTAGTTTAGTTTAGGTAGTCTTAAGCAGAAATCAGTATAGTTTGGCGGATTAGCTACTTATAATAAATCGAAACAAATCTATTATTCTTCCAGGGGTGTTTGTAAAAGTAATATTTCTCTACAATCAAAAGAGAGTCAGTAAAAAAAAAACTGTAGTCGTCCGTAAAACGGAAAACCCAATTTACAACGAAGCATTCGTTTTCAAAGTCCCAAAAGAAGCCATGGCATACAGCTCGTTCAAAATATTAGTGGTAAACCGCACATCTTATGGACGGGATGAAGCACTTGGGGATATAACCATAGGACCCCAAGAGTACAAAGATGGCCTTTTGCACTGGAATAAAATGCTCATGGAGCTGCGCAAACCTGTGGCCATGTGGCATCCGATTATTATAAATTGATCTATGAAATTAACCAGGATTATGCTCCTCGCTGATATTGCACTGAACTAAGTATCTGACGTCTGAAATTACATTTTAGTCTATGAAATTTTACTGGAGTCACTCTTGATCTCTAACACTGAAATGAAATATATAGTCTGAAATTAAACTGAGCTATGCAACGGATTGTACTGGAGTACACTTATGATGTCGGGCAATGAACTGAGCTACGTAATGACGTCTAAAATTCAACTGTCTGAAATTACATTGGACTATACATGAGCATAATCAAGAATTAATTGGAATTTTTTCTGCGTCGGAATTAATTAAACAAATTGTTAAGGTGTCTATCTTCAATTTAAATAATATCAAATACATACAGTGCTGGTCACTGTTTTAAATTATATTCAAAATACATATTGTATAAATAAAGAGAAACAAATAATAATATATTGTATATTCATCTATATCCTGTGTGTTTGGTTGCGTGATATCTCGACATATAAGGATAAAAGAGTTGATACAAGTTGAGAGGTTAAAGTTTGCATGACTGTGTGTTCCAGCATTAACTTTCATGTTTTGGTCAAGCGAAAACACCAATCGCACGAGAGTTAAATTAATGAAAGTGAAGAAGCGAGAGTTTTATCAACTCTCATGTCCTGGTCAAACGAGTCAGCAAAAGTTGCATGAAAGTTGACAAGAGTTGACAAACAAAAACAAGTGTTGCATGAGGTCTTATGAGAGTCGAAAAACGAGAGTTTGTGTGAGAGTTTTCCCGACCCTCACAAACTGGGAAAACCATCTTTAATGAGAGCTATATACTTATTTTGGCCACCCATTAATTGCAATTCTCGGACAGACAGCAGCTTAATTACTTATTTCAGAGAAAGCTAGTTGTTTATAAAAAACTTATTACCCTTATCATCTACTAAAAGCCACTAAGATCAATTATTTCAATTGCGATTAAATAACAGGTTACTCTATATCCATGCCAGAAAAACTGATAAAACGTACCCGATCATGGCAGAAATCACATATACGACCTTTGGAATGCTAGCCTAATTAATGCCAACTGAGCTACGCAACCAGGTCGGTTCGAGTATGTCATATTTCGAAACTGAGTCTGGTTCTTTCGATCGGTCAACGTAATCATGATGACAGGTTGCTTTGTCTCTTAAACAAAGAAATTATTGCTGAAGACAGAAAACCTGTTAGACTAATATATAAGCTAGATGTATTTTCATAATGATAATCTAAAATATCCACGGGATTAAATGCTATTTTGAATTTAAGAAGATTGTCAATGTCGTTATTTACTTAACACTCTTGCTACTGTTACAAGAAGTTGTTTGAACTGATAGCGGGTTCACTTGAGCGAGAAGAAATGTCGATGGATTTGAGTGGAAGGGAAGTCATAAAACCGTAGTGTAGCCATGGTCAATGCTCAATCTAACAGATACAGTCCAGATAGCTATAATTATTACAGTATTCAGTACATTGCTATTGATGATAACTTGTATATTGTACAAGCTCTCAAAATTACGAGAAGTCATGGATAGCCAGCCAACAGGAATGCAAACATCTGGTGATTTGGTAAGTTGAGATTAAATGTTATCCAGTATCACTAACTGAGAAATGTACATTAAACTAACTTTATTGACACTGGACTGAACTGTTCCTCACAGAACTCTCTTATTGACCCAGTGTAAGTACAGGAGGGACCCTAAACTAAACTAACTTTACTTATGTACAGGGTGAGTAAAAAAAGCGGATGCCCGTTCATATTCAAATTAGCCGTGAATTCATTACGATTTATTCCCATGGGTTTGTATTGTTGTCTTGTTTCTGACTTTGTCATGTTTCTGGCAAAACTTGCACGGTTAGAATCATGCATTTTAACTTCCACAGGGAATGGATTTCGTTTTACATCAACGTCTTGCAAGAATGCAATGATGCTAGTTTGAATTTCAATGGTATTAGTTTTTTTACTCATCATGTACTGTGTACTAAGTCACGATTTGTCCTCTGTAGACCCATGGGAATAAGCCGTAATGAAATTCGCGACTAATTTGAATTTGAAAGGCCATCAGTTTTTTTACTCACCCTGTATACTTGATAGCTTTGTCAGTTCTAAACTGTTCCAGACTGTCCTCCCCACAGCTCCAGTGAGGATTATCCCTTAATATCTCATTGATCTAGTGTTACTGCAGGAGAGAATCTAAACTAATTTATTAGTACTGGATAGCTCTATCAGTTCTAAACAGTTCTTTCTAGAGGTTCAGTAATAAGGATCATCTCTAATTGTTTCAGTGTTATTACAGAAGGGGACGTAAACGAAACTAACTTTCCTTATGACGCTTCAGTGAGGATCGTCTTAAGGTTACATTACACGTTAGATCAAGTTTGTCGGAAATCGCCACTGCGCGCTTGATATAAGTCGGATTTTTATTAAATTTTCACTAAAGGATCGTCAGTGCATGTACTGCATAAGGTTAAAATATAAAAAAAGACACATGAAATATTCAGAAAAGAGTGAAATAACGGTACCTTTACCCGTTTGAGTTTTTTCCAGTCAGTTTTTTCTCTCTAGCTGTTATAGCAATTTCTTAGACCATTACAAAACATTTGCCATTCTTATGAGTCAATCGCTTGTAAATCAAGAAATATAAAAAACCCCAGAACAAAGCATAAAGTCTCAGCTACGAGCTGTTAAATTAAAAAAATTCATTAAAATCAGAAGGACAAAAACTCAAACAAGTAAACGTACCACCATTTCAATCTCTTTTGAATACTTCATACGTTTTATTACATTTAATCAGTTTGATAACTTCATGTATCTCTACATGTGACAAAAATTGGACTTGTATCAAGCGCAGTGGCGATTTTTTGAATGGCGCGACCTAACCTGTCCTGTAACTTTATTGATTCAGTGTTAGCACAGGAGGAAATCTAAAGTTAGCTCTAACTAACTTTAATTATACTGAACAGTTCTATCAGCTTTAAACTGCTCTTCTTGTAGGTCTAGTAATGACCGTCTCTTATTGATCCAGTGAATTAAATTTTAACTCAATACTGGATTTGTAGATTTCAATAGGTCTTCCTTGGCGACGAGAGAGCAGTGAGCATTCAGAATGCAGTATTTGCAAACTGGAGAAAGGGCATTGTTCATCTGACACCAAACTTTGCAATGCACTTTTTCATAAAGTGACTTTAAAAAATGCGACAGACCAAGAGGGCAGTATATTTGGTGAAAGGTTACATGAAGAAATTGGTCAACCTAACACTGACGAAGACGAAAGCGTGTTCACTGGAAGATTGAGTTTTAACGCTGAGTACAAAACATCTGACCACATTCTGTTTTTTAAGCAAGTTACTGCAGACGATATTTTTCCGTGGGAGTATAATAATATGATCAAGACATTTGTGATGATATGCCAAGTAGGGGCAACACATGATAAACAGAGCAGTGAGGTACAAACTGGAGTACATAAGATAACCTATGAACAGGAATTTGAGTTCAATGTTCAAGATGCTGACTTTGATAAAACACAGTTTGTTTTGGCCGTGTGGCAGACTAACAATGAGGAATCAAGAGAAGAGAGTTTAATTGGAAAATGCACGATCGCCATGGATAGGGCGAAGATCACGTCAGCAACTGGTCAACGCCTTGAGGAATCTAGAAAATTATTTAAGCAACTGGTGAGTCCAAATTGTAGTAAGATTTTAATCAGCGATCTAATATAAATAAAGCCAGTTTGTGGATAACTAACCGGATCAAAGAGAACTGGTTGAACCTCTAGGAAGAGCTCTGTACAACTGATAAAGTTATCTCAGTTTAGGTTTTCTGCTGTCGTAACATGTGATTGAGAGGACAGCTTACGACTGATAGAGCAATCCAGTATAAATAAAGTTACTTTAGTTTAGGTTTCCTTTTGTAGTAACACTGGATCAATATAAGAGATGATCCTTTCAGTACCCTTAGGAAGAACAGTTCAGGAGTGATAGAGTTATCCAACAAAATAAAGGCAGTTAAGTTTTGGTTTCCTCCTATAGTAACTCTGGATCAATAAAAGATGATCCTTACTGGACTTCTATAGAAAGAACACTTTGGAACTGATGGAGCTTTAAAGTATAAATATAATTAATTTAGTTTCTTCTTGCAGTAACATAATGGATCAATAAGAGATGATCTTCACTGGAACTCTAGGGAGAACAGTTTGGGATTGATAGAGCTGTGCAATATATATAAAGCTAATTTAAGTTCACGTAAATTTTCTTAATCTGCAGTTAACAGTTTAACCATTCGGATTATACATTATACTTCGGCATGAAACATACATAACCTCGAGTACATACGTCCCACCGGAACAAAACTTTCCCATTTGCAGCTGTCAGATATATCATTAAAGACATCAAATCCGATCATATACATAAGCAAATTATAAAATATAATTACACATCTACATGACAACATCTCATTTGATCACAACACCCTCGCATCAGCATATTGACAAACGAACTGACAAAAGAAAATATATATCGCGTTACTCAGTGACGGTTATGTTTTAAAACAATGTCTAGAAAAAATTAGGACAAATTTTTCAAAATTAAAAGACGTTGAACAATGACAAGAACGATGGACGAATGCTCAGACTTTGCCAGCGTAAGCCAGCACAAAAATGGGCACAAACTGGAGTGATTCGGTGGCTGAATTAGATTCGAATCCAGACGAGAAGAAATATCACTACACGCTGTATTTAAGCGCAATGAAAGTGGTGAGTCGTGTACTACTTCAAACGTAAAAAATTTAAACTTGTGCAGAAGATGTGATCAGAACAGGCTTGGAGCGAAGCTTCAAAAAAAGCTGGGATAATTTTACTATCCGAAATAGTGATTCGAAATATTCTAAATAATTTTGAAAACGAGTTGTGACAATGTTAATTTATCTAGTTGCTACAAGGTTACCGCTGACAATTTGTCAACAAAATGTCTTTATAACAGGCTTGTAGGAAGCTTAAAAACGAGTTGTAACAATGTTGTTGCTTCATCAAGTTGCTGTAAGGTTGTCGCTGCAATTTTTCAACAAGATGTGTTCACAAAAGGCTTGATATAATTTTCTCTCAAAATGTTATACTACTTGCAGTCATGTACTCATTAAAATGCATATGAAGTATCTTTAATCATTATGAAACTCAGACATTCACTGAGGAGATCAGTGGATATTTAATAAAGGATTTTTTTGAAAGGTTCGGTTTCTCATGGACGGCCAGTACTTCAATTACCTATTTCGAGGCTCGAAATCTTCAGGGGATCGAGATGTTCCAATTCAAAGCCGAAAGCGTGCCGACACTTGGCCAAAGTCTGCCAATGAGTCTAAAATGGATTGTCGAATGGTAGGTTCGACACTGAATATTATTTTTAATTTACAGCTCTATCAGTTCGCAGTTAGAAATTAATTATTATTGTTAAAGATCCTCACTCATTGAACAAAGGAGCCCAGACTGCCCTTACTATACTTAAAATTAAGAATCATCTCTTTTTTATCCTAGAGGAAACCTAAAGTAATATAACTTCATTTATACTGGATAGCTCTATCAGTTCTAAACTGTTCTTCCTAGAGGTCCAGCAAGGATCATCTCTTGTCGATCTAATGTTACTACAGGAGGAAACTTAAACTAAACTAACTTTATTTATACTGGATAGCTCTATCAGTTCTAAACCGTTCTTCCTAGAGGTCCAGTAAGGTCATTTCTACTACAGGAGCACACCTAAATCAAAGTAACTTTAATAATTTGTGCTATAGATCGCCCTATCAGTTCTCAACTGATCTTCCTAGAGGTACAGTACGGATCATCTCTTCCAGTACAGTACGGATCCAGTCTTACTACAGGAGGAAACCTAATTAAACTAAACTAACTTTATTCACACTGGATAACTCGGGTTATTTTCTAGGGGTCCAGTAGGGACCATCACTGATTGATCCATATGACTCCAGGGGCCAGTTGTTCAAAGCTGGGCTAGCACTAACCCTGGGTTAAAATTTAACCCTATGTTTAAGTTTCTGTCTTTTTACACATCTGTTTACTCTAAAACATTGGGACTTTAAACTACCATTGATTTAGTCAACACTTCTGAAGAAATATTTTCAAATTTATAAACAAACTTCAAGGGAAATTTAAATTTAATTTTACGTTAACCCAGGGTTAAGTTAACCGGCTTTTGAACAACTGGCCCCAGGAGGTAACTTAAACTAAACTAATTTTAATTATATTTGATAGCCCCTGTCAGTTCTAAATTGTTCTTACTAGAGTTTACTTATTGATCTAGTTTTCTTACATGATGAAACGTGAACTAAACTATTTACATTCAACATTGGATAGCTCTATCAATTCTACACTACTCCAAATTTAATCAGTAACAATGAACCGTGGAATACGGAGGAAAATATGTTCCTAACTGCGTAGGGGGGGGGGGGGGGGGGGGAGTCGTTAATAGTTTAATATTTTATTTGCACAACTCTTCAATGTTGAGAGCCATTGACGCAGACATGTTGCAGACATGTACGTGTCAGTCTTGACAACCACCCAGGCTATGTGGGTGTTTGACAGACACGTGTGTTGATCAAAATAGATCACGTCCTGCGTCTTTTGGAGTGATCCTTTTGTAAACAACACATGAACACAAGTCTCTATTGTATATGAAAATATTGCGACAATTTGAGGCGATGCACATATAATATGAACTTTAAAGTTCGCGCTGCTTTGTGTGGTAGTCTTTTGGAAAGATGAGTGACATGGAGCCTGGATAGTTTGTATTTAAAGGTAAAGTAATGGTAGACTTAGAGAACAGAGAAGGGTTGAGAGGTGTTTGTATCTCACAGATAAACCGGCAAGGAAGGGACCGGGTTCGGGTGGATCAGTTACGATTTTGTCCGATTAGAGTTTCAAACCGTTTACAGATCGCCTTTTTCCTGCTCAGTGTTGAGAGTTGAATTTTTAAAACTTCACTCTGTGCAATCTGTAAAAACTGTCGAACTATCAATATTATATATTATTCACAACAGGAGGGACATTTATTAATTTTGACCAAAACCAATATCAACCGACAATTTCATAAAATATATAATAATATATATTGTAAAATATATATAAAACATTATTCGACATGGAAATTATGAGTGAAACTATGATAGTCAGAACTTTCAAATTCACTTTGTTCAGCGACAATATCAGCGGCAACAGTAGCTCAATATGTCAAAACAAGAGCATTGCAATGACTTGGACAAGATATTAAGCTGTGTGAAGTCAGCCAAGTTATGACATGTATACATACATGTTAGTTAGACTTTTTCTGGATCGGAAAATACAAGAAAATTGAAACATCATGGTTAAGAAATTTAATTAAATGATCTTCGAGGAAATTGACAAACTATTAATCCATGATCTAGTTCTCTCGATAATTTCTTCAAAACTTAGAATTTATAATTATATGCAAAATTCCTGCTATATAATCGTGACAGTGGAAACCATGCTTTAATAGACTTAACACAAGATATCAGATTTGCCCAAGGGCTTGATGACCAATCGTGGATTGGTATACTCGATTAAATGTATAAACAACAGTACGTGTGCATGCAGTTTGACAGTTTGACGCCCTATTTCCAACGCGAGCGGAACTAATCCAGCATGTCGAGCGTGCAGGCATCACCAAGTCATGCTGGCAGTTAGTCAAGTGTGGTTGAAAGAAGGGCTGGCAGTCTGGCATTGAGATTGTGGTTGCCCTGCGCAAGGTCATTCTACGCTGTGCAAATGTCCAGACGAGTCAAAACCCGATAAAGACTAGCTGGAGTTTCTTTCACTTTTTTATCTGATTAGATTGTATGTGACTAAATACATATCATTAAGTACAATTTTTGTGTTTTGTACATTTGTTTTGTATGTTTTCCACCAAGTTTTAGATAAAAAGAGGCTTTTGTGACAATTATTAATTTCAATTCCGGTTCAAAATGGCCACAATTTTGAAAAATCCGAAAAATGACACAATTTAGCGATTGCATCATATCCACTTTTGATAAGCACCTTGAAAACTATCTTCGTGGTGAATTTATATATATATATATATATGCTCGCCCAAGAGTAAGGAGAACAATAAATCAAATCAAAACCTAATGAGTAAATCGTGGCGCAAGCTTTCGTTTGAGCCTGGTGCTTGTATCCCGTTCCGGTATCAAGCGGGATCATGTTTAGTACAACCTTTTAGTGCCTTACCTGTACTCTAAGGATATATCAGATTTATAGTTATATCCACACCTGACCGCACAGCCAAGCATAGTTTTCAGCCTGCCCGGTGTGGAGTCTCAAAAATTAATGACTATGTTTTCCCTGATGTGAAGGTCTATTTTGAAGTTGTTTATTTGAAAATATGTCCAAACCTGTAGTCTTTAACAAATCACCGTTGTACAGTATAAGTCGTTACCAAACAAATGTAAAAATCTAAACAAATGAAACAATGAGATCAAAGTCGTAGAGATTTAGAGAATCCATAATTACTTGCCCTAAATTACGAACAATTTCTATCGGAGATGTGCTTGAACGATTTTGCATCCCAAATGATCACTTAAAATTGTATTGGGTTACAAACATGGGTAGATTTTCGTACGTCCAGTGTCTTGTGCTACTCAGGCGATGAAGGCTGCAGTTTGACAAATCATATGGACAAATATAATCTACGTGTAACGTGATACACGAGCACATGTGACAGAAATCTTTGTGTAGCTCGATGAAATTTTTACTTATAAACAATAACTCATGTATGTCGTGGGTGCTACAGTAGCTCAATTTCCTCTTATGGGTTTCCCAAGGTTACTTGGGAGGAAGAAAGGCTATTACAAAACCGTAAACCAAACAAATCAAAGTGGGAATCTAAAGGATGGGAAGGTATGAATCTGCATGACGGTCTGGGGCTGGCTTTTCAAAGCTCGTTCAACTTGAACGGTGGGGAAGTCTAATTTAAATCACATTTCCATTTATATTGTGAACAATTGAAAACACTAAATATATGGTTATATACATTAGTGCTCTTTTCAAGTTTAAATATTTAACTTGTCCCGGCAGAAGATGTGATCAGAACAAGCTTGTAGCGAAGCTTGAAAAAAAGCTGGGATAATTTTACAATTCGAAATAGTGATTCAAAATATTCTAAATAATTTTAAAAACGAGTTGTGACAATGCTTACTTATTGAGTTACTACAAAATTGTCGTTGACAATTTGTCAACAAAATGTGTTCACAACAGGCTTGTAGGAAGCTTAAAAGTGAGTTGTAACAATGTTGTTACTTTATCAAGTTGCTGTAAGATTGTCGCTGACAACTTTCAACAAGATGTGTTCACAAAAGGCTTGATATAATTTTTTGCTCAAAATTTTATACTACTCGCAGTCATATTCATTAAAATGCATATGAAGTGCCTTTAATCATTATGAAACGCAGACATTCACTGAGGAGATCATTGCATATTTAATAAAGGATTTCTTTGAAAGGTTCGGTATCTCACGGACAGCCAGTACTTCAATTACCCAATTCAAGGCTCGAAACCTTCAGAGGATCGAGATGTTCCAATTCAAAGCCGAAAGCGTGCCGAAACTTGGCCAAGGTTTGTCAGTGAGCCTAAAATGGATTGTCGAATGGTAGGTCCGACACTGAGCACTATTTTTAATTTAACAGCTCTATAAGTTCGTTGTTAGAAATTAATTATTATTGTTAGAGATCCTCGGCTTATTGAACAAAGGAAACCCAGACTGCGCTTACTATACTTAAAATTAAGAAACATCTCTTTTTTATCCTGGGAGAAACGTAAAGTAAACTGACTTCATTTATACTGGATAGCCCTATCAGTTCTAAACTGGTCGTCCTAGAGGTCCAGTAAGGATAATCTCTTATTGATCTAGTCTTACTACAGGAGAAAACCAAACTATGCTAAGTTTATTTATAATGGATAATTCTATCAGTTCTAAAATGTTCTTCAGTAGAGGTCCAGTAAGGACCATCTCTGATTGATCCAGTGTGACTACAGGAGGCAAGTTTAACTAAACCAACTTTAGTTATATTTGATAGCTCCTGACGGTTCTAAATTGTTCTTACAAGAGGTTTACTCATTGATCTAGTTTTCTTACATGACGAAATCTGAACTAAACTACACTGGATAGCTCTATCTAGCTGTCTATCAATTCTACACTACTCCAAATTTAATCAGTAACAATGAACCGTGGAATACGGAGGAAAATATGTTACTAACTGCGTAGGGGGGAGTCGTTAACAGTTTAATACTTTAGCATCGCGTTTGCACAACTCTTCAATGATGAGCTTGACAACCACCCAGGCTATGTGGGTGTTTGACAGACACGTGCGTTGATCAAAATGGATCACGTCCTGCGTCTTTTGGAGTGATTCTTTTGTAAACAACACATGAACACAAGTCTCTATTGTATATGAAAATATTGCGACAATTTGAGGCGATGCACATATAATATGAACTTTAAAGTTCGCGCTGCTTTGTGTGGTAGTCTTTTAGAAAGATGAGTGACATGGAGCCTGGATAGTTTGTATTTAAAGGTAAAGTAATGGTACACTTAGAGAACAAAGAAGGCTTGAGAGGTGTTTGTATCTCACAGATAGACCGACAAGGAAGGGACCGAGTTCGGGTGGCTCAGTTACGATTTTGTCCGATTAGAGTTTCAAACCGTTTACAGATCGCCTTTTTCCTGCTCAGTATTGAGAGTTGAATTTTTAAAACTTCATTCTGTGCATTCTGTAAAAACTATCGATCTATCAATATTATATATTATTCACAACAGAAAAAAATTAATTAATTTCTATTTATAATTGTATTTGGTTATGTCACTCCACAACTACAAAAGTTTAAAACAAATACTAAAAGTTCATTAATAACCTATGGACTTTGGCCAAAACCAATATCAACCGACAATTTCATAAAATACATATTGTACAAAGAATCGAAGATTATATAAGACAATGAAACGCATGGAAAATACGAGTAAAACTATATACATATACATACATGTACATACATATACATACATATACATACATACATATACAAACATATACAAACATATACAAACATATACAACATATACATACATATATATAAATATATATATATACATATATATACATACATATATATATATATATATATACATATATATACATATATATATATATATATATACATATATATACATATATATATACATATATATATATATATATATATATATATATATATATATATATATATATATATATATATATATATATATATATATATATATATATATATATATATATATATATATATATATATATATATATATGTCGACTGTACATGGATTTTACTACCAAATCATGATAGTCAGAACTTTCATATGCGCTTTGTTCAGCGACAATATCAGCGGCAACAGTGGCTCAATATGTCAAAACAAGAACATTGCAATGACTTGGACAAGGTATTAAGCTGTGTGAAGTTAGCCAAGTTATGACATATATACATCTTAAGAGTTTGTCTCGATCGGAAAATACAAGAAAATTGAAACATTATGGTAATCAACCACACTTGACCAACTGCCAGCATGACTTGGTGATGCCTGCACGCTCGACATGCTGAATTAGTGCCGCTCGCGTTGGAAATGAGGGCTTATAGGGCGTCAAACTGTCAAACTAGGGTGCATGCACGTACTGTTTTTTTATACATTCCACGGTTAGTCATCAAGCGCTTGGGCAAATCTGATATCTTCTGTTTAGTCTATTAAAAGCATGCTTTCCACTCTCACTATTTCTCTGATCGTATAGCAGGAATTTTGCATATATAAAAGATATAAAGTCTAAGTTTTGAAGAAATCATCGAGGGAACTAGAATTAGTTAGTCAATTCCCTCGAAGATTAGTACATCAAATTTCTTACCGGTATCAAGAGGGATCATGTTTTAGCAGAACCTTTTAGTGCCTGACTTTAAGGCTATATCAGATCTATAATTATATCCACACCTGACCGCACAGCCAAGCATAGTTTTCAGCCTGCCCAGTGTGGAGTCTCAAAAATTAATGTTTTCCATGATGTGAAGGTCTATTTCGATGTTGTTTATTTTTAAAAATATGTCCAAGCCTGTAGTCTTTAATAAATCACGTTCATCACTATTGTATAAGTCGTTACCAAACAAATGTAAAAATCTAAACAAATGAAACAATGAGATCAAAGTCGTAGAGATTTAAAGAATCCGTAATTACTTGACCTAAATTACGAACAATATCTATCGGAGATGTGCTTGAACGATTTTGCATCTCAAATGATCACTAAAAATTGTATTGGGTTACAAACATGGATAGGTTTTCGTACATCCAGTGTCTTCCGCTACCCGGGCAAAGGTGGCTGCAGTTTGACAAATCATATGGACAAACATAATCTACATTTATCTATAAACGAATGCCACACTGATATGGATACTCTATACATGCCAAGAGTTGTGTAACGTGATACACGAGCAGTCGAGCACATGTGACTAAAATCTTTGTGTAGCTCGATGGAATTTTCGCTCATAAACAATAACTCATGAATGTCGTGGGTACTACAGTAGCTCAATTCCCTCTTATGGGTTTCCCAAGTTTACCTGGGAGAAAAAAAGACTATTACAAAACCTTAAACCGAACATATCGAAGTGGGAATCTAAAGAATAGGAAGGTATGAATCTACATGACGGTCTGGGGCTGGTTTTTCAAAGCATGTCAACTTGAACGGTGGGGAAGTCTAATTTAAATCACATTTCCATTTATACTGTGAACGATTGAAAACACTAAATGTATAGTTACATACATTAGTGCTCTCTTCAGGTTGAAATATTTAAATTTCGTTGTTTGATGAAAGACAGAATTGTTTGATATGCTGGGGGCTTGAAAGACCCTGAGTTACATAATGTTTATATAATGTTTATGGTTCGAAGACTGTATAGTTGTGTGAGTATACCATGATGCTCGATTGATGGTTACCGAGACTTTCAGTGGTTAATTTACAAGGATTGCTCAAATGTAGTTAACGTACTGCAGTTAACGTAACGTAACTTGACCCCAAGTTTGAAGACTATGTATAATTTATTGTTGGGTGATCAATGTTGGATCGACGTTTAATTGACGTTGTTTAATAAATTTTCATGGAAAATTACCCAACAAGTTTGTTGACCCTACAGTGTTAGTCTCCTAGCTATAGCTTCGCATTGGATAATAAGTTTGCACCTTAGAGGCAAATACAAATTAGGACGTGATTTCATTTCGCAAATTGCTTTCTCGTATTTGCCAACGGTCTGCGCGGAATGATATCTCAGGTTTGAGAAAGATAAAATTAGCCAAGACGTTTGTGTGAACCTTCAAGATTCCTAGCCGTGTCTTATCCCGTCGTTGCTATTCCCTCAATAAGCATCGCTGTTATTATTTCACACTCACTGTAATAGCAGAACTGATCCAAGTTCGTGGAGCATGAGACTATAGCATTCTAAAGGTCGCGGTTTGCGGTCGATTCCCACCGCAGCCAGGCGCATTCTTGACTTTGTCCGATATAGACTCGAAGTAACACCACAACAGCATTTTTACCTGAGACTGAGTACATAACACCAAGACATATAAAAATCCGATTACTCGTAATCACGTATTTACCACTGTGTGCAGAACAATAGAGCGAGTACACATCTAAGCCACAGTGCAGGGTGAGTAAAAAATTAACTGATAGATTTCATATTCAAATGAGCCACATAGCGGGTGGCACCATTCACTCTGGTTATGTAGATTTAAACATAGTAATGAATATTAGATATCGAGCCCAAGTCAAAAACCAACGCTAATGGACAAAATTTCGCGTTTCCTGCATTACTACACGGCTGATGAAAACTGAAAAAGATTCAAGTTGCTGAAAGAAAAGACAACTTATAACAATGGAAAGCTGACAAGAAGCTGTCTTTCTATAAGTTGTTAAGGCAGATTTTCAATTTGTCAAATATTTGCCGAGTTACAAAGCATTTAAAACGCATTTTCAAGTTAGTGCCAGTCTTTTTGCGCTACTTTTCTCCCTATTTTTGGCGAATTTGAACACAAACTTGAAAACGACTAGGCGAATAAGAAAACTGCTTTAATGTTTTTTAGACCAATTCTTGTGATCTTTCTAATGATACAAGTAGTTTTTTCTTTCAGCAAACTTCAATATTCTCAGGTTTCAACAGTAGTAGAATTGTACAAGTAAAAGCAGGAAACGCGAAATTTTGTCAGTTAGCGCCGATTTTTTACTTGGCTCCATATCAAATATTCATTGCCATGTTAAAATCTACATTCGCTGAAAGAGTGGTGCTTGTAATCCAAAATGAACAATACTTTCACACATTCATACCAAGCACTATAAGACCTGGTTTATACGGTACCGGATCTCCATGCTCGCGATATCAGATTGGGTAGCTTGAAGACGAATTTAACTTTTAAATTTATGATGATATTACGTAGTTTAGTAACAACTCATCAGAGAAAAAGTGGTAAGAGTAAACATGACCTCCTCAAACTTTGATTTCGTGACCATGCGGATCCTGTACCGTGTAAACGGGGCCTAAATATCCCATGGGTATACGAAGCATATCAAATAAATGAACCATTAATGAACCTAAGAATCAGTCCAATTTGTTGTAAAATTCTACTTCGTGCGAGAATCATTAAACCTGATGGCATTGACTTGAATGGCACAATTAACCACATCATGTTGGTTGTACAGACGGGAATTGTCTGATTCCAGCAATAAGTTAGCCGCTAATTTGAATTTGAATAGGAGTTTTCTTTACTCGCCTTGTATTATTACAGTAAAGCCACTCGGCAATGCAACATGGCACCCTACTTTTATGCATTAGAATGCTTACAATTGAATGCTTAAAATTGAATGCTTAAAACTAAATGCTTAAAACTAAATGATAATACGTGTTCTAAATTGCATATCCGTTTGTGATGCTGCCTGTCACGCAGGGGGTCCATGCGTATTCGACCGACGACAACAAGTTCTGATGTTTATCTTGAGCGTGTGGGTTGCCAATTACGTATTTAGAAACAAATAATTACGGAGATTGTCTCATGTTTTTAATGTTAAAAATAAGATAACGAAATTAATTTTTAAAGCTTTTCGTATTTTGACGATCGTATTTTTCGGATATTTTTTCTTCCTGGTGCATATAGAAGAGAAAATTTGCCATACGAAACTGCATTTGTACGTAAACCTGAGTAAGTAAAAGTAAAGTAAACGATCGTTGAAAAGCATCTGAAATAAGTAAACATGTATAAACCACGCTTACTGTATTATTGGATAACTCTATATCGCCTTAGCTGTTCTCCCCCGAAATTCGGTTAGATAAGCTCTTAGTGGCTAAGTTTAGCTTTTGATAGTAGATAGCTCCATCTATTCTATACTGTTGGTATTAGAGGTCAAGTAAGGATCATTTCTTGTTGATCCAGTATTACTAAATATTTACTACAAAAGGAAAACTAAATATAATGCGGTCTATACTATATATATATACATATATACTCTATCAGTTCTAGAGAGGATGTGGATCCTTAATAGAACTTTAAGGATCGTCTCTTATTGATACAGTGTTAACACAGGAGGAAACAGTAATTCCTATAAAGCTAATGTGAATTCAAACGATCACAAACAACATGTAGGAAGCATTTCGTGCTGTAGATCACGAAATCGAGTTAGGCTTGAATATTTCAACATTCAGCCACTTCCAATGGGAACATTAGCAAGTGAAGCTCAAAATTATACTTTTGTCTCTCTCAACAATTAGGATTAAAATTACTTCCTGTGACACGCAAATGAAGTATGTGGTACTATCTCCGATACAAAGAACCTTTGTCTGTAACGACGTCATTATGAAGTCAATAAAGGGGCGTTCTTGTATGCTAGTTATTATAAGTCTGGTTGCGTGTAGATGTTGACAAATAATTGGATAATTCACTTCTTAGCGAGTACATAGAGCCGCTTATAGAGGCTTTACAATCATGCGGATATCTTTGAATGGAGAAGGGATTGAACCACTTTATAATGATGTATGCACTCTTTTATTATGTTTTATATGCTGTATATATTTGTAATTTGTTTGTCAAAGCTTTATTAGCTCTATAGAGGAAGTAGTCGTCTCGAATTCATTGAATATGCTACAAATCGTGACACTTTGTCGTATTATATTCGATTCGTTCAAATTTGCAATCTTATTTTTGAAACTATATCAAAGCTCTTGTAACGTATATATTATTAAAGAAATATGTATTCTTTAGAAATTTTGTAAGCCACTATAACGGTTTAGTGCAGGTTTATAACGGATTCTGGACATTTTAACTATATATGGTAACGGTAACTTAATAAAGTTTCAAAAATCAACTATGAGCACGTAGTATTTGGAACAATGTGCAGACGTGATTTAGTTGAAGTATGCCACGAGTAGCTTGCGCCAGGTTATACTTATAATAGGACAGGAAGTTCATAGCACTGTGATCGGGTATGCGCATCTTAAATTCTGTACCTTTCACATCGGAAATTGCCTATATTTTTCCTTTGTATGAAAGACATGCAGGATCATACAATAAATGTGCAATATAACAAGACCCAAGCTTATGGATCGAAAGCTTTGCAAAAATAAATTTACGTGGTGTTTTAACAGTGATATAGATCAGAACTGATAGAGCTATCCCGTTAAATAAAGTTTTGTTTAGGGTTCCTTCTGTAGTAACACTGGATCAAACAGCATTGGAAATAGAGGAACAGTTCGGAACTAAAAGAGAAAACTATCCATCCAAAATAAAGTTACTTAAGTTCTTTACTGTAGAACAACAGCATAATAATTTTTGTCTTATTTTTCTCTTTTCCAGAGTAAGAAAGTGGAAACGGAAGTGTTGCTCTCGCTGAGTTATCTTCCAACGGCAGAAAGATTATCTGTAGTTGTAATGAAAGTTAAGAATATCGAAATAAAATCAGAAGAAACGATCACGAAAAACCAGACGACAGTTCCTAGTAAGTTGAGGAAATATTCGATAATTATAAAATTATAAGACAGTCACAAACCAACATAGTAGAACTGATAGAGCAGGCAAGAGCAGCTAATAAAACTCTCTGCTTAAAGCTGATAAAGGTAACGATACTGAGTCGATAGTAAAGACTTCCATAAACCACGATAAGAGCAGCTCACAACCGACAGAGCTTATAAGTAAGAATTTACCACTCATAATCAATAATTATCCCTAACAAGGACACTTACCCTTTCAGATCCTTTTGTGAAGGTATGTCTTGTCTACGCGGGCAGAAAAATTAAAAAGAAAAAGACTTCAGTTCGAAGGCATGACAGAAACCCAGTATACAACGAATCTATGATCTTTGACGTACCAGGGAACTACCTCAACAAAATCGGATTTCTTATCACAATTGAACATAAAAACTTTGAGACTGATCAAACTTCTGTCCTGGGACGAGTAGTGATAGGGTCCCCTGTGCATAATAACTCGTTACGTCATTGGAATCAAATGTTGGCTTTCCCTAGGCGACCTGTGGCGGCATGGCATAAGGTGTTTTATTTGGGATAGGCGAAAAGAATTAAAATATTTCTCGCGGAATTTCACACACAGGATTTTACACACGGAACATTCTCGCATGGATCTCACATTACCACCACATGCAACGGCGCGTGCAATAGCACTGAAAATTGAATGAATGAATGCTGTCAACAATTGTGAACATAACACTAGCCACAAGAGAGACAATTTTGGCTTTAGACAGCTTGTTTAGAGAGGGCTGATAAAAATATGACTGAGCAATGTTTTTGCTGCCAACATTTTGTTGAACAATGCTCTTTTATCAACCTGTTTAAATACTGTTTCAACAATCATGTTTTCATCAACCCTGAACAGGTTCTTGCATTATAAATATTTGTATAAGTTAAAAACATTTTCTGCATAAACATTTCTCAGCTCGCATGCTTCGTTTAAACAAAAACAAGAATTGCATGACAGTTGACGACAGTTAAGTTTGCAAGAGATCTTTCCTCATTTCTCATGACTGTCAGACGATGATAAAAATTGCATGTTTGCGGATGAAAGTTGACAATAGAGAGTTTGTATGAAAGTTTTATCAACTCTCTTTTCTTTGTCAAACGAGAGCAAGAGTTGCAAGACAGTTGACGGACAAGCGAGAGTTAACACGAGAGTTCTCCTCTACTTTCATGTTCCGATTGACGGCGAATAAGAGTTGCATTAGAGAAAAATAACACCTGTCGATGAAGAAAATGGCCTATTGAACGACGGTGGCTTTAAATTATAAAAAGTTGTATTAAAAATATTAATATATATGCTGTAAATGATGTATATAAAGTAAATATTGGGAAAACATTGAAAAACAATCATATTGTTATCATGTGTACATGTTTGGACTCACCGACTTGATGCAAGTTTGTCATTAATTTGCATCGAACCTGTGAAAATCAGACTTGATAAACTTCAAATGATAATTGCAGGCTGGTGGAAGTTGTTGAAACAACAAGTTTTGGAATTTGGATAAAAAGTATTGACAATTAACTTGCATCAAGCCTGTTGACAACTAGCAGCATTGCTGTGTGCGTTGGTCGCGTATCACTCGAAACTGCATGCTGAAACTGCATGCAAAGGATTGAGGCCGTTTTCTACTTTAACCTTAAGGGCATTTCATTGTTTCTTAAGCACTCAGGCAGAACTAATCACATAGACACAGAAGAATATGCCATGTTACGAATATTTAGTATAAAAATTTCTCTTTGATGTGAACTTGAAATTATTTTGATACGAGGTATTTTGAGCCAGAATTACAATTTCAAGCTTCGAATTTCCAACCAGTAAGAGAATTCACATTAACAATGACGAGTTAATGGAATGCAACGTCTAAAACAGGCGGCCATTTATGTAGGACGAATGCGACAATTTTTTTTCGCAATTTCTCTTGTAGTTCAAATTTTATCTTTTTGGCATTGTATGGCAGCTCTTTACTCGCATCAGTTTCTCATCTCATTCGACTTCCTGCCCTTGATCACGTCGGGTCTGGCAAGTGGCAACACGTATGCTTTTCATGTGTACTCGATCTAAGCAAAATGGCTGTACCGTATATACGCTTCCTAGGCGTACGTGGTCAAAACTAAATGATCATACGCATTCATCGTATTAGTTCAACGCCCAGCGAGCGTCTTGTTAATTAAATTTATTTAATAATTTTCAACATTATTAAAGTTTAAATAAATTTAATATTGAATAATTTTAATAGTTTTTGATGAAATACAAGAGGCCAAAACATTAAATATATAACAAAGGCAGGTCATTTAAAGAAAAGCTGGGCTTTTTCTTTGATAAGTTCATAAAAAAGCGTTGTTTGCTCGTCTTTGTTGTGAGTACACAAAATGCGAATTAAATTATTTTCGTCCGAAGTACCCAAAGCCACGCTTAGTGCTTATTTGGTCAACATGGGATGATTGAGATGGCAACTTGTGTGCTTGAATGTGCTATGCAAATGACATTTTCCCCTTCCGTCTATTCTCCATTATCCTACCAGTACAACTGAAAGGCTTTGCGATGGAGAATGATTCACAAGCTTTATGCAAGTTGTTTCAACAACTTGGAGCAAGTCTGAAAATATCAAGTTCCTTCAATTCTGATTTTCACGGACTCAACTTGATGAAGCCAACACGCTTGATGCAACTTGACGACAAATTGGCATCAAATTTGCCCTTGCATCAAATTAAGAACAGCATTGTCTATGGAACTATCGACTTTTAAAAATTCTTTTGGGGGTAAAACGTTTTAGTGTTGTTAAAAACGATTTACGAAAACATTCAATTGTGATTTTCACTTTTCAGGCTGTTCCCCCTGAAAAAGGTTTAAAAGTTATGGTTATAGACATTGCTGTTCTTGTTTGAAATATGTAAACATAGAAAGTCCTGGAATATATATTTAAAGTAAAGTTACAGGGTTCCAAGGTATACCATATCAGATAGGTCTATATATAGACTTTATCACATCGCCCAGTGATCACTTGCCTATGGAAATATACATCACGTTGAAGCTTCAGAAAGACGTTGGCTGGCAAACGAATTTATTACTAGCGAACAAAATTAGAAAACACAAAATTTGCTCATGTCTTGGTGTTATCGTGGTGTTATTCAGTTACTCTGAGTCCACGTCCACAGCGGGCAAGTTAAAAACATGCCTCAACTAAGGGTGGAATCGAACGAACGACCTTTGAAGGTGAGGCCGGTTCGAGTATGTGATATTTCACAACTGAGTCTATGTTCCTCCTACATCAATGTTATACTATGTTATCTTATGTGTAACCCAAAATATTACGTACTCAAACCGACCTAATAGCCTGGCTCAGTTGACAGTGCATTATGGGCCAATTGCGGAATTGCAAAGCATCATGGTAGTTTAGTTACCGAACAGAATTTTGCTAAACATGGCGACCGATTTTTTTCAAGCACGGGGAGCTTCATTAATTCAAATTTATGGAAAATACAAATCATTATTCAACTCAATTTAAATTCTCAAGAAATCTGTACGTCTTGTTCTATATTTGTGCGAAGTTTTTGGTTTATACAAGCTACTGATTCTGAAATATTCAACATGCCGTACGGGATTCTCGAAATGAGGAATGACCAATTTTCGAAGGAGTCAGGCACAAATTTTGCTGTTTTTCATAGCATAAAGGTGAGTACCTGGTTAAATTACTTCTAGGATAATAGGAACTTTATGGCTCATCGTTTGCATAAAGAAACACAGCGATCGCGTGGTTTTTAGAGCGGCTTGAGAAGCGAAGTTGCTTGTATACTTGATCGGTATAAAACAACACATGCTTGATCAAACGTTCTTTTCACAAACCAAAACATTGAGGCTGTTTTGCCGCGAAATGTTTATATCTCAAAACAAGCTTTGTTGTTCAAAATATTTTCACTGTTGTCAAAAGCACTTTTAAGGACTATTTACTGTTCTTGGCAAGTTAAAATTTCCACAAAAATGTAAACAGATACTGTTCCTTCGGCGAATATTTTTTCCAACGTTTTGGAAATGTATTTTTTGTAAACAAATGGACAATACAAGACAAGAAGACCATAGTTTGAAGACAATTGGGTGGACAAAAAACCTCAATGTCATCCCCCCTTTTACGCATGAGCTGCTGAAAGAACATTTAATAACCAACACCTCAAGTAAAATAAACAATGGGCAACCAAATAATTTCATTTCGAACTCCCCAACCAACTTCATTTCGAAGCCAGTCAGCTACATACTCGGCATACAAAAATCACAACACTGCTAAGGGACTATTGGGCATTTCCCCAGCAGGTTATCCTACATTTGTGTCAGAGCTTTATGCAGGGTGTTCTAGTGATAAACAGATTACCAAAGATTGTGGTATTCTAAATTTACTTGAGTCTGGAGATCAAGTTATGGCAGACAGGGGGTTTGATATAGAAAATGAGATGCCTCCTGGTGTTGGGCTGAATATACCACCATTCTTGGTGCACCACAATTATCACTTCAGGATGAAGTTAAAACAAGGAAGATAGCATCACTCAGGGTACATATGGAAAGAGCGATACAACGAATAAAAAGTTATAAAATACTAAGTAATGTTTTGCCATTAAAAATGTCATCAGACCTTAATAAAATTTGGGTAGTTTGTTCCTACCTCACATTGTTTTATCCCCCCTTAATCAATGCAAATAGTGGAATAGAAAGTAACACTTAATTTTTTGTATTTTTACTGTTTTGTTAATTCTGGGTACATGTATGTAAAATAGAATGAAGTTAATTCTGGTTGCATTGTTTTATACCACAATTCAGTGTTTAAGTAAATTCTTTCACTGAATGTTTCTTGCTTATTATATACTATAAAGTCTGCCCACTTCACTTTGCATGCTGCCATCAGGCCTTGTACCTGGAAGTAGTAGTTATTGATTATGCTTTAAAGTGGGTTCGCTCTGTTTGTTGCTCGGTGCAGCTAGGAAAAAAGATGGATCCTGACATGCTTCAGAAATTGTCATGTCTTTCTTAGATGATGGGCACTTAACTTCACCTAACCCCAAAGGCATTTCTTCATCAGGGTCATGTAGCAGGCAGTCTGGACTGGCTCCAAGCCAAGGAGTTTCAGTGTTTATAAATAATCTACACTGTGTACAAGCAGTCACAGATTTTTCATCAGATTTTAACAGCTCTAAGTATTTTGCTATAGCAACTTGCTCATTAGTTTTACCCCACAAACATGATTCTGCTGTCTTGGACTGACTTGTTACGGGGAAAGCACTTTTTGTAAGTGGGATTTTAGAAATATATTTTTCTTTTGTTTAACAACTGAACCAAAATTGGAGGCGGTTAAACGGGACCTCCTTTCTTCAACCCAAAGTGTACAATCTGATTGGCCTCTTGTATTACGTCCTAACTCAACCATCTGTTCTTTTGTAGTATATAGATAGTTTTGAACAAATGGTGCATAATCTTGAGATGGTAGGTGCTTGCATACTTCAGAGAAGTCTGGAACAGTGATTTTATTTAGTACTGATTCTCTAATATTGTTATTGTAAAGTTGAGAGACATGCAAATTTGCATCAATAAAAACTCTCTTTTACTCATTGTAATCCCATGGTTGATGCTGATTAGATTTTAAAAGGCCTTGAAAATAATGACATGAGGTTGTTGATTTTAAACCATCTTCTAATTTCTTCAAATTGAATTCAGTAACTTTTTTACCAAATGCAGGTGACGGATTTTTGTATTGTGGTTGATATACTTTTCCTTTTTGCGAGTTGCTTTCGTAAATTTTACCTGCTCAAAAAGTAATGCTGTTTCAAGTTTATCATTTGGTGGTACATGCCATTGCTGAAGTAGCTGGGTGCATGTTAAGTCCTCAGGTACTTCAGTCAGTTCAAGCTGTATGTAGTCTAAAAGTTGAAACAGCAATGCTGCTACATGCTTACAACAACCTCCTTGTCCAGCAGGGCATGAACAGCTTGCATGAGATACTTTGCCAGTATCTTGATGTAAGTGTACATAAACAACGTACTGAGTCTTTTTCATGGATGCATGGACATTGCACTTTACTAAGAAAAACTTTTCTGCGCCTTTCATGATATTTGCCTTGATTAAGACATGAATTACCATTTTGTTCTTAAATAACTGATAACCTTCCTTTTTGTGTTTGTGTGCATTATTTGGTTGTTCATTGTTTATTTTACTTGAGGTGTTGGTTATTAAATGTTCTTTCAGCAGCTCATGCTTAAAAGGGGGGATGACATTGAGGTTTTTTGTCCACCCAGTTGTCTTCAAACTATGGTCTTCTTGTCTTGTATTGTCCATTTGTTTACAAAAAATACATTTCCAAAACGTTGGAAAAAATATTCGCCGAAGGAACAGTATCTGTTTACATTTTTGTGGAAATTTTAACTTGCCAAGAACAGTAAATAGTCCTTAAAAGTGCTTTTGACAACAGTGAAAATATTTTGAACAACAAAGCTTGTTTTGAGATATAAACATTTCGCGGCAAAACAGCCTCAATGTTTTGGTTTGTGAAAAGAACGTTTGATCAAGCATGTGTTGTTTTATACCGATCAAGTATACAAGCAACTTCGCTTCTCAAGCCGCTCTAAAAACCACGCGATCGCTGTGTTTCTTCATGCAAACGATGAGCCATAAAGTTCCTATTATCCTAGAAGTAATTTAACCAGGTACTCACCTTTATGCTATGAAAAACAGCAAAATTTGTGCCTGACTCCTTCGAAAATTGGTCATTCCTCATTTCGAGAATCCCGTACGGCATGTTGAATATTTCAGAATCAGTAGCTTGTATAAACCAAAAACTTCGCACAAATATAGAACAAGACGTACAGATTTCTTGAGAATTTAAATTGAGTTGAATAATGATTTGTATTTTCCATAAATTTGAATTAATGAAGCTCCCCGTGCTTGAAAAAAATCGGTCGCCATGTTTAGCAAAATTCTGTTCGGTAACTAAACTACCATGATGCTTTGCAATTCCGCAATTGGCCCATTGAAAGGTCGTAGCTTCGATTGTCTATGTATCTTCGTATGTCTTGTAGCAGGCATATTTTTCGGCTAGTCCAGTGTGGATATAAACACAACAAACAACAAACCTTGCTCTATTGCAATCATTTGCATAAAGCAAGCGGCACTTGCCTTATGTGCATTTATTATTGATATGCCACATTCATTAATATGCAAGTTCCATTGATTGGATGGCATGTTCACTAAATTGTGTGTTTTTTGTAATTACATCAGTATACAACTTTGCGGCTAGACGAATAAGTTTATACAACCGACAATGTAACAAAAGGAAGACATTTGAAAACTCTAAAACGCGACAATTTCACGAATGTAGAACGGTTCGGTAACGGTCAAGGGCTTTGAACGAGAGAATTCTGCTTAGCTAAGGTAGGAAAGCGGTATGTTTAGATATTAAGATAACAAAATGGGATGTTTTTAAACGATTTACTCATTTAGTACACTCTTTGAAACGATATCTCGAAGGTAATTTGCTTCATGTTTGGATTGTGCGTAATAAACTGTCGCGGTTTCTGTCCTGAACTAATTCCTTTGAAATATATCTCAAACGTGATGGTCCAGTGATAGTGTGTTTACGGCATTGTGGATCGAAATCTGGTAAACTCAACATTTGAGTAAGGAAAGTAAACAAGTAAAAAATTTTCAAAATTGCGACCATGCATATATTTCAATGTTTAGCTCGATAACGATTCTGAAATATCAACATTTTATATCTTGTTTATTTTCAAAACTATCATCTTGATGTTACAAAATGGAATTACTATTGTAGACTTTAGCTATTCTCATACAATTCTATACCTAGTCTACTCCTAGTGGACCGAAGACTACACTTGAGATATCTAGCGGTACAGTAGAATGGACAACCGCGTTCGAGATATTTTTCAGGTAGTTTAGACACAAACCACGACGCTCTTATTGCAGAACACTACCAACACTGGACCACCACGTTTGAGACATCTTTTTCAGGTAGTTCAGACACAAACCACGACAGGTTATTGTAGAATACTACCTACACCGAAGCACGACGTTTGAGACATCTTTTTCGGGTAGTTCAGATTTAAGACCCAAACCACCACAGCTAATTGCAGAATATCACCTACACCGAAGCACCACGTTTGAGACATCTTTTTCAGGTAGTTCAGACACTAACCACGACAGCTTATTGTAGAATACTACCTACACTGGACCACCACGTTTGAGATCTTTTTCAGGTAGTTTAGACTCTAACCACGACAGCTTATTGTACAATGCTACCTACACTAGACAAGCATGCACGTTTGAGATATCTTTTTTAGGTAGTTTAGACACAAACCACGACATCGCATAGTAGAATACTACCCACACTAGGCCAACTCGTTTAATGTATTTTTCAGGCAGTTCGATCAGACACGACAACGTAGACCACGACGTTGCAGTTCAGATACAAAGCACTACAGTTGATTGTCGAATGCTACCAAACACGACACAAACCACGAACGGGTATATAATCTAATTGTTTTAATACAATCAGAGATTAAACGTATATAAACTGCACAAAAGAAATTGATTTTTCAAGGTACTTAAAAAAATTGCCAGGAAATGTTTGTCCTTCTACTTTCCAAGAAAAGACAGTAACATATATAGACAATTTCAGCATTTGCAGCATAGTATATAGACATGACCCTATTTCCTTCTAATGGTACACTCTATACATTCGCTTTTAATAGCAAGATATATTATAAATGCTCTTGAGCAAGACAAGAAATGCAAATGAAGTTGGACATAAGTGATATTTGATTACTTCGGCTAGCAGATGTGTTTTAAATCGTTCCCTATGACATCGGTCAATCGCATTTATGGGCGCAGCTGATAATGCAACTACGAGTGGAAATTCAATTTGATTTTTAATTGAAAATTGAGCGGCGCAGGAGGTTAATAGCGGCGTGTTGTTGCATGGGAAGTGGAGAACTTAAATCTACAACGCAAATTTACGATTGAGACATCGCATTAAACAAGTTACATTATATTGTTGTCTCAGGAAACAAAATAACAATATATACCAATGAAATTGTACAACATAACAGAGGCTATCAATATTAAAGTAGTGCATGCCTATGACACGAAATTTTGTCCAGTATTTTCTTGATCTTGCAAAGATCACTTGAAATCACAATATAACTTCCTTTGTAGAATTTTTGTAACTGTGTTCTTTGTCGAGAAATTCAACTTTATTAGATTTGCAAATAGTACAATATGAGAGATCCCATTGCATAAAGACTTTTGAAAAAGTTCTGTCCATTTAAAAGTAGTCGAACTATTGAACATAAATGAGGAGGCCTAGTGATTAATTACAGCGCACGTACATTCAAGTGCTGTTTCAGTTATTTTGTGGTAACATTGATATGCTACAACAGTAAGCAATCTCATAGACACTTATGCATTATGCAGTGATGTCACACGTTGTATATTTGCATCATATTAAATTATGTTGAATATCTCGATAAGGAAGAGATCGAGTTCCACCAGAGACGTTATATTGTGAATTTCAGTGATCTTTGCAAAGCAATCACGAAATATTGGACAAAATTTCATGTCATAGACATAGGTATTTAATGAGCTGATTATATGATCGGGTTTACCTGGGATTAACTTGAGGCTTACATGCAATAATCGTGAGTTAATGTAACAAAAAAATGAGAGTATAGAATGCTATGCCCAGCACCATTTTGTTGACTTCATATAGGCGGCAAAACAAAAATCTCAGGGCATCCGGAATTAAACGTTTTAAATATCATATATAATGACTTTCACGATATTCAAAAAATATTAATTCGCCTTCATTCCCAAGGCATTGTCTTGATAATATAGCTATGTCTTTGATTTGACATTAGTTTGACACAGTCTTTCGAATAAAGACAAAATATCACCGACTGTTTTTTTTTGTCTTAATATCGAGAATACAAGATGGTCATTTTCGAAATTTGTTTTACTTTTCTCTAAATATGTATTTGTAGCAATAGTCTATGAAGCCTCGTTTCCAATATTCCATATGACAGTAAACCATTTCTGTCAGTGCAATGAATCGGTCCAGAAATGGATTCTAAGGCCATCATGATACACTAGAAAAAGTTTTTGAATTACAACAAAATTTACGATCAAAAATTTATTAACTTTTTACCTATGCTCATCATTACATTTAGTACAACCGAAATAGATATACCTTGGAATTCATAATGTCCCACGGCTTCCAGTGTATCAAGACCGATTACAGTTGGCGGTCAAGCGCAAGGGCGAAAGGCGCGCTAGTTATTAATAAACATATGCACTCTAATGAGTAAAAGCCCGGTATAGATGAGCAAAATCCCACCACTTTTTCTGCCAATTTGGGCCCAAATGCACAGGCAGGCTATTTTCAGCAAGTGTGCAAATGTCAAGTTACATCAAGTTTGATTTTCCCCAGCTTAATGAAGCCAACAGGATGCCACTTGATAACGAACTTGAAACAAGCCTGTAAAAATCAACAACTTGCATAAAGTCTGCGAGATTTCTAGCTGTATGACCGCATGGTTAAAATAACCTGGAATCCTGGCAATATATTAGCATGGATTACAATCAAATTACCCAGAACATTGGTTAGATTAACGAAGTTACCTCGAAAGGGTTGGTTAGATAATAAATTCTTTACATAAACGGTGTTTCACATCCTTTTTTCTCACCAACCAACAGCTGTCTGTTAATATTATTGCATCTCCGTAATCCTTATGGAAAATCAAGTTTATACATTCGATGTAGTTTTGATCTGAACTGCATTCAATCACATAAATAATTTATCTAACCACCAGCAAAATGTCCGTTTTCCACGATGTTTTCAAATTATCACAAATCATGCGTGACGCTCGGAATCACCGTAAATATACAACTACTTTTCTCACATTTTCGACAAAGTTAGACCAATAACTGAGCTGTTAAAGATTCCTTGATACAAAAGGTTTATTTCAGTTCCTTTCTGTATGCCACCAAAGACATAGGAACAGAGAAAATGTGCTGTTAGACTACTGTAAATAAAAAGTAGTTCGAATTTACTACGGTATTATTGTTACGGTGAGTTTGTATATAGTTGCATAGAATTTTATTTAATATCAATCGACTACAGTATAGAAGTGCACAATTAGGATTTACGGAAGTTATGTTAGAAGAAAATCAGTGTTAAATTTAATCGATTTAAAACAGTAAAAATTACATGTTATCTACAAGACAGTATAATTGCATGACAACAGTTCAAAAGGTTGAAATGCCCCGCAAAAATATCGCTCTACCGAAATGAAATTTTTGAAATGAAAGTCAAATATTTGTGATCATGACTAGCAGTGATGATAGTTTGAAGACCGTTTACCTGTTAATATTCTCAGAGGGCAAGAGATAAGAAATGGAAAAACCCTCGTTATATTAATACAACACTCAGTTGTCGACTCTCGTGCAACTCTTGTTCTCGTTTGACCAGGCCATGAGAGTTGAGAACTCTCATACAAACTCTCGCTTGCCAACTCTCGTCTTGCTGTACTCATTGCTTTATTGTTATAACAAATTTAACATTTTATATAGTGAAATCATGGAACACACACTAACAGAGAGATCGATATTGGAGGTAACGAATGGTACGATAACGAAGAAACGAAATGGCACAGCAAACGCAGGAAATGATCTGGTACTAGAACTCACGAAAGCTTTACCAAGTGAGTGGAGTTGCGCATCTGAACATAATTTGTTTGTACACAACGCATATTCCTCTCTATATATTTGTATCTATGTATTGAAATAATTACAAAAAATATAGTTCAATCCACCGAACTTTCAATCAGCATTAATTTGCCTGGATTACAAATCTGCGACAATCCTATCTCAAAGGGGATGAGCCTTCTAAGCCGCAAAATTCGGTGGCACTATACACTTGCAATCACATTTCACACTAAACAATATACATAAAATCAAATGCATGAATTAACTACTCACATTTTGCTCTCAATAGTACCATTGTGGGTCGCAGCAGTTCTTGCTGGAGTGCTGGTGCTTCTCATTCTTATCTGCCTTGCTTGCATCTGTAAGAAATGTTGCTGTAAGAGGTAGGCAACTATCGAAATTATCTTTAAACTGCTTATAAACCCAAAATGGGTTTTTGGTGATCCAATATAGAGGTAAAAAAGTTAGTAAGTTATAATTTAGTTTTTTTTTGTTGACCGTTTAGTTGTGGAGATAAATGCAGTCAAACGTGCTAGTTTGGCCACATTTGGCAAAAAAAGTGCGCATCCAAATTTTACGCTTTGAGGCCTGGATCCCAGGAACCAATTTTCTGTTCATTTTCGATTTCACGTCTACATAAACATGTTCCTGGGATCCAGTCTCCCACAGCGCGCACTTTTTCAACGAGCTGGCTTCTTTGAGCCCGGTTATCTCCGTAACTAAACGCTTAACGAAAAAACTAAATCATAACTTACTAACTTTTTTAGCTCCATCTGAATCACCAATAACCCATTTTGGACTTATATATAAGCACTTTAATGAATCATTCACACTGCCCTATTAACCTTTATTCATATTTATAAACTCATCAGACCATGCATATTCTTTTGTTTTTCGTCGGTTTTTAATTTTCCCGTAATAACTTTCTTCATTCTTTAAGCAGGCGGTGGTATTTGTGTTTTCTGGAGGAAATGCGGAATCGAAGGTTACTACGAAAAATAATAAGCGATTACTGGGTTATTACGGAAAATAAAAACCGGTTACCGGGTTATTGGGCGTTTTTATACTAGTGACGCATAATGCGTCTGGACGCATAATTTTTTCTGGCTTTTTCTTCATGGTTCAGTTTAGAATAGCCGGATATGTCGACTATTCGTCTGTGTGCCGTCTTTATACACACGGACGCATAATACGTCCACACGAACTATCGTCGATAGTGCGCCTGTTCAGACGAAGAACCAGACGACATAGTTCGTCCAGACGAATAATGCGTCTTGTGTCCGTCTTTATACTATACAGACGCATAATCAGACGAATAATAAATCCTTGCCCAAGTTCGTCCAGACGCATAATGGTCTCCAGTATGAGAAAGGCCATTGCGAAAAAGTAATAACCTACGACAGGGTTATATTCAAAATCAAGCTAGCGTAACAAAGCACTTTTGACTTGCATGATTTCAAACAATTCATTTAGTATATCTGCCATGCAACGAATTACCAGGATATTCAGTGCTGTCTTGTTTCTGAACTTCAAAAGCAAAAAGCGATATTGAGTCATTGAGCTCAGCTGCTGACATGTATTGTAGAGGCATCGGAAAGCAACGAATAGAATTATCATTTTGTTCCAACGTCAGTCTGTTTGAGCGCCATGCTTCAAATGCCCTCATCGCCCATTCGTCCTAAGAAACAGATCGCCGAACTCGTTCCTCAATCTCTGCGTCATTCAATAAACGATCAAGTCTCTCCTCTACATCATCGCCTGATATAACATCTCTTTCTCGAATCTCAACCGAGATGAAGGAATTTTGCGTGATACAAATTTCTTCATCGCTGTCAGTCATGATGTATAGCTTGCTTTTACGCCATTCAACAAAATCTAAGCAATCTAGCTTGCATGCATGCCTATTTAAACTGAATTTATGAATCTATGCATTAGTTAGAATTTGCATGCCAATTGTTACAATACAACTGAATTTTCAATTAGAAATCTCCGAAAAACAAAAGAATATGGTCTGATGAGCATATAAACAAGTTAAAAGCCGTCGGTATCGGTTTTTATTCAACTGTAAGACCTCGGGCGCCGTCGGCTTCACAGTTGAATAAAAATCCTTGGCTTTTAACCTATATATAATGAGCTAATAACATAACTAACTAACAACGTTATTAACTAATTGCCCAACAGAAAAGAAGTTGAGAAAGAAGAGGAAGCCCAAGAAGTGATCGACTTGAAAAGTGTTCAGTTGGTCAAAGCCAGTTATCACGAGAAAGTACAACCTTCTGTGGACGAACTAGATTATAACAGCGAGGGTTTCGAGTCCGGGGGCGGTTCAGAAGTGGCTATAGGTACTACAAATAGCTTCATTTGTTTTGTAACCTTTGACACCAAAAGTGCTCGATTTCCAGTGAAGTTAGCTCTTCCTAGAAATCACTGATAGAGATCGCACGTTGAGTGTAATGAAAGACTTTCAGTAACGCAAGCAAGTGACGCGCGTTTCTTAAAGATCACTATACACTGAGAACCAACAGTTTGCAGCTTATAGCCTAGCGAGAATCACAAAGGTCGCCTATTCACTGCCGACACTGAGAACGAACAGTTTGAAGCTTAGAAGTGTGGATCATCCAAAAGGCTGGCTTGTATTTTCGTATATAACCTGATAAGGTTCTCTAATAACCAAATACGTCAAAAATATTAAAAACATTTCCCTCAATTATCAATTCCAGGTAGAATTCATTTCACATTGGCCTACGATTTCGGGGAGAACACGTTAACCGTGGGAATCATTGAGGCAGAAAATGTCCCGGCGAAGGATCTAGGTGGTTACTCTGACCCATATGTAAGAGTTATGCTTTTGCCAGACAAACGGAAAAAATTTGAAACCAAGGTTCAAAAACGGACACTCGATCCAGTGTACAACGAGATTTTCAATTTTAAAAACATCGCATACAGTGATATCGGGAATCGAATTCTAGCAATGGAAGTGTACGATTTCGACAGGTTTTCAGGGCATGATATCATTGGTGTAGCAAAACTGCCGCTTATTGACGTGGATCTGGGACAACGCATGGAAGATTGGAGGATACTGACTCCTCCATCCAGCACTGGATGGCGAACGGTGAGTGAATTACTTTCTATTTAAAGTGCCGACGACACGAAATTTTGTCCAGTATTTTCTTGATTGCATTGCAATGGTCACTTAAAATCATATTATAACTTCTTTCGATTGGTAGAATTTTTGCAACTGTGTTTTTTGTGCACTCAATTAACTTGCATGATTGGACATCACGTAGTATGACTTTTAAAAAGCTTCATTTGTTTAAAGTACAGTGACAAATCTATTGTGTATAGATTAGGACGCCGAACGTTTAATTATAGGTTAACGCATATACAAGCGCAGTTTCAGTTATTTTAGTGTTATATCCTACAAATGATGTCACAAGTGGTGCTGTTTGCATATCGAATAAATGATGAGTATTTGAAAAAGGAAAACAGTTAAAAAATTTCTACCAAAAAAGTTATACTGTGAATTTATGTGCTCTTTGCAATGCAATCAAGCAAGTTCTGAACAAAATTCCATGTCACAGGCAGTTTACACATGGAGAATCTATCAGAATTTTAGCTCGATCGTTCAAGAAAAATTTTACCGGTGAAGTTGAACATAACAACGAGTCACCAACATTGCTACAATTTGTTGTCAAACCATGCTGCAACAAGGCAACCGTGTAGCACCTTAACAAAATAACAATTTTATAAGAATTTTTAGACAATTAAGCTTGGTACAAGTCTACTGCAAACAATGACTTCTCGTTATTATAACTTATAATTTTATCTGTGTATAGAGTAGTATACCTTAGCAACTATTTAAACATGTAAGTCGCAGCACGTTTATCACTGCAGTCTTGTTGCCTTGCAGCAACCCTGTCAGTGGCTGATCTAGCGTATGTCAAAATAAATTACCACAGCTCATTCTAGGATATATTTACATTTTAAAATACCTTCAAAGCAACTTCATTGGTTAGATTTTATTCTTTTGAAATTCATAACCTATGACATTGTTATAAAGTTATTTTGAATTTAAAATTGAGCTGCTATAATTTATTTTGACTTACCCTGGATCCGCCACTGAACTCTGCAACTATTATATTGCATCAAGTCATGATTTTCACTGACTTGATATATAACGAAGCCTGCAGGCTTGACGTAACTGGTTTAGTCTGTGTACGACACTTCTTAAAAAACGTCAACAGATCTGGGAAGAGGTGCTGCTGATCCATGGAACCAAAACGTCGTAAATTAAAAATTATTCTCCCTTCCTAATTCTTTTGCAGAAAGTAACCCCAGAACTTGGTGAAATATGTTTTGCTATAAGATATGTGCCAGCCAATGGCAAGCTACAAATCACAGTTCTTGAAGGAAAGAATTTGAAAAGTACAGATGAAGGCGGCTATTCGGGTTAGCCCTTTCCAATTTGCTTTATAATTTTTCTGCACTGATATGGTACTTTGAGTTAAGCCTGGTCCTCACTAGCGACATAGGCACAATCAAATAACAAAGGATAACTTTTCCATTGAAGTTTATGACGACAAAGCCGAAAGAATAGCCTTTTGAATTTTCCACCACAGCTTTATGCTCTTGTCGCACGCTTCAGTGGATTTGTTTGTTTTGTCTTTTGTCTTGTTTATGTCGCTAGTGAGGACAAAGCTTTACACCTCAGCTTCACAGCCCACAACTCTCTAAACTGGACCAACATGCATTGTCTATAACTGTTAAACTTATTTCCATTATATTTGACCTTAGTCGTTTTATAGATGGCTTCGAATAACTATAGTTTTCGAATCATCTATCCTTTAAGAAATTAATGTTTATAGAAAATTTTCGAACATTGAAATAGTATTGCCGAAACCAGTTTATGAAAGAGAAACCGTTAGAAATGGTAAATTGAGCACATTATCTTCGGAGAAAATCTTTATTCTCGGCGAGAAACAGAATATAATTAACACTTTCGTCACATTGCAGAGGTCACATTGCTTCAATTCCAGCGTTTGTGCCACTAAATTTCTCAGTATGTGGTTCATGCATCTGTCCTGCAAATGTATACAAACTTTTTTCCATAATGGATATAAATAAGTTTGCAATGAACCACCCGCCCAGGTAATTTGAATTTTGGAAATGAAGATAAATATGGACAGTTAAAACAAAAAAACGTTTCAGATATACCTTTTTAAATTTTGCAACTGCAAGACATAATGTTAAGTCGATTTCAAGAAAATAAACCAAAAATATCTCCTAATTTCTGTGTAATTTCTATGTCCTTCGAACAAAGCGCCATTTTTTGAATGGGTTTAAATGGTTTCAAAATGCGTGCTGGATCGAGGGTAGAATATCAACAGGAAAGTCATGAAAAAAGTAGCGCTTTTTCACTTTTGAGTTTTTTTCCAACTTCTACGTAGCCAAAATTCAAAGATTTGTAGCGAGTGGTCGAGTTTTAACCGGTTTGTTGCAAATTGTCAAACAAGATGCAAAAAACCTCAAATACACAACTTATGACGGCGCAACAATGCGTACTAAAAATCATCGTTACATATCTCGAGAAAAAAGAGAGTCCTAAACTACTTTATCCTTTCAATGCAGTCAAAAGATACTTGGTTAAATAATATCCGGGTGACAATAATAGCGAAGCGTTCGCATGCCAGGAGTTGACTGTACTATAGAAAAGCTAACATGAGTACCCGGCTTATTTTTCTCGTCTTCTGCCAAACCTGCCAAATTCCGGGCGTAAGCGGGTGGGCGGCACCAATCAAACAATCAGCAAGTGAAGAAAGGGCCCAACTCTGTCAGGTTGTTATACAAAATCATTTTCAACACTTGCTCCAATTTTTTGTTCATAAAGATCCGTATATGAAGATTTGCTTAATTCAAGATGGCAAACAAGGAAAGAAAAAAAAGACTACGGTGAAAAAACGGACATTAAACCCTTATTACAACGAAACATTTACGTTCAATGTTCCCTTTGAGAAAATCGAAACCACTTCGCTGATGGTGGCTGTCTTGGACTTTGATCGAATGTCAAAAAGCGAGCTAATAGGCAGGACTATTATTGGTGCACTGGCGTCCGGAGGGCCAGAATTGAGACATTGGGAAGACATGCTGGCATCGCCAAAAAAGCCCGTTGCACAATGGCATGCTTTGAGTAAATAGAAATAATTTAGATAGTTAGAGTATTTTGACTTGGAATAAATGTGATGTCAATGGGTCGACTGGAAATCATGCTCAAATCGAAATTTATCTCCGGAGGCCGGAACAGTTAAGAAAAAATCATTACCAACTGCAGGTTCTCAGCAAGCAGTCCAACCTACGCCTCTGTAGCTAAGTGCTCAGAGCATTGCACCGGCATCGCAATGGTGTAGGTTCGATTCTTGCCGGAGGACCCAGTTGATGGTGAATTTTTCTCAACTGTTCCCGGTTGAATTCGACATGGTATGATCTCCACCTGAATATCAACATTCAGTAAGTGCTACACAATCATAATATATGTCAAATTTATCATTTAAATATATTCCCGATACGTAAATAGTTTGGTATTCTTTTATTTATTTTTAAAGGCCAGTTCAAACGAAGCCAGCATCATGCAACATTGTTGCCTTTGTTGGACGAAATTTTAAGCAAGTTTAAAATCAAGCCAACATCTTCCAACATGGTGTTCAAACGAGGCTAACATGTTGCATCCAACAATGTTGGGCGATGTTGGACCAACATGTTGGCTTCGTTTGAACAGGCCTTAAGACTTCGCCATATTATAAGATTACATAGATAACATAAGTACAATACAATACAAAACAGTAAAGGTCGTTTACCATCTCGACCGCACCTCATTCCAGTGTCAAGCAGTCTACAGGCATCTTGCACTAGGACTAAAAAAAATAACTACTGTACGCTAAGATCGTACGATACGATCGAGCTGGAAAACGGACTTAGGTACAATACGATACAATAGGATACAACACAAGTAACATATGGCTGGGGCTCCACAACAGTTAAAACCAATTAATGTGGGTCCTTGAAATATAATAATTCAAAACAACAATTTATAACAATTCAAACAACGACCACAGTTACAGTTTAAAGAAGCAGATTTCTATGTCTCAGGGTCCTCTGCATCATACCAAATTAATATGCTTAGCTTCCAAATAATAGACCCGTAGCAGTCTTTTAAATTTACTTAACAACACTATTTGGCTGTCGTAAGTGAGTTGGAAGACAGTTCCAAACCCTTTTGACTCGGGCAAAGTACGATTTCTGAAAGGTGGGAGTCCTGGGTGGTATTGGATGATCGGGTTACTCGGGTTGAAATATGGCTTTAGGGAGAACATCCTCAGTTGCGTCAACCGGACTATTTGTGACTTTGAAGAAGAACAGAGGCTCCATACACTCATGCCACGTATGATAGGAGGATCAGTTCCAAACGATTTAGCCTGTCGCGATAGGACTCTTCTGTCTCTTCATACAAGACGGAAAGATTTAGAATGAATTTTGTCGCTCTCCTCTGGACACGTCGTTTTGTTAAACTGATAGTCTGGGGAGACCAAACTTGACTTGCGTAGCGAACAACCGAGAGATATAACATGTGGCGAGTCTTTGAGTTGGTGATTTCTCCACCGCTTCTCCTGACGAAACCAAGCAACTTGTTTGCTTTCGCAGAACGTTCTAAAACATGCTTGGTCCACGTAAGATCACTATAGCAATCCAAATCCCTATGTCCTTCTCAACTTAGGACTTGATCTGATATTGGGCAGATGACAGCTGCCAGGTTTTTCTAGTCACGCGTAGACACTTGCATTTCAGTTGATTAAACACGAGACCACTTGTTAAAGACCAATTTTCTAGGTCACTCAGGTCGCTCTGGACTAGGACAGCATCAGAAGTGGAATCGACGCCACGGAATCTCTGTGTCGTCAGCAAACTCTTGAATTTTGAACAGGAAGATCATTTACGTTGAGGAAAACCTGAGGCACCCCCGAAGACACTGCTTTTCAGAAGACGTTACACCGAGAATAGCTGCGCGCTTCTACCGTATAATATGCAAGTTTGTTAACAAGAGCGCATGGCTAACCTCATTCAACGCCTTTGACGATAATATCAGTTTAGTTTTCAGAATCTAACACGGAACCTATGTAGTTCAGCACCTCGACAAGCTGGGTGATACATGATCTGGCTGGAATGAAACCGTATTGGGACGAGTTGACTAGTTTCAACAAGTGATCACGCAGTTTATTCAAAATGCAACGCTCAAATACTTCCGATGCAAAACGATAATTCTCGACGTGAGTTTTATCACCTTTCTTGAAAACTGTAATGGTGTTAGCCAGTTTCCATTCCTCAGGTAGGGAGCCACGTTCGAGGGATCGATTGAATAGACAGACGATCGAGCAATTTGGTGGCCAGTTTCCTTTAGTACCCAGGGCGATATGTTGTTAGGACCTGTAGCCTTATTGGCATCAAGTTATTCAAAACGTTCTGTGGAGAAAGACTCAACTCCGACAGCGTAGATTCACACAAGGTGGTGGAGGGAAAGGTAGATGAACTGGCCTTACCTGGTTGCCCTTGTTTAAAACTGAGGCGAAGTAATCAGTGAAAAGCTCTGCGATGTCTCGAGGCAGGACGCTGAGCGAGCAGGTTGCTGATTCACTTGCTTCCATTGGGACATTTCTTGGAACGGTGGAGTCTTTTGTTTTTAGTTTGAGGAGGGACCAAAATCTCTTGGGGTTGTTGTGCAGATCAACGTCCAATGTTTCAAAGAAGTGAGCTCTATAGTGCGAAACAAGATGTTTCTCTCTCGAATAGAATTCCTTGAATTTAGACTGCAGCGCATCACTCGGGCTTGATTTCAGCTTCCGTCGCTCATTTACCTTTTCCTTGATCGCATGGATTATTTTACTGTTAATCCAAGGAATGCTGTTTATACTGTATTTTGATCGTTTTAATTGGAATTTACTGCGTCTAATGCGTTCCATTTCAACCAATCGTGCTTAATCTCTACTGCCGACTCGATTACTTCGCATAGATCAATTCCCTGCAGTGCGGTCCATTAAGTCATTAAAGTTTCCCTCACTGTAGTCAAAGACTGTTCGTTTGAGCTTGAGAACGGCTGTTACTGATGTTTGGAAGTTAAAAGTAATCACAGAATGATCAGTTATTAATCCACTTTCAGCTGGGTTTAGCATAGCACTGATATATTCACGACTTGACCAAAAACATTGGTGATAACAAGATCGAGAAGGTTGCGACCCCTTGTTGGGAATGTATTCAGCTGTGTTAGTAAATAGTTTAGAAAATTGGACTTCGTCGACGCCTGCCGCTAGTTCTCGTGATACCCAGTTCATCTCAGGAAGATTACCACACACAAGACTATCGAATACCGAAAACAATAGTTATACCGAGGAATAAGTTGAACTGATTCATCCACTTTCCACATTCATCCGCTTTGAACTGTTGATTAACAAGACCGTTGCGATGAAAATAAACGTTGACATGAAACGCATGGACCAGTCGGGAATTTTGCCATCAAACAAACCATTTTCTAGATCGTGCTATAATTTACGTGTGTAAAAAACAGTCGGCGAGTTGCGCGAGTTAAAGATCGATCAGTAAGAGATCAATAGGAGATGTTCCTTACTTGACCTCTAGGAAGAACAGTTTAAAACTGATAGAGCTATTCAGCATAAAAAGACGAAATTCATTGTGAAAGCAGCAAGCGACTATCAAGCTAGAATTTAAAAACAAACAACATGTCTGAATTATATTTCCCTGTACATATGAATACTTCAAAATGTAAACATTGAAAATATTTAGAAAGAAAATGATAAATAGTCTACATCTTATTACAGTACTATTGAGGCCCTTGATCTTCATTCATCTTCTTCTGGTGGTAGTTCAATAGGTCCTAGAGCATGGTGGTGACCCTAGACAAATAAACATAAAGAATTATGCCCCAATCAATGTCTTGCACCATGATGTAGCGGGGTGCAGGTATAACCAGGCTATTGACATTTTAAGAATATTTTTGCTATAAAAATGTCAATAGTTTCCTAGTCCACATTCACGCTGACCAAGGTATTTTCCACTTTACCACGCCATGTAATCACAAAATACAACCACACGATTAAAACACCAGGTGCTGGTTGTATAAAAATGTAGTAAACTTCAATCATTATTGATGCTGATTATTGCAAATAGTTAAATCCTTAAATAGGCTTAGTTAACTACATGACATAATTGCATTGCAATAATCGTAGTTTTTCGGATGATTAACTAATCAAATTGTTAAATTACATGAAGTAAACTGCGATTAGTAAACTGCGACTGCTTACAAGACTTTGCAGGCTCAAATTTTGCAAACAGGCATAGTTTTTTTTTAAATATGGAAAACCATCGAAGATAAAAACAACAAACAAACAAAACTGCACCTTATCCAATTTAAAACAATGTCTAAGTTGTTAGGCAAGAATGTACCAGTGTTTGTTGATGTTTTGGGCCCCATGTCGTCTTCAAGAATAGTTTGTGCTAAGAATATTGTATCTTAGTTTTTGCCAAAAATCCACTTGATAGCTTGTGACAGCTTTTTGAAGGATTTATGACAGCCAGAAATCTTTTATAGGAAACATACCAAATAAAAACCCAGTACTACATTATAGCTCTGCTGAAATATGATTTTCATTCCCAGAAGCCGCCATTTTTAACTATGTTCTTTGAACTTAATGATGCCCGAGAGCATAGTCACTCGAGCTGAAGCAAGCGATAATTATTGGTCTGTTTTTTTTTCGCGCAAGACTTATTCTCCCACGCGGCCACTATAGATTTTGACCAATCGTGACAAGTCTTACAGGCTTAAGCGGCTCTTCAGTCAAATCAGTTTCTCCTCTCATTCGACTTTCTGTCTTTCCGATCCAAACAAAACGTCGATACGCTATATAGGCGTACTCGATAAAACTAAATGACCATACGCATTGATAACGACTGGTCTGGAAACTGCGCTATATTGTAATTGTAAACGTGCATTTTAACATGCGTACTCGATCAAATATATTTGAATATATACTTCTATGCGTACTCGATCCAAACAAAAGGGCTGTATATATACGTTTTGTACGCCTATCAAAACTAACCAACCTGACATACTGATTATACAAATATGCACCATCGTGTGTTTACACTATCAAACTTAATTCTATCGATACCAAGTTTTTATAAATAAAAATATATAACCATATAAACCATACATATATTTGATGGATAAAACCAAATGGTTGTTAAAGTCAAATTATAATTAGGATATATTACACAGAATAGAACATGGATGTCCGCAACATATTGTTTGCCAAGATCATATTCACACATGTACAGTACCCTAATAAGCTACTGGAAAATAATGATGGCTAATTTGGACACTACATGTTAAATAAATTTGGAACATCTACATATTAGACAAAAAATCATACTACTAACATTACCTAGAAATAATACTGCAAGAAACGTGTCTATCACCTTAAAAGACATATTTCCTTCTTGGCATCTTGAAGACTGAAATACTGGTACGACTTCCATTGTGTAATTCAAAGTGCATTTTATAGTATATAGTAATTAATTTATAGTTACGTTGTAATTTAAACTCAAAATAAATTCATTCATACAGTGTGTAATATGATATTAATAAGTTGGTATAATCAAGGCAAAGCCGAGTAGGTCGTACGTCAGAACTTTTCGTACGATAGTAACTTCTAATTTTAAACTTAGATTATTTAATCAGAGAGAAAAGAGCACCCTCAAAATTTCTTTAATCAAAGGAATTCAAATACATATTAGATATTAATATTACATTTATGTATTCAGTTGCCTACCTTGACAACCTATAGTCTACTTTGCCCTATCTTAGACTAGCTTAGACAACTCTAGCCTAATTCTAGCCTACCTGGCTACCTTCCAAGCTTACTGACTATGTTAGACTACCTTACTATACATTACTCTTATGTTACATTATAACTACCTCAGACTATCTGCCTTAGCTGTCTATATGCAACCACCTTAGCATACCTTAAACACCTTACTGAAACTCTCTCGCTGATCATGTTGCTGATTTTGTCAATCCGGTTTAATTCATGTGAGCAGATTCATCTATAGCGGATAACTGCTTTTGGGCAGAGTTTTCTAAAGTAACAGGCACTTTACCATAGCTTGCCTTACCACCACATCCTACCTTACCTTAGACTACCTTACCTCAAATTACCTTAGACTACCTTACCTCAAATTGCCTTAGCCTACCTTTACCTAGTCAAATAAAATTTTTTCTACAAAATTTCAACTAGAACATGCAGGAAATCACGTTTTCAGTACTTTAAAGTAGGCTAAGGTACGAGTAGGCTAGGGTTAGGGTGTGATAGTCAACATAATATGCATATGCATTTCTTTGTCAGCAATAGCAAGGCCTTGAAGCTCCTTTCCATAATTCATCATGGGTAGTTTGACAGGCTCTACCATCACGGATAGTTTAATGGGCTCTACCAGCATGGATAGGTCAATGTTATTTTATGCCTCAATGGGCTCTACCATCAAAAGTAGTTCTATTTTGTGCCTTAACAGGCTCTACCACCACGAGTACTTCATTACATTTGCTACCATCATGGGTAAGTCAATGTTATTTTGTGTCCAAATCTTGAAGTGAATAGGCTAAGTACGACATGCAATATGTTTTGATACTAAGCACAGCTGGCATAAGCATTTGTAAATATCAACAGCGTAATCGAGACCCAAGTGAGACTCTGTGTAAAAAAATCACAGCGGCAGATTTATGAATATATTGGTGCCAGTTATGCCACTAGCCAGCTTAGGTAGCCTAATATTGGTTCAATATATATACTTGTATTTTGTGTAAAGACTGTTACTCAGTCAGCTTTCGATGCATCATATTTACATAACATACAAGAAAATATATGTAAACATGATGCATCACAAGCTGCAGAGTGTGCGGGTGAACACTTAAGCTCGAATAAACAGTCAGCAAGCGCCTTCAGTTGTTAAATGCAATTAGTCTAATTTTAATTACAAGTGCTTAATGCTAATAACTTTTCTATAAAACGAACTTAGCAATGTGATTAAGGCTAATTTAACTACACAACAGTGATGAAAAAGCAATTAAACTGGTCATAGACTGCACAGCCTAGCTATGGTGCACTGAGATTTTTGGTGCCCTGAAATGCAATATATGCATAATAATTTTGAACCACTGGGCTGCCCCAAAGCCACACACATGACAGCGACGCATATGAGACAGTCACAGCTCTTTTTTTTTCACCACCTCATTCAAGTCAACACTCAAATCCTTCACTCTGTAAAACACTGCTTTTTCTTGAGGCATTATATATTAAATATAGAAAGCCAGTAATTAATAGCAGACTAAAAGTGTCAAAGGAATTTTCGGTCTTTATTTAATATCATCGCTGTAATAGTATGTTACACTGCTATCGCATCACCTTTTCCCACTTATCTGTATATATTATGACAGCAAGCTTGTAAGTACTTCATTCTGGTTTGACAATGACTTTGAAACAGAGTTGAAATATCACCGCAAATTGTTGTCTTGTTTTTAAAAGCTCGAATCCTTAAATTCACAAGATATTGTTTTTCGGAGTGTGTTTTTTCTCATATTTTAATAGATTGTCTGCTGGTAATGGGTCTTCTTGAAATCTTTAATAATGTATACTTACGATAATGTCATGGTAATCATGTTTCAATCTCCATAAGACCCAGAACCAGAGAAAACCTCCTAAACCTTTTGACCATAAAACGTGAGCTCGCTTCGGGGCGTGAAACATCTGCGTGGAAACCATTGATGTGTACAAATTCTGTAATAAAATTGAACGGTTTATACCTTACCCACAAATGCTTTAAAAGACGAACAAGACACTTTAAAAATACACAAAATTCACAAAAAAAGCAGCCATGAAAATTATGCATACCTTTCAAGCAACAAACACGGCTGCTTTTGGACAAAATCCTAATCAAAAAGTCCAAAAAAGCAAAAAAACCCCAACAAATTGTACTGAAACAAATATGGCGATCACGAAGCGAGCCAACGGTAAAAGTAAAAAAACACAGCGGCGCGATTTTACCGTACGAGAATTATACCCTACGAGACTGACGCAGTATCCATGTGAGAGACATGTGATCGTATACACGTTATCACGTGAACGACGCTTTCCCGCCAATTTTGTAACAAATTGACATTCTTGACTTCCACCGCCCTTTGTATAGTCGCTTAGCAACGAGGCGATTTAGTGTGAAATGGGCCAATCAAAATGCGGCTTCCGACAAACCGGAAACTATCATTGTAAAAATTTTTACTACGCTTTGCCAAGTGGCGTCGCAATTTTACTGTAGGCAGTTAGTGTATTGTTGCTTTTTGTAACCTTCTGTAGCATATTCTTTTTTAATCGGTTACAATTTATCGCTATGAGTGTTGGTAAAGTAGTTCAGACTATTTCCCCGGCGAGTCAACAGCGTTTGGAGTTGGGAATCAGCCGTTCTTGTTGCCGAAGTTTATTTGGGCCGATCGATCACGCGCAGCTACGGGCCGAATTGAAGTCAGAATTACGACGAATTGCGGATGAAAAGAAGCGCCGATGGAATTTTGACTTTCTCGAGGTTAGACCACTCGAAGGGGATTTCCTTTGGCAAAGAATTGGCGAAGATCCGAGCGTTAGCTTAACGACAAATGAGGAATCAGAAAGCTGTTTCTTTGAGCGGATCACGCCACAACGTTCGAGCAATGCTACGACTCACGCAGTGTCGAATGCCAGAACGAGAAATACGGCTCAACATGGTCGAAAAACGTGCTTTGAAACCCCTGAGCGCCTGACCGCAAAACGGCGACGAAAATCGCCTCGAATCACAGGTATTTTACTGGGTTTTTGCTCATATTTTTGTATTTTTAAAACGATGTCAGCGTTGTATGACCTTTTTATGACTTCCGTCAATTGTCTGGCTACGTATTAAATTTACCTATTAAAATAATCGCTATTTTAGCGTGAAACTTTCGTAGAACTTGGTTATTTTTCAACTGAAGCATAAATATATAACAGACTTGAGTACAAAAGCGATTTTGCCTTGTTGTAGGAATGTCTCGTAGCTTTAAATTACAAGTAAATAGTAATTTATGTTGATTAATGACGTTTAAAAGGCTGCAAAACACTTGTAGAAATACTTTCTCATTCGGTTTTATAGCTAGTGTAGGGAAAATGTAGTAATATTTTTTCTTAAACGTGGCAAATAGTTTTGTAAACCGCAGAAGCTGTGACATTGTGTCACCTATTGTTGGGATTATTGCTCCCGTCTGAAGCAATGCGGAACTAGAAGGGTCACGTCTGTCTCAAAAATCTCCCTGAAATCCTTTGAAAAACCAGATATGTTTCGCCTCTTGACTAAACACGTACCGTTATAGTTCGGTGTATTTTTAATGAACTCTTGAACGTTTTTTCTTAAGATTATTTGCCTGCAAAGAAACGGTCGACGTCCAGGCAAATCAAATATTTTCCTGGCGAGGCAGGTGTTCCCAAATTGCATAAACGCGTTCAGACAAGAAAGGCGAACAGCAGGAGTGGGTCGGCGAGACAATCGACTTTGGATCAGTTTCTACCGAAGGTATGCGCAAATTAAATAAACTATTCGCAAGCTAAATTGAACCGCTGTCTTTTTATTTCAAAAGATCGAAGTATTTCGCAAAACAAAATCATAACGCCGAATGATTAATTCGGTAAGAGGGAATTTATGTTAATTCGTTTTATGTCGCATTCTTCACAAAAAATTCGAGTACTTGAGATGGTTTTGCTCAGAAGCTTTAATGTTTATAATTTGATTATTGTCTGCCACTCAGTTTGACAAAGGGTGTAGCTATGTTTAGTAAAACACGACAGGTTACGAACTTGAGGAATGCTAAACTCAAATGCTTAATAGATCTACTTAGCCCTGTAATAAGGCATCTTTGTGGAAAAACAATTATAACAGAGCAATTATCTGTAACATCGCGTTTGTTGCTATTTCTGATAAATTCAAACATAAAGGTCTGTCTTCTGACTTGAATGATGGAATTCTTTTATCTGCCATGAACATATGACACTTGTGTTGCATACATTAATATTATTGGTGCATGCTTCTTAGACCATTTTGGGATTGCATCATCTAAACTGTGAAATAATTATACTTGTGATTTCCCTAGCTACGACCAAGGCAATCAAATGGCAAAGTTCAAGTGTCAAGGTGAAAAAAATCACAGTCATTTATGTATAACTGAAATTGTAAATAATTTTATTATGAACAATTCTTCTATGCTGAAGATTTAAAAAATCAAAGCCCCAAAAATGGCTGGTCGCAGAGGGTCTGCAGCAGTTGGAAAAGAAAAGACAGTTACAAAACAGTGTTTGGTGGGATATAGCATAAAAAGTACTACAGCATGGCTGTATTATACAATTTTGACTGGCTTGTACCCTGCCATGAAAATATAAGATGTACAAGCTTGACATTGCATGATGGAAATAGATATCAATGCATCATTCCCACAATGGGTACATACCAGTTTTTTTCACATTTTTAAGATTAGGTATGAGTCAGTTCAATGCATATCCACCTTTTGTTGGCAGACAAATATGCTCCCCATTGATTCCTAGAAGAGTTAGAAAATAAAAATTTTGGTTCATAAAAATTTTGGTTCAAGTGGACAGAGTCACAGACATTAGATGACTGAAAATAACAAAATTTAAATTATATCATACACAAACATGATGAATTTATGTAAATATTTTTAAAGCTGTTCAAAGAAAAGTCAAAGGTGTATTTTGTATGTGGGAGAAACATATTACATTGCGCAAACGGTAGTTCCCATTGTCTCAGCTGCTGATAAAATTAGCGCATTATGCATTATATAGCACCCTGGTTGAACGAGGATTAGAGTTGGGAAGTGTTTGCTTGAGAGTTCCTCAAACAAGAGCAAGGCATAAAAGTTTTCCCGACTCTCATGCTCTGGTCAAACGAGAACAAGTGCTGCATGAGAGTTTGTGTAAGAGTTTCCTCGACTCTCGCGCCCTGGTCAAACGAGAACTCGAGTACTATTTGTGCGAGAGTTGACGAGCAGGAGTATGCGTCTCTAGCAGGAGTATGCGTCTCTACTCTCAGACAAATTGGAGTTGATGAGAGTTGGCATGAGTAGATAGTTTGTATGAGAGATGGTCAAACGAAAACAAGCCTTACATGAGAGTTTTCCAGACTACAAACATCAGAGTTTGTAGTCTAGTTTGTCGTAGAGACTTTTCTAGCCCTGGACAAACAAGGACGAAAGTTGACAAGTGGGATTTTCTATGAATTACGTTTTCTCAACTCTCATGTCCTGGTCAAACGAGAACAAGACTTTGCACTGGAGTTAGCAAGCAAGAGCTTGTATGAAAGTTCTCTCAGCTCTCCTGCCCTCGTCAAATGAGATTGGAACAAGACTTGTATGAGAGTTTGTGGATGTGAGACTAGTTTTCTCAAATCTTATGACCTTGTGAAAGAACAACGAGACTTGCATGAGAGTTCAGAGGTCGGTTTGTATTACAGTTTTTTCTCATGTCCTGCTCTAACGAGAGCGAGGATTTAGACGAGAGCAGAGACAAGAGTTGGCAATTGAGTAAGCGTAGGCGAGAGCTGATGAAGGTTGAGACTGAGTAGAATTTCGCATTAGGTGAGAGCTCCCACTTGCATGGTCTGACCAAACTAAAAAAGTCGATACTTTTACAATTAATGGCGTAGTCAGGACTTACTCTAAAGGGGGCAGGAAGAAAAATTAGGGGTAGACTAGCTTGAGAAATTCCGTATTAGATAGGCAATTTCCTCAGGGGGGGACACCGCCCCTGCCCCCTTTGGCTACGCCTCTGTCGACATTTCGAGGCTGGCTTACTGTAGCTTTTAGTATTAAAGTCTAGTGTAGAGTGACATCTCGCCACTGGGACGTATCTTTAACTCTTCAACTACCCTCGCACAAAGTCTTGTGTCAAAAATAATTTTGTCAATTGCTCTTGCCTGCTGTTTTCTTTTGAAACAATTCACAATTCCGGCCCTGATATTACAAGATGAATCATCATAATCAGCACGTCATCAATTCGTTTCTCTGTCAACTTGACGGTTATAGGCATTTACATTTCGTGCTTTAATTAAGTACAGGGCAAGTACACAAGTAGGCTTTAAAAAGAATCCTTTGGTGAGTACTCTCACATACGTGACACTATGTCACGCTGCGATAAGGTTGAAACATGATATGACAACATTACCAATGATATTATGACAACAGAACAGACTGAGGATTCAAAGTTTGGAATCTCATGCATTGATGTATATACTATATAAAGATGTATGTCTATCAAAAGAGCATATCTGGCATTTAGCTATATTTGAATATATCGACAGAATTTACAGGAGGAATTAAAAAGTTAATGTATGTTTGAAGGTAATGTATTCGATTTTTTTATACGGCGTGGATATACGGGTCTGACATATTCCTAATTTAGTTTACCACCTCTTCGCTCCAAAATTACAACAAAACATTTCGAAACTCGAAATCAAATTGTGTAATAAATATTTCGAGCGTCTGCGCACGTAGAACCGTACAGTAAAGGTCAAGAGTTGATTAATCAGGAATTGTCACAGAGAACATTTAAGCTTCGCACTAAAATCAAAAATGAGTGTTTTGTTTGATTATGTTTGAAATTCCACAAAATAAATAACTGCATTGGGAAAGCACTAAGTACAGTGGCTAATCAAAATCTCGGCTGCCAATTCCCATCTTCGCTTGAACTGTCCGGCTTTAGAAATTATGGAAAGTTAATTATTGCCAAAATAAGACGTTAACAAATTTTGTCACATTTGATCACAATCTCCCAGACCACCACCGAAAGATGGACCTGACTTTTGCTGATTTTACTACTTCTAAAGGATGTGAAGGAGGCGATGAGTTAAAATGTCCCAGATTATGAAATTTTGCAACAACATTATTATTGAGTAATAGCTAACTCATTTATATCCTTCAAAAGGAAAAAAGGTAACTTTTATAGCAGTCAAAACAACCCTATATACGCCTTTTTGATGGCTGGCCGTACAACCCGCCGAGAAACACTATAGACGTAATATTATTGTCGAAGCTCACTCGGATATCAAACATGACATGGGATAGCTTTTTGTGCCACAGTCTTGCAAGGAGCCGCTCAGGAAACGGTTTCAACCTTTCGTGGCAGCCCTGTCGTTACAAGTAGGAACGTTAAATCTAAATGAAGATTCGTGAATGAAGTGAGGATTGAACCGGCGACACAGAGGTGCAAGTCACTCGTTCTAACAATTCCGCTACTGAACCGAAAAACTTCACAAGATACCATGTTCTGTTACTTCCTGAACTTGGTCCATACTTAAATCACAAACACTGAACTTTTCATATACTTCAATACTTTAACATCTTGGAACATTACTGAACTAAATTCTCGTCAATAGATTTCTCAATCCCCAGTCTAAGGATGCGCTGCAGACTGGCGTTAGAATTTACAAGAGTAGTCATTACGTACGGTCTCTATAGCGCCTAATTAAAAATTCAAAATGGCGTCGTTTTTTCTTATAGGAGATGACGTCATGAGAGAGATATTATAGATTAACGTTTGGAATTTTTTTTATTTCTTTAAAATATAACAATGTAATACAAATAAACAATATTTAAACTTTAAATTGTCCTGCTTCTACATTGTTTTTCATTTTCGAGCAGTTATTGTAGTGACGTCATAATGAGGATGGCAGTCTTGTCCAGACTTGGCTAGGTCTTCGCAGGGGAAGACGCCTGCCCAACAACTGGGCCATCGGGTATCATATTGCCTTTTAGGGCCAAAACGGCCAGACACGGTTCACATCCACCTTACATCCACCCTACATCTACCCCACATCCACCCTACATCGATCCTACATTGACCTGTCATCGACCTCACATTGACCTCTCGTCGGCCCCAATGAAGATGAAAAACGTGGAAACGAGGCCAACGTTACGGTTATTATCATGGTTATCGTCGTAACGTTACCCTGATAACGTTATTATGACGTCATCACCATAACGTTATCAGCATAAAGTTGTAACCATAACGTTATCATGACGTTATGGAGTCAGTAGAAAAACTGCTTAGTTTGCAAAAATGCTTTATGTAAAACGGTCCTTCGCCGTCCTTTTCTCATTCTTTGAAACATTTTTTATGGCGTGAACATGTCTCTTAATTAAAATCTACAAGTCATCTTGGTAATATGCAAGCTTTGAGTCTTTTTTCTCGTCGTGCTATTCTTGGTAGATCCAACAACAGCACTGTGATCTTGGAGAAGATTGGAAAGGAGCAGTCGCTTAACAGAACTTTTAACAAGTATGGGCAGCAAGAAGGTTTGCCGGTAAAGCCGTCGCACTGTCTCCGTTAAGGGAATAACCAATCGAAAGAATACTCTGATGTTCTCAAGTTCTCACGAACCGGCGAATATAAATTAAAATAAGAAATATCTTCCTAAAAGATATCGATGTCACGATAGATTATGCAGGCAGTTTTGACAAAGACATTTTAAAAACATCTGACTACGAAGAAAGGATTTCGTATGCAAGGAAGTGCAAAAGATGCGGACGGAACATATTTAGATAATACCGACCAGGTTGGTAACAACTGCCTTACGTATACGGAAACAGTGCAAGGCGTGACAACCCGTTGTAAAATTTACAATAAGATGCAAATGCTGGAGAGCAAAAGTGTTCGAGACACCGCTTGTCAAAAAGATACACGATTGGCGAACGCGCGCGATTTGGCCAAAGATCGTGGTTTAACTCGGGCAGAAGGCACGTTTCATAGCAAGGATACTGTTCCTACTGACAACTTTATGGAAGACGCCCTTCAACGCGTTACGGAATATGTTCCATGACGCCATGTTGCACAGCTTGGTTGTCGTATATCGAACACACGACGTAGGTTTGGTCGTGTATACGCACAACGAGATGATAAAGAACATAAGTAACCAGTTTGTGGAACACTGGTCAGAAAAAGAACAGTGGTGCCTTTCCAACCTTACACTTAGCGCCAAGCTGGGAGTAGATATCATCGAGGTGTGGGACCGAAGTAAAATGATAAGCGGAAAAAAAGATGTATGTATGGACATGTCCGGAGCTCGCTATCTTAAACGTTTTCCCACACGCCTTGTCTGCAATGGTGGCATCTACAGCTGGTACGAAGAGAGTAAAGAAGAGAATGCACAGTTGCTGCAAAAAGTTGGTTTAGTTCCACACGAGCATTGTGTCATCGAACAGCCCGATTACTCATGGTGTTCCACAAGGTGCAATACTATCACCACTGCTTTCTGTGTCTATTAACGATCTCCTATCGATAACAAAGTCAAGTATAATTTGGATTCATATGTAGACGACTCAAAACTCTATCAATCGTTCTCTACCAACAACGTCGATCGATCAGTTATTAATTTGGAAGAAGACCTGCACAGTACTGCTAAGTGGTGCTTGGAACACCAGTTATTGATCAATCCTCATGAAACCCAACTTCTTACTGTCGGTTCAATACCTATTCTTCAGAAACTACCTACAGAAATGGGTTTGAAATTTCCTTAAAATTGCCCAGGCTTATCAGCTAAAGATCTAGGACTCACTTTAGATTCCCACATATCACATGACGAACACATCTCTACATAGGTCTCGCCGTGCATGAGAAAATTATGTCAAATCAATAGCGTAAAGGATAGCCTTGATAAAGAAAACTTTTGTTCACTTGTAATCAGTAAGAGTTTGTACCGCACCACTGTATGACCCAATACCTCAGCTATTAATATCAAGAAACATCAATCTGCACAGAATTTCGCCTGCAGAATCATCGCAAAAACAGGAAAGTTTGATCACGTTACACCAGGTTTGCGCGAACTAAAATGGTTACCGGTACAACAAATGCTATTATACAGAGATACTGTGATGGCCTACAAGTGTATAAATGATCTCGCACCACATTACTTAGTGAATAAGTTTACTATGTGATCAGATCAACGTACACACCCATTCGACAAGAAGCAACAATCTCTTGGACATTCCACCTTTTGAAACATCTTCGGGACAAAGAACTTTTCGGGGCAAAGGAACGTAATGCCCCCGAAAAAGAACGAAATGAGCATTTTAAAGACATTGCCAGCCAACGAAATCCGAGAGAGCCGAAAACCTTTCAAAGATGCCATCGCAGAAAAACAGAACAAATTGCAGCTTCTGAACAAGTATAGCAGTTCTTTCTCCAACAACAAAGTCAAAATCATCAACAAAGTCATCAGCTTAAAAACTACCTTTAAGATCCCACAATGCCATGGCGATGCGAGAGACACAGTTTGGACAAAAATACATCATGTTGCTGACCATAGATCTAAATGAAACACTTGGACTTTGCTATCTAACAAAGAAACATGCGAGAAAACCAGAAAACCTAACAGAGGATCAGAAAGAAAAGATAAGAGATCCTATGCGCAACTACCTCACCCTCTTCGGAAACCAGTAGCAAAGACGTTATCGCCTATTGTAATCTTACCTTGGCCGCAGAGATGGCAAAAAAAGATTCCATAAAAAGTTTGCGAGTAAACAGACTTTTATGCAATTGATGGCGGAACAGCCAGTTCGGCGATTTATTTGCCAAAAAAGGCAATTGACTGGTCAGAACTTGCATAATAAACATGCGAAATGCGACATGCGCGGCTACACAAACTACGAAGACTCCGGTGGCCCAACTGTTTATTTTATCTTCTTAATTCTTGGTATGAGTTTACACATTTTAAACAAGAACGCCAATCTTCATCGGCAAATATCGAATTCTGATAAGAAGTAGACTTCTGATAACAAGTAAGAAATTGACTGCAGCAATATTACTATTGCATGTTGGTTATGAACGTTTAACCAAAATATTCAATGTTGATTTTCGGCTTGTAGACCCCCTGGGTAAGTTTAACAAGTTAACAGTTGCGCAAGCTAGTTCGCTTCATGTCTCATGACTGGTGTTGTACTTGTCCCTCCAAACAGTCCATGCATGCCTTGCGGTCTGGATTAGGAAATGGCTTTCGTCCTTCTATTTTAAAATAAATATTATTTTGTAATATTTGGTATACGATTCTTTTTAGCTAAATTATTTACAAAATTATTATATTTACAAAACGAAATTGATTTTCGTTCGGCACGTCTCTGCCGTCTCGGTTTGCAGGAGAAAGCTGGCTTTTATAATAAGATCTGTTACACCACCTGGTGTAAACGCTCATAGAATTTCAATACAAGATTGAATGCTAAGTTATCCGCTTAAACAAATGCCTAAATCTCTTTTCGTAAATCGCATAAACTCCTCTGATCGAAGAATAGCTTGAGAACGTCTCAAATTTCGCACGTTTTCCTTGTCATTTTTTTAGTTTATGTCCTGAATTGTTGCCGCATTTTGCCCAATATTCTCAATAATCTACACTGAGCTAGAATGACTCTATATATTGATACAATTTATTTTTGTTGGCGTTGCTATTCATGGGCAACTACGAAAAACTCGAGAAAACGAAGTTACGCAGTCAGGTCGGTGCGAGTAATTTTGAAATTGAGTCTATAGTTCCTTCGATATCAAGGTAAGAGACTGACACAATAAAGTCGTGATTACGGTTAGGATTACAAACTGGACTCAGCTTTGTCAAATATTGCATACTCGGAACGACTTGCTCACGTAGGTGTATTACATGTAGCTCAGTTTGGCAGAGCATTTGAAATCAGTCCAAGGTCGTATATAGGTTCGATTCCCGTCCTAGCTGGTCAGGCATGCTTTTCAGCTTGCCTGGTGTGGACATAGACTCAGATTTACAGCACAAATATCATTTTCACATGTCTGCCCGACTATAAATATATCTCGATATACAAACAAATATCGTTTTGATTACATAATGATTTAAACCGTCTGGACTTGCAAGTCACGAGAATACCCAATACCAATATAAAACTTAATTTACTTTGCGCAAAATCTAATAGAACGTTTAAACAGAGTGTCAAAATTAATGTCATGCTTTTTTACTGAACAGGAACGTACAAAGCCCCGATTTAGACGTGTCAAATTGACGTTGGAATTAAAGTAATCCTTTAATAACAGAATTTATCGAGCACAAGATAAACAGAGGGCACATTCGGAAGAGAACAGAGCGAGTAGAAACTGTGCGAATTCACAAGATACACAATCTTTTCAGATTACAAGACTTAATTTCGAAGATTTCTATCTTCGCTTTAACGATATAAAATCTACTAAGGCGAGATACAGTTTTTTGAACTGTTTAATCGAAGCTATGGCACGGATAAGGACAGATATTTTAAGAATATTGTACTACATTACTTTGTTGATAATTATGGCTTGCGCGATAGGCGAAGATGAAGCGAATACAACGGACGAAAAATCCAAGGTGGTCGTATTTCGAAGTTCAGCGAGAGGCCCAGACAAGGTGGAGATTTGTCCAACAAAATCAGGCGAGGAAAGTCACTTACGATCGATTGAAAGGAAAAGTATGCTTTGTAGTGAGACCAATGGAACGAGTTGTAGTCGGTTGGGCGGAGAAACGTGTACATGCAGACAAAGCAGCCCGAATTATGTCATCAGTCAGAAAAAGTGCGTCAGTAACGAATGGTTACGACAAGGTATGAGTGGACATTTCGGTTATATAATATCAAAGAACTATAAACTTGAAATATCACAGACGCGAAATGTTTGTCTTCATTCAGGAAACATCGCGAAGAAACAACATTTCCTGGTTCGTCTACCTTCAGGAAACAGACGACTGGGAAACAATGTTTCCTGGTTTGTCCACCTTCAGAAAACATGGCTAGGAAACATTGTTTTCTGGTTTGCCCACCTTCAGAAAACATTGCTAGGAAACAATGTTTTCTCTGGTTTGTCCACCTTCAGAAAACATGGCTAGGAAACAATGTTTTCTGGTTTTCCCATCTTGAGGAAACATGGCTAAAAAATGTTTCCTGGTTTGCCCACCTTCAGAAAACATGGCTGGGAAACAATGTTTTCTGGTTTGCCCACCATCAGAAAACATGGCCAGAAAACAATGTTTTCTCTGGTTTGTGCACCTTCAGAAAACATGGCTAGAAAACAATGTTTCTTGGTTTGTCCACTTTCAGAAAACATGGCTGGCAAACAATGTTTTCTGGTTTCTCCATCTTCAGAATACATGGCTAAAAAATGTTTTCTGGTTTGTCCACCTTCAGAAAACATGGCTGGGAAACAATGTTTTCTTGTCCATCTTGAGGAAACATGGCTAAAAAATGTTTTCTGGTTTGTCCACCTTTAAGAAACATGACAAGAAAACACTGTTTTAACTGCTTGAAACACTGTTTTCTACAGGGTGTATAAAAAAAAGTAGACTATTTTGAAACGGCTGTCAACCTCGCGAAGCGGCTTGAAGTATAAAGTTTTTTTATTAATATACATTTCTTGGGTACTTACGGCGTAGAATAAATGAAAATATTCTAAATTTTAAGTGTTTCAAACCCAGGGGTGTGCGTATTTTGAAGCACATTAAAAATGGCTTGCGCACGAAATTTAAAGGCTTAAAAGTAATTTTGAGTTGGTAGGTAGAAAGTATGTTAGGTGTTTTATTGCTGTTCAAAATTTCAAGAAATTTGGTTGAGTTTAAGCCAGTCAAAACGTCGCGCGAACGTATATTTTTTCTCAATAAGAATCGTTTTTCTGAAGAAATGTTCCAATTTTAATTAAATGTCCCTTGGGAGTTGTATGCAAATTAAGTAAATACATAAATTAAACATGCACAAAGCAAATTTTGCTAAAATTATGGAAGTTCGCGCGACGTTTTGAACGGCTTAGACTCGAGCACATTTTCTGAAATTTGGTACAGCAATACAACACCCGACAAATTTTCCATCTACCAAGTCAAAATTACTTTTAAGCATTTAAGTTTTGTGCGCAAGACATATTTATATTGCCGTATAAGACAGAACCCCCCCGGGTATTGAAGTTTTAAATTTCTTATTTTTTCGGTTTATTCTAGATTATAAGTACCAAAACAATCTCTTTTAATAAAAAAACATCGTATATTGAGGCGCTTCGCGAAGCAGAGAGCCATTTCAGATTTGTCTACTTTTTTTTGATACACCCTGTAGTTTGTCTACGTCAAGAGAAACATGGCTGGAAAACAATGTTTTCTGGTTTGTCCATCTTGAAAAAACATGGCTGGGAAACAATGTTTTCTGGTTTGTCCACATTCAGGAAACATAGCTAGGAAACATAGCTAGGAAACAATGTTTCCTAATTTTTCCACCTTGGGACCATGGCTGGGAAACAATGTTTTCTGGTTTGCCTACCTGTTAAAAAGACGACTAGCTAAGAAACAATTTCGGTCCAAGAGATAAAAAGTTAAAGACATTTATTTGCTTTCTTCAAAGATTGTACCTTTCGCTTCGGTTCGTGGCATAATGGTTGGACGTGGAATTTGGAAAATGATCCATTACTTTTGCTGTTTTTGGATGATGGTTATGGTATAACGGGTGCATTCAACGCTACGAATAAAGAGTTTGAAAGTTGTGCGCTGTCAAATGTGACTGCTATGACTACAAGTGGTGAATGGGGAAAGATCGACTTTGATTCGAATGATATTACTTTCTTCGTTTATAGACTACATTATCATATTAGTTGGGTAAGGATCATACATCGTTATTGAAACTACTTTATTCTATCAGCTGTTAACTGTTCTTCCTATATAGAGGTCCAGTAAGGATCATCTCTTACTGACCCAGTGTTACTACAGGAAGAAACCTAAACTAAATTAAATTTTATTTACATGGGATAGTTCGATCAGTTCTAAAATTTATGCTGGTGCCAGTGGCAAGTAAGAATAATTTCTTATTGATCCAAAGTAACGTTGAAGTACTACCAACTTTATTCATACTGGACGATTATCATTTGTTCTATAGCTACTGTTTTTTTATCAGAATGCTGACACATGATTGTACCTAAACTAACTTCATTCATATACACTGGCACCGGCAGATCAATGATTAGACGAGCGAATATTCATATATCCGTCTTCCTCCTAATTATTATTTTTTGTTGAAATTGATTGTTATAGTCTGTGAACACGAATACATGAATACTATTACATAGGAATATATGCCCCCCCCCCCTCATATCTGCCCTCGCCACTGTTCATGAACTGAATGGGTACGCAACAGGCCTTTTTCATGATGACGCCAAATGCAGAAAAAATAATAAAAATAAGTAACTTTAAACGCCTTCGCATGTCGCTTTAAACGTGACAACAGTATGAATAAGCTAAACAAATTTCAAGGCAAGTAACGCGTTATACAGACTACGAGACGATGACAGAAAAAAAGAAAAATATAGTGGACGTAAAAATTAAAAACTTATTGAGTGAAATTAATGTTTATGCTCTAAATTTCTCATCAAAATAAAATATTTAGCTTACGTACTCTTTTACAGAATACTGAAATGATAAACAAGGAGAGACGACAGCGCATCCGAGGAAAGATACTTAAATTCACAATCGCTTGCCAACCACCAGTGCCAAGAATGCATAACGATATTTTACGTGACCCGATTGAGTCGTGTCTTATTTTCAAAGTTACTGGAAACCACACTGGTAAGTAGTGTAAATATTACGTAAAAAGAACCACGCCGTGCCATAATATACTGCACCCTACCATAAGTGCAGTATGTGTCATACAATACTGCACCCTACCATACGAAATAATATATGATACCTGCAAGTAGCTACTATAGCATACCAGTACTAGTTGATTATGCCACACAATAGCATAGCATAGAATAGCATACCACTCCATACCTTACTATATGCACTACCATATTTCACCTCTACTTATACACACTTCTATCAATCTAGTTTTCCCCGATGACTTCTTGCCAGAAAACAAAGACGACAAATCCGACACAGTGGGCATAGCACTGGGAATTACATTTGCAATTCTCTTCGTTGCTGGAATAGTAATTGGTGGTGTGATTATTCACAGAAGGCGGGCATCGGGAAAGAGTATTCAACCAAAATTCTTAAGGCACTTTATAGCGAAGATTTAAACACACATAGCTGCCCTTTGATCGACCTCAAAAAGTCCTTGCTTGCGAAAACGACCAGAATAAGCTAATCAAAAAATTACGTTGATAAAGAACATTCTATAGCACAATGATAATGCTTCTGGTAAAACTCTGAGTGCCTATCCACACCGGGCAAGCTGAAACATATGTGTTAGATCAAAGGTCGTAGGTTCGATTCCTGCTGCGGTCACACATATTTTTCTGTCTGCCCTGGAGTGGATACAAACTCAGAGTAACACAACAAATATCATATTCACCTGAGTACATAAAACCACGATACATACTGTAAAAGTGATGATTACACTTATTTGAAGTAAGTTTTGAAAGTAAAAACAGTAAAAACATTTACAGGCTTTCATGTCCGCTATTTTTGACTGAAACATGGGAGCTGTCCTGCCTGTCCGTCACCGTGGATAAATTCTGAAGCGTATGCATTTCATAAACAGTGTTCAGCAAAAACCAACTTTTACTTAAAACAAGTGAAGGAAACTGACTGAAACTTTTACTTGGGTAAAAGAAAAATATTGCCTGAGTAACAGAGAAGTATTGGAAAAAGTACTAATGAAATGGAATTTAATACAGCCGATTCCGTTGGACCGGGAAACAACGTGCGTTCGCAACGTTCGTTGGGCTATCCAAAATTGACAGTTGCTACCGGTGAGGGACATAAAGACAAAGAGTCAACAACCACTTGGGGACAAGCGAAAACGGTGGTATACAAGATACCGTGCAAATGCATGCAGCAAGGCGGTGTATGTCGGGGAAACTTGGCGGTTATTTGGAACAAAGTAAGGTTGACGAGCGAAGATATACGGTATGGGAGATTGGATGCAGCGGAAGAACGGATGGGAAAAGAAGATGGCGGGTTGGGAAGGCATAGTGTTGATTGTAGAAGTGGGATTGATTGGGGGTGAGGCAAAAGTTGTAGCATGTTGTTTATAATTTTACTGGAAATATAATAGCAAATATATGTAAAATTATATCCAAAAGGAAGAATGCAAACAGGAAAGCCCATGCGAGGCACCCACCTCAAAACTCTTAAATCAATTATATTAAAATTACGCTATAAGAATAATTGAAGTAAAGCTCAATTTGCGTTAACTCCCAAAGGATGTTTTTTAAAGAAAAAAAAATAGAGGTGATTTAGAGAAGGTAAGTTGGCTTAGAAAAACTAAACGTGTAAAACTTGGGCGCACAGAGAGCGAGCTTTACTTCAATTAATTTTTACAAGATTTTAGTTCCTGTGACACAGGCAATCACGCACGAGAGACCACGTACATGGCATGTCTACGTCAAAAACGGAATTTCTTAAAGACGAGTAAGTTCGCCGAAGAAATTTCTTAAAATTAGATACTGACATAAAGCTATTTGGTTATGCTGTTCTACACACATTGTTCCACAAATGAACTGTACGATTGAAGTATGACTTCTTAAAAGTTGTTGTCCTACAAAATGGCACTCGTAATAATTGATTGGGATTTAAGGTATGTCGAGAAAGATCATGATTTAAAAATTGCTTATAAGTCTAAATCTACGTAACCGTAAAGTGCCTTATAAAAGAAGACTAGATCTTGAATTTCTCGCGCATAAAACAGCGGCAGCAGATCTAAAATCTTGAGTCTCTTCTTGTAATTGTCTTTGCCCATCTTCTATCGGAGAATCCATCTAGTTGCTCGTCGTGGTATTCCTTCAATCTTGTTTTAGGGAGACATTGGATGGAGACCAGATTTTAGTACCATATGATAACTGAGTCTTTACAAGCGAGAGGTATAATGGGCGCCTGATTTTGTTTTTCGTTAGTAAAGGACACTTTCTGTTTAGGAGACCAAGCATTTTGTTCGCCTTCGATGTGACCATTTGAATATGGGAGTTCCACTTGAGGTTGTAAGTCACAATGACACCGAGATCTTTTTCTTGCGGAACGCGAAGTAATAAAGAGGTCGGGCTTAGATGGTAGTTGAAACTTACGGAATTTTTCTTTCTGGTCACACTCAATACCTTACATTTTGATGCGTTTAGCTTGCTGTTATTTTCCAGGCTTCATGTATTGAGGTTGGACAAGGATTCTTGCAGGCACTCACTGTCCGTCGCGGATCAGATAGCTCTGTACAACTTAGTACCGTCAGCATATATAGCTGAAGAACCATCGCGGGATATGGCTTCTGGAAGATCGTTGATGAAAATAACTAACAGCAACGGACCCAAGAGACTTCCTTGTGGCACACCGGAGATAACAGGAGACCAACTTGATGGAACACCTTCGATAACAACTCTTCGAGTATAGTCACGAAACCAGTGGAGAAGGTACCCTGCCACGCCATTTGAGTGGAGTTTTCTCAACAGTATTTGATGATCCACGGAGTCAAACGCTTTGGCAAGATCGAGGTAAATAAGATTTGTTTGAATGTTTTTGTCGAGACACTGACCAACAGAATGAAGGACTGGATAAGCTGAGTGGTCCAAGAGTGATTTCGGAGACCGTGTTGTGATGAGAGATAACCGTATTGTGATGGTGTGATGAGATGGGCGATGTGATCGTAAAATCGTCTGGAGATACAACCTTCTAAAACTTTACTTTCGATAGGCAACAGTGAAATCGGTCTGTAGTTTTCAAAGGGTTCTTTTAGGTTCTTCCTGTGAATAGTTGTAGCATTAGCTGATTTCCATTCCGAGGGAAGGCACCTGATGAATAGCGAATGATTGAACAAGTCGCATAGGCTGGGGAGATTTGGTAGCTAGCTTCTTTTAGTATTCTCGCTGGAATTCCGTATGGCCCGCTTGTTTTAGAGATTTTGAGGATATATAAGCACCCAGCAACTCTTCCGGTATTAAAGTTATATCCGATATTTGGGTATTGGAATAAAAAGAGTCTAAGCTAGTATCAATGTCAAAGGTAGATTGTGAGGGTACAAACACAGATGTGAAATGGAATTAAAAAGTTCTGCTTTATCTGGGCAGATTTTTGGCTGTAATGTTTTTGTAAGTAACCGCTGCGCTGTGTTTTCTTTGTAATGTAAAATAGCTTCATGGTAGCTCCAGAAGATTTTTGGGTTTTGGTCAAACGAACTCTCAATTCTTTTCAGGTATTCATGTTTTCTTTTATTTTTTTGACTTACAGCAGTGAGCGTAACTTTTGTTTACGGATAACGGATCTGTTCTGGCGGTACTTTAATGCAGTATATTTCTTACGGACAAGATGTCGAACTTCGCCATCGATCCAGAGAGGGGAATTAATATCTTTAATGGATTTAACAAGAATGAAATTGTACACAGCTTTCAAAAATAAATCTTTCCAATTTAACCAGTATTCGTCAATATCATACGAGGAAGCATTCTCAAACTGTACATTGGCCAAACAGTTTCGTAAACCTTCAAAATCGGCAAGTTTGTGGCTGAAGACTTTACGAGTCACATTTCTTGCTCGTTTAAAATTAAGTTTAACCTGAAATTCGACGATATAGTGATCGGTTGGAAATTTAGTCGGAAGTAGATAAATCAACATCCACGATAATTTCAGGGCAGTTCTAATTTATTGCCACCATTGTGTGTAGAACCGAGAATAAATTTTTGCAGGAAGTTATCGTCAAACAGGTCGCAGAAGCTCTTCTCCAAATGTCTTTCGGTCGTTGTAGGGATTTGTTCATCAAACGCAGCCCAGTCAAGTGCAGGAAGGTGAAAATCTCCAACCAAGACAATGCGATCAGATTCGCTTGTATCCTGAAGTGATGAATTAAGGTGGTGAAAAACGTCCGGGTTAGAATCAGGGGGACGATAGAACGTGTATAGGATTACAGATTTGCTATTCACGTTGTTGAGTTCGGCGACAACCAGTTCGATTTCATTTCTTTCAAGATCTAGCCGTCGACTAACGTGAAGATCAGCTTTTACAGCAATAAGCACTCCACCTCCAGTTCTTTCGGTTCTGTCTCGGGAAAAGACGTTGTATCCAGGCAACAGCTGAGCTCACTACTAAAAATTGAGTCGTTGAGCCATGTTTCACAAATGCAGATTATGTCAAAAGATCCACAATGAGTGATATTGCAGACTTTAGTATAATCATCTTGAAGTGGTTCAAATAAAAAATTAAGGCTTCAAGACTTCGTGCATTTAGGTAAATAGCATTCTGCTTGTGTTCCAAGTGACTTTACACACCGTTTTGCTCAGGATTTTTCACGAGAAACTCCTAACAAAACTTGCGAAATTTTAGCAACTTCACGGAGCTCCAAGCCGCGCGCTCGCCAAGCACGGGCAATGACGTGTGTTTTTGACGTGTGCATGCGAGTATGGGTTACAGCGAAGAAAAGCAAGGAAAGGAGTAGAGTCACAAGGAGAGAGAAGCAATGGGAAAGTAATATTAAATAACTATGAACAATTAATAACATGGCGACATACGATAGACAGATATTTAGATAGTGAAAAGTAAAAACGCATGCATGAGCACACGCGTATAGGTGGTTTTGAAATGCGTATGTGACGGTTGGTGACAGTTTAGTAGTTGTAGTCGTGATTTTCGGAAACTTAAATAAGTAAAAGTATGAAAACGGATGGTAAAACTGTCCGAAACGTTGCAAGATAAAAAGTTTAATGAAAACTTTCCAGTTCGAATCTCAAGTAATATTTCAACATTAAAAAATCAATGAATCACCAAAGGAAAAGTTATAGAAAAAGAATTAATGCTTGTTTTGAGTTTATAATAATCACAACATGAATAATACATATCAATAGAATGTATAAGTCACGTCCAGCAAACAGCAGTAAGTTTGAGATGTCAAACGCAAGATTTAAACTGCACAAACCAATGTTTAGATGTGTAAAATCTGAAACAAACCTTAACGTCATTATAGTCCTTAGCATTAAAAACTGAGGCACAACAAGCGTGCGCCTTTGCAAGATCCATAATTTAAATGTATACAGTTATTTACAGAATAATTACATGCAGTTAATAAGTAAAATTAATTAGCAGTTAATAAGTAAACTAATTAGCAATTAATAAGTAAAACTAAATGGTAGTTAATATTATTAAATATTATCATTAAAAGTAGTCAATTCACAAAACACAAACAAGTTCCCAAAACACAACAATATATACGGATAAAAAACAACCACTTCCCAAAACAACAGAAAATTAAAAGCATTAACAAATGTTCAAAGCAAATTGATCAAAACACCAGCGAACAGACCAAAGCACGAACAAAAAGGGAATCCTACCCAGGGATCATACGACGCTTCCATGGCATTAAGCGTTGTTGTAGCGCGAATATATTGCTGTAAATAAATACAATCATGTTGTGTATTGTAATACTTATGGAGTTCTGGTTGTAGAACATTTCAATTTTTGCCCTGGGTGTGGTGAGGCAATTTGTGTTGGTTTTTCAGGGATGGCACCATGATTAATTTGACCGAAGAAAAGGCGATCTGATTCTAGTTTGAATGAGGATTTCAATACAATTTTATCTAAGTTTCGCGCTATTGACATTTCGCACCGGATACTTCGTAATCGACTAAATGAAAACGGCTTCAGGAGAAATCGAAATAATGAAATGGAAGAAAGCGCAATGAAAACGAGATGAACGGAGCTGGAACTCCGTTAGGTACAGAATGATGTGGCAAACTATTCCTACTAAATATCACACATTAATGCTTCAAGAGCTCTGGCTCAGAGACTGCTCTGCAAGTAAAATTGAGATTTCTAAATTCTAAATAAAAAAATTGAAATTTCCTGGAAACCTCATTCAAAGTAGAATCAGATCGATTCTTCTTCCGTCTGTTGCTGTTACATGGTGCAATGTTTTAAAACCAGCACTATAATTGCCTCACCCAATGCTGGGCTAACGTTGAAATGTTGTACAACTAGAACTTCATAATTATCACAATACATAATATGATTGCATTTATTTACAGTAATGTTTGCGCTACAACAGCGTTTTAATGACAAGAATGTCATAGAAGCATCGAAGTCGGTTTCTCGACCATTTTGTTTGTGTTTTGATCAATTTGCTGAACATTTGTTAGCGTTTTTAATTTGGTGTTGTTTTGGCTATATCTTGTAAATGTTTTTCAAGAGGTTGTTTTTGATCCATGTATTTTGTTGTGGAATTTGTTTGCGAATACGCGCGTGTTTTCGCAATTTGCTTGTCTTTTGAGGATATGAATGTGTTTTTAGTATTTGGTTGTGTTTCCTGCAATATATGTATATTTTTTTGTATTAATCTAATGGTAAATATTTTGTGCATTTTTTTGCGTTTTTTTAAATTTGTTTGTGTTTTGCACCTATGGGCCACCGTAGGTTCCTAAACTGTATCACGTCTTACCAAGAATATTAATGCGTCCTTTTCTTCGCAAACATTTTCCAATATCTGGAAAAAGGGCAAGATTGTTCCCCTCTATACAAATCAAACGATCCAACGTCTCCCAATAACTATAGACCTATAACTATTCTGCCAATCTTAAGCAAAATACTGGAACACATAGTAAATCAATAAGCATACGAGTACCTCCAGCAAAACAATCAGATCACTACAGAACAATGGAATAATCATCGTCCTAAGCTATCTAAAAACGTTGCACAGTTGAGCCGAGGAAATACTTCAAAATATGGACAACAAAATGATCACTGGTGCTGTGTTTATTGACCTACGAAAGGCGTTTGATACAGTAGAACACACGTCAGGTTATTAATTTCAAAACTAAGAAACCCGTTCTGTTGGTGTGCCTCAAGGTAGCATATTGGAACCGCAACTTTTCTTGCTGTACACCAGTGACTTGCCTCAATGTCTTAATCATTGTAAATCAATCCTGTATGCTAATAACACCCTACTTTACCACTCTACGAAGAATAAATGAATCTAAAATAAACACCGATTTGGAATTAGTCTCACACTGGGTCAATAACAACCTCCTTAGTTTGAACAACGACAAAATCAAGTTCATGATCTTTTCAAAAAGAAGCAAGGCCAATCCAACTCTGACGTTACCATCTCAAACGAAAACATTTCATTGGCTGTTCAATTTATTAAGCGCTAACGGGGGACCTATGAAAGTAATTTGTTTTGTCTTTGTGAACAATGGAGATAAGTATTCTACTTCCTGCTTTTGTAAGTTAATTTCTATAGTCCATTGTAAGACAGAAATGTGTAGGGCGTGCAGAATTTATTACGGACCTTGATCATTTGAACATGAGCGAAGAGGGAGTAATTAGGATGAATTTGTAATTAGGATTTCAGTTATTAGATGAAAACCGTTTTTGAACTAACAACAGTGATGGTATATGATTTTTAACGTGTTTCCTTGCGGTATTCAACGTCAATCATGTGACGAATTAGGGCGAGTTCATTCGCTAATTTGCTCATGAATTATTAATGACTTGGAGATGTTATATGTAAACAACGAGTTTGAGAGTTTCATCAGGGGATCCAAACACGAGAAAACGATATGTTTTATGTAAAGGATAAAAGCCGAAACCCAATCCATTATTTGAGAGAATGGACATGCACCGAGCCCGCAGGGCGAGGTGCAGTCCATTCTCTCAAATAATGGATTGGGTTGAGGCTTTTAGACTGCTTAAAACCTAGCTTGCATAAATTAATTTTCAAGTGAATTTATGTATGCGTAGGAAATAATGGACGTCATGCAGGAATGAGCATGCAGCAATTATTGTCAAGTGCGAAGTTGTTGGTTGAAGTTGTAAGAGAATGGCGGAATGTAGTGAAAGCGACGGAGAATTGTTCATAACACAGTCGAAGTACAGTAGGGCATCGTTCAAGTTCTGTTCGGGCGTATAAGCGAACAAGTGATGCACAGCAGCAACAGCTGAGTAAAATTCTGCATGGTGATCGAGGGAATAGTTTTGGAGAGAAGAAAGTTAAAAAAGACGAGAATGAGGATGGGGGAAAGAATACGGAAATTGAAATTGAAGCGGTAGATATAAAAATCAGTGTGAAAAAATGTTGAGTGCTATACTCGTCTGTGGCAAATGTTTAGAACTTTTGTGCTTCGGTGTGATTGGTCAATTTTACGAATTCTGAAATCGACAAAGAAACATGAACGACAAAGTGAACGTGTAACACTTGTGTCTATTTATAACAATATTTTTCGACTCTACCACAATTAATACATGGTTTATTAAGCTTATCGGGGGAAAAGATGTTCAAAGTTACACCCATATCGATTTAAGCGAAATACGTACGTTATTTAATGCATAAAATGTCGATATTGAAGCAGCAATTTGTAATTCTTCGTGGCGCCACTGACATCAGTTGGCAACATGAAGTAGTGTATTACACTACTTTTTTTGTCTTAGGCGTCGTTTTTGTGTCTGAATTTCTATCCTATTCGGTGGATACCTTTTTGAAGACTATTGACTGTTAACTATATGGACTACAGTGGCTGGACTTGAACAAAATAGGTACAAAACGAACAATGGGTGTATTAAATATTTGCCACAGACCGGGTTATAACTAAAACGATTAAGTTTTGGTGTGTTATGTCATGGATGACGAATAAATTAAATGTATAATATTGCTGTTTATTGAAAAATAATGGACAGCGTCCAATATTTAAAAAATAATGGACGCTTGTGAAAAATAATGGACAGCTAGCAGTCCATTATTAAAAATAATGGACGCTTGTGAAAAATAATGGACAGCTAGCAGTCCATTATTAAAAATAATGGACAGCTAGAACAATAGAATAACTAATTAGCTGGGTTTTAATGTTTTCGAGTGTTTGGTTCCCCTGATGAAACACTCAAACTCGTTGTTTACATATAACATAATCACCGTTCACAGCAAAAAGATACAACGTGAGAGGTCAATAAAATATCTTGAAATTACTCTCATTAAAGATTTCTCTTGGCATGAGCATATTGACAACTTGATCAAAATGGTCAGGTCACAATAGATTTGGGCACACTTTATGTCCTTTATACATCACTGATCCTCCTATTGTTTGACTATTTTGACACTATCTATGGTGATAAAAACAAATTCTGTGCTTATGGAATCTCTGCAAACTCTGGAGAACAAAGCTGCGAAGTTGATTCTTGATGAACATCCATGATATTCGCCAACTACAGTCTTACAACGACTTAAATGGGCAATTCGCAAGACAAGGAGACATAACTACCGATGCATCATCATTTAAAAATGTGCCGATGCATTAATACTAGACTTTGACCGAACCAAAAATGTTAGTATACACAACCACAGCACTAAAAGAAGTAACGACTTACATCTACCAAGAGTGAATAGCAACAAAAGGAAACAAAGACCAACCTACCAAGCCTCTATCGACTTCAGCAATTTAGTTAAAAGAACTAAAAACGCTAGTATACTCTAAAGCATTTATAGCTTATCTGGAAGTACAATTGAGAGATAATATCCAAATACCTTAGTTTTGTTCACTAAATGCATTTATTTGTTATTTCCTTTAGGCATTTTCTCATTCCGCTCCTCGAACTTAGGTTTTTTTCCTATTTTGTGTTTGGTGAACACTGTTTGGGCATTTGGTCATTAAATATTTTACTAATCGATTATTATTATTATTATTATTATTATTATTATTATTATTATTATCATCATCATTATCATTTATGCACCATCAACAATATTGTTTATGCAATATCTTAGCAGAAACATTGCCACTTCACCATCTACGAATTCCAGCTTACCGTCAATAAGTTCCAGTTTTAACTTTATTATCAACCACTTCCAGTTTAAATTTACCATCAATCAGTTCCAGCAAAAAAAGCCAAATCAGTTAATAAGGCAAATGATGTAGTTCTTTACATTGGTTTGATTCAGTGCAAAGAAGACAAATGTAAGTTAAAAACTGCTCGGGCTGAAAGAGTGTCGCTTTAAATATTGAATAAAGCATCATACGCAGAAGCTTTTAAGTACAACTCGCACTGACAACCAATGACGAAACAAAAACTTATTCACATACAGCAAATCAATTATTTAACTTTTACCAAACTTAGCGATTGCCATTCAGTCGCCATCTTGAATTCTACCGCTCGGAAGACTGGGACAGGTCACGATTACGAATGTTTCCAACCTCGTACTTAAGGCCTTTCTGTTAACATGTTCTCTTCCCTTTGATTTATAATAATTATAAATCACACATTCTTCTCCGATTTACAATGATTATAAATTGTAGAACTAAAAATTGCACCACAACAATTAGACACAGACGAACACGATAAAACAAAATTTGCATATTCGAGCGGGAGACCGGGGGCAGAGGTGGGACTTATTAAAACTATTTTTTCAAAAACTCATTAATAATTCATAAGCAAATTAACCAATCACATCAAAGGAATAAGTCACGTGCATACACCTTTAAAACCAGTAATACACTGTCAGTCTAATTGGTATTCTATATAAAAAAATAGATACGCTACGCGTACATGTATCTGCGAAAAAAAGGCACCCTACGCGTACAGCATAAATATGTACTTGTAGTAGAATGATTGCAATAAATATTAAAATAAATAGTCCAATGTGTTTGAAATTATTACTGTATAATATAAAGTTTTTAACAAAAACATATAAAATTATCATAACATAAAATTTTGATAACAGTATCATTTCAGAGGTAAATACTTGAAATATTTTAACATTTATCACAATTGTTGGAACCAAATTTGCATGGATATTAATGGATATTAATTGTTATTTTTAAAAATCAATATAAAAATGCATGTCGAGTATACAATGCATAAATCAAATAGCTTTAGTTTTACAAATATGGTTTACTACAGGATGTATACAAAAAAAGTATACCCTTTGGAATGCTTTTTGATTCGGTCGAATTAATATATGCGTAGAAATGCATGATTGTATAATCATGGGATAAATTAGAATAACTTCAGCGAACAAAACAGGCTGTACAAAAATGTGAATTTGTAATTCATTATATTGTTAAAGATATTCAAGGTGTATTCAAAATCAGAACGAATTAAATCTGTTAAGTGACCTTCAAATCGAGTCATTCTGAACTGCCAAATTAATGCAACTGATTGCAGTTAATCAAATTTGAAGCTACTTCAAAGGGTCTACTTTTTTTATACACCCTGTGCAACCAAAATTTCATGATTAACTGATGATCAATTTAACATCAATCATTCATGCAAAACTAGCTTTGTCTCACATGGATATTTTTTTTATTTCAATGCAATTGCTGGTGATTAAGATTTAACAAATAAGGCGACTCAAGCTGATAATATTACCCAAGGGAAAATGTCGGCCTATTATTCGGATTTCAGATCTAAGCCTTACTAGACTTTGAGCACGATTGCTACTAAGTGCTGGTACACGGTTTCTATACATGATATATACATTGACTATTCAAAAGAACAAGAAGTTCAAGAAATTGTACACAAGCATAAGGTGTGTACCAAATAAGTGCAATCACAGACAAATACTAGATAATGCAAGTGTACACTGCAAGCACAACTAGTGAAATGAAACACAATGCACATAATGAAAACAACAAGCCCATCCATCAAAACATACAGTATACTCAAAGCCGTTTTAAACTAGAAATACATGCATGCAGCAACCCCTCGCCACTAACTAAGAGCATGCAACTATATTTTCGGAGTTACATGAAGTACTTGCACAGGTTGTTGTCATAGCAACACGGCAATTGTTATTCTTTCTGTATATTTTTTCAAAATGACAAAATATTGAGTTTTTAATCCTTGTTTTATTGAAAATTTTTTAAAATGGCACAACATTTGTCATCGGTATGTTATTACGCCTAATGTAAGCTTAAATTTGGTATAAAATACGACCTATTAATTACATATATTAGACGTTTTAATTTGAAATATTTATGAAACTACATTTTTATCTACATAAACTTTGAGTTTGAAATAAAACCGTTTCAAGCCAATTTTGTATCTTCGCTCATATTCTTTTACATGTAAAGTCCGTCAATATTTTGAAATACACTAATAAGAAAGTAATAAGTCTTGCATTTACAAACATAAACTTACTCTGGAATTTAAACAGTGAATAGACTGGAGGAGTACGGCTACGCCGGCCTTTATAAAGCATTAAAACACAAGTCAAGTATAAATACGCATTATCAACAAACTTGCCTTGTGTTTCACGCCGTAGTCAATTCTTGGCGCTTCTCTGTATTTCCCAGAATTAATCTCTCTTCAAGAGTCTTGTCGCAGTCGTTTTCGTCTCAGTTCTCGCCTTTTTGGATGCCTTAAGCTACTCCTGATATTCCGCCATATTCTTGAGATACTTGAGATCATAAATGACCACCCTTCGTTGGTTGTGAAAGTTGCCAAATCTTTTTGCAAAAATACAAAATATTGTGGAGCAAAAAGCAAATTTAGACCCCGTTTACACGATACCGGTATGAAACTCATTACGGTTAGAAATCATTACGTTTTCAACTATTTACACGGTACCGGTAGAGTTATACTTGTGACAACTTTTGTTCATTTCATTATTGGAATTCGCACGCTAGAATGTTTTGCATAACCGTAATAAAACTCTTACGGTTAGGCGTTCACACGGTAGTCTGGCGGTTGAATTTCGTTCCGTTTTCAAAGTCTTACGGTACGTATACCGTTTTCAAACTCTTACGGTTAGCGTTACGGTTTCACACAATTTCATACCGGCATCGTGTGAAAGCAACCCTTAAACGTAAGAATTTCATACTGTTTTCAAACTCTGCCGGTATCGTGTGAACGGGCTCTTAGATATTTGCTGTCTGTTGAATTCGTGATTAATCAATCAACAATAAATTTTAAATCTGACTAATCAGTGTTAGCCATTCATGATAGTCCGCTATATTGTTGAGATCAGTGAGGATGACATACCACTTTTACCATAGAGATCACAGCGAATTATTCATTTAAACCAATGGGCCAATTGCGGAATTGCAAAGCATCATGGTAGTTTAGTTACCGAACAGAATTTTGCTAAACATGGCGACCGAATTTTTTCAAGCACGGGCAGCTTCATTAATGGGCCAATTGCGGAATTGCAAAGCATCATGGTAGTTTAGTTACCGAACAGAATTTTGCTAAACATGGCGACCGAATTTTTTCAAGCACGGGCAGCTTCATTAATTCAAATTTATGGAAAATACAAATCATTGTTCAACTCAATTTAAATTTTAAAAAAATCTGTACGTCTTGTTCTATATTTGTGCGAAGTTTTTGGTTTATACAAGCTACTGATTCTGAAATATTCAACATGCCGTACGGGATTCTCGAAATGAGGAATGACCAATTTTTGAAGGAGTCAGGCACAAATTTTGCTGTTTTTCATAGCATAAAGGTGAGTACCTGGTTAAATTACTTCTAGGATAATAGGATCTTTATGGCTCATCATTTGCACAAAGAACACAGCGATCGCGTGGTTTTTAGCGGCTTGAGAAGCGAAGTTGCTTGTATACTTGTTCGGTCTAAAACAACACATCCTTGATCAAACGTTCTTTTCACAAACCAAAACATTGAGGCCGTTTTGCCGCGAAATGTTTATATCTCAACACAAGCTTTGTTGTTCAAAATATTTTCACTGTTGTCAAAAGCACTTTTAAGGACTATTTCCTGTTTTTGGCAAGTTAAAATTTCCACAAAAATGTAAACAGATACTGTTCCTTCGGCAAATATTTTTCCAACGTTTTGGAAATGTATTTTTTGTAAACAAATGGACAATACAAGGCAAGAAGACCATAGTTTGAAGACAATTGGGTGGACAAAAAACCTCAATGTCATCCCCCTTTTATGCATGAGTTGCTGAAAGAACATTTAATAACCAACACCTCAAGTAAAATAAACAATGGGCAACCAAATAATTTCATTTCGAACTTCCCAACCAACTTCATTTCGAAGCCAGCCAGCTACATACTCAGCATACAAAAATCATAACACTGCTAAGGGACTATTGGGCATTTCCCCAGCAGGTTATCCTACATTTGTGTCAGAGCTTTATGCGGGGTGTTCTAGTGATAAACAGATTACCAAAGATTGTGGTATTCTAAATTTACTTGAGTCTGGAGATCAAGTTATGGCAGACAGGGGGTTTGATATAGAAAATGAGATGCCTCCTGGTGTTGGGCTAAATATACCACCATTCTTGGATGGTGCACCACAATTATCACTTCAGGATGAAGTTAAAACAAGGAAGATAGCATCACTCAGGGTACATGTGGAAAGAGCGATACAATGAGTAAAAAGTTATAAAATACTAAGTAATGTTTTCCCATTAAAAATGTCATCAGACCTCAATAAAATTTGGGTAGTTTGTTCCTACCTCACATTGTTTTATCCCCCCTTAATCAATGCAAATAGTGAAATAGAAAGTAATACTTAATTTTTTGTATTTTTACTGTTTTGTTAATTCTGGATACATGTATGTAAAATAGAATGACGTTAATTCTGGTAGCATTGTTTTATACCACAATTCAGTGTTAAAGTAAATTCTTTCACTAAATGTTTCTTGCTTAGTATATACAATAAAGTCTGCCCACTTCACTTTGCATGCTGCCATCAGGCCTTGTACCTGGAAGTAGCAGTTATGATTATGCTTTAAAGTGGGTTTGCTCTGTTTGTTGCTCGGTGCAGCTAGGAAAAAAGATGGATCCTGACATGCTTCAGGAATTGTCATGTCTTTCTTAGGTGATGGGCACTTAACTTCACCTAACCCCAATGGCATTTCTTCATCAGGGTCATGTAGCAGGCAGTCTGGACTGGCTCCAAGCCAAGGAGTTTCAGTGTTTATAAATAATCCACACTGTGTACAAGCAGCCACAGATTTTTCATCAGATTTTAACTGCTCCAAATATTTTGCTATAGCGACTTGCTCATTAGTTTTACCCCACAAACATGATTCTGGTGTCTTAGACTGACTTGTTGCTGGGGAAAGCATTTTTTGTATGTGGGATTTTAGAAATATATTTTTCTTTCGTTTAATAACTGAACCAAAATTGGAGGCGGTTAAACGGGACCTCCTTTCTTCAACCCAAAGTGTACAATCTGATTGGCCTCTTGTAGTACGTTCTAACTCGACCATCTGTTCTCTTGTAGTATATAGATAGTTTTGAACAAATGGTGCATAATCTTGAGATGGTAGGTGCTTGTATACTTCAGAGAAGTCTGGAACACTGATTTTATTTTGTACTGATTCTCTAATATTGTTATTGTAAAGTTGAGAGACATGCAAATTTGCATCAATAAAAACTCTCTTTGAAGGTAGACCTTCCAAATACTCATTGTAATCCCATGGTTGATGCTGATTAGATTTTAAAAGGCCTTGACATGAGTTTGTTGATTTTAAACCATCTTCTAATTTCTTCAAATCGAATTCAGTAACTTTTTTACCAAATGCAGGTGACGGATTTTTGTATTGTGGTTGATATACTTTTTCCTTTTTGCAAGTTGCTTTCGTAAATTTTACCTGCTCAAAAACTAATGCTGTTTCAAGTTTATCATTTGGTGGTACATGCCATTGCTGAAGTAGCTGGGTGCATGTTAAGTCATCAGGTACTTCAGTCAGTTCAAGCTGTATGTAGTCTAAAAGTTGAAACAGCAATGCTGCTACATGCTTACAACAACCTCCTTGTCCAGCAGGGCATGAACAGCTTGCATGAGATACTTTGCCAGTATCTTGATGTAAGTGTACATAAACAACACACTGAGTCTTTTTCATGGATGCATGGACATTGCACTTTACTGAGAAAAACTTTTCTTTGCCTTTCATGATATTTGCCTTGACTAAGACATGAATTACCATTTTGTTCTTAAATAACTGATAACCTTCCTTTTTGTGTTTGTGTGCATTATTTGGTTGCCCATTGTTTATTTTAATTGAGGTGTTGGTTATTAAATGTTCTTTCAGCAGCTCATGCGTAAAAGAGGGGATGACATTGAGGTTTTTTGTCCACCTAATTGTCTTCAAACTATGGTCTTCTTGCCTTGTATTGTCCATTTGTTTACAAAAAATACATTTCCAAAACGTTGGAAAAATATTTGCCGAAGGAACAGTATCTGTTTACATTTTTGTGGAAATTTTAACTTGCCAAAAACAGGAAATAGTCCTTAAAAGTGCTTTTGACAACAGTGAAAATATTTTGAACAACAAAGCTTGTGTTGAGATATAAACATTTCGCGGCAAAACGGCCTCAATGTTTTGGTTTGTAAAAAGAACGTTTGATCAAGGATGTGTTGTTTTAGACCGAACAAGTATACAAGCAACTTCGCTTCTCAAGCCGCTAAAAACCACGCGATCGCTGTGTTCTTTGTGCAAATGATGAGCCATAAAGATCCTATTATCCTAGAAGTAATTTAACCAGGTACTCACCTTTATGCTATGAAAAACAGCAAAATTTGTGCCTGACTCCTTCAAAAATTGGTCATTCCTCATTTCGAGAATCCCGTACGGCATGTTGAATATTTCAGAATCAGTAGCTTGTATAAACCAAAAACTTCGCACAAATATAGAACAAGACGTACAGATTTTTTTAAAATTTAAATTGAGTTGAACAATGATTTGTATTTTCCATAAATTTGAATTAATGAAGCTGCCCGTGCTTGAAAAAATTCGGTCGCCATGTTTAGCAAAATTCTGTTCGGTAACTAAACTACCATGATGCTTTGCAATTCCGCAATTGGCCCATAGGAGCGTATAAATCATTGAGTTCTATTATATCTGGAGAGAGCATCGCGCCGCCATCTTTGAAGCCATTTTAATGGCGGCGATTTGCAAAATTGGTTCCCGATTGGTTCCCGGCTACAGGTAGCTACCACTGACCCAAAACGCGATGCTATACGTCCGACAAAGCTCTTCGCCCCCCTGGTTTTTAACAAAAAATTGTTTACGAGATAGCGAGAAAAAGGAAATAATCTTAAAATATTTTGATTTCTTTGAATATATTTTTATACTACATTTGCTTAACGGTGAAAAAAGGTGCTTGCCTTACTTGTCGGAGCAAGAATCTACTATAAATGCATGGGAATTCCTTTTTCAGGTATGTTTCACACAACATATACTTTGTATTTTGCGTACGATTTTAATACACATACGGCAACACGCTTCGATGTTTGTCTTGTTTGATAATAAAGTGTTTTTAGATCACACAAACCGTTAGATCTTATATACAAACGGTTAAAGATTATTGACATAGTTTTTCTTCTTCTGAGCATTGTACTTTTATTGCTAGCTTCGTTTTGTTTTGCTGAAGGCTGTTGCATATGTTAGCCAGACTTTCCAGGACTCAGCAGCATCTTTATGCAACTCTTTTCGGCTAAGCTGCTTATGTAGAAAGTTGATACTACCAGAAGATTTAAACAAAGTACACACTCGCATTGTTTTAGGTTTGTACCTGCCAGTATGTGCAAACCCAATACCTGAGAAAAATGTCAGCTGTAGAAAAGGGAAAATATCCAGGACATGGCATAAGAGGTTTTGTTTTTTCCAAATGCATCAAGGTAACTCACACTTTACATTAACAATCAAAAGAAATTTGAAGTGACAGGGTCCAGAAAACTGCATGTTTTCATTAAGTTTTGTATTAGCCATTGATGCCTTTTTAAGATACAATAGTTGATTGCATGTGCACAGAAAATTAGACATTTCAAGACCAAATACAGGGGGCCAGTATTGAATGGGGTCACTCTGTAAAAATAAAATTGTGTAATTATAATTGTAAATATCATTGACTTATCAATATTTAAGAATCCTTGATAGTTCCACCCTTATAGAATAAAGGCATTTGCCTTCTTTACTAGATGTATGTGTATCCTTGTGTTGTAAAGGCAAAAATGTACTACAATATACTAATATACTTGTTACTGTTTTCTTATTTTTTAGGACCTATCTACTGTAAGAACCACACCTCAACATGGCATAAAGCATACATATGTAAAACAACAGAGACAGATATTTTATCATGTCATACATATGATATGATGAATAATTTAATAAAATGTCAAATTCTATATTGTACAGTAGTCACTACTATTTTTAAAGTTACATTGTTAATGTTAAGCTAGTAATGACACATGTAAAATGCCAAATTAAAAAAGTTCAAAATTAGTCCTGCATTAATGCTGTCTCCAATTTTCTTCATAAATGCTATCTTCAAGACACATTTTGCATGTATTTTTGACATTCCCCTAGAATACAAAAACAACAAGTAAGAGTCTGTACAAACCAGGTGTCAAATTTACAGTGTTCACTAGAAACAAAAACATAACATTGACAAGAAAGGATGTGAGATGATACACATTGGCATCACCCAGGGGATGGTAGTTGGACATAGGATTCATTGAAATCAGTAGAAAATTGCATTAGAAAAATGATGACTTTGACTCCCTTTCCTTAAAAAGAGATAGGACCCACAAATCAAGGTGAGATGTGTTTTTTTGCAGACATAAGTGTCAATTTGTGCCAGAGTAGAAAAGATATACACTTCTATATCTGAACTTCTATGTATTTTACTGTCTCATTGCATACAGGGTGGTTAGCTTTACAAACTGTGTGTCAATGTACCTGAATAAAAGAGCTAATTTGGCAGAAATATGAGATTTTTAGAGGGTGCTGAAAAGGGTAAACTGGGAGCTGGGAATTGCATATTTTTGCTGGGAAAATAGGATTCCATGCACTGGGACTTTCCACAAAACAATAGAAAGCTTTGTGCACTTGGACAACGGGATTAGTAGCCCTTCAGGACCCTGTTTTTATAATTCAAAGGTATAAAATATACCAGAAGGCAATTTCAACTTTCTACATCCAACTGATCCAAGTTATACATAACATAAATCTGTACATTCAATGTAGAGTATATTCAGGCGTCAAGCTTACAAATTTTATGCAGAACAACATTGAACATGAAAATTGAAAACATAAACTTAAAAGAAAGAAACTCTAATTTTCAAATACCTGTTATTAAAATACAAAACTTCAAATAGTTCAGGCTGGTGTTCCTCATCACCTCAAAAATCTTGCAATTGTCGGCATTCTCAAGACTTTATTAATTTTCCGTTCCTGTCCAAGGCCAAGTATACAATGAATAACTTGTACATCTTTGAATAAATCGTAAAAGTCCCAAAAAATTCATCAAAACCATTCTCATTGACAAAAAAAACTCACTGTGAAAAAAGATCAACATCACATCCAGGGGGGTGTGAAAACCGCCGCGGGCTCAAAATTGAGCCGGACTAGCGGTTACTACCTTTAGCCGTTGCCATAGATATGGCGTCAAATGGCGTGAGATGGCGTCAAATGGCGTGATGATTCGTCAGAAATCCGCCATGTTTTTGGCTTCAACTGTTTGACTGAACAGAGATTGGCGTGCTCTCTCCAGATATAATAGAACTCAATGGTATAAATGCTTTTTAAATGCTGACGTGTGGCATAACCTCCACTGAGCTATATTATATATCTGGAGATCGCATTCCCGTCCAAAAAGTGTAATCGAAAACATGGCGGATTGTGACGTAAAACGCGTCACTGTTCCCTATTTTTTTCGGATGATCGCTGACCAGAAAAACAGTCCAAAGCTTTCCTCCCCCCCTATTCCCCCTGGATCATTACATTGCCTAAATATATTTTCAATGAAATTTTTTAAACTGCGACTCACTTTGTTTAAAACATGCCTCGTCCTTGTTCCGTTTTTGGTGCAAGAACTCTTGAAAGAGAAAAGGATAATTTCTTTTCCCTGGTAAGATTTCCTGAATATTTAATTTGTGCTGTAGTTATACGCATTTCCTTTAAACGTAAAATGTTCGTCACTCAGTTATTTTGCATCTCACCATGTTTTGTCGAGATCAAAAATTTTGCTGTATTTTTTCAGCTGAATATGTGGTAAGGCGATGTTTGTTTTTCATGATTCTATACAAGCTTGTTTCTGCTTTTTAAGTTTGAAATTATTAGGGATAGGCCCGACAAATACAAGCGAAATTTAGTTGTATAATGCAAAGACCTTGCAGCTTTGGCTGCGACACTTTCAAAAGCTGAGCTGTTTTCGTGAAAGTTTAATAGCTAACTGTGGTTTAAGTCCTATACAAAGTATAGTTAATGATTTACAGTGCTTCTCAACCGGAAGCCTATTTCATACACACGACGTCGACATGCAAAGGTCGACATGCTTTATAAAATTTACAGACAATTGTTTTTTGATCTAATTACAGTTTTCCAAATGAAATAAAAAGTCCAGAACTGCACAGGAAATGGGTTCAAGGATTAAACAGCTGTTCACCAGTAGAAATTGTTCCTGTGCAAGACAGCCGAGTTTGTTCGGAGCATTTCAGTACTGAAATGTTTGACAATTAAATATGGGGTGCTTGGCGAGAAGGCAGTACTGAAATCAAATGCTGTGCCTAGAATATTTGAAAATCCTGAACTTCATAGCGAGCAAGCGACATCAACAATATTTGAAGTGCATTCTCAGGTCAGTATTTTTCACCCAAAAACTACGCGTATACCAACATAGATTAGCTTGAAGTGTTTTACATTATTTTGCATTTTTACTTGTTTTTATACAAAAAATAATAGAGTTAAATACAATAATGTTCCCAATGAAAAGTACCTGCCAGGTTATAGTTGAGGACATTTTGATAATGGTCATGATTGGAATTTGGTTAAAATATAAACGTTTAGTTGAGCATATTTTGAGTTGCTATTCCTCTCTGTTAAAGTATATGTGTGTGATATATTATTGAATGTGTTGTCAGTACTGACAATACAACTTATAACGTGGAGATCACTTGTTATGGTTAGTGTATGACTTCTAGCATACCAGCATGCACATAGTGGTAGTGCTTCAGCAACGGGCATGCATGGTTTAGAAATCCTTCTAGCCAGGCTGGGTGTTGGTTTTTGTTTCTTTAATTTATTTTCCCCTTACACTAACCCAGTCAGTGTTAGTTTCTTGTGCCTGGTGTGGGGGCTCCTGGTTGGCTAGCAGGAAACATACCTTGCACGCCAGGCTTTTTGAGAGTGGTGCCTTCCGCTGGCTGGCTTTGGCAAATTGAAGCCCCTGAATACCTAGGCACCCATTATCCATCAGTGATGCAGTGGATATTAAATAGCAACACATTCACCAATATCATGTTTTATATATAACATAATGTACATATTTATAACAATGAATTAAAATGGTAAATTTATTGACGTTTTCTAATTCCAGGAAGATATTGCAGATGGTTTATGGATCCACTGGAATGTCATTGGCATATATGTGTAGACCAAGAAAGTATTGAGCTATGGTATTATTTGACATAGTGTGCCTAAAGCACTATACTATATCATTGGAATCACAGGAAATGCTGATTATTTTACTTAATATATTATATTACTGATTACAGAGATGGCTCGCTGGTACGGTCATGAATTAAAACATAGTGTGCAATGAACAGCAGAATCAAGGAAAGTTGTTAGAACAATTAAGACATATTTTGCTTATTGTATATGCATTATGCGTCTAACGCAGTTAACAGTATCAACATTGTCTTAATAATTTGGGGTTGTGTGTCCAACACGGTCATAATATAGAAAAATTATGGTAGATAAATGAAGGAAGTTAGCAAGTAGATTTTCCTAATATGTACAATAATCTGTTTACTAGTTGTTGCGAGTAAGTTATCTCTGGTATTTAATTACAATTGATCATAATGATGTATATTTTACCAGAATGCATTAGGAGCATCAAATATAAATAATGCTGAAAAAAGGTGACAAGTTGCACAAAGCTAATTGACAGAAATTTTGGCATAAATAAGAAAATAACCCACTATCTTCTGTGCGTTCTTCAAAAGACATTAATTTGCTTTTTAAAAGATTTTGGACCACTGTGCATTCTGGTAAAATGTGTAACTGCCATCTTTTTTTATTATGGTCAATTTGATGTTTATACTCTCTGGAGCCAGAGATAACACATATCTAGTCCATGGAGACTAAGCTCACCCATAAAATTGAGGTAAGACAAGTTGCTTAAAATGAAAAAATATATACTGATTAGGGACCCAGTCCTATTGTGACTTTAAAAATTCATGACCCTATTGACCCACCCCTCTATTTCCACCCCCCCCCCCAAATACTTTATGACCAGTCCCTTACGTTTCAGTTTATAGCATAATTCATCAAAAGAAATGTTATTATTTATTTATCAAACAATTAAAACAAATATATACATCACAATATTCAACATTAAATTATTATTATAGCTATTAACAAAATATGCACTCATTAAAATTAGTTATTAAGTATAATATTAGTACGATTATTAAAAATGTTGGATTTTTTGTGCCCTGTTCACCTTTTCTTTTGTGCATAAGGCACACCAATCTTGTGTCCCCCTTTTCTCGGCAGAGCCAGCATATCATTGCTGTAAATCATAATTTAAAATTTAATAGACATAGCACAGTATATAGAAATTATTTTGTTTTTGTACATACTTGCTTTGCAGTTGTTCATTTGGTGGCCTTTTAGGCCACATTTCCAACAACACCCTAATTAAAAAAGAAGTCAATCATATCTATTTATTGTTGTTAGTTGTATTTGCACATTTTATACCCATATACACTCAGGGGCCCAGCCAAGGGGGGCGACCCCCCCCCAATCGTCCAAGAAACTATTTTTTTCAAAGCGTTGAAATCCGGGTAGAAAAGTGTTGTGGGGGGGGGGTTATCTGATAGTGAAAGAAGACCAGTTTTGGAATTTATCGCCAAATTAAGCGACTATTTGCATTTCCAATCTAAGGCAAATAAAGAATTACTAAAAAAGTCATTTCTATTTTCTATCAACTTGATGGTCTCGTAAATTCTTCTTGCCCAAACTTCCAGAGTGGGGGAACCCCTATTTTTCAGAAATCCTATATAGAATTTTAAATTTCCCCAGTGGGGATGTTGCCCAACACCCCTTAAATGAGCTCCCCCCTAAAGTCAGGGCCCTGACTACGCCCCTGTTAATACACTGTAACTCAATTCAACCTACAATTACTATTACCATACCTTTAACCTTCCCTGATGGCTGGTCAGCTTCTTGTATGGGAATAAATAAAAAGATCAATTTTTAATTAAAAAAATTACAATAATATAAAGATTAGCAAATCAGGAAATTCAAGAATGTGTTGGTAACCTAACCCTTATTACCATTTGGTATGTGCATTACAACAATAGAAAAGAAAGTGTATAATTTTTACCATTTCCTCCTTCATAGTTTTCTTCATCTACAAATGATAACAGATAACTATAAGCAATGAACAAAAGATCAATTTTTAATTAAAAAATATACAATAATGTAAAGATTAACTAATCATCAAATTCAAGAATTTGGTGGAAACCTAACCCTAACTACCATTTGATAAGTGCATTAGAAAAGAAAGTGTATAATTTTTATAATTTCCCCCTTCATAGTTTTCATCATCTACAAATTAGAAAATAATACTTGGAAAATAATATACATGTATGCAAGTAATAAACAGACTACAGATAACTACCTGCAATGAAGTGAACAATAACCACCCATAATAGAAATTAAAATCAGGAAATTCAAGAATATTTGACATGTGCATTAAAATAATAGTCAATAGAAAAGCAAATGTATAATTTTACCATTTCCCCCTTCATAGTTTTCTTCATCTACAAATTACAAAAAAATACTTGGAAAATAAGATAGATAGATAGTCATGCAACTAATATGATATAAACAGATTATAGATAACATAACTGTTTTATAAAACTCAGATCATGAAATATACTGTAGATGAAACACCTTCATTCATTTCGTCCTGTTTGTCTGCTAAAGGATAACAGATTGTGATAACATATTGACATTCAATTTTTTTTGACAGGTATGTATGTAAGCACATTTGTAAAGGTTTCGTACATGTAAAAAAATCGCACCTTTTTTCTCTCGTTTGCTATCTGTCACTAAAAAACCACAAAATTTTCCGTTAAAGTTTTTTATTTGAGCAATAGAAAAAATATATCTACGAGCATATTGTTTAATGATAAAACAAGAACAATGAGCATTTTTAAAAAACAATTTCCTACTTTTTTCCTTCGTTTTGTGTATCTTCTTCAAAATTAATTTTGTATTCCTTAGAAAAAATATAATAAAAAGGTTGTAATTTAAAGTTGCTATATTACTAATATACAAGGAAATGTTTCTGGGCTGTGATTGGTTGATTCGAGTGCAGTTAATCCCAAACATCACCCAGAACAGTGCAAAAATCTGTAACACAGTGCAAAAATCTGTAACAACAGTGCAAAAATCTGTAATAAGCTCTTTGAGCGATGGGATTTACTCGCTGAAAAACCAAAAATATGGCGGCCGAATTTTCACGTTTGCTTAAAGATTTCGTCGAAATTTCAACACAACTTGGGATTCTTCTCTGACAATTATGATCACAAAACAAACTCTAAAGTATGCTGGAACTTTGTACATAAAACTTTTAGCCATGGCTTTTGTAAACATGAATTTTTTAAGCGAAGAAATTCGAGAATGAGTGCACTTGCATAATGCGAAGTTGTAAGTACAAAATGCTTGTTTGGACATTTCCTTTTTATATTATTAATAAGTAATAGTATAATTTCTCGTGCAATTACGGAAAACAAGCACTCGTGAGTTTTTAAAAACCGCAAATAGCACTCGTCCTTCGGACTCGTGCTATTTTGCAGTTTTTAAAAACTCACTCGTGCTTGTTTATCCGTAATTGCACTCGAAATTATACTATTACCTATACTTATAGCATAAACGATATTGAGTTATCAGTGAGGGTCGGTAAAAACTATTTAAATTTCAGCATTAGAAAAAGTCGCTTCGTAACTTTTAATAAGCAAAAAATGTTATGAATAAGCTCTTTCATTTCAAAACCTCTAGTTAATGCAAAACATATAGTACATTAAAACTGAAACAGTCTTTAATTCAATATAAAATTTTAAAAAATACTTACAACACTTGTGGGATCTTGATCGGATCTGATTTTCGGATTTTTTTCATTTTTTATAAAATCAGGGGGGGGGGGTGGAAATCGAGCCCACTATCCATTGAGCCCCTACTGGTCAGCGATCATCCGAAAAAAATAGGGAACAGTGACGCGTTTTACGTCACAATCCGCCATGTTTTCGATTACACTTTTTTGACCAAAAATATTAAGGAGTGCAGTCTCCAGATATATAGTACAGCTCAGTGATAACCTCTGGCATCTCGCATTGGGACAAGAAATTTCTTGTCAATACATGAAAAATATGTTCAAATTTTGCAGCCATTCGGAAACATTGAAGACAAATTTCATTGAGTATGTGTAGTAAAATTATCGAAGATTAACGTGTTATAATTTTTTACCTGTTCTTAATTCCACGAGCGATGTATTTTGTGTTTAACAAAAGTCATATGTTCGTCAAGTGAAATTTAGTTGCCAACCTTATGTATTAACAATACGCTACTGATCTCTATATGAAACAACACACTGAATTGGGCCGCCTATCTAGAGATTATAAAAGAATAGAGCCGGCATCTGGGGACGAATCGCGGAACAAATTGAACAAATCTAATGGGGGGCAAATTTAAGTCCCGGATGTACAGCGATGATAAACATACTGTTTTTGTCTTTTTGCTTGTTTTTATGACCATGATACGCACAAATATTGACTAGAATGGGAAAATAGTGTTGTAGCTTTCTAGTTTTTGTAATTTTAGGTGCAGACAGCCAGATTTTTGTGTAAATATCAGAGTTTTTCAACCTTAGGTTCTCCCTAGCAACGCATAGCAACCAGTTTTTGACCGGCTTTTCACAGCGAGTGTTTGCAAAATATCTGCCAAAATATCTCATATCTGGACACAAATTGAACTTTTTTGCCTTCAGGCAGTTACCAAAATTGTTTTAGAGGTGCAACAAGGTGTACAACCACAATACTGCGATCTATTTAAACTTTAAAGACTTTTCAAGCGTGTTCATCTGTTTTTTCGAATACAAAAATTCCATTTTCGCTAACAAATACTCAATATTAAACATACCCAATTTTATCCAGTATTCAAAACACAAAATTCAAACCCTTCAAGGCAATCCCGCGCTAATCTTTAACATTTTCGCCTTAGTTTTTATTAAAAAACTCTTAGTGCGAAAAAATCGGAAAAAGTTTTTACTCACCTTTCTCAATCTGTTGTTGTGAACAGTCGATCAACAGCCAATAGGTGCATGATGTTACATCCGGGTCTTAAATTTGCCCCCCATTAGCGAGCTTCAATTTGTCCCGTGAGCTTGACTGAATTTTAATCAGGATACCGCCTCTATTCTTTTATAATCTCTATGACTTTTACTACCTATCACGAGCAACGACTTTGAACTCCGCTAATCATAGGCGGCCCAAATCTTAGTGTTGTTTTGTCTTCGTGTTGTTTTGAATGTTTTCTCTATGCTTTTCGCTGTTTGAAAGCAAGAAAACACACGCGTGAAGAGATTTCACGTTCGCGTGACGCTCGCGCGCGTTGCGCTCGCACTTTCGTGTCGTCGTAAACCATGTCTGATGGATTGGAAATTAGAATACAGTTGAACCCCTAATAGCGGACACCCCTTTTAAGCGGACACCCCTTTTAAGCGGACACTAAATTCAGGTCCCAAACGTTTCTTTAATTAAATACTAGTAAGGAAACCTTTATTTGGCGGACACCCCTATTTAGCGGAAGCGGACACCTCACTGGAGGTCCCAATGAACAAATCAACCCCTTTTAAGCGGACAGTAACGTAACGAAACGTAGCGTATTTCATTGTTTCGTGAACACTCGGTCAGTTAATGATATGGACTCCATATATCGAATACGCTACGTTTCGCCGTTTACGATTGAAGTGAAATATAGCTTTTATAAATGATTATTCTTAGCTTTGTTATGTTTTATTTTGTATTATGAGCTTTCGCGAAAGACTCGAGCGCAAACGTTCCTAGGCTTTTTGAACGATGATTTTAACTACAAAAGTTTCTGAACGTAGATATTTTGGTAGACTTTTATATATTATATACTATTAACAAAGGTAAATAAATAACATACAAAAAATTACCCCCTGTTGTGATTCTGCGAGACCCCTTTTAGGCGGACACCCCTCTTAAGCGGACACCTTGGCGAGGTCCCAATGGTGTCCGCTTAATAGGGGTTCAACTGTAACAATATGTTCATCATTGGGGTTTCCAAACCATCTACTCTATTAACTATGATTTAATGTACGTTTGTTTTATGGTTGAAATGGAACGGCATGACAATGGCCGGCCGACATTAATTGAAATCGCTTTGATTCTTGACAGTGGTGACATGAATTATATGAATATTTTAATATGTAGTTGTAATTTGTAATGATCCTCTGGAAATTCATTTGACTTTGTTATGTCTGCACATTACATATGGGTTAAAGCCAGAATTTCGGTTGTGATCTGTAAGTCCAACGTTGTCCATTTTGTTTTTTGTCCAGTCTTTAATAGTGTTCACGATTTAGTTTGGATTTTGGAATGTCTATGTCCATTCTGTTTTCGTGACTGTTAATATATGTTATATTTATGATTTGTATAGATTTTCAGCCATTCCAATGTACATTCTGTTTCTATATTAAGCTAACTAACCTATCAGTAGGGCTTTTATATTTATATGCCACCTGACTATGGATCACAAAATTGTACACTTGATGTATTTATAAACCAAATTCATCAATGTGCATCGAATGTGCTATTAAATGACATAATATTGGTCATGAAGCAGGTCAGTGTATGTATAATATGACAACGCTGCATTGTACCGGCATGTTATACGATAGTTTTGATAAAAATTGTCGCGAGAAAGTCTTGTAATATAAAATAACTTTGGAATTGAACAATGGCCACCGTTTGTCAAGCAATTCTATGGGATATGATTTGTCCAATACACTCTCATAACTTTCTCCATGGGTAGGCTTATTACCTTCAAAACTTCAACATTCTTACTGTACCAGCTTGTTATACATGCATCCAGATTTGACACATCAGTAATACTGTAATATTATTTCTTAAGTATCACACATAGTTGTGTGATATAGTGGATAGTCGTAAAACTTATGCTGAAGTAGCTAAACTGAAGTAACTAAACTTGGTCAACTTATTTATACACGTGTGCAATTTAGGTAATCACTTGTCAAAATATATGTGCAATACATGATGTGAACATGACGCATCTCAAGCTGACCGCGCGTAATCAATACAGTTGTAGACTGAGTGATAATCAGTACGCAAGCACAAATACCAATGAATACACACATTTATTGAACCAAAAATATATTTGCAACAATTATTGGGCTAGCCAGGCAGAAACTTGGCCAAGATAGACATCTGGTACAATATCTGATCTGTGACTAAGCACCCCCTCGAAAGCGGAAGCCTACTAATTTCGAAAGTAAGCAGGGTGCTGTGACATGACAACAACCCCTGCTGTGCCCGTATCATTGCGATGTATATGCCCGTTAACTTGATAAACTTCAAGCTGTGTAAACGAATAGCAGAACTGTGTTGTACATCAATGAAATGGAGCAGTTTAACATCGCCTCAACGATTATTTATAATTTGTTTATTTTAGCTTTTCAAACCAGGCGAGTCTCCACGCATTTTTCTGATAGCATTCGTTCAGTTAACATTACCAGAAGCGATAATTTGAACTCTGGCGACAAATTTAATTTGCTGGTGGTGAATTCGAGTCTGTGTGATGACCAGAACGTCATTGCTACAGAACTATTTGCGCTGTGCCGATTGTATTCATTTGAAACCGAGTCCTTCGGTCCGAATTCTTGCTCAATTGAGTGCACCTGTAGAAACGGAAGTGGAAGTTTTATTGTGAGTGAGAAAAGGTGCAGTGACGAAAGGAAATTAAGACGAGGTTGGTAGCTACAATGCATAACTGATAAAACTTGTTTATACTTAAATTGTCTATAACATTTTTGCACGAATTTCTTGTTTCCAGCTTTAGACAGGACCCGGCAAAGTAGTTATCATCTTGTAATGGGGAGTTTAAGATTGATGAAGTGGCAAGCTTGGCAACGCAGTCTCAATACATTAGAATGAAAAAAGCCTTTTGAAATATGATTAGTCTAACAATCGTTTGAGTTTTAGTAACTTGCAAACAGTTTTGTTCACGAACACGATCTGGAGTTTTCAGTGAGATGGATTTCTACAACACTTCTCACAAACTAACATGTCTTCCCATTCTTCAAGGGACGTGATAAGGTGTAGTTTGACGTTCTGTTGGGCATGACTATGAAGTTGAAAATATTCCTGGTACCCAAAACTATTCATATAGTGGTTGCCTTTCTTAAAAAAAACTCTTTGTTTAAAGCGCGCCGTCGAATGAGGTTGATGGGGGTAAATAATATTATGATGGGAAAAGTGAACTTTCTAACACAGACATGTACAGTGCGTTAAGATTAGAAGGGGGATTGCATACTATTATATAATACGGAGAAGAACGGTTTATGTCATATAAAGACCCTGAGGACGCGGAGAAAACCAAAAACCTTTGTTTAGGGTATTGTTGAACTCTCTTCATGATCACATAAGTATCGTGAGTCCGAAGTGAGCAAACCCACGACCTCACAGATGAAAGCGCTTGTTCTAACAACTGTGTCAACTTACTCGTTGAAAAAAACAAAAAGATTCATAGCTTGTCGTTCGCACAGTTGGGACACTTCTTGTTTGGGTTACGTGGGAGAAAAACTGATCAATAACCCACTCTTCAATTAAAATGCTCATCTAGGGTCGGCGGTACGAAAAGGTGAACAGCGCTATTTACGGGATAGCGACTTCCTCAAGTTCAGCATTTTCGACTTATAGTCACATTTTTATCCAATGAGTTCAATTATTCCTAGTCTCATTGTTTTCCCTGTGGTATCTTCCCTTTCTATAAACTGCCCTGGGGTCGGTTGTACGAAAAACGTGAATAGCGTTATCCACTGGGTATTGAATTCTTCAAGCTTTGTGAAGTAACACATTGATGGATTAACCCAGATTAAATTTTATAAATTGCACAAACTTTTTATCAATTGCTAGCACCATATTTGCTTTTTAAGTATTTCTACAACGATGGAAATTAAAATTATTATCCGGTGAATATCGGTACCTGACCTTCGTACACCCCTCCCCCACCTCTCCCTGAAATAATACATATCCAGCGAATACATATCATTGGGAGAATTGAAATTAATTTTCTTGGTCATATCCGGTAACTTTAACAGCTAATAAATCCACCAAGAAAAAATGCTATAACAAAATATATGATAAATTTCTTACAGTGCGCACACTGTAAGCGGGCCACTTGGAACAATACTCGCGAAAAGTCCACCGCTATTGTTGATAGCGAGGTTTAGATGGAGAAGTATCTTGTTTAAAGACTCCAGCCTGTGTATGACTACAGTTTACGACAACAGTTAATTCGTTGACTTTTTCAAATTTTACGTTTATTACTAGTATGCTTAGTGTGAAACTGGCATTGTTTTTGCGCTACGCTGTTGGTGAACATCCCATTTTGAGCAAATTTCTATTTTCGGTCTTCAATGTGATTGGTTGGGGCCATCTAATTTATACGCGGCCTACTTACAGTAGACACACTGCACGACTCCCTGCAATTTCACAATCATGATATGATTTTAGCAAACATGCCGACGGTTAAAATAATGTGACTATAATTTGATGCGGGTTTTACGGCTAACGTATGCATTGATATGTATATTAATTGTCATTGATACTAGTATAGAGTTTTTCAAAAAACCAAAGCATTCAAAAATTATTAGCTTTAATCCATGAAACAAAAATAATAGCTCGGCCTAGCTATAAACAACTTGTAGCAGACATTGGATTCACGCATACATTTCCAATTCACATTGATACCAGAATAGAGTTTTTTAAAGAACGAAGCATTGTATCATCGAAACGTTATTATGCGGTTAACATATGCAAAGTCATTAATCATTGATACTAGTAAAGAGTTTTCCAAAGAACAAAGCATTGAATGATTAAAACATTATTAGGTTTACTGCATGAAACGAAAATAGTAGCTAGGCCTATAAATAATTAGCACAAGACCTTGAATTTACGCATATGCTTGTAATTCACAATAATAGCTCAATAATACTATAATTATATATTTTATCAAAAAACGAAGCATTGATAATTGAAACGTTATTAGGTTTACTGAAACGTAAATAGAAGGCCTATAAACGAAACGACTTGATTCTTGAACCAGACCTTGGATTCTATGAAAATATGTTTAAAAACAGAGTAGTTCAGAGTTTTTCAAAGAACGAAGCATTGAAGCATAATTAGAAACCTTGGATCGACTTTGAAAATTATATTAATCAATATAAGACATTAAATTTTAGTTTGTTAATCTTGGATGTTTAGTGATGAGGTTTATCAGTGCCCTGTAGTGGCAAGAAACGAAAATCAGTATCACCGATACGATGGTGTACAAATTTCTGCATCGGTACGGACGGACAACCTACATTTACAGACAGTAAATTGGCTTCAGTACCATTTTCATTGTTTGGTGATGAATTATATCAGTGGCCTGTAGGAAGTAGCGAAACGAAAATCTATATTACCGATAGTGTACAGATTTCTCCATCGGTACGGACGGACAACCTCAAATTACCGCCGGTACATTGGCTTTACCATCGTTACCGTCGGTACCGATGGACAAGGTTATTTGGTGAGGAGGCATATAGTGCTTAGTAGGAGGTCACGAAACTAAAAAACATTTCACCAATCGCAAAAAATCTTTTCCGTCGGTATGCTTGCGATAGTACAAACACGGTTTTCGAGATTTGCAGACCTTAATTCATTACCACGCTGCATCCTGATTTAGCAACTTCTTTCTCAACTAAGATTGTAGTTTGGTGCTTGGCTCATGGTCCTGGGCAGATGGCTGGGGGTGGAACTCGGGAACTGACCGTCTCTTAGTCCTATACATCGAAGATGGCTTTGGTATACAAGGAGCGTTTAACGCCAGCAGCGTCGAGTACGGGGAATGCAGATACTCCAGTCTATCAACGTACGAAGACACAGGTGTGTGGAGAGCTTTTACAGCGCCGACAAACGAGTCTTCTGTCACTTTCTTTCATATGAGAGGTTACTGGCACTTTTTTTGGGTACGTAGATTGGCCTTGTTCGTACGACGATGTATCACGTAAAGTGTAGTTCATCCCGTTTCCCTAATAACATCCCCTCCAAATTCGCTAATTAAACCCCGCCCACATGTAAGTCTTCTTCAATAAGAACTCTGTTATTAGACCTCCACCCATTGGGTGAAGATCTAATTAAAGATCTGTCTCATAGCACCTTGTTTCTCTTAATAACAGATGATTGAAACCCTCTCTGAGAGCAAGAAATCAGAAATTGAAAAGAAATTTATAAAACTTGATGTGATTTGTGAAAATTCAGATGAAGCAAATGGAATAGTGGAAGAGCTATTGTCTTGTCTTATCTTCAAGGTTACAGGAAATATATCGCGTGAGTTAAAAGTTTTGAATAAACTTTATTTGTGACAAATAGCTTTATTTTCTTTCTGAAGATGCAGGAAGGATAATTTCTTATTGATCCAGTGCTATTACAGAAGGAAATCTAAACTAAACTAACTTTATTTAAACTGGATAACTCCATCAGTTCCAAACCATACTATACTATACATCTATCAACCTTAATTCAATCGATTCTTTAATTCTTAGATGAATACAGTTTCACCTCAAAAAGTACCGATGTTTACTCAAGTAACATCGTCTATCCAGTAATAACAATAGATATCCACATCCAATCGACACACGAGCCCACAGTAACGACATACGAGACCACTCAAGAGCCCAAAAGTTCCCTAGCTAACCCGATTATTACCCCTGCGTCTTCACAACACGATCCAGTCATTATAAGCAGTCCAGTGCTTGAAAGCAGTTCAGTAACACAGTCCATTCAAGGTAATCCATCACAACGCAATGATGATCAAATCGGCCTTATTCTAGGCATCGTCGTCGCGGGAAGTGCAGCGGTCGTCATCGCAATAGCCGCGATAATATTAACTGTAATGTCATTGTATAATAGTCACGTAAAACGCGCGCAAATTATTCAGAGTGACGCAACGAACATACACATGGAATCAATCGATAAAATCGAACCGACTAATCTTTAAAGCCTTGTTTTCAGAAGCGACATAAGTATTAGCTCGGGCTAGAACAAAAAATAAAACAGAGAATTCCATTGAAGCGTGTGATGTAAGCATCGACATAAGCACAAGCATAAGACTACAAAAAGCAAATTCAAAAGAAAATTGTTTTTTCTTTATCTTCTCGCCAGGTGAAGCCAGCAGTTTGATGCAGCTTGGTGACAAACTTGCACATCATGAGACAGGTCTTTTGCAAATATCATTGTATCATTGCATTGTATTCGGTGTTCTGGAAAAGGCAATTATTTTCATGTCACGGGCTAGCCCGAATTCGATTGACTAACCCGTCTCATGTAATCAGCCCCTATATCATAGCGATTATAAATGACATTGGGGGGAGGGGCATCATAATCTTTCCACTGCAAACAAAAGGGAACGCGGCGATTGGGGGAGGGCAAATTCTAATCCTGGATGTAGGGCTAAGCGCTTACTGGCTGAACTAATGCTTCCTTAGCAGCCACCTTAGCAACAGCAGAAATCTGTATGAAATGTTTTCCTCATCGTTGTTTGAAGTCGTTTTGCCGGTTTTGTGGGCAAAAGAGTACATTTTTGTCTTTTATACAATCTGGAACGATATTTTCAAAGTTTTTACGGGGGAAAAGTATAAAAAACTCGTCCAAAACGGCGATGCTCGCTCTAGTGTTATTAACAATCTCTATGTCCAACATAATATATCGCCACAGAAAAGACAATAAACAGGGCATTCGAGTCGAAATCTTGGTAGTTTGTGCAGCCGCTTAGGTTGCATCACGAATGCATAAAAATCGGGTGACATGCTGCTGTATGCCCCTACTGTTTATTCTCTGTACTGTCTGTGACAGAGAAGTTACAATTTTCACAACTTTGTTAACTTTGTAAAGCAAGTGTTTGAGGTTTGCCGTAAACGACAGTCTAGGGTCCGTAATTCCACAACACGAGTTTGTATGTAAAAGCGCACGACTAAGCATACTTTAATAGCATAGCTAACAGTATTATCCCCAAGACAAAGCAAACTCAAGCTGAGGCATGACACGACACACGATAAACCCACGCAGACACTAAAAACATAATCGGAATTCTTTCACACGACATGGCAGCTTATCAGACCCCCTACTTCCAGCCCCCTAACAACCAGTTATTCTCCATATTCAAATCAGGTGCAATATTTTTGAAGCTCGGATAAAAATACGCGCCACGCTATTGCGTGATGTCATTGAAAACTTAAACACCGAATCGCTAACCCACAAGCACACTAAACAGTCAGTTGATGTATTGAATCACAGAAACGTATAGTAAGAAATTGGGAACCAAATAAGCTCTGTGCACAGGTATGAACAACAAATATTTTGCGATTTACACTATACCACAGACCGGATTCTGGCGTATTGTAATTGAGTAACTGTGTGTAAAGATGCTACATTTCAAAACTTGCTGGCTGTAGATGATGAACAGAAACAATGTAGTTTCATACGCCAGGATAAGTATTGCATGTCGTATCGAGTGTAAATCAGCCTTTCCTACACGGAAGAAATATGCGGTAGTTAAGGAAGATTATATTAACTTATTAACGATATAACCAAGCAACTAAACTCTCATAAACTACAATAGTTTATGGAATAAATACCAAAGGCTTCATATAGGAGATTTAAAACACAACTCTACAAGTATACTGTACAAATGCGTATGTGAGACGTATTTTCTATGCATTTTAAAATTATTTTTTGGGGGCGGAGGTCAATATACAAGATTATTTAAGTGTGATTACTATTAGCTTATGATGGTGTTTATAAGTGTTTATACTTGAACGTTTTAACCATATTATAGGTAAAGCTATCTGATTATGCTAATAGCATAACTATTACAAGTATTGCAGATAATGTAGCTGATATATGGTTCATGCAATGGTAAGGTTGTGTAATGTAGGTTGACGCATGCAATTTAGTTGCATCCGAGTTCATCAGTGGCGAAACAAGCACGGGAAGTTGGGTATGCAAATATTTCCGTGATTATACACAGTGAAAACAATCAATTTCAAAAGAAGTGAAAAATAATGTTCAATGAAAACGAATTAAAAATTAAAAATTCATAATGAGCACAATACGCAAGAGGAATCGAAACTGAAAATCCCGCTGAATTTAAAGAATAGGAATCTTATAAGCTCGACAGTGTTCTCGTGTGTGCAGTAGCGAAGCCAGCCCGACAATTTGGTCATGCTGTGCAAATTTAAATCATGATCATTATTCATTTCTTTAGAAATTCATTCCTTATACGGTCAAAAACGGTTTACATATCACGAATGCGGATATAACGTGTCACGAATAACAAGTACGCTCCTGCGGACTTTATAGCAATAACCATGTTGAACTTGGTTTCATCACATGTCTAAGCCATAGATTCAGTGATGGTGGCATTAACAGTGGGTATATAAATAGAAAATAACACCTGAAATATATCAATCAGACTGAGAAACAAAACATTCAAACCTGCATAACTCAGAACAAAATACTAAACATATAAGACAGCTAATGCAACAGCCAATCTAATCTTACTATGTTTTGCATATAGGTGATGTATTAAGAGCCAATAAGAAATAGCGATTCTGCGAGTCTTTCGTCACGTTAATAATATTAGAGAGGTTCAAATTTGGCTTCCAATACCTCTACCGCTACATTTAAGCTATATATCTTTCAGCCAATCAGATGTGCAGGACATATCCGATTAATCAATCAAATTGTCTAAAAATCAATGAAAAAGGCAGCGGTAGTGGTAAAGGAAGTCAAATCTGAACTTCTCTACTTGCAAGGCTTCACGTCCTTGGATGCAGGTCAACCATTAAGCCTGCAAACAGGAGGGAATAAAAACTGCAGTGCTCATGTGATACATGTGACATGCCTCATGTATATAGTTTTTGGGGTTGGTAATTGTGGGACATAAGATATGGAATACACATGCTAAGAATACTTTATGTCGTTTATGTTATGTATAAGTTAGATCAGTACTTAACTCCGAAGAAACATGTGGATTATGATATTCCGCAAAACAAATGGCGAGACAACTGACCAATTTGTAACAGGACTTCATAAACTAGCAGCCCATCGTGAATTTCACGATTGAGATCAGAAAATAAAAACTGTCAGTATACAAAATGACAGATCAAAACATCTCCGGCGATTTGTATCAATTAAGACAAGACAAGGTAACTGTAACGCTTAAAGATCTGTTATCGAAAGCGTTAGAAAACAGTGAACGACAAGCCAAGGCATTGAAGAAAAGTTAGCGTCAGCGTCCCTCCGAAAGTAGTGGAAGTGATGACGAATTTTTTATTGACGTGTGTTGACTCTTAATTACCGAAATGCCTTCAGTAAACGTCAAAGTCAGCTACAATGTTAAAGTTAAAATGATCATTGACACAGAAGCGTGAATTAACATCATCGACGAGAAGACTTTGCCCATAACAGAAAATCAACGCCCATTTTGTTCCACCGAGCAACTACCAGCAATTGGGCAATTTGACGCCATCCTTGAAACAAAGAAACGCACCACAGCCTCTACTATTCAAGTCGTTAAAGGGAACTATGGCTCGCTATTAATTTATCATACTGCAAAAGAACTAAACCACACACAAGTAAGCATTAACAACGCAAACGTTGAAAGTACAGATAAATGCAAACATGAATCATCCAAATTTTCCAAAGCGAAAAACAAAACAGGGCATCGGAGAGTTAAGGTGGCTCCCTACAGTTGTCAAACATTTTTGCTATTTTAGTTAACTTTCATTTTCAATCACATTTATGCTTAATACACATATGCCAAGGAAATATGATCATTTTCAGCAAAGATATGAGGTTTCGTGGTATTCATATTTGAACAAATTAGAACAGTGTTGGTGTTGCCATAGCAACTATGTCGATTTATCTTAAGCACTATTATTGCCTGATTTCAGAATTAATTGATAATAACTTTTTGTTCCTTCGGTGAATTTTTCTGAATTTTTCTTTAATGATTTATGGTTGAAAGAGGAGTAATATATTAAATTTTGAGACGGGTTATCAAGGCAGGTCCTGGGGTATACACGAATAACTATAACGGAAATTCCCTCCTATAGAATTTCTTGAAATTTTGATATGTTTTATTGCTTATCATATGGAGCAAGTGTGCAAAATTTCAAAAAAATTCACCGAAGGAAACGCGAGAAAAACACTCTTAAAAGCGAGTTGATGTTGCTGTCGTGACAAAATATCGATTCGACATGATCGGTATCTGCGCATGCGTTTGAATTATAATGCGTGAAAAATGCGTGTTTCTTAGTTGGCTTTTTTGGTAATTTCATTGTGAGTTGTTTGGCATGTATGTTATGAAACACTGTATGAAACGGATATTTTTTATTATTTGAGACAAACATACAAGATAAATCTTCAGAACACAAAACACGAAAACACTATACTAATTGAATTGATGCATAGTTCATCAAATTCGTTTTTGTTGATAAATCCGTGTAAAAACGTTTCAAAACATTCAACTGCAAGTTAAAAAATTGGTCTAAAACAAGTATTAGCAACTCCTATTATTTGTAACTGTCTGCAGTGTACTTTTATATTAAATTCAACAGATAAAATACTACATCTGAATGGAGTTGAATGACAGGACTTACATAAGTTTTGTCCACAATAGGAGAATCCGTTTGAAGACAGTTCAAGATAGCATTTTGATCCGCGATTATTTTTTAGCATCGTTAAAGACATTGGTTGAACATATAAATGCGAAAGAACACGTTAAAATGTATCTTAAAAACTGGTTAAAACATACGTACTCTTTAACTTTTAAAAAATACGAGAAAAAGCGAAGAATTGCCATGTTTTGGTGCAAAAAAACCCTCAAAAACAACTTTCCGCGGCTTGTTTCATATTGTTTGCCGAACCACGAAAATTCCACGCTAAAGTCGTGAGGATGATGTCTGATGTCACTGATCCATATAAATAATTTATAAACTGTACCAAACTGTAGGGAGCCACCTTAAGTTAAGTTACAGATTGAGCCAACAGTTTTCCCGGTAGCCCAACCAGCACGTAGAATTCCCTTTCCCATGCGACAAAAAGTTTCTGATGCTCTAAAACAATTAGAGGATAATGACATAATAGAGAAAGTTGAAGGTCCAACGCTGTGAATCTCCCCCTAGTAATTATACCGAAAAATGATGGAAAAGTGCGGGTTTGTGTTGATATGAGAATGGCAAATCGTGCAATCCAACGCGAACGGCAACCCAGACTTACCCAGTCCAACTGTTAACGATTTTATAAACGAGCTAAATGGGGTTTTTTTACAACTTGACTTGCGGTCAGGGTACCACCAGCTATCCTTAGCACCCAAAAGCAGATATATTACCACCTTTGCCAGTCATAAGGGTCTACGCAGACTTAACGCATGATCTTCGTTCATTGTACAAAATCTACGCACGCGATTAGTCAAAATCAATCATGTGTGTTTTTGTTACCTGGTAACAACGAGTCTTTTGACTGCAGTATTGACAACAATAATGCACTGAAAACGTGCATTATTAATTTAAAATGTCTATAGAATTTGTTAAAATCGACGAAATGAAGCAAAATCTAACAAGATTGAACACCAAGCAGTTTCTAAAAGTACTAAAAGAGAAGTGCAGCATTGCAATTTTTTGAGTTAAATAAACTAAGCAAAGATGTAGGCGTACAGTATTTAAATTAGTGCAAGCAGTAAACTCAGACCATATATTAATTGGGTTAGAGACTGTTTAGTTCGTGTTTTGTTTACAATTAACGCACTTGTGTACATTCAGCTCGTGGGTTATTTGTAAACAAAACACTCATAACAGTCTCTAACTCTCTTGCCGTTTGGCTTAATTTTGGAACAAATTAGGCTGGTGAACTGTTTCAACAAGTTATCCACAATAAAACTCATGATATACCCATTGCTATAAATATCAATGGTGTCATAATCTACGGCAAATCACAAGAACAACACGATGGGTCTCTTCAGACTGTTTGCCAACGATTCGCTGACATTGGTCTCATTTTAAATCAAGCAAAATGCTAATTCAGTAAAGCTAAGTTTACATTTTTCCGCATGGTTTTCTCGTCCGAAAGAGGTGTTTGCATGAATTAAATGCAAACGAACAGTTGGGTATAATTCTTAGAGGAACTCACATCGTCATGCCTTACTCTTTTCGCCAAAGAACTAAAAGCTGGCTCATGAAGGCCATCAAGGGCTGGCGATAACGAAGCAATTAATTAGAGAAAGACTTTGGTTCCCAAGAATCGATAATGATGTTGAGGAGTTGGAGGCATAGCTCGCCAAGCAAATTGCACGGCAATCCACCCGGTCACACTAAAGATGAATGAATTACCACCTAAGCCATGACACACAGTACATGTGGATATTTGTGCCCCCTTCCCCACCGGGGAATACCCTCTTAGTTTTCATAGATGCCTATTCGCGATTTCCAGAAGTGGAGATTGTCACATCTACCTCAGCGATGTCCACCATAGCTAACTTTGAACTCATGCGTTTAACACCTTTAACAGTAATGCCATTAGATTGTACATGAAAGAAAATGGAATTACACATCAACGCATAACACCACATGGTCTCAAGCCAATTCAGGGGTAGAAAAGTTATGAAGCCAGAGGAAAAACCCTATTCGAGTTTAATCATGGAAAAGAACATACCATTCTGGTTGGCTTTACAGTATTAGTACAGCAGAAGAAAAAAAACAAATTGTCAATAATATACGACCCAGAACCACATCAAGTAGCATAAGTTAAATTATTAAATTATAAATTATTTTCCATTTCACCCTTTGCTTGTTTCCTTTACATTTACATTAATAAACCCTTTCTCCATCACTTTCACCCTACATTTAATGACCGGTCCATAACTGCCTACTGTCATATACCGCGCACTCAGAGGAACCTATTCGTTTGGTAATTAATCCAAACCCTGAGGTGTTTTATTTTTCATCAACTTAACCTTTTGTCCACCCAAAATTTTGTTTACCCAGCCATTTTCTCTTCGGTGCCCCCCCCCCCCCCGATCACTTAATCTAAAATTCAACATTTAACAAATTTAACTAATCAAAAGTTCCACATTAAGCAATACATTCAAGGATTTTGCTCATTATATGTTATTTGGCTCTATTTCCCACTATAATCACTGATTCTTTTTCAAATTTCCTAATTTTGTTTTGTAACTTGTAACTTTTCTACCTTGGAATTGCCTTAATACAACGTATACGCATATCCAATAAACTTAAATATATCGACGAAGAACATGGTTAAAAAAGTATCATTCCATCAAGTGATCTTTGCAATACAAACAAGAAAATACTGATCAAAATATCATGTCATAGGCACTTTAATAATGATAAAATTCTCTCATTAATTCAGATAACCGAATCATGGACGCCATGAAGTTCAAATGTAAGAAATGTTGCTATATTTATGACCCGCAAAGCGACCAGGACGAAGGCCTCCCGTTTCTTGATCTGCCAGGCGACTGGCTATGTCCGAAATGCTTTTGCGATAAATCGGAGTTCATTCCAGACAAAGACGAGAAGCCAGCAAGGAAAGGCAGAATTACAGTTGAATAAAAACTATCTTGTAAAACGTTGCAAAGCTAAATATACATATATGCATGATCGTGACTGTACATGTGTGTAATACATGGTTAGACTGCTGATCAAAGTAGCTACTGTAGATCATGATAATTTAAGATTCAATGTTTGTAAGTGTTTAAAAACTCAATAATAATTTATGAGCAAAACACAAAGTAAATCATAGCTGTGAAGGAGTCTTTATCATGTGATAAAGCACGGGTGTATTTTCACAAAATTTTTGCCTCGATTTCTAGATACAACATCTATATTGAAAATTCCTCGCAAACAAACTGACAAGATGGGTATAAAATAGATCGTTTTTAAGCCATTTAATATACTCGTAATTCATGCTTTAACAGAAATAAAACGCTCGGTTGCGCCTCGCGTTTTATATCTGGTAAAGCACTCGTGCTCGTATATTGGACAATACATATGCGACACCTACGATCTATACTAATTTATATCATTAAAGTTTTTGATTCCACGTAACCAATCAAACTCTTTGCCCGTTACAAACCTATCTGTGTCCGACATATGCAGAGTAGGTAAACAATATCGGATAGAATTATGTCGGAGTTTTTGATACGTGGAAACAGGTTAAGCAGTGAAGCACTCTTCTGTAAAGTACTCAATTTTTTGCTTAATTAAAAATAGAAAGTAGCAACTCAATTTTTACTATAGTAGAAGTCAAAGTGCAAAGTTTACCCAAGAAAAATTATGTTGCCTGAAAATTCTACAACTTAAGTAATCGTAAAAGTATTGCTTGAAAATTGCACGGAAGTAAAAGAAAAGTATTGGGAAAATATGCTCAAGTAAAAATACAGTACTACGGAGACAAAATTTAATAGCACATTAATTTGGGCAGTAGTAAATAGCTGGTAACAGCCCAAAGCCATAGCCTCGTTGCGCCAAGCACATTCTTTAAAGTTCCTATGATACGAAATATTGTCCAACTATCTATTGATTGCATTGCAAAGATCGATAAAAATGACAGTGTAACTCCCTTGGTAAAATTTCTCTTCCTTCTCGAAATATTCAACTTTATTCGATAGGCAAATTACACAATTTATGACATCACTAAACGTCGATCACGTTGCAAATTAACGATGAGTCTTGAAAAGTTATTATCCACAGTGATGTCATAAATTGTGTAATTGGCATATCGAATAAAGTTAAATATTCTGAGAAGCAAGAAAGAAATTCTACTAAGGAAGTTACATTCTCATTGTTTGTGATCTTTGCAATGCAATTACTAAATAGTTGGACAAAATTTCATTTCATAGGTACTTTAAACTGTTTTTTACTTCGCCAAAAAAAAAAGTAACAAGCGTAAAAAGTAGTCCATAAAAAAATACTTGGTGACTCAAATAATTGATTCTGTAAAAAAGCTTGTTGTTTGTCATCGATAATGTGAAATGAATATCGCTTGAGATGAAAAAATTCTGTGCTTTTTTTTCTTAAGAATACTTCCAATTTAGTTTGCTTAGTGTAGTCGATTATCCCGCTTGAAAAGCTGACGAGTTGTAGACAAGACGTGAAAGTGTATGTTGATGTTGTAACAATGGCGTTATATAGCGTTGTAACAAGAGCAAAGACAACGTCTTCATCTCTCGGGGGACTTTAATTATTCATAGTTTTTGCATAATAATTTTAATAGTAATAATTACTATCCATGGTCGCGCTGCCGACCTGCACCTTAAGTTCCCTTTTCAAAAGCGTGCCTTAAGGATCATTTTGCCTAACCACAGCTACGCTGAAGCATTGAATCAATTTAGACCTTGAAACTTTACAAAACCGTCGGGAAACCCTCTCAACCAAGTTTTTCCAGAACAATCTCGGTAATGCCTATTTTCAAGACTACCTCCCGGAGAGAAATGCGATTAATTACGAACTAAGAAAAAACAGACATTTTAGGGATTATCGTTGTCACACTGAACGATTTAAGAATTCTTTCTTTCCTCAAAGAATTTTAAGACAATATTTTTTTACTTTTTTTAATACGTATAGTTACAAATATAATTTCTTGTCTTCTGTAATATAGTGCTCTATTTTATAGATACCTTTATGTAAACTTTAACGCAATTTAACCTTCGGCTAACAATGTTTAGATTTTATAATAAAATTCAAAATTCAAATTAAAGTAGAGGGGTGTGTATATTCCTATATTCATATTCAGCCCGACGAGTTTCTTTTCAAATTGATCAAATTGAATTTGATATGAAAAAAAAATCGTCGGGCAAACGTAGCCTAAAAAATCAACATCTATTCACACCATAGCAACGTCGTCCAATACAAACCACACCCTTTCCCATTACATAGCGTTAACTTTGCAAAAACATAAGAGAGCATAAGTCAGGTTTTTTATTTGTCGATAAACCGAATCTGAATCTTAGGAGACTAAAAGGAATTACAAAATGGCTGTGTATTTGTATATATATATATATATATATATATATATATATATATATATATATATATATATATATATATATATATATATATATATATATATATATTTATATATATATATATATATATATTATTTGTATATTTGTATATATATATTATATATTTGTGTGTGTGTGTGTGTGTGTGTGTCTATATATATATATACATATATATATATATATATATATATATATATATATATATATATATATATATATATATATATATATATATATATATATATATATATATATATATATATATATATATATGTATATATGTATAGGTTATCATATGAGAGGCGAGGTGATATCAGTTTTATCGCTCGAGAGACGATATCATATTTTGTCACGAGTGAGCGCAGCGAACGAGGGACAAAATATGATATCGTAACGAGAGCGATAAAACTGATATTACCGAGCCTCGAATGTGATAACCTATTTATCACATACTTGTGCCTTTATCTAGAGCAAAAACCAGATTACATTTTCAAATTATTTATACTTCGAGTACATTTCAAAATGAATTCAAAATTATTGTTTAAAATACGCTAAACAGGTAGAAATTACAAAAACAAACCAAAAATAACTTATCTTTTAATAGCTGCAAATTTCTTTGTGTTATTTTCCTTGTATTATTTTATATTTTTATTGTTATCTCTCTATCGATCCTTCAGTCGGACGCCATCTTTGTTTTGAGCGGGACAAAAAACGATATCGCGGGACAAAAAACGATATCACGGGACATATCGTTTTTATGTCACCGCGTTATCGCCCGGATAAAGGCACAAGTATGTGATAAATATATATATATATATTCGTCACATCACTAGACTAGTCTGTTTCATTCTAGTATTCTCATTTATTGTACATTAATATTGTACCTGATTTTTACTTCCATGGTGAAAATTTTGTTGGGACCAAAAGCTTGGTACTCATAGATGATAGTAACAATTTGCAATCACGAACTGAAAACGAAAAAAGAAGTTTGATTCAACTTAATGGACCTTTCCCCAATTGGACAAATTTTTAAATTGGAAAACAATTTTAGCACAGTTGGAAAGAGCTTCCTAAATTTAGTGAAATTGTAAAGTTTGGTTGCAAAATATTGTAAAATGTGGAAAATATAGTCCTGTAAAGTTCGCAAATTTTGTATACTTTTTTATTACACACGGAAAAGCGTTATCATTATGTGGAAATGTGGTAACGCTTTTTCCCGCGTAATACAAACGTATACAAAATTCGCAATCTTTACATTACTACATTTTCAACATTTTACAATATTTTACAACCAAACTTTACAGTTTCACTAAATTTACGAAACTCTTTCCAACTGTGCTAAATTGTTTTCCAATTTGGAAGCTTGTCTAATTGGGGAATGGTCGATTTAAGTCCTTCTGCAGATGATCTTTATGAAGAGTAGACAAGTTAACCAGTACAAATAAAGCTAGTTTAGTTTATGTATAGTGTTATAACAACTAAATTAAACAATATGTCTCACAATATGTGATCAGATTATGGATCATTGTTTGGTGTCAAGTATAGGTGTTGTTATTGACAAGTTCATCCACTATGTAGGTATGTATGTATGCTTTAATATATCCATTAATAGTCACTGTTTTGTTGATTATAAATTGTAGTATATATTTTGGGGGTATTAGGAGTGGCACATTGGTTGAATTATTAAGAGTTGATACTGCTATTTTACATTGGAACATTTAGAAAAAACAAATGTATTATGTTTATTATTAATCCATACGGCTGCATTGTGCCACAGTATGTCCTCTACCTTTTTTACGTGTCTATTGTCACACGAGTTTACTTGTGCATGGGTAACAAAAATATCAGACAATATCTCTAGTCAACCTGTCGAGTTGCAATGTAGCCCAGCATATCAGTTCTACTTTCTTTTTTACCTGTCAAATAGCAGACAATTTTAGGGAGACAATAGACATTTCAGAACAGTATTTCAATGGTAGCCTGCTTCATGTTTTTGACAGCTAAAAAGTTGTCGATATAAGACAACTAACAAAATCCAAAACATTTTAACCACCAGTTGTTTCAGTAACAATCCAGAAACATATGTGGGCCTTAACCTCATTTGCTGCTAAATTTAACTGGTGACGTCACACCCTGTGAAGTTTATAGCATACACTGCACTGCGAAATTTTGAAAGATTTTAATACCACAAAACGATAATCTTTAAAACGATACGATTAACAAATCTCTTGTATGTTTGCCTGGTGAATATCAAATTAAAATATAATTTTGTGGAAACACCACATAAGTTTATTACCGCAGAGCTTTCGACCGTAAGCTCGGATCTTCATCAGTAACAGATCTGAGCTTACGGATTGAAAGCTCTGCGGTAATAAACAACTTACGTGGTGTTTCCACAAAATTATATTTTAATTTGATACGGTTACATTTTACCATTGTATCAAAATTTACATTGCTTGAGAACTTAGAACTTGTCCTCCAGATGCCTATTACCAATTTCCAAATGGCTTATAAAAACCACAATAATGCAATCTCACTATGCTGCGATGTTTCTGCTTCATTTCTTGCAAAGTGCTTAGTATTTATCTGCACTTTAACAGAACTGGCAATTTAAGAAACTGGCCGTAAGGGCCAGTGTAATAAAGTTAGTTTAGTTTAGGTTGCTCTAACACTGGATCAAGAAGAGATGATCCTTACTGGGTCTTTAAGAAGAACAGTTTAGAACTGATAGAGCAAGCCAGTTTAAATAAATACCAACTAGTTTTCAACTTACTAGTTTCACTCCACATTTGATCCTGTTCCGATTTTTCTCTGATCTTTATACGTTCATCTGGGGTACGATAGTGCCAAAGGTGATACACTAGACGAAGAAATATGCTTTCTTTCTTACTGTATTGCCTGTTGTGTGATGATGTGTACAGGGTCAAAAAAAGGTAATCGAACTTTAGAGTGTTGTATCGCATACAATATTTAATGCAGAGAAATCATTTTACAAAATAGCCTGGTCATTCCAAATGCGAGAGGATTTTTTCTGTATATTGAATATTGAGCGCCCTAGAGCGCTCCAACGTTCGATTCATTTAAGATCCCCCCTCCCTCACCACACACACACACACACACACACAAAATGAACAGCAAAAGAAAAACGTCAAAATAGCTAAACTGATTCAAGAACAACAAGTGTTTGTTGTAAAATTTTATATGTTAACGCATAAAGTGTAACCGAAGTGTAAACCACGTTGAATGTATGATTTGCCCTTTATTCGTAAAATCATATTCCCATTTGAATTATTTGGACGAGGGGAGGTGAAAATACTTCTGTCATTCATGTGAAATTCAATTCAAAGTATAACCCACAAAAGTGATATAAAGGGCATTGGGACCACTGATCTACAAGGTGCCCCAAAAAATGCCCCCCCCCCCCCATTGAAATTTAGAGCATAGTTATTTAAGCAATAGGCCGATTTGTAAACTGGTACTCTCTAGCAAACGTTTAACATCATATTTTCCTGAGTCCAAATTTTCAGATCAAAATGTTTAAATGTGTTATTTTTGCAGCAATTCAAAGAAGAGGGGTCAAAATTCTGACTTGTCCAAGTTTTGCATAATTTATTAACATTAAAAGTTCCAAGAAGTTACTGTACAATAGGAAATAGTTTAACAAAACAATTAATTAACAAGGTTTACGGATAACGAAATAGAACCTAAACTAGCTTCATTGTCCAAAGCTGCAAGAATACGAACAATTCCCAAATGATAACTAGGAAATTGAAACCAACAACGCACGTCTACAAGCTAAATAACAACAAGCTAATCCAAACAGATTGCGAACGTGACCTTGGCGTATTTGTGGACAGAAATCTAACATGGAACAGACAGGTAATTGAACAATCTTCGAAAGCGAATAAACAACTCGGATACGTCAAGAGATCGACTATATATGTTGGCAATAAAGAAGTAAAACGCTCTTTATACCTCACGCTGGTTCGACCACTCCTTGGATATGCAACTCAAATATGGGCACCACAATCTATCAAACTGATACAGCACTTAGAACGGATACAAAGAAGAGCAACTAAATATATACTCAACCTTCCTTTCTCCATCTCTGTAGAATATACCACCAGACTAAAAACATTAAATCTACTGCCAATTTGCTATTGGTATGAGTTTCTAGACATGATGCTCTTCTACAAAATAACCCACAACTTGGTGGACATTGATCCATCTCTCCGCCCAATTGTCAGGTGTTCTTCTAGACCCACAAGATCCTCGGCTGACAGCCGCACTAAATTTGTGGTCCCAAGATGTAAAACCACCACATTTCAAAAAAACTTTCATGATCAGGAGCACGAGAATGTGGAATCACCTAGTTGATGAACTAGCATTATCTCCAGATACTAGTTTTTCATCGTTTAAAACATCATTGCATAAATATTATCTGTCTGCACTGAACATGTGTTATGATGTTGATGATCCACGTACTTATAAAACTATTTGTGTCAAATGTAATTCTGTCCGTAGTCTTACTGCGTACTGCCGTCATGCTGTTCGTAAATCGTTCTTGTCCTTTATAGTAATTTACCTTTATTGTTTTAAATGTTAACTGGGGCCGCAGTAATAGGCCGATGACGCTGTTGCGGATTCCCTTGTTGCCATATTCACAGTGTGTAAGATCGTTTGTGCATGGTAATTTGTATTATTTAGGCATATGAAGGCGAAGTTATATAAATAAATAAATAAATAAAGCATACAGGGAAAATGCAATCCATTTTCTTGCGTTATCTGTGTTCAAAAATGGTTGGACAACAATTTAGTCCAGAGCAAAGAAAGTTTATGGCTCTATCTTATCACCAAACAGGAAGCCAGGTTTTCAAAACGCCTCCAGCTAACGTTGACGAGCTACGAGAGCGAATCGTTAATGAGTTCGTAGCACTACGACGAACGAGGATGGCAGGACGGGCAATGAGAGACATGAGAACAAGAGCAATACGATGCGTGGAACTCGAAGGCGGACACGTTGAAGGAAGAAATTGATGATGATAAGCTAGTTTACGTTCTATTTCGTTATATGTAAACCTTGTTAATTAAAAGTGTTGTTAGACAATTTCACACTGTACAGGAACCTCTTGGAATTTTTAATGTTAATAAATTATGCAAAACTTGAACAAGTCAGAATTTTGACCCTGCTTCTTTGAATTGCTGCAAAAATGACACATTTAAACATTTTGATCTGAAAATTTAGACTCAGGACGACATGATATTAAACGTTCGCTAGAGAGTAATAATTTACAAACTGAGCCATTGCTTAAATAGACACCCTGCATATTTAATGGCTAACTCATCTCATTACAAATCCATACCAAAAAATGAGGCAAGCACTCAGAAGTAAATCTGCCAATTGCCGCTTGAGGCCCCACTTTACTATAGATTTATATAACGTAATGATAGTTTTTGCGGTTTTTTTGTTACGTGTTAAGTGTTACGGATCGGGCTGATTTTCACATCACACAGACAGAAGAACAAGGAGTGTATTTTGAGCAAAAAATTTAAGTTGTTTTGGCTTTACAACGTTAAAAAATTTCAAAGTTTCAAGGAGTGAAGCACCACTGCTCATGGCTTTGATAAACAAGGTTATTGTGAAACAAATGAAGGATATTTTATTTCCAATCAACTGAAAATACATAATTACTGCTACTAATTAATTGACCACAATTTGGATAGTTGATGAAATTAGCCAACCGCATTGTGAATAGGAGCGTATGAAATGCCCAAGGTGATCGAATGAGGTAAGCCTAATTGAGATCTTTTTAGTTCAATTGAATGTATATTAATGATATCTTTTGTATATTGTGTATATGTATATTTATATCTTTTTGTTTAAAGGATGAAACTCGTAGTAAAATATTTCGCTTTGTCGAAGGTAAAATTATAGCGACTTCATTATAAACACCTGCATGTATATGTATTTGTATAAATTTTGTACTCCTCGAAATTTGTACATTTATACTTCATTGTGTATTGCGAGATTTACTTCCGGCTTCACTTTTCAATCCCAGATTCGTTATCCAGTAATACAGATCAGTGTTTGGGACACCTTGGGATACCAGTAAACATCAGTGGTATGTATTGACGTCACAGATTTCAGTTGGAGTTAACACAGTCATCAGACTATCAGAGTGTGGTAAATGCGGCTTGCTGTCGCCACCAACCTATACTGCATATCACGCAGTAACAAGTCTGCAAACAAGCCGTCAGAAAGTTGCATTCGCACTGCTTGTCTCAAGTTGTCAACATGACAAGCCTTGAAATACCGCCAGACATCGGACATTTGTCCGGCTGAAAATTTAAAAATTCGGTTTTGTACGATACGACTTTTGATCCGCCGGAATATTTTTATTGCCACAAGAAATAAATTTTCCAAGCTCTCTATAGTTTTTTCCAGTGCAATATGATGCAGGAGACGAGTGAACTTTGAAAACTTCCTCGGCTTCGCTCGTCGTTCCAGCAGTCTCGTTGCTAGTATCATGAAAACCTAGCGAATCGACAGTTAATCTGTGTAATATGTGAAAAATATCGAAAATCGCCAGTGCTCATAACTGGAACATTATATCTGAAAAATTTGTCCGGCGCATTGAAGAAGTTGTCGGAACAAGCTGTTAACAGCTTGCAAAAAACTTCATAGGATTATCAGACTTGTGATAAGATTGTCCTAACAACCTGCTTCAGCATTGATATAACAAGGTTGTTACAGCCTTTTAATGTTAACCTTGTTACAAGTCCTACATGCATGTCCCAAGTTGTTACGTTCCAAACCTGTTCCAACAAATGCTAAAACATCTTGTCAACAGTTTGTGAACAGACTTCTAAGTTGTAACAACTTGTTAGGGAGTTTTCGATTTGCGACCGGTGCCTCGACGATGCGGCTTCAAACCATGGAGATTTGTTTGATCCGTGAGTGGTTTATGGTCCCTTGGGAATTCTCAACAACGTTCTCATTCTTAACATTAAACTGAAGATTATCACCTTACAGCAACCTCCACAATTTGGCAACCATCGCAACTCTATCTATATAGGCCAAAGTTTGCCGTGCTTGAGGTTAAATGAAGTAGCATCAAATTACAATTTATCCCCCAAAAAGTCTACCCTTTGAAGTTAAGAGCTTGTGCCGCACATTCGAATTTGGATGTTTTAACTCCCTAATGAACACCTAATTCTCCGCAATTTTCCGTAATTATCTGCCGTGCAGATTGCATAAAAAAGTAGACCCTCTGAAGTTGCCGCACATTTAAATTAGCTGCAATCTGCCGTATTAATTTGACAGTTCGGAATGCTTCGATCCAATTATTCGAAAAGCGGCACGACATCTTACACATTTAGGAATTTTGGGATGTTATTATTGATTTTCCTTGTGTAGAAAACCTTGTGTTTTTCGTTCGAAGCACACCGAGCTGTCAAATTAATACAGTACAACAGATTGCGGTTAAAGCTCGTTTTGCACCTCAACCGTATCGTAGGGAAGCGTATCGTAGATTTCATTGTTTCGTGAACAGTAAGGCAGAACAGTGGCGTAGGAAGAAAGTAATTATTGGAGGAGGGGGGGGGGGGGGGAGGCACAACCCAGCACCATATAAGGCGACAGGTCTATATACACTAGGTTACCTGCAAGGTAGGGAATGCTGCGGAGCCTTAATTATTTTATAGGTTATTGGAAAAGTCTAAAGGCAAGTCTAAAAATATGACGTACTTCTGGCTTCAAAACCCAACAATAGATGAGCTATCGAGCTTTATGCTTTTGACTAACTACGATTTTTTAAACAGCCAGTCTGAAACATGATATCTTCTGAACACGAGACATAATTGGGACGAAACACAGGTGAGGAAAGGTGTTCTGCGCATTTCCGAACGCGCATGACCACAATGCACTGCGGTAAACATGGTTTGAGATAAATTCTCCCCCACATACACAAATTAGGTCTGCTGCTTCGCTCGCTCGCTTCAGGCTTGCTCGCTCCGCAGCAATTATATAACCCGGCCCCCACATTTTTGTTATTGGGGGGGGGGGGGTGCGCCCACGAACTTATGATATGAACACAACAGAATACGCTACGTTTTGCTAAATTACGTTTGAAGTAGAAAATGGGCTTAATTTGAATGTGCGGCTACTTCAAAGGGTCTACTTTTTTAAACAACCTCCACAGCACTGTACAGAAAATTTTTATGCGTGCATTGCAAATAATTGAATTTGTTTCGCCAAAATACCACAGAATGGGCTCATTTGGGAATTGAAGCATTCGAACGTGCGGTGCTAGCACTTGACTTTAAAGGTAGACTGTATTCTTGACTTGCACGTCGGCCATGTTGGTGGTGAAGCACAAAAGAATATTTTATTAGTTCTATTGTGGGCACCAACCAACGTGAGCGAGAGGCATTGTTAGGTGTGTCCCAAGAGATTGGTTGCAAGTCAAGAATTGTATTATCAAAATACTCAGCGCTTGTTTTAAAGCTAAAAGTTACACCGCGTCGTCGAGCAAGTCGCGTTTTTAATCGTAAGCTCTCTAATATTCGGTCGGTTACAACTTATGAATTTTTACGTTGTAACTACAGCTTTTGTGAGTGATTGATTATAAAAATGAAAGACAATAGTTATAGAAATTGGTTTTTTAGGAACGAATCAAAAACAAAGATGACTTTTGTTTCAAAAGGGCATGTATTGGCCTTTGTATAGCAAAAACGTGTGCACTCCAGAATAGTAGAAGCATTTATTTAATAACAGCTGAGGTTGAGATTCAAGAGAAAACACAAGAGAGAGCTGCATGCCGCACATGAGAGTTATCAGTTGAGCAAAAGTTACTTAGTTTACCCAGCTGTTAGCTCAGCCAATAGTGCAGCTCCGCGGTGTGCGGGTAAAGAGTTACAAGCAATTACAAACCTTGGTTTAATTCCCCAAAATCACAGTACCAAATTCCCACCATTTGGGAATACTTATTGCGATCTTCAACGCCCTGTTGGAAACGATGGGAGAACTGTTCTAATTTGCCAGGAAGGACGGTATGTAGTCGCATCTCATAAACACCTTGGTTTAAAAAATAAAAACAATTAGAGAGTTTAACATCTACGACGACACGAATCATCAAAATGAATGAATCTCTAGTAATTCCAGCACAATCAAACAAATGTAGTAGATCATTCAAACGCTTTTAAGACAACTGAAGCTATTGAATTCAGCTATTGTTTGAGTTTGAATGAACAGAAATCTGGCTCTCGCTAGCCACATAAGGACAAGCACGAGTTAAAACAAAAGACAAAACAAAGAAATGCAGTGAAATGTGTAACACAAGTATAGGGGCATAAAAGCTATGAGCTGGAACAAATTAAAGCAAATTGACATCAAAGAAAAATTCTTTCTCTTTCGTCTTTAAAATCCCCAGAGAAACATCTTTCAATACTTTGTTTTCTTGTTTGTGTTTTTATTTTTTATGTCATGAATGACGGGGATTCCCCACAGAGCTCAAGCCCCAATATAGGGGTACCTACATCATAGATATATACATACATATCCATACACATATACACCAACATACATATACCCAAATAATTATATACAATACATAAATGTACAATTAAATGATTACATTATTGACAACACATTTTAACACGAAGACTAGACAGTGTTCGACACGAGTGACATTTCACACAGATAGTTTTAAATGTTTGCGGAACTTCAACATCCCATACTTGCTCAGTAGCACTACGACACTAACTGAGGAGATGCGATCTAAACTGACTTATAGACATGTTTACTTTTCGTAAATGTGGTGGAAGACAGTTATAAATTCTTGGAGCTCTACAGTAAAAACTGTTTTGAAAAGTTAAGGTGTTTGCTCGTGGAATGTTTAATATGATTTGTTCATGAGACTCATTACTCCTGGTTACACGACTAGATGTATACCAAGTCCAGATACTCGTGCCAATATGTTAATGGTAGCAAACCAGTCATTAGAAGACGTTCTTTATATGTGACGCTTGTCTGGAACGGTAAAGACAAGATAAACTTCGTTGAACGTCGCTGGATTCCCTCGATGTCTAGAGTTAGTGTGACTGACTGTGGCGACCATATTTGAGAGCAATAGGTTAGCTGAATTCTGATTAGTGTCTTATATAGTGCAGCACGCATTCTAGGATTGAGAATATCAGTAGATGATCGTCTTACGAATCCCAGCATTTTATTAGCTTTTTCGCATCTGGTAGATACATGTGCATTCCACTTTAAATCGGAGGTGATCAGAACTCCAAGATCTTTTTGCACATTGGTGTTGTTTATGGAATGCTGATGAGATGGTAACAAGACTATAGAATTCACATTCCTGGTCACCTTGAGGACTCCACATTTCAATTGATTCAGTTCCATTCGCCATTCTCGACACCACTGCTCTAAGACAACACGCATCCTGTGCAGATCTTATAGCACGATAACATTTGGTGTCATCAGCGTACAGAGCTACCATTGGAAATCTGAGGAAGGCCATTCACATCGATAAGGAACAATAATGGCCAAAGTATTGATCCTTGGTGGACGTCAGAAGAACAGGCAGTTCTTTCGAAGTCTTACCATGGACAACTACCCCGACGATCTTTGAGATAACTTTGAAACCATTCCAGTAAGTGTCCGCCAACACCAAAATTGCTTAATTTCTTCAGGATTAGTTGATGATCAACTCTGTCGAATGTCTTTGCGAAATCTAAATAGACCATATCAGTCTGTATACGTTTGTCAAACAACTCACCGATTTCATGCAGAACATGCAGCAGTTGCGATGTTGTCGACTTTCTTTTTAGAAATCCAAACTGAAGATGGTGAAGGTGAGTGGAGACATGATCGATTGGTCTCTTTTAAATGCAACGCTCAAGGACTTTTGACACAGTACCAAGCAGAGAAATTGGTGTGTAATTTTTCCTTCTTTAACTGCTCCTCCTTTTGGGATAGGTACTATGTTGAAAATTTTCCACGCTTCACAGGTATTTTTCCGAGCTTCAAACTTTTGTTGAAGAGGTTACTTGGTAGTAAAATCCACCAGCGCACAGTGAGCTAGCAGCTTAGCTAAGAGGCACGAGTCAGTGGCGGATCCAGGGTAAGTCAAAATAAATTATAGCAGCTCAATTTTAAATTCAAAATAACTTTATAAAAATGTCATAGGTTATGAATTTCAAAAGAATAAAGTATAACCAATGAAGTTGCTTTGAAGGTATTTTGGTCTAGGTAGATGTATCCTAGAATGAACTGTGGTAATTTATTTTGACTTACGCTAGATCCGCCACTGGCACGAGTAAAGCCTGGTTCAGGCTGGCAACGCAAGCATGAGCAGGAAAACAAAACACAATGTTGCTCTGAGGATTTCAAAGACAAAAAAGAAAGAATTTTCCTTTGAATTTGCTTTCACTTTAATAAACACATGAAAACTTTTGTAAGCTCAGGTTTCAGAACCTTCTAGCAGATAAATTTGCATCCAATCCATGCACCTGAGAATGGTTTACTGTTTGTAGTGTAAGTAAGCTAAACTATTACAGCAGTTACTACTATAATAAATGGTTTACCTTGCTCTGAACTTGGTTTCTCTACAACATCATACCAAGGAAATGGATACAGAATAGCATTATCCTAACATAAATAAAATTTAATATTACCAGTACACCTCAATCCAAATTGTTCAACAAAAAAACTCTTTCTGTGATAATGTGATTTTTTGTAGTGTCGCACACCCGGTCCCCAGTTTTCAAGCTGAGAGTGTGAGGTGTGTGATATTAAATTTATCACACTGTGATATTAAATTCTCACATGACATCCTGCAAGAGCTACAGACAGCATTTAAAGCACTGAAAAATGTTGTTTTTTAAATTTCGGATGCCATGTTCTTCAAACTAGTATCGCATGTTGAAATTTTCAGTGTAATATTTATAAAATAGACCCTCTGCTCAGGTGAAACATCAACCCTCAGAGATGATATTTTCATTGGAATAACATCATTTTGAGTAAGTATTTAGCCTAATCTGCACCCCCTCTGCACCCTTTGGGTCTATAAATGATATTACCCGGCTTATTTTGAACCATTAACCCAACTTTATATATTAACAACAATTTCCTGTTTACAAAAGCTTGTACTCATAGCAGGCAGGCACAGATCTAGAATTATAACACACATGTATTATGACAACTATGTATTTAAATATACAGGGTAAGTAAAAAAAACCTGATGCCCTTTCAATTTCATTACACTGCCACATTATAGTTATATGTAAATTGGCCAGAAATTGAACAAGTTTTAGTAGAGGCTAGCACAGTCATGTTGGGGGGGGGGGGTGGTAGCCACCTTATCCACCTTGCTGACCCACACCTGCATAGATATACCCACTGAGTGTATCATGTAGATGTTATCATTAATGCTATGTAAAAAGTCTTGACAACACAGACATTATACATGCCATCATAAAATACTGTACAAGCAATGGCAATACAGCCGGTTATAATAAAAATGAAAACAAATGAGAGGTGTTCACGTCATGGACTTCAATTTCTTGATGAAGGCTGACCTAGTGACATGGCACTAGGAAATATGTCATATGCTTTATAACATGCTAACACACCAGCACATGCCCAGTGACTGTTACAAGTACAACTACACACAAATTGCCAGATGAAGAGCAATTCATGTTTATGAAGCATACAGTATGATGCATGACTTGAACAGCATGCATCCAAAGAAAATGATGTGCTGGCAGGCAGTGCTCAAAATGTTGATTTCACTTTCATGGTTTCATATATTAAACGAAATACTTCATGTAATAATCGTGTACTACAAGCTGCACAGCTCACACTGGTCATGTTAGTTCTAATGAATCCAATCTTTAACTCAGGGTGTGAAATAACAAACAGACAATGGCTGGCCAGAATATGAAATAGTCCTATCAATTTCTTGCCTTGCTGGTCATTTTGCCTGGCCACGTTTGGTAAAATATAAAGGTATACTCTAAAAGCTTCCATTATGTGACTGGCCAGAAATGCGGTATGTCCGAGCAACATTTTATTTGGCATACATCTTAACCAGCCCCCATCGTGTTGTTATTTCACTCCATGCATGTATATCATTACATCATTTTGAAACACAGTTGGCTACCTGTTTAACAAGCATAGGAAGCATTTTTGAAGCGTATTTTGATATCCATTCCTCATCATTAGCAAGAGCTGATCTTACCGCTGTTCGATGACCATGATTATCTGGAAAAGATGCGAGTACAGAATTTAGACCAGAAACTTCACTATGATTGAACCAGCTATAAAACAATTACAATGATTGCACATGGTGCCTGAAACTTTTTTGATACATAACAAACTCTAAGCTTACCATATTGCCACATATGCGTTACTTGATTTAAACCTCCATACTCAGTCACCCAGTAACCCATCAATTTCGAGTGAGCCGTCCTTAGATGGATGTGCTCGTTAGTCATTTGTATAAATTCATCTAAAATCAAATAGTGGTTAATTGGAGGGCTTTCAAGCTCAAAAAATAGTGTGCACACCTGGTCTCACCCGACTGTTGCTATGCAAGTGGCGTTGAAAGGTATGTGCTCATTAGTTAGTTCTCAGTCAATTGCTACAAGAGCATGACAATGCCTTGAAAATGCAACCTGCAAGCTCGACTGCAAATGGCTGCAAATGCTCTTTGATGAAAAAAAAGGCTGAAACATGGAAAACTCCATTTTACCAACATTGATGTCTGGGTTGCCCTCTAACCACCAACCCCCAGCTAAGTAAAATTTACTGCAATATAAAAGGCAAATCTGAGAAAAGAAGGGAGAATTAGTCATGTTAAAATGACTGACTATACGTTACAAGTCTACAAGAGAGCATTGTTAAACGTGAAGTCTGGATCATATTGCCTTTCCCATTAAAATACATAGTTTGCATTTTTGGTAGGAAAAAGCCATTAAACCTTCGAAACATTGGGGATAAGTATTACATGAAATAAGAATGTGCAAGACAGTTTCATTGTATAAGCCAAATTTGTATATTTTGGGAAAAGAGGAAGAAAGGAAGAGGCTAATTTTTGTTACAAAACAATACCAGGGATGCAAAATCTTCTTATATTATTTCTTCTTAAATCTTCTTATATTATTTTAAGAAGATTTTAATTTGGATGAAAATTCTTCTTATAAAGTTAATAAATAAACATTGAATAAAAATGTTTTAACACTTTCTCATCTCAATTTCTTAAGTACTGTATTAAACTCATAGTGATTTTCTATCTGCCATCTTAAAATGGAAGTTGACCACAACTAAAAAATAGTTCTTCAAGATCACAGATGACCCCTGTTACTTGTACATTTTAGGTTTTAAAACAAAGCAAATAAACAGTTGATTCATTAGTATTTAAGTTTTTTATACAATAAGTTTTCAAAAGGGATTTCTAGTTGTCAATGTTGATGACATCATCACATTCTTATTTCAAAGTCAAAAATCTTTTTATATTGTCTTAAATCTTCTTATAATGATTATAAGAATTAAGAAGATTTTTGTTTTGAAAAAATCTTCTTATAATCATCCCTGAACAATACTAATACTTACTAAATCGTTTTGGCTTTATTGTATAGGTCCTGTATTCGTAAAACCTTTGCTGAGCTTTGGAGGACGAACTGAGCGTCCGTTTAGAGGGAAAACTACGCCAAATGAGACTACCAAACAACAAACGAGAATTCTGCATATTGAGAAACGTGCGTGCAACTTGCTGAATTTAGAATATTTGAAAAAGGGACAGCTCCGTGAGATCTCGAACTCTTTCCGAAGTCTTTCCGATTGCTCTCTTCTCCTTCTCAGAGGTTATTTAAGAGGCAATGGCAATAAATTTTTTCATTGTTGATACTATTGTATTGTATTGTAAAATCTTACCCTCTGGTTAAGAATGTTGTATCATTTTTTATCGAAACTGTCTTGTTCTTGAGTTATTCACTGTGAACATTCGATACGGCCGCCATCGTGGATAGATTTTCAATACAAAATATTATCCTTTTGAACCACGTGAACTGTATGTGACGTCAGGTGTAGGGGAGAATCAAATTTTCAAAATGTCGTCGCATTTGGACCGAAATCCCGGTACGGAATTAGATGTTTCGTGGGTGGGAAAGAGCCGTGTAAACTTACCGGCTGTAAATAGGCGGGCAGAAACGTTGAAAACTCGTCGCTCTATCAAAAAGCAGTGGCAAGCCGCGTGGCTTTTGAGAGCAGTTTCGTGTCTTGATCTCACGACATTGGCCGGAGATGACACGAAAGGCAACGTGGCTCGCTTGTGTGCCAAAGCTCAAAACCCGGTCAGACAAGATTTGTTGAAGAACATGGGTTTCGATAAAGAGATTACAGTTGGAGCAGTTTGTGTCTATTCCACGCGAGTTCCTGATGCAGTTGAGTCTCTTAAGAATGCTGGGTCGAGTTTACCGGTTGCATCGGTTGCTGCAGGGTTTCCAGCTGGTAGGTTTGGGGGTGGGGTGTGTTTGTGTGTGCGTGTGTGTGTGTGTGTGTGGGGGGGGGGGGGTTCAAAATTATCAGACATACATCAATATGATGTCTGTTCATGGTTGGTCGTATGACATCGATTGATTCGATTTCACGGGTACTTTACACTTTACCGTACCCGAATAACGTCAGTAGGCGATGGCGTGATTATTTCTCGTTCTTTTATAATAAGTTTTGATGGCGCATGTACTTTGTAATTACTAGGGTACGGTAAAATGTAAAATTTCCGATTTCACTTGTAATTTGAAGATTGTCTCAACATCAGTTTAATGTTGAGGGTGGTTGATGAAATTAGAAATTTCAATATTGTTTGAAGATTTTACAGTCTCGTTATGGTCAGGAAAGATCATTGATCTAATTTGCATTTTCAGTCTTTTTTCAAAATCAATATTTAGAATGTGAGCTCAAATGTAATGGTGGCACATTTAATCAAGCGAACATAGTTTTGCTTATCATGTTAGAACCAAAAAATTTCATTAAATATGTCCCAAAAATTTTATGCTCTCACAGGTCAAACACCTCTAAAACAACGTTTGGAAGAGATTGAAATGGCTGTGTCTTATGGAGCTAAAGAAATTGACATTGTTATATCCCGTGCTTATGTTCTTGATGGTGATTGGCAGGCTTTGTATGATGAAGTAAAAGCTTGCCGTAAAGCGTGTGGAGATGCGCACCTGAAGACAATTATTGCTACGGGGGAACTTGGGTCACTGGTCAACGTTTACAGGGCTAGCCTTGTTTGCATGATGGCTGGCTCTGACTTTATCAAGACCTCAACAGGAAAGGAAAGTGTTAATGCCACATTCTCTGTTGCTCTTGTTATGGTCAGAGCAATTCGAGAATATTTTCAGGTATACAAGCAATGTATATATATATAAGCCTTATGTGGCATACTCTTGAGAGAAAAGTTTAGAACTGATGGAGCTATAGGTTTCTTACCATAAATACAATTAGCATGCAATGATACAAAGTCAACATGAGATGATTCTTCCCTGCAAGTGCCTAAAGCTAACTGAAACTCTTGGTCACAACTAACAAGTGTTGTGTGGTTTGACTTATTCAAGCAAAGTGGGCAAGTTTGAACCATGCAGGGCTGACTGCAATTTTATTCCTGTAAACCCCCTAATATACAGGCATACTAGAAAGAACAGTTTAGAAATAATAGATCTAATATAAAGAGTAAAGTTAGTTTAGTTTAGGTTTCTGTGACAGGATATGCTTAGGCCCAAAGCACCCCATTATCCTATAAGGACTCCCTGTTATGTTTTTGTGGTTGATATTAAGTAATGCCTGTTAGTATACGACAAATAAAGTGTTTTGAAATTTAAAGAAACAACATCGTCGGGGGGTGAGGCGGAATTTGGGAATGGAGAATTTTTCTTTTTTCACCTGGGAATATGGAATTTTTTTGTTTCCTACGCAACGGAATTGGGAATTTTGTGTGCTTGATCGGAATACAGAATTTTGTAATTTAAATGAATAATAAGGAATTTTTCAGCAAAATAGTAACAGGAATACGGAATTTTTTCAATTTTACTCAAAGGAATTCGGAATTCTTAAGTTCAAAAATTCTGCCTCACCCCCCGAAACATCGCAATTTCCTCCTGCAGTAAAATTGGATCAACAAGAGCTAATCCTTTTTGGTCCAGAGATGGTAATATTAGTTTAAGATAATCCTATTTCTCTACAGCAAACAGGCCACAAAGTTGGTTTCAAACCTGCAGGAGGAATTCGTAGTGCAAAAGAAGCGTTGACGTGGCTTGCTCTGATGAAAGAAGAACTTGGTGATGAATGGACACAACCAAACCTGTTCAGAATTGGTGCAAGCTCGCTTCTGCTTGACATTGAAAGACAGCTTTTCCATTTTGTCACAGGAAGGTGAGAAAGACTTGTTTGCTGTGATCATAATTGTATGTGATCATGAGATTGCTTATTTTGTATCATATAGCAATACAAAATAACTGAAACTGTTGTTGTATGTGCATAATTTATGATTTTCACTTTGCCATTTTCTTCTATAACAAGTGCACTTGTTGAAAAGCTAACAAAGTAAAACTTTTCATAGAAAACCTGCTTGTCTGTAAGGGTTTTAAGCCAGAAAAGCATAGTGGTGGTTGTGAATGGTCAAATCTGAATCTGCCAATATTAGGGACATGTAATTAACCTAATATTAAGTAACTGCCAGGGTGGGCTCCCAGTTTGAGATTTGTTCTGGATGAAAAAGACTGTAGTCATAAGTTTTTGAGGTGTTTTTCACTATAATTATACATGTTGCTCTGTCTATTTGCCATTGAGCAGTTTTTTGTATTTTGCTAACCAAAACTAACATGTGGGTTAATAATGCCTGTATACGAAATAATGTGAAAACACTACAAGAGTATTTAGAGAAAACAAGAACTAGAAATTACAAAGTTTCTTAAACCAAAAGTTACAGTACCGGTAAGCATCAACAGGAGTCATACAATACATATCAAAAACAATGAAATCCCTCATTAACAACTAGAAGGATAAATGGATGATTAAGTAATGTAAATTTGTTATTGTAAATATTATATAAGCAACAATATCAAGCATACCACTTATATGTAATATGCAGCCAAAGAGCTAAATTAAGCGAAAACGTTAGTGCACACATGACTGGCACAGCGAATCCATCCTAGAGTAACCATGCTGTCAGACCAACAAACATATTGCAACATATTTGTTTTCAAGGCTTTCAGGACTAACTGAAAGCTACTTAGCTAATAAGTAGGCAGCCATCAATTTTCGCCATCAAAAGATACACAACCACGGTGCCCATACGATGTTGCAGGCGTAGATAAGTAACAGCTCCGTACGCTGCTAGACTAGCGTCACTAGCTGGATCTCTATTACATTGGACAGGGTATTCATTTTCTCCAATTTCTTGAGTTCTTGCTTCCATCGTGCCCACTCTTTTTTCAAATCAGGAAGGGGAGAAGCATTCCAGGTCAAACCACGTAGCCGCATTTCTTGGTTTAAAATGTTTGCTCGAACCGTAAATGACTAAGAAATTTTAATGGATTAAATAGCTTTGATGATATGTTGATAAGACTTCTTTTCGTTCAGGGTCAGAAAGTTCAAGCAGTTTCCTTGGTAAAAATAAGAATTCCAGTGCAACTTTTGCTTTACCAGTGGATTGCAGTGCGGTGGCTTGATATAGGTGATCTTCGGGATTGTCTTTTGCTTCAGATCGCTTTTTTATCACTTCTCTTTTCTTTGTACTTTCATGAACTTTAAATTTCTCTTTTCGGAGCGCTTTTTCTGCTTCCTCTTCGGACATTCGTACGATGGAAGAGATTCGAAAGCTCAAGCGTGATTTTGATATCATCCTGTTCATTTTCTGATGTTGAAAACTTTAATTCCCACTTTCGACATATTTTCAAGGGTGGTTTAGACTGAAGAATACGAACCAGTTTTCGGTGACCATATTTCAAGTTGGGTTCGTATGATTCCAACGTGTGATGTCTGCTCACCATGGTAACATACCAATGCCGAAGAGATCCAGCGTCCACTTGATCATTTCTTTTTAAATTAAGTAAAAAACATTTAGTGGAAATCCGTTTTCCAACCGTTTTCTTCCAAATTTCTTCTGTAATGCATCGATGGCTTTCAAGTAATTTCCACTCGTAACTTCGATAAATTCAATCGCTCTTTTAGCCAGGCCTTACACGTACATACGTAGATAATTGATGCTATCTCTATCAGTGAGCATTTGATTCTCATGTATGCGTGTCTTATATTGGTCCCACTACGACACCCTGTGTAAAATATTGCCTGTAAAGTCTAGTAAGGTAAACTTCGGAAGTTGTAATTTACCAGCCACTGCATTTTGAGGTTCAGCATCTGACTCACCGTGCTTCTGACACTCTATATCACGGTGAGAGGAAATATTTTTCATCGAGGAAACTTCGAATATTCTTTATTGAAATGCAGCCCATTGCTGTGTTTCTTTATCGACTGAATCTTTATCAACACTTGTAACAAGAGTTTGAATAATGTTAGAGTAATCGCATTCTAATGAGTGCATGCAAACGTCTCAAACTTTTTTTCATTTCTTCTCTCGAGTTTTCTTGTCGACTTAACTTGCGAATTTCTTCACAGATTACTGAAATTGTGGTGTGAAGGAACGTCTGCTTTCGCAACTGGGTCGATTCCTTGTGACTTTGCATGAGTCGAATGGAGTTGATGTATTTTGAGGATTCAACATCTAAGAGATTTTTTCGCCCCATTGAGTCATACATATGTCTCTAATTTGTGTTCTAGTTTTTGTTTGATTCTATGCTCAAAAACTCTCAAGCGTAGATTTCACGTCGATGTTCGGTTCTCTCTCTTGATTAGGCTTTTTTTCAGACAAATAGTCTGATGATTGTTCTAGGTGACTGATTGTTTGTGTTATATCGCTTTGAATATACTTCCTTGTGAACTCGATGTTCGACATTTTGTGTGGCTTGTCGTGTTGTCTAGACGCTACTAAAGCTTCGACTTATTTGCTACATTAATATATACAAAACCACTCTCTGCTACCATGTAAAACTTTTAACCTTCGTCTTTGACTTTTTATTCAGAACTTTCTCACCTCAATAAAAACACGCCCTTTTATACTAATTAATGTGTGTCAGAACAGGGCTGGTCATGAAAGTTTTTCAGAGACCTTCGTTGGGCTATGAAATTTTGAAGTATTTATCAAGGTGGGCTACCAAATTTTTTGGGAGAACTCCGCCCCCCACCCCCTCCCAATAATTACTTTATGACCAGTCCTTTCTTTAGAGGAATTATTCTAGTGATTATCTAAATTTTTTCTAGGTATGCCGCTGCTCATGAAATGCCAATGTCTTGAAAGTGCGAAGTCAACATTTTTGACACTACAACACTGTAGATTCTATCATACCTGTACAAAATATTTGCTATAAATTCAATAAATTTGTTAGACAAATCATTACAGTTACTAATGTGACATTATTACGGTGCCCAGAAGGGACAGCACCTTAAATAAGGTAAGAATTCTGCAACAGAACGATTTTATGGCACAATGATTTTATAGTTATATGAAATTTACAAACAATCAATGTATCTCGCAAAAACCTGTATCGACGAGTAAAATGCACACTGCATGCAAATAAAAACTTCGGACACTGGAAATAAAAACTTTAGCAAACTACAAATAGAAACATCGCACACTGCTAATAAAAACATTTTCTTACTGCAAACATAAAATTCGCACACTGCAAATATAAAAAACTTTTGCACACCATTTGCTGGCTCATTGTTCTCATGAAAAATATCAAAAATAGGTACGCTAAAGCGTACCTGTGTCTACTGTAAGCAAAAAGAGATGAATATGGCGACATTCAGTTGTGTATGGCACTTGATTATTGAGGGACACATATTTATATTCATGTTCTGCACAATCAATTCAAAAAAGCGGTCAAGTCAGTCCTGAGCATGCTCTGTGAGGACCCTCAGAAGTAAACAAAACCATATTTCCAATTATTTTGAGCCGTTGTTGATCTGTTTGGATAAAAACTTATATCTATACTCATTTAAAAGTATTAGTGCATGAGCTGGAAAAATGCTAGATATTAACTCAATCTTTTATATTTTCTATAAATGTAAACAAAATCCACTGCCAGCCAGAGACTTGACCGCCTCTTTAACAAATTCGTACAATAACATGTGCCCTTCCCCTCCCCTCCAATTAACAAGTGTTATATGCCACTGAAGACATCAATAATCTTCCTACTGGTATGAAAGTTTATTTCAAATTATAAAACTGATAACAAATATCACGTGTATGCACTTTAAATAACAATTTTAGTTTAAGTTTGGCAATGTTGTCAAAATTTAGCTATTTAAATTACCAGGAAAAGCCAAGTCATTTATGCATGTTGTACCCAATTGTTTAGATAGGGCAATGCCTATTATTCGAACATTTTGTTCCAGAATATTGTTGCTGTTATCAGCTGTCTCACCCAGCTGTGAAGTGAACATAGTTCTGATATCTTGAAACGTGATATCTTGAAAGGTAAAGTCTTTTCTGTTGACTAAGACCATCCACACCTAACAGTAGAATTGTTGTGTAAAGTCTTGGTACGCTACGTTGATGATACCCTCGTACTAGCCAAACCTGAAAATATTTCATTGATCCTTGAAAGCTCAACTCCTTCCATCCACCAATTCAGTTTACATTTGAGGAATTGTGGATCACAATGACGTCCACTTTCTGGACATTAAACTTGACCCTTAAGGAAATACCATCTATCGCAAGTCAACCCACACAGGACAATACAGTCATTACTCGAGTTTTACTCCATGGTCACGAAAGACAGCATGGATCCGCGCCCTCGTCCAACGTGCCGCCAAGATCTGCGGTACACACCAACTCCTGAACTTAGAAATCCTCAACATCAAACGGTTCGCTTCCTGGAATGGTTTTCCTTGCTGGATATGTGACAAATTAATAGATATCTACACCTCCAGAATTCCCAAAGCTACACACAATGAAAAGGTAACCGAGCCCACCGTACCCATCATTTGGTCAAACTACCCTTCATCGGAAAGAAAGGCTGTTCCCCAGGGACAGCGGAGCAATTTTTGGATTGAGGGGGCCGAATGCTTAGCTTCCCAGGGGCGGGGAGGGGATGGGGCAACAATCGAGTCCCCATTCTTGCTTTGTTCTTTTTCAACTTTTTTCCATTTTTTAAATTTTTTAAGTTTTTTCTTAAACTATTTTGCAGTTTGATTTGATTTGATTTTAATAATATTTTAACAGGGATGTCCTATTCAGCAAGAGCGCTGGTTTAAAAGGAGTCCTGTATCTACGATAATTGCAAATATTACTAAATCAAACACTAAGTTACCCAAATTGATACATAAGTTATTTTTGCGACGTGTTCATGTTTATTGTTGTTTATTTTTTCGTTCTTTGTTAGTAAATATTGGAAAAAATATATGTATGTTTTTTCGACGCCAATTCTTTTGCCTCCTTTTGCTGGATGTCAGAGTGCGTTTTCCCAAAATCACAGCCAAAATGTTAATGAGGTGCTCTTGACCTGAGCTGTAACGCTACTTATTGGAAAAAACGTCAAGTAGCACTGGTTGTAATTAACCGCCATTCAATCAATCACAGGAAAATTATTGGGGGGGGGCAAGGCCCCCGGGGCCCCCCTCCTCCGCGGCCCCTGTTCCCTTGTACGAAACTGTATCCGGAAGATTTTTCGTTGATCAAACAACCGGTGAAATTTGTGAACCATTGGGAAATTGCAGAATGCAACATCTACACTTTCCAAAAAGATCGCACACCAAAACCCTACACATCCTCTGTAGTGTATAAATTCGTCTGCCCGGGATGTAATGCTTCTTACATTGGAAAAACGGACAGGTGCCTTTACACCAGAATTAAGGAGCACGCGAAGTCAGATAAGTCTGAAATTTATAATCACGTGCACGAATGCGAACAATTTGAACATGTTCTTTCTTTATTAAATTTACCATGTAATTTGTTATCAGATATATAAAGTATCGTATTAGTATAGTTGATATAACATTCGTAATAAGATCGGATATTATCGGTCATTATCGCGATTCGCCGAGTAACATAATCTATTCGAACAGCCGCTAAAGAGTAAAGTTGCACTGTAGAGTCATAAACTAAAGTATTATATTATTATTATTGTCGCCTTCTAATTGATTCTAATTGGGTAAGAACTGTGATGATAATCATTAATCATTTAAAACATTTCGCCAACGCATGAGCTGTCGAGTTTAGGTTCACAAACAATATTATTATATCTCGCCAAAACGCGTGCGATTTTTCATCACTTCTCGGACCGTACAAATTTCTATACTAATCGCCTTTTTAAAGGCGATTTAAAAATCAAAATGAGTCAAAATATCTTACACTACCTAGTATAGTTGATCTAATTTTCAATAATTGTTACATCATCGATCGTTCAAGTGACTGGTCCTTATTGCTATTTAAAGAAGCCTTCCACATTCGTCGTTCTGACCACCGCTCAATCATGGCGCACGTGCATCAAAAGAACTACTATTTTCCGTTAGGTAATTTGAAACACGCAAGTAAACTTTGGAACTGGCACGCATATTAATAGCGCAACTTTTGAATTAACAGTTATTCTACTGAAGATGACTTGTATTACATGTCGAAACGTTTGGAATAAAAATGTAGACAATTTACGGAGTATCAATGGTTTTGTGTTTTATTAAAATTGCAGTCGAAAATTTTGGCCAGAGGATGTTTATTATGGATGTTTTAGATTCTCCTGAAAATAAATAAATGAATCACGGTTGATACTCATTCTTTAACAACTTTATTTTCACCCTCAATATTGGAAACAGAAATATCCTCAAGCTAAAGCTTTATGCCTCTTTCCGCCATATCTTATTTCACATAATTTAAACATTTTGATACACCGGACCCGCAAGCCTTGTTTTCATGCAGGTAATCGCTTACGTCGGAAGTATGTATGTAGGGTCCACTATATCTATGTGAAGGCCCTACACTGTGGTGATGCTCAGTGCACCTGCTTGACTGAAAAAAAGTATAGCATCTATGTATGTATGGGAGCCAGTGTTGTCAGATGAATCTCAAAATATTCATGTATGCTTACGCCAAAAGTTCACAAAAAGTTCATGTCCCTATGTTTTAAGATCGGAACTCATCGGGATTTATCGGAGATCGTCTGAATTAAGTGCGAAATAGATTCCTGAAAGAATTCTTTTTTAAAATTGTATTTAAAAAACAGGAGTGTCATTAGACTATATTTTTCTGCGAGCAAATCCATTATCATCGCTAGTATTGCTTTCCGACCAAGCCGACATTTTGATTTTTTAAAAACACAGCGAAGAGCACAAAAAAGGCGGGAAATTTAATTTAACATAAATTATACAAATTGTGTTCTATACTTCTATTATGGCACCTATTGTTTCTTACGGCCACTGCAAGTCTGCAAGACATATTTCTAAACATATTACGGGTTTTTTAGTTGAATCATTGAACATTTTCATCTTGAAAATATCAAAGTTCATGGAATTGTTCATGATATTTTAAAAAGTTCACAAATTTTCAATGTTCCAAAAAAGTTCATGTAGATGGTAAAAAGTTCACAAATCTGTGAACTTCGTTCACGATCATCAGTCATCTGATGGGAGCCGCTCCGCTAGTACTTGTATAGCTCAGTGACATGAGCACAAATAAGCGCCTGCTGTATATACTAGTAAGCGGTGTTCCTTCATTGAGAAAAATAGAAAATTTTTAAAAGAATTCTGTGGAGAAATTTCAATCGAATGGCTTGCAATTTCGACGAGAAATTTGTGGCAGAGGAACTACTATATGTGAAGGAAAAATTACCCGAAATTATCGAAGGTGTCGAGATAATCGCCTGTCATGCAGCGCTCGTTCAAGTTAAAGTCAAGTGAGTGAGGTTTATTTTTACAAATTTGCTTTATGTAAATTTTACTGTATGTCTTGTTATTTTTAAGGTCTTTTTAAATGTAGTGTTACGATAGAGATTGTATACGTGATTGGTAGCTCCCAATAGAAACAATATTTTGATTCAGTGACTTCATTTACCTAGTCATCATCAGGTCGAATCAATTGGTTAGATATATTACAATAAAATCTTTGAAACGAAATATTGTGTATTCGTGTGGTTTATGGGTGGTTTAGATTTAGTATTTGTGATATACGTTTTTGCAATTTCTATAATTCTTATGCATGTATGAATTTGTGTAGTGTGGGATTTGCCTTATAGTAAGTGTCCAAGGATGAAAAGTTTGAAAATTGTGCCACTGAGATTTACAAAATTTAATAGAAAATATATAGTAGCCATTAAAATTGTGTAGCCATTAATAAATGCTGGACGCTCTTTGGATGAGAGCTCATTGGATGAGAGCTCATTGGCTGATATAACTATGTCAACATGGAAAATGTCTTGACACTCTTGTTTTGAAGTAATTTTGTACTTTTAGTAATTTGGTGCTATATTATAATCAAGAAATATATATTTCTGAGTCGATATAAAGTTTTATATGTAATAATCAGAGTTCACTCTGGATTTTCATTGGTTGAGAACTATGATCTACTGTATTAGAGGACAGACGCATGCTGATGCCATTTCAGCCACAAGCCAATCACAGCAATTTTAGAATTATCGACAGCCAATGGCGTGCTTTGTTTTGTATAGATCATGATCACGTCAAATGGCGTGCTAACAGCCTTGTACCCAGGAGCTTTTTTTGTAAAGAGAATATTATACTTAATTCAGTGATCTATATATACAACACTGAATTAAGTATAATATTCTCTTTACAAAAAAGCACCTGGGTACGAGGCTGGCGTACTAAAGTCTTTTTGTTGCACTACAAAGCTTATTTTGGCAAAATTTTTCACATTTTTTTTGTATAAAACAAATAGATTACATTTTGCTGTTGTCTATTCAAGAATTATGTTTCAAGTTGTCCACAAAGTTTTGGAAAATAACACCTGCCTGATAAAACCTGGAACCTTTTGAATGTGTGTTTTGAGTGGCTAAATAAAAGCTAGAAAGCTAGAAAATGAAGGCTAGAACACTTATTCTGGAACACTTCATGAAATTTTTTTTTGAGTTACTGATATTTTGATTCGAACATGGGTTTCTCAGAATATTAAAAATCCGTAAAAAATGGCCCATTAAATTGAGTAATGCAACACATTTTTCTGTAGAATCAAGCAATGTGACATGCAAAATTTTTGTTTCAAATATTGCTGTTTACTTAATCCTGGAAACTTGTCTATATTTCAACCGTGTCATCAAAAAAATGACTGATCGGTTGTCAATGCTGCGTTTTGAACGCAATTAAACATATTATTTGTGTAATATATCAAACTTTGACTTCGCTCTTCCTACAACCTTACAATTTAGCTGGCTGTAATAATTATTTTAGTTTGATTGTAAAATGAAATCAACTTTTTTGGGCCACCCGCGCGTGATATTTAAGCTTTATAGTCGCCGAAGACGAAGTGATTACTGGCCTTGAAATTTATACTAAAGTTTTTATATACTGCCTAATGGTTTGATATTTTTCATTTACAGAAAGACGAAGTACAAGCAAATGACTGTTAATCTTCAATTTTCAGAAAACTATCCCAGAAATGGAATTCTCGTCGAGTTAAAAAGTAAAACACTTTCTGAAAAACTTTTAAATAAATTAGTGGACATTTGTGACACGGAGATGAAGAAACATATTGGAAAACAACAGGTGATAATAACATTGCGGGTGGATTTTTTGAATGTTATAAAGGTTGTCACAAAATAAATGCCACCCATTAATCTGTATTGGGATACTTTGTAAAACAAGAGCTTGCATTGTAAGTTGTTAGAATCCAGGGAAAATCCAACATCATATCTTCCCTAGTACAAATTTTTAGATCAAAATGTTGAATTGTGTTATTTATGAAGCAATCTAATGAAGCGACTAAATTTGTCACTTGTCCAACATTTTACTTTTATTTGCTTACTAACACATTTGATTGACAAGATTTGAAATAACAATAACAGAACTGGAACGAGTTTGAATGTCGTTACATCCCTGATTTACAGTGCTAATAACTCACAGCTGATTAGCTACTGTTTAACTCGTCAACGTTATCTGGTGAAATGGTGTTTTTTGAACTCGGCATCTGATGTATACCAACAAAAAATATTTGGTGGAGCAGGTGTGGGACGTAAATGTGTTAAGTCAAACAATTTTATGACGCAAATTGAAATTAATAAATTGTGCAAAACTTTGACAATACAGAATTTTGGTCTTGCTTCTTTAGATTGTTACAGAAATCACATATTTTAATATTATCACCTTAAAACTTGCAGGAGAACAAATATCGTGACATACATTCGCCGGATAAAAACAATAGTAGATAACCCCTCCCCCTCCTCCAGGGACAGAAGTAATTAGTGTACAGGTTGCAGTGACGTCATGTGATGCGTGCTGGCGTCATAGGTGAAGCGCTACAGTTATGCATTGCTATAGTGATGTGGCGCACATGTGGCGTGCTGACGCAATAAATGTAGCGCTACGTTTAGGCAGTGCTATGGTGATGTGGCGCACCTGTAGCATGCTAATGCCATGAGCATAGCGCTACGGTTATGCAATGCTAAGTGATGTGGCGCTAGTGCTACAGTTGTGTAGCTATAGTGCAGCCATAGAGATTATAAATAACACTAGAGGGGCATCGAGGGTAAAATTGGGGAACGCGTTGTGTTTTTTTTTTGGGGGGGGGGTGAATTCAAGTCCCGGATGTTCACTCATTCACGATCTACGAATAATGAAGTAAGCCGTTTTAGGCGGATTTTTCTTCTTTTAAACTGTAAAAATATCATTCTAAACTGTCTAAAGTAATAAAAATAATTGAATAGGTACTATTGGAAAAAAACCCCCGGCAAAACGACCTTAAACAAAACTGACACGAAACCATTTAATACAGACTTCTGCTGTTGCCGACGTGGTTGCTAAGGAGAAAGTAGTTCGGGCAATAGGTGCTTGGCCCTGCATCCGGGAGCAGAATCCCCCCCCCCGTTATTACGATTCCATCTCTACTGTTATTTATAATCTCTGTGGCTACAGCAGTACAGTTGTGTAGCGCTACCGCTACCGGAAGGTCGCCAGACCCGGACATCTGCGAAGACATGGCCTGAAGTCTGATCCTAACATGCAAAAAGAACAGGTAATAAGAACTAAGGCAGGGTATTATTTGTTGTTTTGACAAGCATTTACCGGTTCTGGAAAACGTCCTTAATCATCTAAAAGTCGTCTGTCGTGAGCAAAAACTTTCTTTTCTTTAAGGCTGCCGCTATAGCTTCATCCGGAACAAACATGTGGTAGGCGTTTAGTTTCAGAGCAAACGTTTTTATTCATCTCTGTTGCGTTTTCTGTAGTTTCTTTAACAAAGGTTCGGACGGTAGGCTCGTCTTACTTTAACAGGCCAATAACGTTCTCCGTTTATACCGACACCTGGACGGTTAGGTTTGACCACATTGCGGGATGTCGTGTACATGTCTGTAATAACATATCCTTCCGGAATTTTACGGACCTCCTCTACTGCCATGGTGTATTTTTGCCACTCAGTAATACTTGCTTCCGACCAGTTGGGATAGGTAGGTTGTTTAGCACTGTGGTCGCACTTGTCGACTCTTGCCGTAATGACTTGTAGTCACACTTGTTGACTTTTTTGCCGAAATGGTCACGTCATTTTCTTCCTGCAGCCTGGGTTTCCACAGCTGATACATCATCAGTATTGTTTACACCGAAGTGATAAACATAGCATTCGCCGAATAGGTCTGTAAGAACTTGCTTATCAAACGGTTTTTTGGGCTCTTTGTAATAAGCGTTCATAAAGTGCACTCTATTCTTATTGAACATGCGTTCTCCGATAATTTCAATTTGTTTTCTATCGCTAGGACTGAGCATTTCGGCTGATATCCCTATTACATTTCCTTTTAGGAAACATGTTTTTCAGCAATAAGTAACACTAGCGTTTCGACGGCGACCTTGCGTAAACAATCGAGATACTACAGGACTGTATGTCACTTTAGCGATCAAATCATTCAGGATGATAATGTTATTGTACTAGGGATTAATTTCAGATTCTCAGACAGCTCAGGCACACCTTTTTCAAACCGGATGTTTTTTCCGAGAGACTTTTCAACTCTTCATAACATCTTGCCATTGATTGTGGTACCAAAAAATGCGAATACTCTTTTGCTCTTCGTTCATGATACGATCGTGTTTCAAAATTTAGTGGACAAAATACTTTTTTCGAAGAGACGAAGAATATTGGACATCGCGTGGCCGAGCAGGAGGGTTCGCTCTCACAACGCCGTAATCCGAGTCTTTGTCGATTCCTTTGCTTACTGGACTATTTGGGTTTGAATTATTAAAAGAAGTTTCCCCACGATCAGTCATTTCTCGTGTTTAAGACTAAAAAATTAGCTTGATATAAGCCCGAGCACTCGTGTAAACCATAGTGTAAACAGAGCACAGCATGGCGCGTGTCATGGTTATAACGTCGCAAGACAGTTTACATTTTTCGCAAGTACTACCCATCTTCAAACGTAAAATCAATCAACTTCTACTTTGAATTAGAAGACAAATATGGTATCAGAATGATCAGAAAAAATTGAATTTTCATATTTTGAAAAATCTTAACATCGAAAAGTTCGTGTCATTACCACTTTAATTTGTCATAAAGTCTTCCGTAATTAATCTTCCGTCATATTAAATGCTTTTTCAGATCGTACCAGTCATAAATTTTATAAAGAAGTTCTTGGACGAAAATCCATTTTGCGTTTGCTCAGAAGAACTGAGTCATATAAAGAAGTGCATACTTAATATGGAACGTGATGAATTTAAAATGAAAACAAAGAGTGGAATAATTAGTGTAAATATAAATCAAGACAGGTAAAATGAAACGTTATTGAAATAATTGTTAATGGTAGAATAAAGATGTAAGTTCTTGCATCACCTGAAACAATAAAACAGAATTCGTCAGAATTCAAGGCCCTATATTCCTGACAGAGGGGCTTTGCTTGAAACATCAAATTATTGCAAATTTGGCAAATTTCGCACGCAAATAGTTATTTTCCCCATGAGTAATGCATAACTTTGCAAGGCGATATCCTCCGCAGTTTTCAACGTTTTGATAACCAAACTTTGCCTGTTTTTACTAATTTTGCAACTTTTTACAAATCTCTTTAGCTGGGGCGATAGTTTTGATTTTCTTTTCTTTCTCAAAATTTAGTCGATAACTGCAATCGTCTATTAGGACCCGTAAATTCTTGAGGCTTTCTGTTTTGTATTTTCATTATATTCCTCTGTTTAAATGTAATATGTAATGGTTTTGCAGATTTAATATGGCGTTTAGAATAGCAGTTCCAGACAAATACCCTGAGGAATCAGTTAGGTAAAACATGATTTTTTAATTATTGATGAATCTGATTTGGATGGCTTCTGACAGTTTTTTGATGCATGACAAGCTTGTCGCAACTTATCAACGGTCTTGGTTGTAATAGCCTGGTTACAATACCCTGGTGATGGAAGTAATTAGTATTCAAAATATACAACTGTTACAGTATACAACTGTTATCGTCTGTTTATACCAATTTATTAGTATAATGAACACTGATAATCATTACATTCTAAGTGCTATTTAAAACACGAACATGAGTGCTTTATCAGATATAAAATACGAGGCGTGATCGAGCATTTTACATCTGATAAAGCACGAATTGCGAGTATTCTAAATGGCTTCAAAAACGATCTATTTCATACCCATCTTGTCAGTTTGTTTACGAAAGAATTTCGAGACAACAAGAAAATCGAGACAGGTTTTTGTAAAAATCTACGTGTGTTTTATCACATATAAACACTCCTTCACAGCTCTGATTTCCTGTGTTTTGCTCATATCGTTCATACGTATATAAAAAAATAAAGCTATTCAAGATGCAGAGAATTCTGTTCGACTATTCACTAAAAAACATTGGTTTGCCAACAAAGGACGCGTATACAATAAAGCTGATGGAAAAGATCGAAAATGTTGTACACCGAATGCGATGGAAGGCATACTTCTTTTTAAACGGCCCTATCGCAGAAGAACAATACAAGTATGTCTTAAGGTCACGAAAATCAGCACCAGCGATAGCTCAAATGAAAGATTTCGAAGATGATCTCATTAAAATGGTAGAAAACGTCAAATTTCGTAAGACAAACAACGAATTCCTTACTACGCTGAAGAGTGACATGAAAAGAATAAATTCATCACCTAATGCCTTCATAGGCCTTTTCTGAAATAAGAGAACAAGATGCATGCTGGTATAGCTTGAGTACAAGCAATTCCATATAAGGTATGATAAATTAATTATTTTGTACTGAATCTAAACCACAATGCACCATGCTTTGTAGTTCAGAAAAGGTCTATGTTTGCGGACAAATTGCGTAATATTTATGAATGCACACCAACAGATTATGAAAAGATCTTGAAAGACAATGTTACCAAGACATACAAAATTGGAAGTGAGAATATGATTAATGATATTAACAGTGAACTACAAACAATTTCATCGGATCTCTCAATCAGTGACCGAATCGAAACCATGACACGCAAAGAAGCATTTGTCACTGTTAAAGACCATAAAGAGAACTTTAAAACGAATCCAAAATACCGTCTAATCAATCCTGCTAAAAGTGCGCTCGGAAAAGTAAGTAAAGTTATTCTTGACGAAATTAATGAAAGAATTAGAGATGCTACTGGATACCATCAATGGAAAAACTCCCTGTCTATAATTGATTGGTTTAAAAAGATCAGCGACAAAAGAAATCATTCCTTCCTCTCGTTTGACATCGCAGAATTTTATCCGTCCATTTCTGAAGATCTTCTGGATAAAGCGATTAACTGGGCTAAGAACTTTACTGTCATTTCTAGCCAACATATCTCAATTATTAAACACGCGCGTAAATCCATATTATTTAACAGAGGAATACCATGGGTTAAACGTAGCAATCAACAGATGTTCGATGTGACCATGGGGAGTTTCGACGGCGCTGAAATTTGTGAACTTGTCGGCCTGTACATCCTGGACGAGTTATCTTTATTATTTGGTAAAGATTATGTCGGACTGTATCGTGACGACGGTTTGCTATTACTTAAAAGCAACAGTGGTCGGATGGCAGATCTTACAAGGAAGAAGTTACACCAAACGTTCGACAAATTCGGATTAAAGATCACGGTAGAGGTCAGTCATCAATCTGTTAATTTCCTAGACATCACCCTCAACCTAGCTGACAGCAGTTACCATCCTCATACAAAACCGAGTAATAATCCACTCTATATCAGTAGCCGCTCAAGCCATCTACCCGCAATCCTCAAGCACCTACCCGAATCAATTAACAAAAGAATCTCCCAACTTTCTTCCGGCCAAGACGCTTTTGACTCGTCTGCACATTTTTATCAAGACGCCCTGAGACGGAGCAACTATCAACACAAATTGAGCTACCAGAACAAGAATAACCCTAAAATGCCGAGGAGAAAGACAAGTAGAAATATCACCTGGTTTAATCCACCATTCAGCCAAAACGTGCAATCGAAGGTCGGTAGAAAATTCTTGCGTCTCCTAGATACTCATTTCCTTAAATCATCTCCCCTCAGCAAAATCTTTAACCGAAACACAGTAAAAGTGAGCTATAGCTGCCTGAAAAACGTGAAAAGTGTGATTGCCAACCACAATAAGAAGATCCTAACTCAAAAACCAATGCCCCCAACACCAAGCGAAAAGATGTATTACTGCAGAAATTTCAACCTTTGCCCCGTTGAAAATAAATGCCTCACAGAAAGCATCGTTTACAAGGCAAGTGTCCCGGACGAAAACAGCAACGGCACGAAAGTTTACATCGGCAGTACGTCCACGATATTCAAGGAACGGTTTCGAAATCACAAGAAATCTATCGCCAACTCCTTGTATGCAACTAATACGGAACTATCAAAATATGTGTGGTCTTTGAAGGAGAAGAACAAGGAATATAACATCAAATGGGACATTGTAAAGCAAGTGCCGTCATACAAGTCAGGAGGGAAACAATGTAGCTTGTGTAGCAACGAGAAGCTGTACATCTTGAAGGCAGAAAAAGGGTCAATCCTGAGCAAAAGAAGTAAACTTTTCTCGCGTTGCATCCACCAAAGAAGGTTTCTCGCGGTATAATTTAACCGCGCGATTTCCACCAGCGCACGCAAGAAACCTACGTGACATGAGCAAACAGTAAGCAACGGTCAACAATTCTTTAGTTGTCTGAAGATTGCCTGCAATGGCATGAAACTCTGAGTAACAACTAATTGAAACTTTATTTTTGTAAATTATTAATAAATTCGACCTGATTCTCAGGGTCTTCACCTCCGCTACCCGCGCTACGGCGAAGACCCTGACACAGGCTGGTCACGTGGCACCCAAATTTTGGGTGCTTAACATTTGTACTTAGCAGGGGTAGGTAAAACGCGTTATCAAAAATTATTGTCAAACAACAAGGGAGACCGACGAAGCGGGAAGTCATCTGACTCTAAAACCGTATCTTTGCTTTCTTTTAATTTGTGTTTGCATCACGTTATTGTAATCTAAAGGCTAGCTGTTCAAACGAAGCCAACATCATGCAACATTGTTGGCCCAACAGTGTTGCATGATGTTGGACGAAATTTTAAGCAAGTTTAAAATTAAGCCAACATCTTCCAACATGGTGTTCAAACGAGGCCAACAGCGTGATGCAAACACAAAAGAAAGCAAAGATACGGTTTTAGAGTCAGATGACTTCCCGCTTCGTTGGTCTCCCTTGTTGTTTGACAATAATTTGTGATAACGCATTTTCACCTACCCCTGCTAAGTACGAATGTCAAGCACCCAAAATTTGGGTGCTCAAGCACCCAAAATTTGGGTGCCACGTGACCAGCCTGTGTCAGGGTCTTTGCCGTAGCGCGGGTAGCGCAGGTGAAGACCCTGAGAATCAGGTTGTAATAAATTTTGCTCTACCATAATGTATTGAGCACTTTTGAAATTATATGATGTTCAATCAAAATTGAAAAAGTTTGTATATATAATATATATATATAAATATATATATATATATATATATATATATATATATATATATATATATATATATATATATATATATATATATATATATATATAAATATATAAATCTTATATATACAGGGTGTATAAAAAAAAACGGAGTCCATCTTTTGTGTCTAATTATTTCTAAATTACTGAAGCTTATAGGACAATTTTGGACTTGTTTTAAACCACGTTCTTTTCTCTTTCGAACAAGCCGTAATTCGTATTTTTACTCGCAGTAACGTGTGTGCTATGACAAATTTAGTAAAAGCTATCGATTTGAGATGCCCTCCAATTATGCAAATTTACTATGTCTTTCATGGTCGCCAGTTAAATTTTTAATTTTTTCGCTTATTACATAAATGGTATTTCTGTTAAACTGAATAAAACTTGTTATAAAGCTTTACAGAAGATAACGGACCGTTTACTTTAACAAAAACCTTAGATTTATGCCAAAATAATGATTGAAATTAGCGTTTTGTTTATCCGCGCGTGCACAATGTTGTCGAAATTGCATAATGTCAATATTCATGTCGATACAAGCTTGAACTATCCGTTCGTAGTGCACGTTAACGGTCCGTTAACTTCTGTAAAGCTTTATAACAAGTTTTATTAAGTTTAACAGAAATACCATGTATGTAATAAGCGAAAAAATTAAAAATTTTACTGGCGACCATGAAAGACATAGTGAATTTGCATAATTGGAGGGCATCTCAAATCGATAGCTTTTACTAAATTTGTCATAGCACATACGTTACTGGGAGTAAAACTACGAATTACGGCTTGTTCGAAAGAGAAAAGAACGTGGTTTAAAACAAGTCCAAAATTGTGCTATAAACTTCAGTAATTTAGATATAATTTGACACAAAAGATGGGCTCCGTTTTTTTTATACACCCTGTATATATATATATATATATATATATATATATATATATATATATATATATATATATATATATATATATATATATATATATATATATATATATATATATATATAAATGAATGAACGAATTAAAGACGAGAAATACTTTTTCTGTCGCTACTCAGAGTTTCACGCGCTTAGGCGATCATCAGGCATCAGATCAGTTGCCTGATGATCGCCTAAGCGCGTGAAACTCTGAGTAGCGACAGAAAAAGTATTTCTCGTCTTTAATTCGTTCATTCATTTATTTACGCTCTATTGAAATCAATATCGAGCGCTCTTATGTTGTTGTCTCAAAACATTGATAATTGTATATATATATATATATATATATATATATATATATATATATATATATATATATATATATATATATATATATATATATATATATATATATATATATAGCAAAATCTCCTCGCCCCCTCATGTGATAATTATTTCGCGTAGCACGTGACCAGGGTGGAATATTAATTTTCATCCTGACGTCATAACCGTAACTTTATCACTATATCGTTACTGTGACGTCATACTTATCACCTTATCATTGATGGCGTCATCGCTGTCATTTTGAATAGTAATTACTTCCTGCGCCAAAGTACCAGGGAAATAATAGATATAGAATGTGCGCTTGGTAACCTAGCCGGTACCCAAATTGAAAAAATGTCCTTATAATCCGCCATATTGGATAAGTCCGAGGAGTAGTCTATGCTAAACACATTGGGATGAATTTGATTTTACCCTTATAAATCGGCCATTTGGAATTTTAATGATATATTTATATGTTTATATCATTGACACTCCCCTGAAGGGGCTTTTCAGTGACAAATTGACATTATAAATCACATTACAGTATCCTTACGAATATTATTATAACATTAACAAAACAATCTTAAACATAAAAAAGAACAGATAACGTACATACAATAACAATAATAACAATAACATTAACCATAACAATAACAGCCACTATGACTATGACAATGACAATAACAATAACAATCATGACCACAACATCAATAACAGTGATACGTTTTTCCATTTAGTTATCGAGATATTGTTGAAGTAGTTTATGTTTTAGTTTTACTTTAAAGCTTAGGAAAGAGTTGCACAGTTTTAGAGCAGGATCAATGTTGTTCCAGAGAGTGGTGGTTTTGTAGAGAAACGTTTTTTGTCCAGCAGCAGTTTTGAATGAAGGAACATCTAATTTATGGTCATTTTTTGTTTCCCGACAACTCACTTCACGTCTAGTTCTAAACTGCGATGACAAATAATCAGGTGCACAGTTGTTCTTGCATTTAAATGCCAACAGAGCATCACGATAGTAAAGATGTGATTTCACAGGAATCCAGCGTAGATCTTTTAGGACTGGTGTGATATGATTGAATTTCCTGGTATTGCTCACAACTCATGCTGCAAAATTCTGAACTCCTTGGAGTCGGCCTTTGTTGATACAGGAGGTGGATGACCAGAGCGAAGAGCAATAATACAGCTTGCTGAACACTAAGCAATTTATCACAGTTATGAGTAGACTTTTGCTAAACGCATGCTTAGCCGGATTTATTTGACAGAGGGTTGAATTGCAGGATGATACTGTACACAGGATGTGGTCGTCAAAGGAGAGTACTGGATCAAACGTGACTCCTAGATATTTAACTGATTTGGACGGAGTAAGATCTTTACTCAGTAGTGAGATTCTAAATTCAGGTAGCTTTGCGAGCATTTGGCGGCTTCCGTAGATCATTAATTTTGTCTTCTCTGGGTTGAGTAGGAGAAGATTATCAAAGCACCAATTACGTATTCGAATCAGATCACCATTAAGATCAACCACTGCAGTACTTGAGTTATTGATATGAAAGGATAAAAGTAATTTAGTGGAACACTTCTTGATACTAGACGACAGATCGTTAACATAAATACTAAACAGCAACGGACCAAGTATACTACCTTGAGGCACACCACTAACGACAGGTGATTTATCTGATAAGGTCGAATTAATACGTACTGTTTGATACCTCTCACTAAGATAACTTTTAAACCAACTAAGACATAAAGACGACACACCAACATGCTTCAGTTTAGCAAGTAGGATTTCATGGTTAATTCTGTCAAAAGCTTTGCTCATATCTAAGAGAATAACTGCTGTTACTTTCTTCTGGTCAATTGCTTTCAGGATGGAGTCAATAGAGTTAATGAGAGAGGTTTCGGTTGAGTGCCAAGCTTTGTTACCGCTCTGATGTGCGGAGAGACGACGATTTATTGTCAAGTAAGATGTTAGTTGATTAAGTGCAATCCGCTCGCATATTTTGGAAAGCACTGGTAACAAGGAAATAGGTCTGTTGTTATTAGGTTGCTCATGATCACCGTCTTTATGAATAGGAATAACTTCGGCGATTTTCCAAGCAATTGGAAAAATATTGTTCGTAAACGAATTGTTGATGATAGAAGTAATCCATGGTGCGATGACGGGCAGACAATCCTTGATAACACGGATTGTTATTTTATCTATTCCTGGTGCTTTATTATCTGGCTTAGATCTCACTATATATCTAACTAGGGAGAACTCCACAGGTTCAAAAGAAAACTGTTCAGATTCAGGATAACTGTCTGGGACGAACTTTGATGGATGGTAGTTGTTTTCTTTAGCAAGTGATTGGATTTTCTTAACTGTATTTGAACCAACTGATGTGAAGAATTCATTAAAGTTATTCGCCACAGATTTTTCATCAGCGCTGAAGCATTTATTTCCATTGGATATCTTAGGAATACATGTGCGAATTATTTTTCACATATTGCTGGAGTTATTAGGGTCTTTCTTTATCTCCTGCTCAACATACGATTTCTGTGCTGAACGTAATAGTCGTTTAACCTCACGTTTACAGTTCCTGTATTTACTCCAGGCAATAGAATCCCCTGACTTTCTAGACAATTTTCTCCAGCGATCTCTACAACGCATTAACACTCTAATCTCTTCGGCGACAAAGGGATTTGGTCGAACTCGCACTTTAACTTTTTTAATTGGAGCATGTTGATCTAGAATTTCATTAAATAGTGAATCAAAGGCATTTAAGCTTTCATTGACTTCTTTAAGGTTCTCAATAATGGACCAAGGAGCATTAGAAATGTCTTTACAGAAAGCATCTTTGTCGTAATTTCTGAAACTTCGGACAGAGACATATGTCGGTTTTGAACGACATTTCTTCAAAGCAAGAGTTGACATTACTATATCATGATCACTTATTGAGCTAGGGATGGTTACTGTTTGCTTAACATTATTTTCTTTAGTGGTAAGGATGACGTCAATTAATGTGCGAGAATGTTCAGTGATCCTGGTGGGCTCCTCGACCAGCTGGGTCAGGTTAAAACAATTACAAAAATTCAGGAGGGCACTTTGACCCGGGTCATTTTTGTTTAGAACATTGCAATTGAGATCTCCAAGAATATAGATCAGTTTGTTCAAAGATAAAGCTGACGTTAATGTTCCACTGAGATCAGTATCGAAGCAACATAAGCTTGTGTCTGGGGGGCGGTAGATTGTACAAATGACAAATGATCTAAAATTCGCAACTTGTATTTTTAGCCATAGTTGATGTAGACCAGATTCTGCAATGTAAGACTGTTCTTTCATTGGCTCACATTTTAGATTTCGGTTGACATAGGCACATACACCACCGCCTCTTTTTACATCACGATCAAGTCTGTAAAGAGAGTATCCGGGAAACGATTTCGGAGTTCGTAATAGACTTGTCTAACCATGTTTCTGATATGGTAAAGATATCAAATTTCTGCTTAAGGACCAAATCTTTGGCCAGTAGGTAGTGCTCTTTGTTCATTAAAGAACGGATGTTTAAGTGAGCGATATTGACGTTGCCTTGATTTGAGCAGATTTTAGTCCTGTTCGTTGATCGCGAGGTATTTTCACATTTCTTTGGATTAGGGTTGGACTCCACATCCATGTATACAGCAAGATCAATATCCTTGTGAAAATCCGGCGGAGAAAGATAAATTTGTCCGTGTTTCGACCAGTAAACTCGGGAAGAACTTAAGAGAGACATGAGCCTGCAATGCTTAACTTTTAGCATACGACGTTGCAAAAAAGGATATAAAATTTCATACACGTCTGTCGCCAAGTTTAAAACATTCGCATTCACAGTATCGTTGTCTATGGTAAAATATGGTCTTCCATAAGATTCTTTCACCTTGGTTTCATTACTTGTTTTAATACTTCATAAAATTATCGACAGAAGGACAAAGGTATAGCATAATTTAGATAAAACCATGTTGCAATCTCTATAAATAGTTTTAATTTGTTTTAATTGTTCTAATTTGTTCTGATTCCCTCATGTACTTCAATCAATTCAAGCGCGCGCTGTGGCGTGATCGTATGTAGTCGTCAGAAACAACGGTCTTGAGCTTGCGCGTACAGAAATGATAACAGTTTTCCAGATAAGTTTGGCGTAATCAGGAACAAAATCCAATAATTATTCAGCAAATGTTTAAGGTTCTTACGAATTATTTTAATGTTGTCCAAGTAGGTGACCTTATCCTCTGATTTGTTCTATAATACTTTTAAACCTCCAATTGAATAAGGTAAAAATCGCAGTAATTACGGAGCTCAGCGGCGCGCGGCTGCACGCGCTCGCTCACGAATCAATGATTCATCACTTGTTTACCTGAAAATAAATAGGAGCACGCATATTTTATATCTGTTATTTCTATGGGGTAACACTACTTGTTCTGTTGCAAGGGGGTTGTCAAAACGTCTTATTCACAGGCTTGATTCGAGTTATTGTTGCTGACAAGTTTGCAAATAGCAAATTGCAACAATAAATCAACGATAAATTTGTCAGTTTTCTTGTAACTTGTTGACAAGCTGGTAAAGTTGACAACTTACTATACTGAAGTGCTGTATGTTATGTTCTAGGAAGTAATAAAACATCCTTCAGATCCTAACCATCTAGAGAGAGTATATTGTTCGCATACCTATAATCACATATGTAAACATTGTTAACTTATGCATTAAGGTTGGGGGTTTTTTCAGGACAGAAGAGACAAGTTCTAACTTTCCTGTCTACTTAAGAAAAGTATTCCTGTCTCAGGCGGAGGAGATCGCTAGAAGATGTGTCAGTAAGCCTTTAAAGAAGAATCCAAAAGCTGCTCCATTTGAACCGAAGCCATCACTTCTAGCAGTCTTTGAGTTCTTAGTCAACGACTGTATCAGAAGATACCCCGCTGAGGTTTGCCCGCTGTGCCAGAAACGGATATTACCGGAAAATCCTGAGGTAGGCAGACCTTTATTTCTAAAAGCATGGTTAATGCTCTGGTTTTATGTTTCTTTTCTGGTACGCGCAGGAATTTGGTTCTCCATCGTACCCGTGTGTGTTGAATTCTTGAGTTAGATACCCTCGACATGTACAACTGCCGCGGGCAACTCTAGTGTGGATTTGGCAAAAATACTACACTGCGACCCATGATATTAGTTTAATAAGATATTCATGCCGTACGTGTTCAAAATGAGCATTACTATTCATTAAAACTTACGAACATCAAAACAAAGTTGTGAGGAGTCTTTACGATGTTGATATTTGATGTTAGTCACATGACTGAAAATATATGACGCTGTTCCATATTTCAGGCGGACCACGCTATTAATTTTAAAAATATAACACGATAAGACGTCGTTTTTTACTTAATTGGAAGTGGAAACGACATTCTTTAACCAAAAATAGCATAGGTAACAACAAGAGAATGTTTTAGTCAGAAAATAAATGAACTTGGTGTCATAGTTGAAGGATTTTTCAAAGAATACGTGGAATGGAAGAAAAGTGGGATTCTGGACTTCTTGAGAACTGTTCGTAAATTGTCATGATCAACGTCTATCAACATTTTGAGAAAGTTTGCTTTGCCATATATCTTCAAAACTAGCAATGATGGATTCCTGGTAAGCAATAATAATTCTAAAAGTACCTCCACTGGTGTCGTGGAATAAACTTTTGGAACTTGAATTGAGGCAAAAAATGCTTGAGAGCACAACGGGAGTTTGTCCTTTTGGCGGGCAGACGAAATCAGCATGATAAAGCTTGGAAAATGCATGCATGGGTTAGATTATTGATATTCAATGATGGTATGTGACAGGCGAGGCTAAGGAGTCAACAAAAAGTGGTAAAGTAGACGAGTTCTGCTGGTAACAGCGGAAATAGGGATCAGAGGTCTCTTGCACATTTAGGCACATATGAAGACATGTTGGTTGCTAATAATACAGATCTAAGTGATCGTTTTACCACTTCTTTGGCAGGTACCTAAAACCTTTCACCAGAAGTTCCTTTTTCCAGCATTAGGGCATTATCATGTTGATCTCGACTTGTCTGTCTTGTCTGTCTCGACTTGTTGTGCTCTCAAGCACTTTTTTGCCTCAATCCAGTTCCAAACGTTTATTCCACGACACCAGTGGAGGTACCTTTAGAATTATTATTGCTTACCAGGAATCCACCATTGCTAGTTTTGAAGATATATGGCAAAGCAAACTTTCTCAAAATGTTGATAGACGTTGATCATGACAATTTACGAACATTTCTCCTTCAAACGCCTAATACCTCCCATTCTTATTCATTTTAGAAGTCCCGAATCCTTTTTTTCTTCCGTTCCACGTATTCTTTGAAAAATCTTTCAACTATGACACCAAGTTCATTTATTTTTTGACTAAAACATTCTCTTGTTGTTACCTATGCTGTTTTTGGTTAAAGAATGTCGTTTCCACTTCCAATTAAGTTAAAAACGACGTCTTATCGTGTTATCATATTTTTAAAACTAATAGCGTGGTCCGCCTGAAATATGGAACAGCGCCATATATTTTCAGTCATGTGACTAACATCAAATATCAACATCGTAAAGATCTCCTCACAACTTTGTTTTGATGTTCGTAAGTTTTAATCAATAGTAATGCTTATTTTGAACACGTACGGCATAAATATCTTATTAAACTAATATCATGGGTCGTAGTGTATACACAAGTGACGATGAAGGAATATATTTTGCATAAAATTCACCAACATAGATGATGAGTTATATTCTAAACCATCTCCTTTACTATGGTCAAAGCGTGACATTCACATTCAAGTCTTAACTAGTGTTCATTTTGGCAGTCTACAGTAAATGACTGACATAAAATAAAATAAAGTGAAATAAAATAAATACCGCGTAAGGTAAGCGCCCTCAAATATGTAAGGGTGCTGTTAGACTATACAATTTTGCTCGCAACGACTTTATGTTAACTGCGTGATAAGGGATGTTACTCTATGCAACGTTTCGTGAAACTTGTCTCGCAATCGTTTCGACATTGAGTAAAGACGGGAACTATTTCGAAATAGCGAGTTTTTATTGGGCGCTCGAGTTGCTGATGTTACGCTAAAAATGCGTTGCAGTGTTGCGGCAATCTTTGTACAACGCGATTCTACTTTGTGTAACTTTCCAGCAAAGAGTATTTCCTCCAAAGATTGAAATTTCATAAGTAATTCAGGTAGTTAAATATTGTATAGGTTTGTACTATACTGGAGTGCTGTATGTCATATTTTAGGAAGTAATAAAAGATCCTTCAGATCCTAACCATCTGGAGAGAGTATATTGTTCGCATATCTATCACTTTGGATGTCTCGACAAATACATGAAAACACCGCCTTTTAAAGGTTAGTTTTTGATCGATCCTCTGTCAATTCGTCACTTTACACAACCAGAAACCCCACAGACGTGATGCAATTTGTAGATTTTACCAGCCTAATGGTGTTCGTCTTTAAGTTGCATCAAGCCTGTTAGGTTCATCAAGTTGAATCAAATCTGTGCAAATCAGTTGTCGAAGTTGTTGAAACAACATTTATCATGCGTGTGAGGTAAAAGGCAAGGCAACTTGCATCATGCCTGTTGTCAACTTGCACTAAACGGAGCAAGCGATGAGAACGCATCCTGATATCAGCTTGATAACTGCAAGTCAAGAAACCTGTTGCAGACTTGCTGCAAATTTCTTCTTTCCGACTGTGTATCCTAACCCACTGTAATGTCATCATGTTACAGATAAAAAATGTCCAGCTTGCAAAAATGTTATTTATCATGAAAAATGGAACGTGACACCCAAAGTTGCAGAAGATCGTTGGGCTCACAAACAGGCAAAACAACGAGAACTCGAAGAAGTCGTCGACTTCTTGGCAGACTGACGGCACTTGATAACGTAGGTTGGAGTGTATCATGAATGTGTCTGTAGTAGTAGGGTAGCAATTTTACTTGCAATTTTCTCCTTTTTGAGGGTATTAAGGAGTGGATTGCTTAACCGTGTTATTATGAAATATCACAACCAGAAATATTTGTAACTCATTGACTTATTATAATAATAATTTTAGCTGGCATTGCGACTTATTTGGCGGGCTAAAATGAACAAATTAGCAGACTAATTTTGAATTTTAATTTGTTTACAACCACTGGCAATTTTATGGCAAACTTTAAAAAGTAATTTTTTGTAGATTTAAAGACAAAATGACGGCAAAAAGAGCAAATGCATAATTTTTCTATAATTTTATTAAATAAATCCATTCTTAAGTGGATATGCCTATGAACAAACAACAAGAACTTGTTTCCGCAGACACTATAAACGGTGACGAAGTTAAATGTAAATTTGTCGATTATCGCTTGTTTTTAACACAAAAAATATCTATCGCTTTATAAATCGCAAGAACATTTTGTCATTCTTTTTCTTGTCTTTATTGAAAAATATTTAGACTTTTCCCCCGCATATAAACTGAGTTTGTAGTAAAAGAACGAAATTTTGTCGTCTAGATTTATCAGGTTAACCTATGGAATACCTAACTGTAACTTTCATTTGGTAGAAATTGAACGCCAAACGAAATGCTACTAGGTAGACAGGTGCGTGGATAAAACGAACTCGACAGAAGAATTTCTGACAACAGTGTTCTAACAGTTTAATAGAATCAACAATATATAGACTTGACGGTAGCTTCAATAAAGTTGAGATAAATTAACAGTTCGGTTGAATTAGCTGAATATCCATGAACCGTTCAAATCACTGGAATTGTTCAATCGTTAAATCGTACAATCGTCAATCGGTTCAAACTAAAATTTAACAATGAAATAGAACTAACTATAGTATAGTTATCAGTTATAGACCCGAAGTGAGGGTGATTCGGCAAAATATTAACCCGAAGTGATGATATTTCCCGAGCAGGGCTGTCACAATCTAAGGAAATTTCCTCAGATTTATGCTGTTTCTGTGGGGGAGGTATTAGTCATAATGAGGATGCATTATTTTCAAAAGTTTATTGTTGCCTCATTCTTAACTACCCTACCCCTATAGAAATATGGATATGGAAATTAATTGTGAGAGCACTGTTCCCGAGGGCTTTAGCCCGAGGGAAATATCATCACTGAGTGTTAATATTTTGCCGAATCACCCAAGCGGAGGGTCTATAAATGATATATTATACCGAAAATATATAACTGTTCAAGTCCCGGACAACTTGTCAACATACCTTCGAGAATACGAGATTTCGTTTTTTACTCAAATAAACAATTTTCCCAAAGTTCTTTGCCAAATGGCATCAAGTAAATAGTGCTGAATAATTTTTCTGTCTTTTGAACATCTTGTTTTGTAAAATTTCCTGTGAAACCACTTAAAAAACACCGTAGAATATCTATACACTCTTGTGCGCTCCCGCCATTTTTCACTGTTTTTAATCGGCGCGTGTAGCTCTCGCGGGATGTCGCGTGAGATTATTCAAAAGTCGAATCTCCCGGGATATTCGGCCGAATCTCCCGGGAGATTTGGCCGAATACCATGCCTTGGGGAAAAAACCTAGGGTCAGAATTTCCTATGGGATGGTATTTGCAGAAAATACTATGGGCACGTGCTACTAATAGAACATTTTGATTGGATGAGGTATAATATTATTAAAGATATCATGATAACAAGGCTATTAATATGTGACAATAAACAGCAATTAACACGTACTAGATTATAACGCTTATTTAATTACTGTAGTAGAAACATGCAATATCGTAACTGATTTTAAGAAATTACGCTGATTTGAAAGACAATATACAATTTCATTGCGATTTTAGCGCTTAAACCTAACTTTACTTAACTGAAGTCGCTTTCGCGAGTACAACTGGAGACTATGCTTGAATATAGAAATTAATGCGTTAAACATGAAACTTCGCACGTAAATATTGGTGGCCTTTTAGCCGAAAAGTATGATTGAAACAAACAACTCTCAATGCTTAAACACAAACTATGGTAAGAGAAAAATATGTACTTACTTTGTTTTGCGCACGCACCAATTCGTAGCCTTTTATCTTAACTTTATCCAAATGGTGTGTATAGTTTAAATGTAGATAGAATTAGAATCCTGGCTGATACGCCGATTGATCCATAGAAAGACAGACGGAGCGGTTGCTTACTCACAAGCGTCTACACAAAAACTGACTTAAATTGACGAATTGGCCGCTTATACACACAATAAAAACACCGGAATAAATTCAGAAACCTATTGCTTTTATAAATCGCAAGAATCTTTCGTCATTCTTTTTCTTGTCTTTATTAAAAAATATTTAGACTTTCCCCCCGTATATAAACTGAGTTTGTTGTAAAAGAACTAAATTTTGTTGTCTAGATTTATCAGGTTAACCTATCGAATACCTAATTTCGTATTATTGCCTTTTCACGGCATATAGTTGGGAAGAAATATTGTAGTGACAAGCACTACCGTCCGCCATCTTGAAAAATAGGTACGCACAATGCGTACGTGCTTCTACCTTGCGTTCAGGGTTGCCAGATTTCTTGAATAATTAAGCCAAACCATCATTAGTGCTGTCACAAAAACAAAGAAAACAAAAGGCAAATACAATGAAAAACAAAGAGCATTGTTAAAAGTTTGGCTAATTTATGCATGCAATCTGGCAACCCTGGTTGCGTTATGGTGTACTGGTAAGATACAAGAATACGAGTATTGAGTTGGGTAGTAGGACGATATTCCTTTGGCTTTAAGAGTATGGATGAGAGGTGTGAACCGCCAACAGGAGAAAGAATTAAAGATTCGCAATAGTTACGATGTAGGTTGGAGTAAATTTAATATATTTGCTCCTCGTGTTGGTCTTAAAACAAGTTGTTTAATTTGTATGAAGAGCACAAACTGTCAGGTATAAATTGATTAAAGTCACCCAAGGTAATAATACCAGAATTTGGGTATTTTGTCAAGGCAATATTCGAGGGATTGGGATAGTTGGTTTCGCAAAGTGTTGTTATTATTTAAAGACGGGTGGTATACTGTCACTATGATAATCGAGTTGATATTCCTTGGTAGTCTATGTGGCTTGAATTTTAATACAAGACCTCTCACTCTGTTGTTATGTTGTTTATGCTTCAGCCACGCCCATTTTCTTTAGTTTTCAAGAAGTTTTGGCTAGCTTTTGTCAATTTTTGTTTATTGCTCGATAAACGCGTGTGATCAACATAATGATTACTTCATTCGCTTGGCCTAGCTAGCTCGACGATTCATGGTGTGCATGCATATTTGAAATTACTGTCATTCTTCGCATTCTTCATTCAATTTTAGAATTAGAAATTCATTGTTTTCACAGTCAATGAACGTGAAAGTATTTGCATCGCAGGAGAGTTTGTCGGCTACGATACTGCTAATTTGTCTACAAGGTGTCCAAAAAATCAAAACTATTAAAATAATCTATTGTTGAAATTTCAATGCGCCAGCCCTTGTTGAAAAATTAAAATGTGGCTGTGAAGTACTTTTTTGCTCCAGGGAATTTAAAATGCATTTTTGTGTGCTCGTGTGCATGTTATGTATATTTTGAGTACATTTTTGTTGTGTTGCTTGCGTCTTGATATTTCATGGTTATTTTTATCTTCCTCTGGCACCACATTTCGATTCGTAAAGATCATCATCATCAACACTTTATTTAAAACACGGAAAAATCATCAGTATTTACAAAGTTACAAAAAAAAAGTTAAAAATATATATATAAGATAATCATAGATAAATAAGTAAATAGGTGTAATGGATACTGTTTTACATGATTGCCGTGTATCAGTCAGAGTTGTATAGAAATTTGTTTAGTGGGACCTTAAATGATTTAAGAGAAGGAGTCAATCTAATTTGTTCTGGTAGGCTGTTCCAAAGACAAGCACACTGTAAGAACGTTTTAAATAATCCGCTCGAGGTTTTGGAACACACACTTTGTTTAAAGAATTTCTCAGATTATATTCGCTATATCTTGGTGGAAAAAAATGTTGTAAATATTGAGGAGCACAGCCATTGTACACCTTATACATAAGAATAGCTTTATACTTTACACGAGTTTTTTCCAAAACATTCCACCCCAACTCGGGGAGTAGGGATGCAGATGAAACCTCGTACGAGGACCTATAGTCAATACCCTAGCAGCTCGATTTTGTAGCTTTTGTAGTTTCTCACTCAGTTTACAAAGAAACGAGCTTTGAGTTAAAATTTAAGACGGGTTTTGAATTTTCAGCCTCGCCACCAAACGTTTAGAATCTAGTCTTCCTCGAAAAACCAAAACCGATTAAGAACAAAAGAAAATGGGCGTGCCTCTTATATAATATAGGTTGCATCGATTAATCGCTTTAGTTTGAGTTGCAGGATATCCAAAACAGTTATTTCTTCGAGAATGTATAGTTGGAATGTTTTTCCCACAAGAACGTTTTGTATGTAACCCACCATGGAGTCCTCTGTATAGTCGAATCAAACCCAGAAATTTAAGTTGATCCCAAATATTTGTCGGCAAAGACATATTCAGTGAGCCATGTTGGCACTTTGGCACGACATTTCGTAAATGAAATAATGTATTTCTTGAGTAATTCAGCACATTCCAGATTCCACAACAGGTACAATGATTTCCCTAGATATTATGTATAAAACGTATCTTGCAAAGTAGAAGCGTACAAATAGACACAAGACAGATATACCACCTGCAATAATTATAAAGTTCTAGAATATTCTTACGCGGTTACCCTGTTTCTTGTTACGCGTCTCGCATTACGCTGTTCACCAACACGTGCTTTATGCAGGATGCATAAAAAAAGTAGACAAATCTGAAATTGCTCTCTGTTTCGCGAAGCGCCTCAATGTACAATGTTTTGTATAAACATAGATTGTTTTAGTACTTATAATCTAAAGTAAACCGAAAAAATGAGAAATTTAAAACTTCAATAACCGGGGAGTTCTGGCTTTTATGGCAATATAATTATGCCCTGCGCGCAAGTTAAAAGCTTAAAAGTAATTTTGACTTGGTAGATGGAAAATTTGTTGGGTGTTGTATAGCTGTACAAAATTTCAGAAAATTTTCTCGAGGCTAAGCCACTCAAAACGTCGCGCGAAATCCCATATTTTTAGCAAAATTAGCTTTGCATGTTTAATTCATGCCTTTACTTAATTTGCATACAACTCCCAAGGGACATTTAATTAAAATTGGAACATTTTTTCAGAAAAACGATTCTTATTGAGAAAAATGAACGCTCGCATGACGTTTTGCAGTGGCGGCGCCAGCGCGATAAGTGAGGGGGACATATTCATATATTCGTGTTCTGCACAATTAATTTCTTTTGAAATCGAATCGACTTCAAAAGAAATTAATTGTGCAGAACACGAATATATGAATATGTCCCCCTCACTTATCGCGCTGGCGACGCTACTGACGTTTTGAATGGCTTAAACTCAATCAAATTTCTTGAAATTTTGAACAGCAATAAAACACCTAACATATTTTGTACCTACCAACCATGCTACCAACTCAAAATTACTTTTAAGCACTTAAATTTCGCGCGCAAGCCATTATTAATGTGTTTAAAGGTACGCACACCCCTGGGTTTGAAACATTTAAATTTCAGAATATTTTCATTTATTCTACACCGTAAGTACCCGAGCAATGTATATTAATAAAAAACTTCATACTTCAAGCCGCTTCGCGAGGTTGAGAGCCGTTTCAAAATTGTCTACTTTTTTTATACACCCTGTATATAACCATGCAAAATTTTATCAGAATAATTTTTCGAGTGTTGACCACTGAGCTATAATATTACTATAATTATTGTAATATTATTGTAGCTTAGTGGTGTTGACGGTATTTGCTGACTTGTCGGTTATGACGATTGTTTTAGTCACTGCTCGTCGTGGTCGAAGTGTGTCGAATGCCGTGGTGAAATGAGTGAGATTTGAAATGATTTTGCGAAAAAACTGCGAAGATACTGCTTAAACATGTAATATTTCTATAATATACACACGAGGTTCTCCCATGGATTTGGGGGAAAGAAGAAAACACGGTCAATTTTACAATGGGAACACGAAATAAAAGGAAAGAAAATAATGGGGGAACATGATTAAATTTTGCAAAAGTGCATGGGAACAAAGCAAAAATTTTGAAGGGAACTTGGGAAGTCATAACCCCCCTGGGGGACCTACATACATAATCATTTTGTATTAAATTTGTACAATAAATCTCTACATCAAGATTATATACCAAGAAAAATATTTTTCTTGCCAAAAAAAGCTTGCTATGTGGCACTCTAAATTAGGCTTATTTGTCTTGTGAGGCTATAGTGGAGAGTAGACTTTGGCTGCTGCAGGAGACTGCTACAAGTTGGCAGGGGTCTTTCCTCACGCGAATATTTTGCTAGAGAAAGTCACAGTCACAATGAGCAGTAGACTTATACAATTAATAATACACAATGCAATTAAAAAGTAAGATTTGTGTAAACGAAGACCTCTTTATATGATCCCAGCTAGATGTAGCTAGGCAGTTCCCGAGATCCAGCCTGTCATATGTGAGTGTTTATATGATCTCGCTTGTATCCTGCCTGGGCATCAGTTGCCAGGATCCCATCTAAACCGGATGAAATTTATACACTCAGTCCCAGCCGGGCGGGATGAATTTTGACTTCGAATTCTGAGCATGCACAATAGCACTTTGTGGCAAAAACATTTGGCATCAAGCATTAAAATGGCTTCTGTCTGGTAATGTTATCGGCCATTTAAACGCGCAATCCCACCTTAGTGAGTTTTGTGTCTAAGCGAGAGATAAAAATTTTCCATCCCAGCTAGGCAGTATCTAATAACAAGCCCTCAGAAAGTGCAGTTGCACTAGTTGCATCCGGTTACAATTTGCACACAGCAATGAAAGTTTTCTATTTAGTAATATCTAATTTCTTTTGTGCATTTTGCTGCAACTGTAGATTTTAAAGTTTTTCTGCCACAAAATTTTGCTGCAATAGCAATTTATGCTCTAAACCTGCTCCTGGAGATCCCCATTGAACCCCCTACTCTCCAGTATGGTGTAGATGGGGTTTAATTTTAAGCGTTAGCATCCTACATTCTACAGGTTGTAAAAAAAGTAAACCATTTGAAATAGCCGCAAATTAAAATTAGCTGCAATCTGTTGCATTAATTTTACAGCTCGGAATGTTTTGAACTAATAATTCGAAAAAAAGCACAATATTTTACACCCTTTGGAATCCTAGGAAATTATTATTGATTTCTCTTGTGTACAAAGCATTTGGTTTTTCATTTAGAGCATTCAGGCTGCCATGTTAATACAACAGAATGCAGCCAACTTGAATTGTGGCTACTTCAAAGGGTCTACTTTTTATTGATACACCCTGCAAAGTGTTTAGTGTTGCATTGCTAAAAATTTTGCCGTTTACTGTCATGAAAATCTTCAAAGTTAAGTGTTGAAGCAGGTGTAAAAATCAGCCAATCTGAACAGTTCATGGTCGACTCAGCCTGTAAGAGGACCCACTTATCAACTCAGCCCAACCAACTCAACCCAGTTCACAAGGCGACTTGGTCCAGCATCTAAGTCAACTTAGTAGTTACACGAAGTTAAAAGGTGTTTCCAAAGTGTTTCATTGTCATCAGGGGAGTCCAATAGAAATTTGTGAATTTGATAAAACTGAAGCAAATTTAAAATTTTCCGATCAAATTTTTAAATAGTTTCAGGCTCTGCTCAACGGTCGTTAGTGCTACCGCTGTTTTTATATTTTGCGGAGGAATCGATTTGCAGAAAAGCGTTAATAAATCAGTTTTTGGCATTTTAAACAAAAAAGGACTTACTGTAGGGCAACAAAAACAACTCCGTTTGGTGACAAACCTCAAAATTTCTTGTCCTTTCTTTCCGTCTATAAATTTCTTTTGCAACTTAATATAGATTATTATGATGATTTGAGATAAAAAAATATGTGATTCTCTTGTAGTTAAGTTATTTGTTTATTCGGCCGAGTTGTCTTTAATAGTAGGCCGAGTTAGTTGCGGGAATGGGCCGAGTTGGTTTGGGCCAAGTTGGTTAGTGGGCAATCTCGTTCCCCGAGCCCGTGATCCTTCCACGCGAAGGAACGCGAGGCTCTGGGATAATCCCAGGTAGCCCACTAATTGATGGTAAATATATTTTTGGTTCAATAAATATGTGTATTCATCCCCGAGCCGCAGCGCGGAGCGCTGCCCGGATGAAGCCCGAGGCGAGGGTGACTAATTCTGAGATGCGAAAGGCATCCGCCATTATGTGTTGGTTTGGTATGGTTTGGACCACTGAGCTTTTCGACTTTTTAGCTGACGTCATTGAATTTCGAGAGGATTTTTATAATAGATGTCATGAAATCTGTTGAGAAACAAATAGGCCGTGGGCCACTAACGATTTTCGTTTAACGACGTTGCCCAAATTTGCAGAATAAAATATTTCGATATAGACTTACGTTTTGAACTGTGCTGAATTCAATTCCTCTTGTTCCCAAGTCTGAAACCCCGCGGTTTTTGTGTAAAATAGCATTGAATATTCATGTTTTGAAATTTAAATATAGAATAAGCCGCCATTGTTCTGTTAAAAACACATCGTTCAACAATGCGATGTTTGGTACCAGTCTCTTCCGCAATGTGATATAAAATCATAGATATAGGAGACCTGGATCGCTGACGTATACCTAGCGTGCGTGACCCCCAATAGAAGAATCCAAGATGGCGTCGCAACCGGGCAAAAAAATTAGGAATTGTATTACGAAAAACAGGTTTTTGGACTTTTTTGATCGTTTAACTGCTTCGAATCACGTTCAAGTGGACTTTTTTGAAAATAGATCACTATTGCGGAGGTTTTGAACGCAAAATGAGAACAGTGTGCTAGATTCTTACAAAATTATCGTTCGCTGAAGATTCCAAGGAGTGGACGTTGTGACCGGTTCCGTTAGTTTGCGTGGATTATTGGACTTTTAACACTTCGAATCACGATCGATCGCGTATATTTAGGAAACGATGTATATTATCGATGTTTTAGTTGTGAACAGGAAAGCGTTTGCCGAATTTTATGAAAAATATCATGGGTTAATTTCCTCAGTATCAGCAGCTATTATGACTGCACATCAACCCCAGCTAGAAGGTAGAGTTTAGTTTGTTTGTTTGTTTGTTGATTATGGTTTTTATAAATTTATGAGAAATGATTGTTTGTGTATGATCTGCTGACAAAGTAGCACAAATTTAACAACAAATTATTTAAATAAGTATGAAAGAAACCCATGTTTCCAATTGGTTTCTATTGATTTATGATTATTGATATCAATACATATAACTTGTGCAAATCTGAGAAGCTAAGCATAGTTTTAGAGACTCATAATATTATTAAAGTGTAGGTGTACATGCATGGGGCTTGATAACATGCATGAATCAAATTAACATTTAATATACTTGAAGCAAAGATCTGTTAAAATGACCAGGTTTTGTGTCATCAAAACTCAGAAAATGTCTGGTAACATAAATTATAGATGTACAGCTTAATAAAGTTCAAAATACAAATTGCTGGTTGCCAATGTGATTCTGATTTTACTCAAAATCAATTACAATATTGAAATCTGCACATGAAAATCTTACCATTTGTCAACAAGCTGTGCCTGGGAAAAATGTGTTGCAAAGATGAAAATAAGATTTGAAATACTGTAATTTTATAAAGCTGCGGCAAGCTTGTTAACAAGACATTTATAAATGTGTGGGAATGTGAACACAGTGTTTGCAAGACAGTTTATTATAAAATCAAATATTCTTTAGGATTGCTACAGAGATAGTTAAGCAATATAACTTGTAATATTGACTTCTGCCTATAGGTATCAATTTTCATTTAATAAACATAATAAATATGACATCTTTGCAAGCCATTAATAATAAATATGACATCTTTGCAAGCCTAAAGCAGAACTGCTGCATGTCATGCCTCCTGCAAAACTTGTAGTGTACCTATACTGAAGGACAAATTTTATGCAGATATTCAATTTCACATTTAATACTAAGCAAAAATCCAAATAACACTCAAAATCAAAATCACTAGAAGTAATAATTTGCAAAAAAGTTAGATTTACTACAAGAACAAACTAAACAACCAGTTTTCTGCTCCAGAAGTCTTTAATGAACGATATTTGATATATGATAAACATCGTTTTCTAAATATATGCGATCGATCGTGATTCGAAGTGTTAAAAGTCCAAGAATCCACACAAACTGACGAAACCGGTCAAAACGTCCACTCCTTGAAATCTTTATCAAACGATAATTTTGTAAGAATCTAGCCCACTCTTCTCATTTTGCGTTCAAAACCTCCGAAATAGTGATCTATTTTCAAAAAAGTCCAGTTGAACGTGATTCGCAGCAGTTAAACGATCGAAAAAGCTCAAAAACCTGTTTTTCGTAATACAATTCCTAATGTTTTTGCCCGGTTGCGACGCCATCTTGGATAATACTGGATCAATATATACTGGATCACGCATACATATGCCTCAAGTGAAGCCAGCAGAAATGACGAATTTGGAGTACCAAGATGGCGGACAATCAGCATTTTCAATAGATAAATAAACTTCCTTATTTTAAGGAAATTTACGGAAATTGAAAACGCTGCTTAAAAGCTTACTCTTACACCCGCAAAGAACACTGGACCTGGAGTACCAAGATGGCGGCGATGACTTCAAAATTTTATTATGTATGCGCGATCCAGTATTATTCAGATCAATGGTTCAAACCCATTTTCTCATTCCTCAACAAAACACGTGAAAAAAAGGCTGTTTTCCAAAATGTTTTAAAGCGACAAATTTTGACAGATTTTATCCAGAAGGAGTTAGCGACTTCCGCCAAGGCGCCAAGCTTTGATTTTACGCAATAAACAATGTTTCTGCTGTGTTTCCCCCAACGACTCACAACCCATATATGTACGTACCTGTAAACTTTACCTTGTGAAAGACCAGTGAAAAGCTTTTAGTGAAAGTCTGCTGTGAAGTTGTATATAAGACGTCAATTCACTGTTTTACGAAAGTCTAGCTTGCATGTCCCACTTTGGTTCCCAGCAGGCGGAGCGCGTCTTAGCAGATGTCTTGTATATCAATATGTCTTTAGGCGGGGTGCGAATGCACGTAAACTAACGTCGGACTGGATTATTCATCATCGTTCATGTTTTCATCCTCGTAGTTACTATTGATCATGTCTTCTTCATCGTAAAACAGTGAATTGAAGTCTTATATACAACTTCACAGCAGACTTTCACTAAAAGCTTTTCACTGGTCTTTCACAAGGTAAAGTTTACAGGTACATATATGGGTTCTGAGTCGTATGGGGGAAACACAGCAGAAACATTTGTTATTGTATTCGCGTAAAGTCAAAGCTTGGCGAAAGTTGCTAACTCTTCTGGATAAAATCTGTCAAAATTTGTCGCTTTAAAACACTTTGGAAAACACTTTTCACAATTTCAATTTCACGAAACAATTTCACGCGTTTTGTTGAGGAATGAGAAAATGAGTTTGAACCCATACAGTAAATTTTGGTCATCCGTTCAGAAATTTTCTATTGCAATAGAGTTCTGTGCGCGCGCGCTTATGAAATTTCTCTGAGAATCAGCGCAAATTTTTCCAGTATTGAGCAATACTGCACCAGCATAGATATTAAAAAGGGGAATGGATTGGCAACGCTATTCAATACTATACACGATCTTCGGTTCAGTTATTTTGAATAAACCGAAAACATTGCACAACTCGCTATGGTAATTATGCGCATGAACGAAATTGAGTTCATGAGCATAATTACCATACAAGTTTGGCAATGTTCGCTTCCGGTGTGCTCAACTGAAGATAAAATATAGACAACAAGAGTTGCCAATCCATCCCTTTATCTAATATCTATGGTACCAGCACTTTTTATCTCATTCGATCTGAAATGCCCAGTAAGATTCAGTCTAAAAATGTAGATTTTTCTTGTGCCATTTTCAGATGCGTATGTTAACATTCCGAGCGTTATAAAAAACTATACATCAGAAGGAGCTTCAAGATTATTACTCCGCCTGCCGTAGGCGAGGCGGAGTTTTAAATTCGCCCCGTTTCTGTATTTTTACTCCGCCTGCCGTAGGCGAGGCGGAGTTTTAAATTCGCCCCGTTTCTGTATTTTTTTCCTTTTCATTTTTTTTCGGTGTCGCAAGTTGGCGCAGCGCTCATGGGTGATACCGCTGGCACAAGCCGCGTGAGCCGACCTAAACACGGCGTTTAAACTCAATTTCTAGCGGAATATGTCAACAAAACACGCATTTTAACATGTATGCTAGAACATCTAAACCGCAAGAAGGTTTTACGTGCAAAGATTCACATGCAAAATGTTTTAAAACGACAAATTCCACCGCGAAACTTTACCGAGGAGCGATGTATCGCGGGGAAGTTTTGAGAGCGTGTTTCCGTCATTTTCTGTTGTATTCCTACTTTTAAGGAAATTTAGAAATTTCTACACAAGAATCAAACGCAAATTCTACTGAAACATCTATGTACAAAACACAATTTTTAACATGTAATAGTGAACAAAAAGGGACAGGAAGGTTCTTTATCAAAACATTGCTCCAGAAATGTTTTAAAACGGCAAATTTTGATAGACTCCATCATTCCATGATCAAGGAGTGAGTCTAGGAAATGTGTTCCTAATTCTAAACACGTTGTGGTTTCTTTCCTTGGTTTTCAAATCCTACCTATGCTGAGATGCTAATATTTCGTACAAAATGATTTATTTGCTTGTGGGATCTGATATAATTATAAAAGGTAAGATACATTTTACATTCCAGTTCCAGAAATACATATGTTAGTCTAAAGTTCCCAACAAATTATATCGTGGAGACTTCAGACTTAATAGCTTAGTCTAATTTTTAATTTTTGTTGTTTTTATGAGCGATTTTAATACTTGTTTTGTTAGAACGTCAACAGTCATAGCTGAGTGCGGCATTTTAGTCTTTATCTATAGTATTTATAATAACTTTCTTTATAAAAAAATTGACATGTTTATTGTTGAATAGTTGACTCAGAGAAAGGATTTCAAATTGGATATCACAGAAAATACAGATCACAGATATACTTTTAAGTCGATTACTGTAAAGATTGTTGCTATAATTATTAATATAGCAAGACAAAATTCAAAAATGCAAAGTAAAAAAAAGGAACAAAATTTAACTTAAATTCTAACTTAAATTTAGTAAAATTTCAACTGGCACTTTCTCAATTTGCCAAAACTTTATCCGACACCCTGCCTATATACCAATGTTTTAACTGACACCTGAAGCTTTCTGGAAGTAAATACTTTGTCAGCATGACGAAAGTCTAACTGACAACTTGTGGGCATGCATGTGCTGGTCAAAGTCTAACTGACATCTTGTCAACAAGCCAAAAGCCTTACCGACATCTTGTCAACAAGCCAAAAGCCTAACCGACATAAGCCTAGCCGACATCTTGTCAACAAGCAAAAAGCCTTACCGACATCTTGTCAACAAGCCAAAAACCTAACCGACATCTTGTCAACATGCCAAAAGTCTAACTGACAACTTGTCAACAAGCCAAAAGCCTAACCGACATTTTGTCAACATGCCAAAAGCCCAGCTAAGTAACTAACATCTTGTCAACATGCCAAAAGCCCAACCAAGATCTTGTCAACATGCCAAGTGTTTAACTAGGAGCATATCAACATGTCAAAAGTCCATTTTAAAGCTTGTCCACACATCAAAAGACTAACTCAGATCTTATCAACATGTCAAAAGTTTAGTCGAAAACTTGTCAACTAGTCAAAATCCTTACCAACATTTTATAAACATGCCAAATATTTACCTGACACCTTATCAACACATCAAATATCTAATTCAAAGCTTGTCAATGTATCAAAAGGCTAGCCAACATTTTGTAAACATCAAAAACATAATGAACTCATTGTTAAATGCCTAAATGGCATAATGTAAACATGCAAAATATATATTTTGGGTGCTTTCATGCACATTTTATTTAAATAATATAATAAATACTTAACAAATCAAGCCAGGCAGCAGCTCAAAATTTGGAATAAAAAAAACAAAAATACTGAATTATAAGTCATATTTTTGAAGATATTTTACATTCCATTTCCAGAAATACATATGTTAGTCTAAAGTTCCCGACAAATTATATCGTAGAGACCTCAGGCAGTGTGCTACAGAATAGATTTAAATGATGCTATCAGGTTAATATATTGATGTATTGTATACACTTTTAGTAAAATGTTCTTTACTTGCAAAATAAAACAGCTATATGTTGGTGGTATTATGACTAAAGAATCTTGTTTAACATATGTACTATGAAAGTGTTTAATTTAAATTAAATTCTAAAAAATGCAATCCTACTAGGACTCTGGACAGAGTGCCTAGCAGGCTAGCAGGTCACTCAGACATTGATTTTTGGTTATCTTAGTGATTACATAAGATGTGCTAGCAATGTCTTACTGGTAAAATGCCTTGGAAGGTACCCTAATAATAATTGATTTAAAAAGGAATTAGTTGGGCAGAACAGAAATAATATACCCCACCTCCAATGAACTCTCTAGTTACAGCTCTGCCTGGCCTTGAGCCCATTTTCATTTCGGCAGACGGAGTGAACGCCTTAGCAGGCGTCTTGTTTTATATCACATTGCGGGAGAGACTGGTACCAAACATCGCATTGTTGAACGATGTGTTTTTAATAGAACAATGGCGGCTTATTCTATATTTAAATTTCAAAACATGAATATTCAATGCTATTTTACACAAAAACTGCGGGGTTTTAGACTTGGGAACAAGATGAATTGAATTCAGCACAGTTCAAAACGTAAGTCTATATCGAAATATTTCATTCTGCAAATTTGGGAACGCAATTGCTTTTCCAGACGATTTTCCCGTGGTCGGCCCACCGCCTAAAATCGAGATCATTAAAAAACAATAAAAATAAATCAAAAATACGGAAAAGACGACGAAAAACGCGCCAACAGAAGGAAACAAGATCGGAAACGTACATAAAAGATAGCCATATTCAGACTATTCGGTAGCCGTAATGATTCCACATTTTAATTTCGAAGTTTACGTTTCTTTGTTTTGTAAAAGCAAGACTGTAGTTTTATTGTGAGTGTGAAAGTAATTTACAGGTAAAAAATACGACCGTAGCTATTTTAATAAAAAATGCAAGGCTTGAAATGGTTTTTGTTGCAAAGCAAAGATTTCATAGTTTATAAATGTAGCGTAATGAATTGTATTTCATACTGTACCAAAGTTCACTCTACGCATGATGACATACGGACCAAAGACATTTGAAAAATTCAGTATTTTGTCATTAAAACTGGCAATTCTTTCATTATTTTCACAGTTGTTTAAAAAAAAATATAGAACGCATTATTAAAACTGCCGTGTCGGCGTGTTGCTATGACAACAATCTTGAGTATACTTCATGTTCCGAAAATATAGCTGCATCTTTGATATATTAAGTCGAGAGGTTTTGCATGCATGCATGCATGTATTTCTAGTTCGTATTTATGCGTGTGTAATGATTACTACTCAGTCTACAACTGTATTGATTACGCGCGCGGTCAGCATGTGATGCGTCATGTTTACATCATGTAGTTACATATATTTTCCTACGATTGGCAACTTAACACCTAAATTGCACGCGTAGCCCCGTAGAAATAGTACAAAAACTAAACAAATACACTTGAAAACACAAAATAAACACTTTAAAATTAAGCTCTTATTGATGATAATTGATAACTGCCAGCCACATTTTTGGTTGAAAACAACACTGAAAATATAGACTGCGAGTAGTCACTAAAGGAAAGGAGTTGATGAAAGGAGAGACTGCAGACAACACAGGAAGAAATGAAATACGCGTTGCCACTGCCGTACACAGCGTCACACATCCGTACACAGACTTTCCTCTAACCACAGTTAATAGAAGAAGATGGTTAGGCTAGCTGTACCACGTGACAAATTATGTTATTCAACCGTGCTTTGACGGGTCACGTGGTCCGGTCCCTGCATCAAGTTTCAATCGCTTAACTAGATTATATAAAAACATGCGCTCGAAAGTTCAAATATAAAGTGGTTCCTTTTTATTTTATTCCTCTATTTTCGCTGGGATTGTGGTTGAATGCCATGGCTTGCGAGTGCTATCTATTACATGGTTATTCTAGCAGTTAAAAGATCAGGTTTTTGGTTTTTGGAACTGGCTTCAGCGCATCCCGACGAGAGTAAACACACATTAAAATTAGACAAAAACGCAAGAAAAGAGCGACTAAATTAAACAACGAAGACACAAGAGTTGTCGACGAACAATAAGAAACCAAGAAATGCGTTGAACGAGGCAATATGTATCTTTGCAAAATGCGAGCAACATTCCAAGGCAGAATGCATGTTTGATGCGCGTGTGACATGTAATGTATTTTCTATAATCTTCAGCGAACAGTACATTCACTGCATGTTATTACTGCGAAAAATTAGCTACACGATTCACAATGTCTATTTGATATTTACATCGCATATTCGTCTTCTTCAAAGTGTCAAGTCTGGCCACTGAGAGCAACAAAAATCGATCGCTCGTTGATCCGACGAAATTGTGCCATATACTATATATCCATAACATGGTCATAGAAAGCTTATTAAGTATTCAAAAACATCGTAATATATCATAAAACAATCTAACCAGAAATCCTTACATTATAAGACCTGCAGTAAGCTAGCAATGCAGTATGTATAAACTATGCAGATGCAATATATATTAGTTCACTGAAGTTCTGTAATATTCCCGAACTACTCAATCCTGCATATAACATAAAAATTTTTTTTACATTTCGTCTTTAAAGTTTCAATTATCCGGTTTTATTAATAATAGATGTTCTGGAATTACATATAACCTGAGTTTTGAGAACCGATGCAGGCTTGATCCACACTATTGTTCAATCCAGTCTCGTAAACAAATTTTCGCCATTGACACACATTTAATACTATACTGTCCCATCGCAGATGCAACTGTCGTTGCGTTTGTTTTGCAAGGACCACATTCTCTGTACTTCCAGCCCGTGTATCTCATTTTGAGTGGTTTGACTATTAATACAGAGTCACAGTCATATCTTATGACAAACAATTGACATCACACCGTGAATTTCCATCGAAGCGTCAGTGAATTCTATCCTTATATCGTCTCTTTCAGCTTTGCTCATATCCACGGCAACTTGTACATGATAAACTCATCATTTCAAACATTTTCAGATGCTTCTAAGTAAATTTGAGGCTTGCTTTTCCTCAATATCTTTCAATTAGCCATTCGTTTGTCATACTTGACCTCGGGACTTTACACTCAAACAATTGTAATTTGATCTCCTAGGCTGTTCTTGGTGCCCGAAATCCCAGCGGGACATACGTACAAACCGTGATAATAAAAAACTATACATTTTACTAACGAAAAAGGTTTAAAGATCGCTTAAATTTAACAAAATACTCTACATCCTCTATTATTTTCCTAGTATCACTCCTTCACTGATGCAGGTTCGGGACCACGTGACCTTTATTTTAGCGGGTTTCAACATCATTTTAGAATCCCTTTGAAGTTTGCCGGCTAGCCTACCCATCTTCTTCTATTAACTGTGCTCTAACCAATGCAAGTGATTGTAGTGTAATAGCTTCACTAGTTTGGAAGTTATTCCTTTTTATGAGGAGCACTTTTCTTGGGACACTCGGTATGTTAGTAAATATTTAGTAATATGTTGGAATTATTATGTACATTATGTGAAATGTATTATATGTTACATTATTTGACACGTGTTACAATTACTAATTAGTTGTATGGCATAATAATTTTATGGTATTAACTTATTTGCGTTTTGAAATATACCACACCGAAAATGGAAACTAATAAATTCAATATAAAGGTGCAATATATACAATGTGGTATTTCCCAAAACACAGAAACGACACAATACAGCACAACTTACCCAACACTGGACAACACATAGATACACAACTTACGAGCAACACATTGTGCGACATTATTTAATCTGTCTTTAACCAAGAGTTTAATTAAAGTATGCAAACAGTCTGCAGCATCCACTGTAGTCATTGCAATTCTTAATATTCTCAAGTAAGTCGTTAAAAACCCGAGCTGCTTAACCTCTGAAGGCCCCAGTCTTTATCGGAACTACTAGGCGATCTTAAGTCATTTAAGAACTTACGCTCTTTCAGTTTTAAGTAAGATGGCCAGTTACTGAAGTGTATGGCCTTAGATTCAAGTTTGGCGAGGTGGTAGTCCCTACGCTCGCCAATAGGCAGCCAACCAATGTACCAATTGAAATAACATCCGATAAACTAGCATAACGCCCCAGGACAGCGACCGTTAATTGCATTCCTTGTAGTCGTTTTAAAAAATAGATTGGTATGGAACCAGAAACGACGTCATTATTGTCTATCGTGGATAGAACAAGGAGAGAGATGTTTGAGCTTTCTTAATCCCGACAATGTTACATAACTCCTCTACACTTTTCCTGATTAGAAAATTAGAAAGCGCTTGGAAACGAGGCTAGTTTTATTCCATTACAGTCCCTAGAAGCAGCGAACTATTTGTTCTTTTCAGTTCCACACCGTTGGTATTTAGTTGGATTGAACGATCATCGAGTCGATGGGTACGAGAAAGTTGTGTAGTAGAGAGAAGCATAACTTTGGTTTCTTCGGGTTGAGGACGAGGTTATTTGTACTTGACCGCAAGAGAGTTTATTGGGATTGGATTGTAGGTTTTCTTGACATGATGTGATGTCAGCTGGTTTGCACTGAGAGGAGAGGGAAGTGTTGTCAGCATGCTGATGGGAGGTTATTGTGGGATCAAAGGTTTCAGAAATATCATTGACATATAGAATGAACAATACGGGTCCAAGTATTGAGCACTGTGGAATTCCAAATGATACATTTGCTGTATTACATATTACATCATCTAACTGGACAAAGTGACAAACTGCTGTCTTCCTGTAAGGTAGCTGGTGACCCACCTAAAGTAGTCCTGCCTGTGAAGTTTACTTAAAACTGTAGGATACGACACGGTATCGAACGTTTTTGAAAAGTGCGCAAGTACAGCGATGATTACTTCAATATCGTTAATATCATTGCGTTGTTGTGACACCCCCTGCGATAGGCACTGACTGATCCCTTATGCACTCCAGTGGTTGTATTGGTGACGTAGGCAGACATTCGTTGAAGAACAAGACGTTCGAATATACTAAGGATAGACGCAGTGCGCAAGTCGTTATAGAATTGAAATCACATGTAGGTATAGCGCCGAACGTGCTGTGTTCCTCTGCGATGGAAACAGCTATTTCGATGTAAAGCTTCTTAAGATGTGGGTTAGTGTTGATGCAATTTGGTCTGCTACCATCTTGATAAATCTAACAGGAATTCCATCGCAACCACACGAGGAATCTGAGCGCAAGGAATTTATTTCGACCAAGACTTCACCGTAGCTGACTTCTTGAAGATAGAATGCACATTCAGGATTATCAGGTAATGTATTGATAAATGATCACAAGTTGTCTGTTGGTTCAGATGTTGCTCCAGTAACACGTTCTGATGTGGATGCGAAACCGTCAGGGTTAACACGTGAAGGTTTAGGATTTCGGTGAATCATCCTGTGGATGACTTTCCTGGTCTCTTTGGTATTCTTTGATCAAAACCCTTTCTTGTAGAATTCATGCTTGCGTGATTTTATTTTGTATTTCAGCTTATTTCTAGCATCACGATAATTTGATCATGAGAATTCGTCATCTTTCTTTTCGGTTGTAATATTAGAAGAACTTCATTGTCCCTTTGGTGTTGGGCAATATCAGGGTTTTTCAACCAATGTGCTGGCGGTCGTGACACTTTCGTGCGTTGGAGTGGTGCCTGCTAGTCAAGACATCCATGGAAGAGGGTTAAGGATATCAATTTGCGAGTCTGGTACAATAAACGCGAAGACAGTACTCAGCAGTAATTCATCGAAAGTTCGAACTTTTTGATTTTCGGCAACGATTACCGGCAATTGAAGGCGTGGTAAAGGAAGGTAGGGTAGAATTTTTTAAATTTTCACCAGCCAATGAAATTCCATATTTATTCTGTTTTGGTGGGAAAATTTCGGAAAGTTCCCGCAATCTGTCGCAATAATGCGGGTAGCGTTGCACACTCAGTTGCCCTTGTAGCCACTTCTTACGACGGCAATGCAATGATTTCAAAAAAATTGCATTGCCGTTGCGAGAAAAATATTGCCCGTGTATCCGTAGCTTTAATGTCACCAGACATGATTATCATTCCATCTCACTGAACTTAAAGATCACGTAGTATACCACTAAAGTTGTCTAACCAGGCTGAGTATGTTAGCATAGCCTGAGATCAATAGATTGCACCAAGAAACAGTTTACTAAGGCGATTTCTTCCAGGGATTTCAATCCAGAGATGTTTTATTGTGGGATAGCGTTTTTTAAGATTTTCTCCTTTAACCTTTATGGATTCTTTGATGTAAACACTACGTATTCTGTCTCGATTATTAAAAGCATGAGTATAACCAGGGATTGGGGCGTACTGGATTAACAGATTAGTTTCTTTTCACAATATCGCTCAATCAGCTGGCACAAGTGATCGAATGTAGAAACCATACTCTAGGTATTAATGTGCATTATCTTCAGATGTTTTGCTTTATTTTGCAAGGTGGTTAGGGGAACATCAGGGTTATCATCATGATTGAGCATTGCTGAGCTAACCAAGGTTGTTTCTAAGATATCTCGACCAGAGAACGGTAATTTTGACAACAGACATTTATCACATCTTCAACTTTGACGATAAGGTCAGGATGAGGGTGGACATCACCGCACGTTAAGATATTAATAGTTGCGGAAGTATTTAATCGTGTCTGGTGACATTAACGCAGATCTTTTTCGTCCTGAAGAATCTGAAACAAGAAAGTGCAATGAATTTTTTTACTCTTTCAACCTGGAGCAACTTGTGACCAAACCAATTCGCACAACCCATCACTCAGCAACATTAATTGACCATATCATAACAAACATGAAACTCAAGTAAACAACAAGTAACACATTTTAAATTTGAACATGATCTACGCTGTTGGTTTATAAAACTTGTATGATTACTATGACTAAACACGAGCCGCAAGAGAAAGAAGTACATAAACATGATCCACGATTAAAGCTTGACCACAATTCGTATGAAAATTACTCTTTTTTAATTTTGGAACGATCCAGATAAATGCATCGCTGACGCAATTTTAATGAATGAAGTTAAATAGTTTTCAAATTACCAATTAAAGTTTGATTTTGCTGACGTAGGTACTTCGCTTGTGCGTCGGTACGCTCGCGCTATAATTATTCCAACGGAAAATATCCAACTTTCAGCGTGATAAACAATAGAAATTTGATAATTTTTTGAGCAGAAACTTTAAATGATGACAAAATTACGGCATAAGTTCCATCAAATTGACGTTATCCACAGGTTTTTTGATTTGTTTAAGTTAAAATCCAAATGAAATTGGCAAAATCCGTAGGATTTCAATAGGGCCCACTCGCACGTCCCTCGCCGCTCAAGTCACGTCACAAGCCGAGTGCGAGGTCTTTACAGTTGAATGAAAACCGATCCCGTGGCTTTAACATGTTCATATGATCGAGAGACCATATTCTTTTGTTCTTCGGAGGTTTTCTAATTGAAAATTTAATTCTGAAGTGCATTTCGTTAATTGTTCATGACTTTATGCATAAATCTTTCACTAACTAGGGATTGGAACTATTGAATAGATACTCTGTGCTGTTGTACAGTGTGTCCTAGAAAAAAGGCTACCCTTTGAAATCAAGCATTAGCGCCTTTCTGTGTTATTTTGACAAAACAAATTAATTAATTAATTAATGACAAATTAATTAATTTGCAACGTAAGCATAAACAATCTCGGTGTAGCAGAGAACTAGGCATTCTTGGGCTCGTTAGGGATTTAAAACAATCAAATTCGAACGTTTGACAATGGCGCTCGACTACAATGGGTAGCCTTTTTTTGGGACACACTATATTTGTAAAAGAAATTAATTCTATTGTTGGAATTGTTAAACCACCGAATCGTGAATTTATGTAAAATAGGTGTTCATGCAATGCTATATCGCATAAATCTTATCCTAATACTGTGCAACAGGCCATGGACGACAGAATTCGTTTATTTCGACATGCTGAAGTAGCAGAAAGTGATCTTTTATCAGGCGACGATGCTAATATTAGACGACAGATTTGATCGTTTGTTAAATAATACTGAGATTGATGAAAGAATTGTACAATCTGTTCTTTTAGCGACTCGTTACAAAGACAAATGGGCGAAAAAGAGCCTTCGAAGCTTGGCGTTCGAATTATGTTCAAAGTCTGTTCGCTGCTTTCCGATGCCTCTACAGTCTACAGTCTACAGTACGTGTCGCTGGCCTAGCTCAATGATTCAATATTACTTTTTGTTTTTGAAGTTGAAAATAAAGATGGAAGCGAGTATCCTGTCAACTCAGTACATGGCTTGGTTGGTGCTGTACAACGATATCAAAATACTGTACATTGTGTACATTTGAAGATGCATATATTACGTGAGCGATTAAGATTTGAATTAAGAGTTGAGATGTACAGGGTGTCCCCAAAAAACCCAAAAACTATTGACATCACCTGTTGTTAACATTTGAATGCCCTAGCACTTGTTAGAAAATTAAAATATCTTTGTAAAGTACGTTTGTGTTGCTCATAGGAATTTACATTTGTAAATTGTTTTCTCTAAACTCTCAAGCAAATCAGGCATAGAAAAAATGAAAACAATACTATCTTGTTAGTTTGTTTGATGTCGTCATTTTCCAGGCTGAAACAGCTTATATCTGTAGGTAATATATGATAAGAACCAAATTGAATAGGCGAAAATAACCCATGCATAAAATTTGATTGCATTCTTAATATGAACTCGTGGGTTTAGTTTTTTTGTGTGGCATAAAAATGGTTAACACTGAGTATTATTATTAATTAGGGACTGGTCATAAAGTATGGGGGGGGGGGTGGGCTATGGAAATTGAGGGGTGGGTCATGAATTTTTCAAGTCACAAATAGGGGTGGGTCATGAAAACTTTAAGGATATACTGGGGGGATATTTAAGGATTTCTAGTGCCAAATACAAAATTAGCCTTTCAATAATTAAATTTTTATAGCCCCCCCTATACTTTATGACCAGTTCCTTATGACGGTTATGCCGACAGTTTATCCACTCGTGGGTTCAATTTAGTGCTAGGCATTGAAATTCTAACAATAGATCATTTTCAATAGTTTTTGGGGTTTTTTGGGACACCCTGTAGGTTGAACGGTTTTGTTATGCTAAACTGATTTTAAGCATAGGATTTTCTGAGGTTATTATTTTCCTTTATAACCCAGTAAGCGATTATTGTTTTTCGTAATTACCTTCCACCCCGAGTTTCTCGGGGAAAAATCAAATACCCCCGCCTGCTTTTTAGAATGAAGAATTTTACTACGGGAAAATTTAAAACCGGCAAAAACAAACGAATATGGTCTCATGAGTTTATAACATCAATTATTTTAGCTGCCCATCTTGTGTCTGAAATCTGAATTTTTTTTTAGTCAATTTTAAAAGAAAATGTTCCTAAATTTTTGTATTCTTATAGTATTTCAGATTGACTGTTAGGACGAGGAAGAATATGGAGAAGTAGTTTGAGGATAATGATGATAAAAGTGATGTATGTGTTGTGTTTGACAAATAATTCTAGGCTAAAAAATCTACATGTTGAATCCTGCAGATTTATAATAAATCAGCTTTATCGAGTCTTATAATGAGTCGATTAGTTCAAAGTAAAAATCAGGTTTCTCCGTCTTTCGTTATATTTTTTGAAGTGACAAAATAATTATACATTGTCTTCAATTCACAATAATACGAAACACTTTATTTAAGAATGAGACAATACATAGCATTCAAAATGTAAGTTTATAATTAATTCCAATCAGATTTGAATACTCAGTGCTTTCACAACAATAACATATAGCTATTACTGGGTCTACTGGAAAATGCGGATATACGGATATGCGGATATCTTATATTGCAAAATTTATACGCCGAAACTTATATTGTTTTGCTTATAAATGCTGATAGAGTCGCCGATGCTCAGCGTTTTTGACAAACTTACAAATGCTCTTGTGTGTATAGGTTTTGCTAAAACAATGCATTTCATTTCATAGTTCGTATATAACTTACACATGAATTAGTAATAAAGAAACATTTATTTTTGCAACTTGTAGAATACCTTTAATTTCAACTTTCTAATGTCATAAATTTTAAAAACGGAAAACAACGGGTATTTGTAGCACCTTGCAAGGCATACATAGATGATAGACCCTCAGTGACGTAATTAGATTAAGCTACTCTAAGTCAAACATTTGTTTCGGTTGTTTCAACGTAAAACAGATGAATATAATATTACCTAATGTCGCCGAAGATGATGTGCGCCATCGATCATCAGCACTGTTACAAACTATTCTATGTCGTTTTTTGTTTTTACTTATAATTATATTACAAACATTTTATTTTGAAGGCAAGATAATACGAAGCAAAATCTTCATCTGTTTTACTTTGAAACAAAGGCAGGACTGAAACAAATGCATATGTTTGATTTAGGGTGGCTCAATGCATTCACGTCGCTGGGGATCTATGTATGCCTTGCAAAAATTATGCTACAAATACACATTCTTTTCCGTTTTTAAAATTTATGACATTAGAAAGTTGAAATTAAAGGTACTCTACAAGTTGCAAAAATAAATGTTTCTTTATTACTAATTTATGCGTGCGTTATATATGAGCTATGAAATGAAATGCATTGTTTTAGCAAAAACCTATACACACAACAACATTTGTAAGTTTGTCAAAAACGCTGAGCATCGGCGACTCTATGAGCATCTATAAGCAAAACAATTTAAGTTTAGGCGTATAAGTTTCGCAATATAAGATATCCGCATATCCATATTTTCCACTAGACCCTATTATTGAGTATTTAATAGACCTAGTTTTATGGTAATGTGTACCACTTTTTGAGAATGAACTAAGGAAATATAGACTTTCTCTGCAATGACTCATTGACTCATCACTTAGACCAGGCGAAAAATCGAAAAAGTTTCATATTTAAAATGAATGAGGCATTCTTTAGTAAAGGTTGGCGATAGGTAGATGCTTATGTAATTTGTAGTGCTGAAACTAAATTTGGCTGTCGCCAACTCTGATTTTGCGTTTAAGGAGGTGTAAATGTCGCTAACCTGATTGGCACGAAAATGACGTCACGCATTATTGTTTTGCGTTGTTCGAAATGTTATTTTATTTTATTTAACAAAGTAATTTCGTACTGTACGTCAAGAAGATTTTAACTTTTTGTGTATGGTTGCTTTAAGAAACTATATTTATGGCGTAATCTAAAATATATTAGGAAACAGCATTGAGCGCTGGCATTGACTGGAGAGCGTCATCGAAAGCTCTGATGATTATATTTTGATTGTTTGACATCGTAAATATATACATCGTAAATGCTACTCCCTTTTCACAAGTAAAGAAAAAATCAATCGCTTGCAGAAAAAGTGTGTCAACAATGATACAACAAGGGCAACGCTTGTTTCCAAGCCATGTAAAACGAGAAGTCGTGTCGATGAAACCAGCTGGGAAGTGGGTGTTTTTTGCCAGTTCGAGAAATAAAAAAAACGACTTTCGTCTGTTATGACATTTAACATGAGCGAACAAATTGGCGAGATCGTGAAATATAACTATAACCTTCGAGTTAGATTAGCAGGTGTGTCTGACCTGATAGCCTCAGAAACGAAGTACCATTGGGCATGTTTTAGCGCATTGAAGACATTGTCTGAAAAAGCAAAACAGGACACAAACGATACTGATTTGGCATTGGTTTGGCTTTGCCAAGAACTGGAGTATGCGGCGGATAAAGGACATGTTATCAATTTCAGTGATGCATGGAACAGGTATATAATAATAATAATTCACTTCAAAAATCTTACATGTATAGCCTTACAATACTATATAAAAAGAGTTGTCTTCAATTTAGTTTCAAATTTGGGCAAAATTTGACTTGCAGGTACGCGTTTCCGCCGAGAAAGAACGCGTCGAAATTCCCGCTTGCTTCGTTAGTAAGAGTCACATTCAAAGATAAACTAATGCATATTATTGGCGATATTGTGGAGTGCGTACAGTCATATGCTACTTCATCCGGTGATGACTTTACATTCACGGAACTATTAAATGATTTCTTCCTCACCCAAGTCAGCACCTTGCCCACAAGAGGAAACAACGTATTAGACCTAATTATCACCAGCCTACCAGATCAGATCGAGAACATTTCGAAACTTAAGCCAATGGACAGTGATTTGTTTACCGATCATGATACAATTGTTTTAAAAACGTCCATAAAAGCAGCCCCTAACTGAACAGAACTGTTTTCGATTACCGCAGAGGGAACATATGGATGGACTACGTTCAGCTTTAGCGATAATTGATTTTTCAAGCATAATCGAACCAGGACAAGATATTAATAACTGTTGGGAACAGTGGAAAAACACATTCCTTAGTGTGGTGAGAGATTACATTCCGACCAAAAAGATCCAAGATCGAAATTCTCCCTTTTGGATTAATGGCAGCATTATTCATAAAATAAGCTAAGGAAGAAAGAAGCAGTGTGACGGAAGTTAAGATCATCACCATCTGACGCTCTTCTTGCTAAATTTAAAAAGCTACGGACAAAAGTTAAGAAAATGGTCCGTGAAAGTCGTGACTAAACAACAAACGGTGAAGTGTCCCAGATATTATGTCAATGGGAAATGCCGCTGAACCTAAACCATCACAACCTTGTACCGTATCTACTCCTATGGCATTTGCCAATCTGTTCAACCGCTACTTCACATCAGTTTTCAACAATGATGATGAGAACTCGGTCAAACGTTCTTCTGTTATGTCATCTTCACCTTCAACGTTGGAACATTTTGACCTCCAACTAACAACAGAAGAAGTTGCAAGAACACTTCTAGCGCTAGACTCAACCAAGGCTACTGGGCCTGACGAAATTCCATCCCGACTTCTAAAAGATACAGCGTGGCAGATTGCACCTTCCCTCACCCAGATTTTCAACAAGTCGTTATGTTTAGGCGAAATACCAGATGAATGGAAATTAGCAAACATTGTTCCGATACACAAGAAAGGCGATAAGAGCCAAGTAGAGAACTATAGACCTATCTCTCCCCTTTCCATAGTGTCAAAAGTACTGAAACGATGTGTCCTCAGAAATATACGCGATCGTCTACAACAATTAATCAATGATAGCCAACACGGCTTTACTCCTGGGAAGTCGTGTACAACTCAGTTATTAGAAATCCTTGACTATATTGGTTCACGTCTGGACAGTGGCAAGCAAACTGATGTAGTCTGTATGGACATGTCCAAGGCATTCGACAAAGTCCATCATAAAGATCTATTAAGCAAATTAAAGAATGTCTATGGCATCTACGGTACACTGCTTTGCTGGTTCGAGTCATATTTGTTAAATCGCAAGCAACGTGTGACTGTGCAAGGAGCTACATCATCTGAGAGACCTGTCCTATCAGGAGTTCCAAAGGGATCAATATTGGGTGTCATGCTGTTTCTACTATACACGAATGACCTGCCGGATGCAATAGAGAACTGCAAGATCGCTAGCTTCGCCGATGACACGAAACTATTTAAGAAGATTGATTCCACTTCCGATGCTATCTCCTTACAAAGTGACTTGAATAGATTGGAAAATTGGTCAGCATCATCAGGCCTTGTCTTCAACCAAGACAAATGCAAATGTCACCGCGTAACAAGAAAAAAGAATCCCATCAAACACGAGTACAAAATCAACAGCAAATCCCTGATAGTCACCGAAAAAGAGAAAGATTTAGGCATATGGATCACGGACACGTTACACTGGTCTTACCATACCCACGATCGCCGTACTAATGCAAACAAGATGCTTGGTTTCCTACGTAGAGCTGCAATGGAAATTAAGCGATGTCAAGATACGCCGCACACTCTACCTGTCAATTGTTCGCTCAACGTTAGGTTACGCCACTCAAGTCTGGTCACCACAATCGATCGACTTAATTACGAGGACAGAGCGAATCCAACGACGAGCTACAAAGTTCGTTTTGAAGTTACCGTTCGTGTGTGCAGAAAGGTACAAAGACAGATTGATCACCTTAAAGTTGCTCCCAATCACCTACTGGCACGAATACCTTGATATTATGTTTTTCTTTAAAGCCATAAACAACTTTGTAAAATCTCGAATGAAGTCCTTCCGCAGCCAATTATCCCATCAAGACTTACCAGAACCACGGTCGACACGAACGTGCTCTCGTTCCATCCTCGCAATGTAAGACGCTGACATACCAACGCTCCTTCTTCATCAGAGTGGTAAGAACTTACAACTCTCTTCCAGAAAGCCTAAGGCAAAAGAATTTATCGCTGGTACGATTTAGATTATTGTTACTGGACTTCTACCACAACGCTACAAAAGCAGTCTACGATGTGGACGATGTTAGAACATGGAGGACTGTTTGCCCAAAATGTAACACATCGCGCAAACTCAAGCAGCCATTAACGTGCTGCTATTAGTAACATGTTCAGTAAACGGTTTCAATTTATATGTTATTTATGTTTTTTTCCATACACAAAGGGCCCACAGTAATGGGCTTCAAGCTGTTGTGGTGTCCCCGCCTTTCTGTTGTTGTTGTTTTTGTTCATGTTACCTTTGTTCAACCTCGAAACGTAAGGCTTGTCCACCTTCTATGTGTGGTCTACATACAGTATATGCAAGGTTTTTAAATAAATTTTTTCCAAATTTTGGCTCTAAATTTAAGCCACAAATGATGACGAGTTTCTAGACGTTTGCGCTTTGGGGTTGAACAGAAATGGTTGTGTACATGTTGTTTGTGTAATTATAGGCGAAGCTAAATAAATGAATAAATAAATAAATAAATATGAGAGAGGGCCATCTGATCGACACATCTTACTTATTCCCAAACAGTTCGCTAACATGGCTTAGTCTCAAGATCTGCAGCAGACGACCTGCTTATAATATCTACGTACGAGATCAAGGACGACATTTTTCTTTCTCTAGTGCACGTTGCTTTTAAAATCCGTTCTAATCTAAAAAACAAGCCAGGCTTCGAAGGACTAAATATTAATGCTATGGATGCCCAGGAATGTGTCCCAAAGAGCCTGTACATGTTTTTACAGCTATTATTTGGCGGTGAACGTCTTCTTGAAGGGCAAACACCTGACGAGGAAACGGGGTTGGGTTGCAATATTTTTTCTGTTGCTCAAGATATCGTTTATGGAGTGAGTAGCGGAAAGGAATGGACACCTAAGCATATCGGGCTCGGGTGCACTTTGGATCAAGTCACAAGGTCAAAAGATCTTGTTAATCTTTTTAACAAGGCCGGCTATGTCTTAAGTTATGACCAGATTTTGACTGGATGTGGCTGGCAACGGGTTTGGCTGGAAGCGTTTTAAAATCTCTAGATCCAGATACAGGCACTATAGTTCCACCTTATCTAAGTCCGGGAAATTTTATCCATTTCTCAGCTGATAGCATTGATATACTAGATAAAACACTTGACGGTAAAAACACGTTTCATACCACACAAAAATAGAGACCTTACGATTAGGTGACGGCGACGGCAACGCAACGCTAAAACGCAAAAAATAATTAACTGCGTGTGCGCGTAATAAAATATGCACGTCGCCTGATTTTAAGACGACGCCGCTTCAGCCATTTTAACGTTGTCAGAAAACGTGAGGATGATGTCAAGTGAAAAAAGGTAAATATTTAGAAAATACATTAAGGTTTCGTTAATTGTTGTGTTTTTAAAAAATGTAAAGATAAATGCAATTACAGAATGGCGTTTTACGAAGAGATTACGCCAAGAATTTCATAAAATATACATTTTATTTACATGTTTATATGTGATGAATATTTAAATTAGACTACATCGCAGGCATTGCGGAAGATCGATAAGTAGGGGGGCTTATGTTCATATACTCGTGTTTACAAACCGTAACAACAATCGAATTCAAAAGAAATTAATTTTGCAGCCCACGAATATATGAACATTAGCCCCCCCCCCTTGTCGATCTTCCGCGACCATTGCATCGAAACTATTGTACGCCCAAAGTGATCTATAGGAATGATTAAATTATATGTATCTTTACAAGACTTGATATAAGCATTGATATTCATGATGATCTATGCAAGTTTGTAGTTAAAATTGCAGAAGTTGATAATTTTTAAAAAATGATTATTTATATATTTTTGAATATATCTTATATTCTATTTAGCAACAAGCATATGAAATGGACAGAACCCCATGACATATATTTTCTGAGGGAAATGATGCTTTGCCAGCCGTGGGAACACAAGAAAGGTAGCACTGAAAGAGGGGAAACTTGGGCCAGACTTGCTGCAAACTTGAGCAAATGCTCTAAACTTGTATTCCATGTCACACAGAGATCTCTGAGAGAACGATACCTTCTTTTGGAAAGAAAGCATAAGAAGAAAGTTTTTGATGAAGAAAACGCATCTGGTATATCCCCTGAGGACACAGAAATTGACCAACTCATGAATGAAATAGTCGATTTGTTTGAAGAGTCAGATCAAGTTGAAAAAGAAAAGAAAAAGAAATTGGAAGAGGAGGCTGCAGATATAGAAGAAATGAGAAAAGCTTCTCTTGAATCATTTAGAGAGACTAAAGAGAGGAAACGACAAGGGTCACCTTCCAAGAAAAAGACAAGAACAAGTGGAGCAAGTGCAATAAGTTTTATTAGAGAAAAAGTGGCAATTGAAGGAGAACAAAAGGAGTCAGAATTACAGTTAAAGAGAGAAGAAATGGAATGGAAAAAAGAAGAAAAAAAGATGGGAATGGTGTTAAAGGAAAAGGAGATAGAAATGCGAAAGGAAGAACATAAGGAAAGAGTTGAACAGCAGGAAGAAGCTATAAGAATGCAAGAGCAAACTCTTCAACAAATGCACAGTATGAACATGGCCATGTTACAACAGCAACAGCAGCAAACACAGGTACTCTTGACTTTGCTACATAAATTTGCTGATAAATAGATTTCTTCCAGCGAAGTTTGAACCAAAGTTATACAGTACGAGGAACATGTTATTTTTATAAAAATAGTATGATACACATGTTATTGTATCACTAGAACATAGTTTAAGTTTTTTTATTTACATTTAACTCCGAACTGTTGAACATAGGATTGAAGTATGGTGATAAAATTATCTTGTGAAAAGTCATGAGACTAGTAAAGTAAAATACTCCTACAACTATTTGTTGTGCCACCTTGTAATTAGTGTTCTATCTATGTTCCCCCTTGCTGTGAAAAAGGATCCTAGTATTGTCTTGTCACATGACATCCTAGATTTTTGGGTAAAACTGAGTATTTGTAGAAATGATTGACAACATAGATAGAAGACTATGTACACTATTATTGAAAATATTCTTCAATTGTTGGTGGGTTTACATTAAAAAATTTTGAAGTTGTTGAACCATACAGTATTGCTCTTGCATTGTGAAGTAATGAGCATGTGATGTACATTTTCCCAACTGCACTTAAATGAATTTTCAGATTCTTCTTAAAATCTAAGAACTTAAAATAATTGATTATATCGCCAAAAATCCATTCAACAGATACCCTAACTTGACTCATTGATTTATTCCATGCCTTTTCAAGATCAGATAAATTTGCTCCTCGAAATGGGCCTTGAATTTGTTGTCTGATAGGATACGCAGGATCGCCATAGATGCAAAGTGTGTTGTCATTTGTGTCAAAAGAATGAATTTGGAGTTGCTGAAGAATTTGTGACTTTGCCAACATTGCACTGTCATGGCGCTTTCCCTCTATAGGTCCAAATAGATTGGCAATTAGTCCATTTGGAGCTACAATTGACTGGAGCTTTAAAGAATGTACTTTCTTATGTCCATTGTATACTAGTCTTTGAAATCTTTTAGGTCTTGATAGTGCCCGGACTGTGCCATCTATGAACCCCCAACAGTTATTAAGGGCAGCTCCTTTTAAGTGAATGGCTTCTGCATAATTTTCCAAATGCTGATTGTCCAACCAGGGTTGATCAAAGTTGGTAAACAAGTGATTCCAGTTCAGGTATATGATATCCATCATTTTATTTGCAATCATACAAAGCTGAGGTTCTGGTCTTGCAAATAGTGGAATAAGATCAACATACCTGCATGGATATGCAAAGCGCTTCAAAAAAACACACATAGCTTCAACAGCGTTGACTTTGAGACCATTGTAGCAAATCAACTCAGGAGGTACACGAAGGAATTCAATTAAATTGTAAATATCATTTTCATAAAATCGGAATTCTGCCTTGCATTCATCATCATTCATTTCACTAAGATTGAAATCCTCATAAGTAAAATAAGGAATGTCAGCATTTTTTGGTTTGCTTGCATCATAAAGAACAACATATTCTAAATCATCAATAATATTGAAAGCGTAAGATAACGATATAGCTTCACGCAGTTTTGGCATAACATAAAGTTTATATAATAATCTTGTATAGTAGAAAATACACGTTCACGTTCTGACAAGCAATCGTAAGGTTAAATTTTAGCGGGAAACGGGAACGTCAACCGCGCGATCGTTCCAGTCCCTAGGCGTTGACGTTGCCGTCGCCGTCGCCTAATCGTGAGGTCTCTAATAACAGCATGGCAACGTGGTTCTATAAGAATGTATCTTTTCTGGGCGTTGTTGGACTATCAAACAAACGAAGCCTGGATATGTTTCTGAACCGATGGACAGAGTTGAGACAATCCACCCATACGACCTTCATGTAATATGACACTCCAATCGTCATATGTTCGGACAAACATTGGGCGATTTATGTATAGATACTATTACACGAAGGCATAACTAGCGAACAAAGTTTGGTTTTTTCCCCGTTTTTACGGTAGAAACTGGAGAAATTGTTGAAATTTATGACTTTAACCTATTCAAACGAGCAAAAAAAGGTTTAAAAATTTTGTCTAACCGTGGATTATTGTGTTTGATTATTGTTGTCGTGTCCGAGTCTACTATGTCTATGGTTAAGAGATGTGCTTGGCGTACACGTAAAACTGACTCGCGCTAAACTGAAAGGTTGATAAAGGATGGAAAAGTTATAAATTTTCATCCTTTTCCTTCCGAGAAAAAATTCAAAGAACGTAGGGAATTGTGGATTCGTTCTTGTAGCCGGGCAGATGACTTTAAATGTACGAAGAATAGCTATATGTGCAGCTTGCATTTTGTGGGAGAAAAAGAGCTGACCGACACCATGGTAGACTGTTTACATGTATACATGACCTTAAGATGACCTAACGAGTACGACACATAACTTTACATTCGCTCAAATGCACAATGTATAATAATGCTAAATAATGCTTCAAAGCGTATTTTTTGAGCAGTGTATTTGTTGTTGACGTCATTATGATGACTAAGTAGTGACGTCATTTTCCCAATGAAAAACGCAAAATCAGTGCTAGCGACAAGTCGATTCAAATACAGCAGGTAAAATTACATAAAAAAGTGGTTGTCGCCAACTTTTACGAAGAAATGCCTCATTACCTGGGGTATTTTGAAACATCACCTGTTCTAACTTATGACTTGTTGATTCATAAACAGGCATCCTCCATGAGGCAAATTATCAATTGGTGCATTACTCATAGCTACATTATAATGATGATGCAATACTTTAATATTACACAGCTACATTCAATTAATTTTAAAATAATCAAGTCACTCTTAGTAGATGAAAAACTTAGTTTGGAGTCTGAATCACATAGGTAGGTATCTTACTGCCGTTTAGAATATGCCTCATATCATCTATTTGGTTCTCTACTGGCTTGCTGGAAGTATCTCTGCATCTTCCCATATCAGTTCGAAATCTTACAAATTTTGCAACACATAACTGAATTAATTCGCCCAGATGGCAAACAAAGTTTCGGCTCGTAAAGCTTTACTAGACCGAGCATACATGTCTTGAAGTGCATCTTTGTTATATGTGTCTCAATTTTTTAAGCTTTGATAAAATCGGTTTAACCGATAGCCGATTTTTTTTCATCACTCGTACCCGATACCGATACCGATACCGATTTTTAATGACGTCATAATCTTATCAGCTGATCAAATCAAGGTGACGTCACTCATTTTGATTTGAATTTTAGATTATGTTTTAGGCGATATTGGACACAAAAAAATTTTTATAGTTCAAGTAAATTAAAACTGTAGTATGTTAACGATGTCTACTTTTAGTCTACTACACGAGAAAAATAATTTCGCTTCGCAATTTTTTGTTATCATTGAAGGATTACTGAATGGTTTTCCGTGCAGGATAGCGTGATCCATGCACGCGGGATGTTGCAAGATTTTCAGAAAGCGTAAAAATGCACGAGCCGCAGGCGAGTGTATTTTTACGCTTTCCGAAAATCGAGCAACATCCCAAGTGCATGGAACACGCTATCCTGCCAGCCTCGTCCCCAGGCCCAACCGTTACCGTTGCATGCCGTTGCGTGGGTATTGCGTGGAAAACACAGTCGGAAACGCGCGGTCGGGTCTGGCAGAAAATGCAGAAAAAAGTGTATGATTCAACGAAAAAGTGATAAGATAGTATTTTATTAAACTTGGTAGTTGCTGCTCCACGCATTCCGCCATCTTGAATTCATTTTCTGCCAGGCGCTTTCGCTCCCTTCCCCCCTATTTTCTCCTCGCGTGTTTCACGATATTAAATCTATATATACAATCTGATACACTTTTCCTGATTAGAAAATTAGAAAGCGCCTGGGAACGAGGCTACTATCCTGCACGGAAAACCATTTAGTAATTGTTTTATAAAATAACTACAATAAAACAACGGTTAACACTTTTTAAACCATTGATGAAGTACGCAATTATCCCAAGAATCGTCAACTTTAGCTTTGTTGGCATTCGACCGTACGCTACAATTTACACAATTTTAAAACTTTTCGCATAACTTTTTTGTTTTGTGTTCTTTTGCTCTAAAACATGGTGAAAATATAGTATTTTAACAGAGACAGAGACTGGTACTAAATCGAAGAGGAGATGTTGTTAAAAACCGATGTTATTAACGGCCAAAAGTGGCAGATATATATGCTAGTTTCATTTTGTAATTTTGTATTTTTTCGTAAACAAAAAACTAAAAACGTATCGGCATTTGAAGAGCAGTATGTGTGTAAGAAAGCATAGCAGGGAAATAAAATTTAGTACTTTATGGGCACTATTGTATGCTGATTCGAACGGTTGTACTTTTATCGCTACAGCATAAACTGAAACAAAAATATGCGAGTGCCAAAAATCGTATTTCAGTTAAATTTATAACGTAAACAAAACAAAAATACAAGTATGCAAGACATTATAGAAGTTTGACAGCATAAATTTATAGTTTCTGTACTCTGTGCTTTAGTATTTGACTTTATCTTTATTCTCCGCTAATTTCAGAAGTTGAAATGGTTTTTTGTTGGCAATTCTAAGCCCGTAACAAGCTCGCAAAATGCGAAGCGATGTCAACTTTCAAATTTCCCGTGCAGGATTGTCTCATCCCGCACGGGTATTGACCAATCAGATTGCGTGTTTTACTGTAGTTATTATATAATAGCTATTACTAGCTGATTTAACTACAATATTATACCTCAAATTCAAATTGTCCAATCAAAATATCGTATTTCTACTACGTGACGAGGTGATTTCTCACTGTATCTCACTTTTAAAGTGAGATACAGTAAATATCTCACGCTGCCATGGGAACGCTTGTACACGCAAGAACAGATTGGCCAGTTTTCGTAAACAAAAATGGCGGAATGTGCGAAAAGTTTGATGAACTTCACGAAGAATTATAAAGTATTTTGGAGGACAAGGACGTTGAAAACACAAATATTTAAAAAATTAAAAGGAATTTTTGTACTTCTCGTTATAAAAATAAACAAAGAACTGGCTATTTTGTATTTCAGAGCATCGTATTCACGAAGGTATGTTCAACTTAAAGAACTTAAAAGTTTATTCTTACGGAAGTTTTTTATTTTCGGTATAATATATCATTTATAGACCCTCCGCTCGGGGGATTCAGTGAAATATTTTCTTCAGTGATATCATCACCTCAAGAAATATTTCACTGAATCCCCCTCGCTCCGGGTATATAAATGATAAAAAATCATTGGTAAAAAATATTGGTATATTTGCAAACACAATTTCGCGACAACGAATCATAATAGAAATACGAAATATCTTGAATTTGTAGCTCAGAGCGTTGCCTAGGGAGTGAAAGAGAATAATCGTATTTCAATTAATAAAATTAATGAATATATGACATGCATCCGCAAAAGAATGCTGATGAAACGCGACATTTGCTTAGGGTAAAGTCATGGTTTTACCCTGAGTCCCTAGCAGATACAAAATATCTGTATTTCCACGCGCGATGCATATAATTTGTACAGCGTGAATTTTTTCAACTATCGGTTTCACGCAATCAGTAAATATGTACAAAACTACCGATACCGATTGTCTACCGATATGGCAAATATCGGCCCGATACCGATACCGATTATCGGTCAATCACTGGAAAAAAAATTATCAAGTCATACAGTTGGTCAGGAGTAACAGATAAGTTTGGGAGGGTAAAGATGTACTTTGAAGAGTTTGCTACTGTGGAGCACTTAGTGTGCTTTCTCCCACTTTGTATATTGGCCTGAATTTTTGAAATTTTGCAAAGTGCAATGAAATCGCTTCAATCCTACTGGAAATGATCAAATCAGGACATTTATTCAGTTATCTTATTGCTCTTTCAGAATCCGCTTCGTTTTACTTATCTGAGTAAACCACATCTTTCATTTTACGTTGAAATCATGCAAAATTATTCAAACGTCACCGAATCGAGTCACTCTGGTGTAACAGGTAAATTTAAGAGGGTAAGGATGTACTTTGGAGAGTGTGCTACTGTTGAGCACTTTTTGACTTTCTGCCACTAGTTAAATCTGCCTGAATTTTTGAAGTTTTAAAAAGTGCGACGAAATTGCCTCAAACTTAGTAGAAATCATCAAATCAGTCATCGTATAACAAAAAACTATGTTCGGACGTTTATCCGGCAATCTTGTTGCTTAATAAACCACTTTTATCTGCTACATGCATTACAGTTATGCTTCAGCTTGCCCATGATTTTACCCATTTGGCCTCCCAATGGCTCTGAAACTTGGTGTAAATGACCAACTCGCGCATTGTTTGTGCAAAAAGCTAGCTTTGAGTTATATAAATGCATTATAGTTATGTTTCAGCTTGTCCATAATTTTACCCATTTGGCCCCCCAATGGCTCTTTCTATGTGCTACCTGTCTTGATTCAGAACCTTTGCATTTTGCATCGAAATCAGTTGAAATTTTGCATGCATCTCTGTACCACTGGTCTCTTATGAATAGACTAACTTTGGACTTGTCTCGTTATGGTTGGAAAAGATAAGTGGGACACACAAGTTGTTGTAACTTTCCTCATTTTTACTTGTACCTGAAATTTCGAAATTGTGGAAACTCTGACAAAATTTTTAAAAACTTTGCAAAATGACCAAATGACACAATCTTTATGAAAAAACTTACTTCTGAGTTCTGGAAATGCAGTATAGTTATGTTCCACTTTGCCCATAGTTTTATCCTTTTGGCCTTCTAATACCTTTCACTGTGCTAACTCCCTTGATTGAGAACTTTAGCTCTTTGTACAGATTCCAAACCTCTGCATTTTGCATCGAAATCAGTTGAAATATTGCATGCATCACTGTACCACTGGTCTTTTAAGAATAAACTAACTTTGAACTTGTTTCGTTAAAGTGCATATGGCATAATCACTATTCTTTTCCCAAAAATCCGCCATAACAACACGATTCGAATGCTGTATACCATTCTTCGAACGGATAAATACTTCCAGAGATATTTGGCTTCAAACACGCCAAAAATTGGGTTTTTGAAATTATGGCCGGGAGAAAAGAGGCTGGGTCGAATTAGCTCTGTGACGTCAAACCGGGAACACGTCTCAATACTGCATATAAAAACAATACAAAAATATTGTCATATGCGAAGCAAAAATAGCCAAAAATAATTACTTTTGGGGGATTGTTTGTATATGAACTTGTACATTCAAGGCGACTGAAAACTCATCATTGTATCTTGGAAACTGAAGGAAACAGCTGAAATTGAGAGAATTGAGTCAAACGCAACGTTGGCATTAGTTAGGCGTCGTGTGTCACATAACGCGTCTGTTTACAAAGGAATTCTTCGCCTTGAAGCTGTAAAAGCACCGGACAAGGTGATATACAGGCATGAATACATAGAACACAAGGATATTGAATCGCTAGCTGAGTAGACGCGTGAAAAAGTCGCAAGCACTGGTATTTTCGTCGTTGATGTAGTTACCATAAAGACCATACTTCTTATGTTGTTTGCAGTATTTGTACACACATCATCCTACCCATATAAATCTAGACGCAAAGCTTTATCAAATTGCCACATTGGATGCTGAATACGTGCATGTATGTAATACTTTATTATCATGACTGCGTGAGGTATAGAAAGACATTGAAAAGTATACTGTCGGGCCATATTAGGCTTCTACAACCACCTTATTTACGAGTATAGTAATAAACCTAAACCTAAAGGTAAAAAATATTGAGAAACACTACAGTTAGATTAAGCAGCTGCACAATGATGCATGTGATACAGGAAAATAAAAAGCTCATCTAAATGCTGACATTTACTCTACTCTCAAAATTTGCTATATATAGAGAGAGATACAGTGATAAATAATATATCCAATGTATAAAACACATAAAGATTCATTGTTGCAAGCGTTCGAATTTAATTTACCCATCGCAGACTGCAGACTGCATGCCAGTCAAAAGCTTGTGAGAAATGAATATTTTAACCTGACAACGTTTACACGATTAGCAGAAGTATGTATCCCAAATATTTGTGGTCATTAACATAAGCACAGTCAACATTGTTATGATACTTGCGCCATTTAACTTTTTCATGCGCCTACTCAGCTAGCGATTTAATATCCTTGTGTTCTGTGTATTCATGCCTGTATATCATCTTGTCCAATGTGCTTTTGCAGCTTTAAAGCGAAGAATTCCCTTTGTAAACAGACGCGTTATGTGACACATGACGCCTAACTAATGCTAACGTTGCATTTGACTCAAATCTCTCAATTTGAGCTATTTTCTTCAGTTTCCAAGGTACAATGATGGGTTCTCAGTCGCCTTGAATGTACAAGTTCATATACAAACAAATATCCCCCAAAAGTAATTATTTTTGGCTATTTTTTGCTTCGCATATGACAATATTTTTGTATTGTTTTTATATGCAGTATTGAGACGTGTTCCCGGTTTGACGTCACAGAGCTAATTCGACCCAGCCTCTTTTCTCCCGGCCATGATTTCAAAAGCTCAACTTTGAACCCAAATATCTCTGGACGTATTTATCTGTTCAAAGAATGGTATATTTCATTCGAATCGTCTTGTCACGGTAAATTTTTGAAAAAAAATTGGTGATTATGACATATGCACTTTAAATTTGGAAAAGTTTAGTGGGCATACCTCTTGTTGCAAATTTTTTCCTCATTATTAATTGTTCCGGAATAGCACCTGAAATTTTGAATATGTGGAAATTGTGATATATTCTTTGACACTTGCCGCAAATGACCAAATGACGCATTGTTAGTGAAAACACTTTGTTTGGAATTCTGGAAATGCATTATGGTTATGTTTCAGCTTGCCCATCATTTTACGCGTTTTGCCTCCCAATGCATCTTTCTATATGCTACCTGTCTTGATTCAGAACCTTTGCATTTTTCATCGAAATCCATTGAAATTTTGCATGCATCACTGTGCCACTGGCCTCTTTAGAATAAGCTAGCATTCGGCTTGTCTCGGTATATTTGGAAAAGCTTAGTGAGAGATATCTCTTGTTGTAACTTTTTTCTGATGGCCAATTGTACTTCATAATCGTCGACTCAATATAACAATGTAAATGCCCTTTATTTCTTCTTCACAATAGCGAATTTACAGTTAATAATAAATAACTTTAACTCAAAACGAGGTTGCCCCTGCACATACCCGGCGACTCCCCCTTGACCACGTTGCCTTTTTTCTTCGCTCACTATGGCGACCAATAGTCAAAACTGCGATGAGGCTATTTGCTTATCGGAAGTGGAGACGAATCCGAAGACATCACAAGGTAATCCCACTACATCGTTATTGCCTAATAGTAGTTCCACTATTGAGATGATTTCAAAAGCTGCTCAAAACCAACTTTCGGCGATATTGCCGAATATGATTAACGAGATCACTAAGTCAACTCATATCGAGAGAGATCAAAATGAGTTATCTCACAATGCCCGATTAGCCACCGGGTCAACACAAGTCTTAAACAAAAGAACACACTCCCGGTTAGCCGCCGGGTCAACACAAGGCGCTATTGAACAAATTGAACGGTCTAGTGACGATGAGGTACAAGAGATAACCAACGAAGGGGAAAGAGAACCTCCGTTAAAGAAAGCCAACATGTCCTTGTCTGGCGATTTTAGTGATATTGACGAGGTTACCGCGTCGCCGGGACGCTGGGCAGCTTCAGAAGAACTTTCTAGTCTTCTAAATGTGTTATTCATCAATAAGAATTTATCATCATATGAACGAAAGCAAATTACGTAGGAATTCCCTCGTCCTGATGTTCATTCCGTATATACGCCTGTTCTTGACAATTATTTGAGCTCGCTGATTACGGGAGCTAAAGGTGTAGATAAAGAGTTCAAGAGACTACAAGATCAGATCTTGGATGTTGTTGGCCCAATAGCGACGGCCTTGAAACATGTTTCATTATTACAAAAATCACTGCAAGAAGGTACAGAGTCTATCAGTGTAACTTCTAGCGACGTTAATGGCCCATGTCTGACGACGGCCTTATGTTTACTGGGTAGTCTTAATTCCCAGTTATCACTCGAACGCAGAAAACAAATATTGGAGAAGCTTAATGCCTTAATCCAAAACTGACTTCATTTGCCAATGAGTCTTTGCCAGATGCAGGCAAGTTGTTGTTTGGTCCTTCCTTTGAAGAAAAGATCAAACAATGAAATGAAACAGCAAAAATTATCTCAGCTGCCTCGGCTAGGAAACCAACACAGCAGTTTTTTCGAAGAGGGGCCTCCTCCAATGACCGGCCATGGCGGGGTCGAGGCAGATGAAGATTTCAAAGTCTCCAATCACAATCAAACCAAAATCCTCAATGACTGGGCTGCACAGTCAGGAAACAGGTATGTGCAAAGTTCAAACCAGTTTAGCACAACCCCAGTGGCGGATCCAGGGTAAGTCGAAATAAATTATAGCAGCTCAATTTTAAATTCAAAATAACTTTATAACAATGTAATAGGTTATGAATTTCAAAAGAATAAAGTCTAACCAATAAAGTTGCTTTGAAGGTATTTTAAAATGTAAATATATCCTAGAATGAGCTGTGATAATTCACTTTGACTTACGCTAGATCCGCCACTGAACTCTCCCCCAATACAGTGTGGGAACCAGATGCCCCTAGCAGGCCGTCTGAAACATTTTGTGACAAATTGGGAGTTAGTTACCAAAGACCCGTGGGTGCTCAGTGCAATTTCGGGTCATCAGATTTGTTTCACAGAACACCCTTACCAAAATACCCAACCAAATATGACATTTTCGGTCAAGGATCAAGAATTAATAAACATAGAGCTGGAAGACTTGATACAAAAACAAGCAATTCGGTCTGTACCATCAAATCAGGGTACAGGCTTCGTCAGCACAATTTTTGTGATCCCCGAAGAAGGTGGGGGGCAAAGACCAGTGTTCAACCTGAAGCATTTAAATCAGTTTGTCAGGTACGACCATTTCAAAATGGAGGGCATTCATATGCTGAGAGACCTCCTGAAGCCAAACGATTTTTTAGCAAAAATCGATCTAAAGGATGCTTATTTTGCGATGCCAATATGGAAGAATCACCAAAAGTTTCTTCGGTTTATTTGGCAAGACACCCAATGGAAATTTCTGTATCTACCGTTTGGCTTTGCCAGCACACCACGCGTCTTTACAAAAATCCTAAAACCAGTAGTGAGTTTGTTACGAAAACAGGGCATTCGGTTAATTATTTATCTAGACGATATATTGTTAATGGCTCCTACAGCCGAAGAACTAACTCAGCACATACCACTGACTGTATCTCTCCTAGAACTGTTGGGGTTTGTAATAAATTACACAAAGTCTCAACTGAGTCCAGTGCAATCAATAGAATTTCTGGGTTTTATTGTAAATTCAGTCACTTTTCAAATCAGCCGCAAAAGACAAGGTAAAAAGTATCAAACGAGAATGTTCAAAAGTTTTAGCAAATCAATCGATAACAGTCCGAGAGTTAGTAAGGCTACTAGGCAAACTAAGTGCCTCAATTCAAGCAGTATTCCCTGCACCGCTGCATTATCGATATCTCCAAGCAGTCAAAAAAAAGCTTGGCTAATCAAGGGAGCTTCGAAGCCCCAGTAATTTGGTCACCAGCAGCTCTAGAAGAACTGAATTGGTGGCGAGATCATCTAGCAGCATGGAATGGGAAAGCTCTATTGAGAGAGCCTCCCACCTTGATAATCGAAACAGATGCATCAACTATGGGCTGGGGAGCTTGATGCGGACAAGTTCCAACCCGAGGCCTCTGGTCTCAAACAGAAAGACTGCTGCACATAAATTGTTTAGAACTCCTGGCAGGGGGGTTTGCCCTCAAGCCCTTTTTAAAAAGCAAGTGCGATATTCATGTGCTATATTGCTGATGGACAACACATCGGCCACCAGTTACATAAACAAAATGGGGGGCTCAACTTCACTAGTCTTATCCAGCCTCGCCTTCGATCTTTGGCAATGGTGCCTCGAAAGATCAATCACAGTCACGGCACAGCATTTACCAGGGTGTCTAAATGTCACTGGAGATTACGAATCCCTGGCAAATCAAGATTCCAGCGATTGGCAACTGGATTTATCAGTGTTTCAACAACTGAACAAAAAATGGGCGCCCTTCGTAATCGATCTGTTTGCAACAAGACTGACTGCACAACTGCCAAGATTTGTGAGTTGGAAACCAGATCCAGTGGCGGAGGCAGTGGATGCTTTCACACTGGATTGGAGCCAATTCACAGCGTATGCATTCCCTCCATTTGCACCAATAGGGTACTGTCTACGGCAGATACAGCAACAGTCAGTCTCAAAAATAACCATAGTGACACCAGTTTGGGAAACCCAACCTTGGTATCCACTATTACTAGGAATGATCATAGATACTCCAGTGCTCCTCCCAGTATACCCAGGGTTACTGAGACAAGAGGACAAGCTACAACCCTAGATCACCTGCAGTTAGCCGCATGGCATGTCTCAGGACAACTTTCCAAGGTGCTTCAATATCACAGCCAGCTCAAAAACGTCTGTTGGCAGCATGGAGATCCAGGACGGAAAAAACTTACTCTTCCGCCTGGGGAAAGTGGACTAGCTGGTGTGGTGAACAACAAGTCAATCCTCTTTCAGCCTCTCTCGAGTCAATTTTGAATTTTCTAGCAACACGATTTGATTTGGGGAGAGAGTATCGTTCACTGAATGTGTATCGTTTAGCCATATCAGCTACACATCCAAGAATTCAAGGTTTCAATGTTGGACAACATCCCTTAGTGGTGCAGTTGCTTAAAGGAATTCACAACTCCCGGCCTCCCATGCCCAGGAATATCAATACATGGGATGTGGAAAAGGTGACACAGTATTTGGCTAGCCTTGGGCCAAATGAGCAGTTAACATTGAAGCAGCTCAGTAAGAAGCTGGTTGTGTTGCTGGCTCTTTCATCAGCAGAAAGGGGTTCAGAATTAACTGCACATGATTTGCGATATAGACGTTTTCATCCAGAAGGTGTATCGTTCAATTTTCCCGAACTTACAAAAGGTGTTCGAGTGGGAAAACCTCTAAAAACTTCCTTCCATGCAAGTTTTCCACTGAATGAATTACTTTGTCCTTGTTTATGTCTTAAAGAGTATGAAAAACGAACCAAGCCGTTCCGTCAGAGTTCCGAAACAAAGCCGAATAAGCTATTCCTTTCGGTAAACAGACCCCATAAACCAATAGATTCAGGTACGCTATCACACTGGGTAAAGGATTGCTTGGTAGAAGCGGGAATTGATAGTAATGCCTTTAAGGCGCATTCAACAAGGAGTGCCGCTACTTCTGGAGCCGTAAAAGCTGGTATTTCTATTTCGGAAATAATTAGGCTGGAGGACTGGACTAAGGAATCTACTTTCAAAAAATTCTATTACTACCCAGTATGGGATGCCACTGAGGGGCGCGCAATACTAAATGTATCAGGATAATTTTACGCTTTAAAGTTACATTGTTATATTGAGTCGACGATTATGAAGTACAACTGGAGATTATGCACAGTATACGCATAATTGTACGAAATAAGAAGAGACGAACAATGTGCTTCCCACCCGCCATCATCCCATGTTTGTAGTTCTAGTTTGTATTTTGGTTCTTTATTATTTTCTTTTATAGATATTTAGTACATGGTTATTAAAGATGATTCTTTCGTGTTATTGCTCACTTGAAAAAAGGCAACGTGGTCAAGGGGGAGTCGCCGGATATGTGCAGGGGTAACCTCGTTTTGAGTTAAAGTTATTTATTTGATATTAAGTGTAAATTCGCTATTGTGAAGAAGAAATAAAAAGCATTTACATTGTTATATCTCGTACGTCTCCTCCTATTTCGTACAATTATGCTTATACTGCAGGCTGCAAGCAGCCTTTGCATAATCTCCAATTGTTCCAGAATTGTACATGAAATTTTGAATATCTGGAAATTGTGATGGATTCATTGAAACTTGGTGAAATTACCAAATGAAGCATTGTTTGTGAAAAAAACTTAGTTTTGCGTTCTGAAAATGCATTACAGTTATGTTTCAGCTTGCCCATGATTTTTACGCATTTGGCCTCCCAATGGCCCTTTTTATGTGCCAACTGTCTTGATTCAAAACCTTTGCATTTTGCATCGAAATCAGTTGAAATTATGCATGCATCACTGTACCACTGGGCTTTTAAGAATAAGCCAACTTTTGTTTTGTCTCGGTATATTTGGAAAACGTTAGTGAGAGATATCGCTTGTTGTTACTTTTTCTGATTGTCAATTGTTCCAGAATTGTACCTGAAATTTTGAATTCGTGGAAATTGTGATGGAATTCATTGAAACATGGTGAAATTACCAAATGATGCATTGTTTTTGAAAAAGTTTATTTTGGAGTTCCGGAAATGCATTATAGGTATCTTTCAGCTTGCCCATGATTTTACCCATTGGGCTCCCAATGGCTCTTTTTATGTGCTACCTCTCTTGATTCAGAAGCTTTGCTTTTTGCAACGAAATCAGTTGAAATTTTGCATGCATCTCTGTACCACTGGTCTCTTATGAATAAACTAACATTGGACTTGTCTTGTTATGGTTGAAAAAGCTTAGTGGGACACACAAGTTGTAATTTTTTTAAAAAACCAATACCAGCCGACAAAACATAATCCGAAGATTAGCATCTTGAAACCCAAAATATGAGTTAAGCAAGAAAATTGAGTAAGTAATATTTCGATTTTATTACAAAATCATCATCAGACTAACTACAGTTACAATATATACTAGGTCTTATATACAAGTTGGCATGCCATGATGACATCATAGAAACGGAAGCATCAAACAAAACCACGACATGTGCAGTGAGAAGTATGATAAAATGTAGGTGTGTGGATTAAGAGCAAAGATTTAGTTCTTTGCTAGCTTTGAGACCAGTGTTTAAACTGGGTGAATGGTACTTGATTTATATAGCTTCAAGCAACAAGAGAAAATTAGGTGTGCGAGAATTAGTGGTGTGCAGAATACGAGAGTTGTCAATTATTAAATTTGAAATAGAAGCGAAAATGTTATTGTATTCGTCAGTTGGGTTGTAAAGTTTGTCAAAAGCAATGTGTAGGTTAACAATGTATTGCATATGTTGGCAGTTGTGGAAATGTTGCCCTATACTAAAAAAAACTAGAAAAGTACAGATACGGGCCAATACACGCATTTTTCTAGTTTCGAACCATTTTTTGGCAAAATTGCGTGGGTTAAATCTTTCTTTCACCGTGCGTCAAAATTATGTAAAACCAGTCAACTATTTGAAAACCAAATTCGAAAACTAAAAATGTTTATGTCTTGGAACGGCTTTCCTCGTGCGGTCAGAAATTTGTTGATTTCTAAACTTAAGAACAAATTTTCTACCAATCAATCACGCACAAACTTTTTCAGCGAAAACGACACTAGACCTAAGGTTTGGGTACGCCTTCCATACCTTGGTAAACAAGGTGAAACGCTTGTGAAAAATTGTCTTAAGAAAATACAAAGATGTCTAACTGTTCCTGTTAATTTCATTGTTATTTACGACACCAAAAAGTTTTCCTATTTCCTTTCCAACGAAGACAAAATTCCTAATCTTTCTAAATCTAATGTTGTTTATGAAGTGAAATGTCCTGGCATATTGGGAAAACTGAAAAGTGTTTACAGTGGCGGCTTTCCAAGCATATCAATCCGGCTAAAAGTGCTATATTTCCACAACTGCCAACATGTGCAATACATTGTTAACCTACACTTTGCTTTTTGACAAACTTTACAACCCAACTGACGAATACAATAACACTTCCGCACTGATATTTTGGGTTTCAAGATGCTAATCTTCGGATTATGTTTTGTATTATATTTTTTGTAATTTTTTTCTTCATTGTTAATTGTACCTGAAATTTTAAAATTGTAAAAACTTTGACGAAATTCTTAAAAACTTGGCAGAAATGACCAAATAATGAGACATTCTTTATGAAAAAACTTACTTCTGAGTTCTGGAAATGCGTTATAGTTATGTTTCACTTTGCCCCTAGTTTTACCCATTTCGCCTTCTCATACCTTTTACTGTGCTAACTGTCTTGTTTGAGAAGTTTAGCTCTTGTACGGAAATCAGTTGAATTTTTGCATGTATCACTGTACCACTGGAATCTTATGAAAAAACTAACTTTGGACTTCTCTCGTTATGGTTGGAAAAGCTTGGTGGGATATACCACTTGTTGTAACTTTTTTCCTGTTTGTTTATTGTACCTGAAACTTTAGAGATGACCAAACGACGCATTGTTTATGAAAAAACTTTGTTCTGGGTTCTGAAAATGCATTATAGTTACCGTACTGTGCAAAAGTTTTAGGCACCCCGTTTTTTAGCTTTTACATAAAAAGTCTTATCTAACCCAAAATGGAACCAATTACAATGAAATTTTTACGGGTGATGGAGCAAAACAATATTTGCAACTTGTTACTTAAAAACAGGGATATTGAAAACCGGAAGTTCAGTTATAACCGAAATGGTGATGTACTACTTTTTTTGAGATATATCATCATTATGTTCATGTACAGTTTTTGAACAATTAATCTTTTTTGCAGTAACACTGTAGCAAAGTCACTAAATTATTTTAGAAATATTGATCAATTTGGTGCAACATGCAGTGTTCAGTTTTGAATAAAATCTCTTCGTCTGAAAAATAGTCCTTCTCGAATACTTTTGGTACTCTATTTGTGATCATTTTTCTGCAACGTTTTAGCAATTGTGCAAATTATACGGAATAGCAGCATCTTAACTTTAGGGCAAATATTAACAACCATTGGTCAAACTAAACCGCCTTATATAGCATCATATTATATTAGATTTTTAAGCCTGGTTGCAAAGTGATCAAACCACTTTGCATCAGAGTCACGCTGAAAACTTCAACAAAAAAGTTAAGCTGCGTGGTTCATTTTTCAGTTTGAGGACAAGTTGTAACCAGTACTTCCGATAATAACTAAACTTCGGTTTGCATTATCAATTGTTTAAAAGTAACTCGTGACAGATAACATTTGTCTTTTCCACATGTTAAATTTTCACTGAAATCGGCTCTATTTAACAATTAGATTACGAGCTCGAGATTTCTATGCGGTGATAGTTGATGAGGGCGAAGCCCGAATCAACTATCAACGGATAGAAATTCAGAGCGAGTAATCTAATTGTTTTAGTAGAATCTAGGATAAATAATTGATTCACAAGCCATTTTGTTAAAAATAATGCTACATATTATCTTTGAATTTAAAAAAATACGGCAGGAAAATTGTTGTTTTGCTACTCGCTATCTATCGAGGAATAGATAGCGAGTAGAGAAACCAATCAAATTACAGCATTTGCATTAGTATGCTAGTATGATTCTACTAATTTCAATTAGATATTAGCTTTCGCGTGAGAAGCAAAAAGAGGGATGCCTAAAACTTTTGCACAGTACTGTATGTTTCACTTTGCCCATGATTTTACCCATTTGGCCTTCTAATAGCTTTCAATGTGCTACACGTTTTGATTGAGAACCTTTGCTCTTTGTATAGAAATCATGTGAAAGTTTGTATGCATCACTGTACCACTGGTCCCTCATGAATAAACTAATTCTGGACTTTTCTCATTACGGTTAAAAAAGCTTGGCAGGAGATACCACTTGTTGTAACTTACTCCTCATTTTTAATTGTACTGGAAATGTTGAAAATGTGGAAACCGTGATCAAATTCTTTGAAACGTAGTCAAAACGACCAAATGACGCATTGTTTATGAAAAAACTTAGTTTGCAGTTCAGCTTGCTGATGATTTTACCCATTTGGCCTCCTAATGGCTCTTTCTATGTGCTACCTGTCTTGATTCAGAACCTTTGCATTTTGCATCAAAATTAGTTGAAATTCTGCATGCATCATTTTAGCGCTGGTCTCTTACGAATAAACTAACTTTGGACTTCTCATGTTATGGTTGAAAACCTTAATTGTAAATACTTCTTGGTGTAATTTTTTTTTTCATTGTTACCAGTACTTGAAATTTTGAAAATGTGGAGAAATTGGGGAAAAAGTTCATCAAAAATTGTATTTTTGCTGTTGTGATTTCTTTCTGTGCATGAAACGCGTATTGGGTTATACTTAGAGCACAAATGTGGATCAGATTTCAACTTGTCACACATCGCAGCAATTATGTGGAGGAGAAAATACTTCTATAATCTTTGGATTCGTGTTGACGGCGTTTGCAGTTTATTTGACTCGTCTATACGCGTATATTTAAAAATACAATTCCCAAATTGATCCGATTTGGCTGCTAGTATGCGCTGTATCTGTGACACATGTAATACACATAAAACATTAGACAATACAAAGCATATAATATATACTGATTGTGGGTTTGGAACTGCTAGTCTGGTTTATTTTGTTAGTGACAACTGTGCTTATTACCTTTATCTTACAAGTATCATAGAAATTTAGGGCATTCAAGTTAATTAGATTTAGTCTTGGTAAAAGCATGCTGTGATCCCAGGGCTCGGCAGTATAGTTGAGGTACCCGAAGGGTAAGGTAATAAAATCTACGAGCGAAAATTAGTGTTAAAGACCAAAGTAAAATGTAAGATTCAGAGCAACTGGGAAAAACATCTGTAAGTTATTTCTTTGTTTTTATTTGTATTTAGTTGTAGGATTTGGCACGATTGAAGTCTAGTTTAGGATTTATGTTAATTTAGATTATTGTATTTGTTCTATTTAGTCGAACCACGTTACATGTTATGCGTTACACGTTTCTTCGGTTTGCGTTACGAGTAAAGTTGACTGTATACATGGTTTACGAGTTTGTGTTCTATTATTTTCGTTGCCGTTAGCAAATTTAATCCATCCACCCATCCACGTGCGTTTGAACTGTTTACCCTACCTCAGCTGTTCTCACCCGTAAGCTTTATACCATATTGGGTTCGTTGTTGGCATATCGATGGTGTTAGAGCTTACACTGATTTTGATAGATATCCTTTTATATAGAGGATTACTGTTCTTGAACATTTTTAAAAGAAGTATATGTCTAGAAGTAATAATGATTTGTTAAACATGTTGTGAATAATTAGTGTGTAACGTATGTTTAATACATTGTAATTGTTTTTGTATTTATAATGTAAAATTTCTGTGCATTGTTAAGGCCCTGTTTAGGGTAGGTATGTAAGTCGCTCCTTTTATTTTAAAGATACAAAATATGTTGCTTCTCATAAACAATGCTGTGTCCCTCTTTTGACATCTGATTATTTTTTTTCCCTCAAATGTATGAGCTGTCACAATTACGACAAAGTTTATGTCACCAATTCAAAATTTTCCCTAACAGGGCCTTACAATTTCTTACTTCATATGTATGCATTGCTGTTACTATAATACAAATATTGTATATAATATAACAATGAACAATGGGCAAATTTCTGTTGCAAAAGGAGATATTTCACTGCATGGGGCTGATGTTGGACATTCACCTTTTTTGTATTAAATTGAATTTTGTAGAAACTCTTCTGTATCTCTCCCTTTTACATACCAGTCTTCAAGTTGGGCCGTGAACATTGAAGATAAGTAACCCATTAGTTATTGCAAAGCAGTTTTACATGGTTTTTGCGTGATTAAGAGTTTCATAAAGTCAAAATGTTTATAAATTCGCTTATCTATTGTGCCCTGAGCAACACTGACATTTTGAAGTTCGCAGATGTATTGCGTTACAGGTACACTGCATTATACTTGCATCGGTGCAAACGTTAACATTCTAATGGAATGCTCAGAGGTTATGTAATGTTTTAGGCATAAATTGTATGTATCAGCAAATAAAGCAATTATGAGAGCCCGTTTTAATGCCTTTTAAAATAAACACGACAACGAAACACCTATAAACTTAGGATCGCTTGACTCAACATAGTTTACTTATCGACACTCGTGCTTTCGGGATTCAAATGCTAACAATAATAAATGAAATGAAACACACAAAATAGACAAAAATCGATAATTTTTGATCAAAAAGTTTATATTGTTCATAGCAATTAAATCTCACTCCTTGCATTTGAAATGTATCACTTGTATGTGGAAGCATGTAATTTGATACTTTCCCCACCCTATAAAGTAACGGATTTTTTAAAGAGTAACGTGACCAGCTCCAACCAGGGTCTTTTCCGCAGCGCCGGGCGTATGTGAAGAGCCTGGGTACGAGGTTGGGCTTGGCCATGATTTTACCCATTTGGCCTCCCAAAAGCCCTTTGTATATTTTTTATCGGTTTTGATTCAGAATCTATGCATTTTGCATATAAATTAGTAAAAAATTTTTATGACTTACTGTACCACTGGTCTCTTAAGAATAAACTAACTTTGGACTAGTCTCGTTATACTTGGAAAAGCTTTGTAATGATTGTTTCAGAACATTAACTGAAATTTCGAATATGTGGAAATTGTAATGGATTCATTGAAACGACATGGAATGACCAAAAGACGCATTTTTGGGAAAAAACCAATTTTGGAGTTCTGGAAATGAATTGTAGTTATGTTTCAGCTTGCACATGATTTTACCAACTCGCCCGCCCAATGGCTCTTTCTTTTTTTTACCTGTCTTGATTCAGAACCTTTGCACTTTGCATCGACATCAGTTAAAATTTTGCATGCATTTCCGTACCACTATTCTCTTAAGAATAAACTAACTTTGGACTAATCTCGTTATATTTAGAAAAGCTCGGTGGGAGATACCTCTTGTTGTATCTTTTTTCCTTGTTATTAATTGTTTCAGAATATTAACTAAAATTTCGAAGCTGTGGAAATTGTATATGAATTCATTGAAACGATCTGGAGATGACCAATAGACGCAGTGTTCGGGAAAAACCAAAATTTGGAGTTCTGGAAATGCATTATAGTTATGTTTCTGCTTGCGAATGATTTTACCAATTCGCCCTCCCAATGGCTCTTTCTAGTTGTTACCTGTCTTGATTCAGAACCTTCGTACTTTGCATCGACAACAGTTAAAATTTTGCATTCATCTACTTACTACTGGTCTGGGAATAAAATAACTGGACTAGTCTCGTTATATTTGGAAAAGTTCGGTGGGAGACACCTCTTGTTTTATCTTTTTTCCTCTTTGCTAGTTGTTCCAGAATTGTACTTGAAATTTTGAATATGTAGAAATTGTGATAGAATTCATTAAAGCTTCATGGAAGTGGCCAAAACACGCATTGTTTGTAAAAATCTTAGTTTGTAGTTCAGGAAATGCATTATAGTTATGTGCCAGCTTGCCCATAATTTTACCATTTGGCCTCCCAAAAGCCCTTTCTATATGTTATCTGTCCTGCTTCAGGATCTATGCATTTTGCATCGAAATCAGTTAAAATTTTGAATGCATTTCTGCACCAAAGGTCTCTTAAGAATAAGCTAACTTTAGACTAGTTTCGTTATATTTTAATAAGCTCAGTGGGAGATAAGTCTTGTTATCTCTTTTTTCGTTATTGCTAATTGTCTCAAAATTGTACCTCAAGTTTCAAATATGAAGAAATTGTAATGGAATTCACTGAAACGGCATAGAAATGAGCAAAAGACGCATTGTTTGTGAAAAAACCCAGTTTGAATTTGTGGAAATGCATCATGGTTATATTTCAGCTTGCCGATGATTTTACAAATTTGTTCTCCTAATGGCTCAGTAGTATATATACGCCACTTTAGCTCATTTTTAGGATACTTCATGTAATCCTAAATGAAATGTTTCCAAAAATCCAAGATGTCGTATTTTCACAATTTTTTGATGACGTCATTAAAAAATTTCCACGATGTCGGATTTTCACAATTTTTTGATGTCAAAAAAGTTTCCAAGATGGCGCCCTCCCTCGTATTTTCGAACCGTCAGCATTTTTCAAAAAAAAATCGGAGGCTTAAAAAAATTTCATTTGAATACGGTAAAAAAATGCCTGGGTTTTATTGCAAAGAATGTGATGCTTACTATTCGTCAGGATACCCGTTGATGAAGCATATATTTACTTTGAAACATCAAAAGAATTGTGGGAATGATGAGTATAAAAAAGAACAGCTTATCGGCGCTCGTGCTTATCAAATAGTACAAGGCGACGAACCTAAATGTTCTACGTTCGGTTCAACAAACGCGTTAGACATTGCTGAGCGAGAATACGATTTGGGTTTGTGGGTAGAAAAATCGCGGAGTAAAAAAAGCAAAATCTGTGTAGTAATAAAAGAGTAACGATGAGTCTTAAATTCGAAGAAGCAAAAAGTATTAACGTCTGTGAGATGAGATCATTCCTATTTGCACGGAAAAGGACAAGCCTTTTTACGTGACGACGGGCAAATGTTTTTCTTTCGGTGTGAAACACGAGGATAAGTTTAATACGACGTCGATGTCGTTGAAGTTGGACGACGCGACAACCGCGAGTCTTCATAGTATTATCGATCAATGCGAAACTTATTTGGGCAAACCTTTGTCGAAAAAAGTTTTTTACAAAGACAACACGATTTACCCTAAATTTAAAGCTGATACAAAACTTTACGAGGGTGTTGATGAAGTAGACGTTTTGAAATACGAGGGTCAGATGTGCGACGTAAAAGCTGTTCTAGAAATCGGTGGTATTTTGTTAAACGGCGAGAAAACGAGTCTTCAGTTGAAAGTTTACGAGGCGTTGGTTCGTGAATACGTTCGCGAGCACGTCCGTCTGATCGGTACGGAATTTTAAAAAAGAGTAGAATTGGAAGAAGAAGATTAAAAAACTATTTTTTTTGTAACCTCAAAAAGGTAACAAAAACTTTTACTCTCCTGGTTCTTCGATCTGTATTTTAATGGCAGGAATTTCGTAGGTTTTTTTTGCTTTTCTTGCTATTGCGATTTGGAAGTTCGTTTCTATTCCGTCGACATTTTTGGACATGTGGAATCCCGTAAGAATTTTTCTTCTTTCGCATATACGTCTTTGTTGCACTTGTCCTCGTTCTTTGAAGTTGCACAGTCCATATTTTTTTATAACTTTATAAATAAAAAAATGTCTGCTGATGAAATTAAGGACCGGACCGTTTACGTGTTGTGCCGTACGGACAAACCAGAAGATGGGACAAATTTATATATGGGCAGTACGTCGCAACTTTTGAAAGAACGGTTGCGTTGTCATCGGAAAAATGCAAGAAAATTTAAAATGTTAGGGTATAGCGAGAATAACAAACTTTTTACAAGGCTGAAAGACGCTGGACTTAAAAAATGGAAGATAATACCTCTCGTAACGTTTTCGTGTGACAAAAAAACCATTTTCGAGTGCGAACGGAATTGGATTCAAATTTTAAAAACAGACTTAAATATGATTTCGCCTATTACTGACAGAAAAAAATACAAAGCAGAGTGTCGGAAAAACAACAAGGACGGATTCAGAATATCGTAAGGCTAATAAGAATACTATTTTAAGACAGCAGGCAGAGTACCGAAAAAATAACGTTGAGACTAAGAAATACCACTGCGGTGTGTGTGATATATCATTTGGGTATAAAAAAGGCTTGGACAAGCACATCGGCACCCTAAAACACCAGTACACATACCTAAACTCCTTAGATTAATGATAAATAAATGGCACATTTACTATTCGGTTATTCATCTAGTTTGAACATTATAGAAGATATCGGAATGCAAGGAAATAGGATTATAGATCTTCCTGACCCGGTTACGGCTTCTGAACCTGTCACGAAAGCGTACGCTGATATTCATTATTCTGTTGGTAGTTCATCGAAAGGCGATAAAGGCGAAAAAGGCGATAAAGGCGATAAAGGCGTTAAAGGCGTTAAAGGCGAAAAAGGTGATAAAGGAGAAAAAGGCGATAAAGGCGAAAAAGGTGATAAAGGAGAAAAAGGCGATCCAGGTAACAAAGGCGATAAAGGCGATAAAGGCGATAAAGGTGAAAAAGGAGATAAAGGCGAAAAAGGAGATAAAGGCGAAAAAGGCGATACAGGCGATAAAGGCGAAAAAGGCGATACAGGCGATAAAGGCGATAAAGGAGATAAAGGCAATAAAGGCCATAAAGGAGACAAAGGCGAAGAAGGAGATAAAAGTGAAAAAGGTCATACAGGCGATAAAGGCGATATTGGTCCACGTGGTTTGCCTGGCAGCGGCGGATTATCCGCTTCAGGTTTTACGATCCAAGGTAACATAGACATGGGAAACAATAAGATCGAAAACGTTGCCGACCCCGTGTTGGCGAACGATCCCATTACGAAACAATATGCGAACAGAGTTTACTTGACGCATTCTTGGTTTACGATGGAGGATAATATCGGCATGAACAATCACGAGGTGTTAGGATTAAATCCTACACCTTCGCACGGGACTGCAGTTGTATCGAAAGATTTCGCGGATTCTCAGTACGTTAAAAAAAATGCAGACATCGATATGAACAACCACCGTATTTTGAATTTACCTTTTCCACAAACTTCAGGTGAACCCGTGACTAAAGCTTTTGCCGACATGCATTATTCCGATTACTTAAATATTTTAACGTTTGAAGGAACGCTTAACTCGCATTCGGTAACGCACATTGACGATATGGTGGATACGCCTTTTAACGGTCGTAGTACCAATATTTTAGACTTTTCCAAAGTAGGTAACAGTTACCAAATTAATTTCAGCGTAACTCCAAAACTTCCAAACGGTATTTACGCTTACGAAATGGATATTGTTTTAACATCATCGAGAGGATACAATATTGCGTTGTGGGGCGACTGCGGTGGAAGTGGTTATAACGCGTCGACGAAATATAAGTATTGGAGTTGGAGTTTAGAGAATAAGATTGCTCAAAACGATACTCAGGGCGGGTATTTCTATAGGGCCGCCGGAAAAAAGCTCACATTAAAGGATCGTTTTTAAACCGTGGAACTCATATTTACGGTCAAGAAATAGCTTTTTCGTTAGATTACGAAGAAGGAAAAACGTACAAATTTGTAATGCAAAATTTATAGTCAAGAAGTAACGAAAACATTTTAGCTAACGCCATCTATTTCGTGTTCGAACCCGATAATCAAAAAACGATGAGTTTTACATCCGAAACGTATTTTTCGTTTAGGAGGTTATTAAAATTATGATAAAATAGAAGAAGAAACAACGGTTAACTATCGGGAAAAAGTTCTTAGACTTGCTAACGAAGGTAAAATAAGACATACAAATAAGTATGTGGAAAAAGCTTCCGACAAGACTTTAAAAAAATTTATAAAAATTATTTAGCAAAACAATTAGATGTAACAAACGAACACGTTACAGATACGCTTATAAGACAACTTTCGGAATTGATGATAAATTTAGAATTCGTTAACGTTGACGATAAAGAATCCCTAAAAAAGGACTTAGAAGATAACGAACTTTTTAAAAGGGATGTTAAAAATATCATAAGTTACGTAACACCATATATTCCGCTTGTAGGCTTAGTATGTGGCGGGATTTACCTTTTAAAATACATAATGAAGAAAAAGGTAGAAGATCCTGAAAAAACGTCATAAAAAAAATTCGTAACGTTATTACGTTACGAATTATTTAGTTCATCACAAACACGTTTAAATATTTTTTTTGTTGAATTCTTATTTAACTTTTCCAAATCTGCTAAATACATTGCATTTTCATCTTCACAAATTTCAGATGTTTTTTTAAATATATGCATGGGTATATCGTCAAAAAAGCTTTCATCAGTTAATTCCTCCAAATTAACATAATCTTCAAAAAATTCCATCATAGCCATTAACTATTCATCCAAATTACCTTTGGTTAAGCTTTTAGTAAATTCATCGTAATCCTCAGATGATTTTTTTAAGCAGGTAAGATAATTACTTATAATTTTACATTTAACCTCGTCATATAACCTCTCGGTTACTTTTTGTGCTACGTCTTCCATTTTTATCATAAAAAAAATTCGTAACATCTTTTCGATGAATTCTTATCTAACGTTATGAATTAATTTGTCAATAAAATTTTCGATGGGTTTTATAATCCAAAAAATTGCCAGGTATGTGATGATGATGACCGGCAAAAAAATACTAAAAAATTAAACATTAGGTAAAAGATCATCATGACTAAAATTATTTCATAGAACATTTTTTTTATTTCAAAAACTTTAAAAGGTTTTGAAATTTTTTTTGATTTTATGGAATGATTACTTGGTGGGTATAAGGACGTGTCGTTAATATTTCTAATCGTGCGTAATCCTTATTTTTTAACGTATCGATAATTCTTTTTTCTTCTTCCTTTTCGATGCTTAAATAATTGTTGAAAATATATTTCGTATCGTCTCTGCATGCGTTATAGAACGTGACGAGTTTTGAAATGTTCATTCTATACGGTTTGGTAATACTCGTCAATTGTTGCGTGCTTAAACTTATATGCCGGCCGTGAAATCCTAATTTCACGAGTTCGCTCGTTCTGTTTTTAACATCTTTCGACGAAGCGCAGTCGTCTAATACGATGAGACTGTTGGTATTTTTCGCAAAATTCACAATTTCGCGGATCGTTCTTTCTACGTCGTCGTGCGCGCACGGTAATTCAAAAACTTTTGGGTCTTGTAAATATTTCCAATTTTGATATGTTTTGTTATCTTCTAAGGTCGGACAGACGATGAAAATATAGTCGAAATGATCCTTATAATCGTGTTCGAGCATGTTCAAAAGGTGATGCGTTTTTCCGCACGCCGTCATTCCGACGATGATGAATCAATCAATCAATCAATCAATCAATCAATCAATCAATCAATCAATCAATCAATCAATCAATCAATCAATCAATCAATCAATCAATCAATCAATCAATCAATCAATCAATCAATCAATCAATCAATCAATCAATCAATCAATCAATCAATCAATCAATCAATCAATCAATCAATCAATCAATCAATCAATCAATCAATCAATCAATCAATCAATCAATCAATCAATCAATCAATCAATCAATCAATCAATCAATCAATCAATCAATCAATCAATCAATCAATCAATCAATCAATCAATCAATCAATCAATCAATCAATCAATCAATCAATCAATCAATCAATCAATCAATCAATCAATCAATCAATCAATCAATCAATCAATCAATCAATCAATCAATCAATCAATCAATCAATCAATCAATCAATCAATCAATCAATCAATCAATCAATCAATCAATCAATCAATCAATCAATCAATCAATCAATCAATCAATCAATCAATCAATCAATCAATCAATCAATCAATCAATCAATCAATCAATCAATCAATCAATCAATCAATCAATCAATCAATCAATCAATCAATCAATCAATCAATCAATCAATCAATCAATCAATCAATCAATCAATCAATCAATCAATCAATCAATCAATCAATCAATCAATCAATCAATCAATCAATCAATCAATCAATCAATCAATCAATCAATCAATCAATCAATCAATCAATCAATCAATCAATCAATCAATCAATCAATCAATCAATCAATCAATCAATCAATCAATCAATCAATCAATCAATCAATCAATCAATCAATCAATCAATCAATCAATCAATCAATCAATCAATCAATCAATCAATCACTCTTTATTTAAACACGGTAAAATCTTCAGTATATATATACAACATTAATTAAAAAAGAAAGAAACATAGAGTTATACTATAGCAAATATTCTAATAATCTACATCACATGCATATTTACAACTTAATGGATACTGTTTTACAAGATTGCCGTGTGGGAGTCTGCTAATCGTTCTTATAATAATTTTGAATAGCTTTTTTAAAAATTTTAAATGATTTTATAGTACGAATAGATTCGGGCAAATTATTCCATAGATGTGCCCCGCAATAACTAAAGCTTCGTTTCATGTAATCCGTGCGTGGACGTGGTAGGTTAAGTTTACCACAAGTGTCTCTAAAGCTATACTGCAGGTTTCGATCAGTAAAGAGATTACGTAAATATTCAGGAGCCCTACTGTTCAGTGTTTTGAACATAAGGATTGCTTTTTGTTTTTTCCAACGAGTGGAAACATTGTCCCAACCCAGCTCCTCCAAGAGATTGCTCGCACTGGTATAATAATTTGATTGAGTTATTATTCTTGCAGCTCGATTTTGTAATTTCTGTATTTTATCAAGCAAAGTCACACCCAGTCCGTCCCAGACTGTGGAACAATAATCAATATGAGGCTGGATTATTGCTTTATATATTTTATTAGCGACATCTATTGTTATAGTGGGTCTTATACGCTTAAGGGCGCCAATAGCCGAGGAGATCTTTTTCGATATTTCCTCAACATGTCTACCCCACGTAAGGTGTTGATCTATTGTCATGCGCAAAGTTTGCGTCTCATTTACTTTTTTAACTGGTTTATCGTTGATTGTTATGTTGATACTTCCATCAACATTAACATTCAATGGTTGGCGTGATCCAATAATCATATATTCAGTTTTCGCTATATATAAGGCTCAGCTTATTAACCTTCAACCAAATATTAAGATTTTGTAGTTCCTGATTTAACACGTTTTCGAGTTCATGCAAAGTAGATGATGCTAGACTTACATTAGTATCATCTGCGAACATTGTAGGAGAGGCTGTGCTGAGACAATTTGGTAGGTCGTTTATGTATATAAGAAAGAGCAGTGGACCAAGATTGCTACCCTGAGGAACCCCACATGAAACAGATCGTGAATTCGACATATGTCCATTGACACAGCATACTTGTTTTCGATCATCAAGATACGACTGAAACCATTTAAGTGATTCCTGTTCTATACCATAGATTTTATGTTTTCGTAATATTATGCTGTGATCAATGGTATCAAACGCCTTTTTAAGGTCAAGAAATACAACTCCATTTAGTAGCCCGTTATCAATATTAACTGACCAAATATTCGTTGCCTCAGTTAGGGCAGTGAGCGTACTATGAAATGATCTGAATCCAGACTGACAAGATGTCAATAGATTATTATCGTTAAAATATGAAAACAATTGTTCATAAACAACTTTTTCGAATATTTTCGCTACAGTCGGAATTACTGAGATCGGTCTATAGTTATTCAGATCATTCTTTTTCCCCTTTTTAAAAATTGGCGTTACTTTGGCGATTTTCCATTCGGTGGGAAATATCCCCGTATTTATGGACGTAGTAAATATCTCTGTTAGAGTAGGGGCTACTATGTGTGCCGCAAGTTTTAATAGTTTATTTGAAACCCCGTCAAGGCCAGTGGCCTTTCGAACATCTATATTTTCTAATAAGTTGCGCTCTGTACTGACTGTTGGTGCTTTTAAGGAAAATCTATGTTGTGTACGTAGCATGTAGAATTCAGGTTCAATATATTCATTTGGTATTTCTGCAGCCAAATTTTGGCCAACAGTTGAAAAGTGTAAATTAAACGTCTCTGCTAGTGGGAATATTTATGACATTTGTCCCCGTTTTTATCTCAAAGATATTTACCGATTTTTTTGATGATCGAGAACTTAATTGATTAATCAAGTTCCACGTCTTCCTGGGGTTTGATTCGTTGGCCTCAAAGTTATTTACAAAATATTCACGTTTGGCTTTTTTAATGAGATTATTTGTGTGATTACGAGCGTGTTTTAAATTGTTCCCAAATTTGGGAATTGCCCTCTCGTATTGCCTTTTGTTTAAGATAGTCTCTTTTACGCATTTCACGCTGCAATTGATTAGTAATCCATGGAGATCTCTTATTGCCAACTCGTTTATGTCTCAGTGGAGCGTGCTTATCAATGCATTCCATCAACAGAGACTTCCACCTAGACCACATCGTATTTGGATCATTACTTAAATTAATATCAGTCCAATTTTGTTTCTCTAAATCCCAAAGGTATTGCTCCTTCCTGAACTTTTTCATACTTCGAATTTCGATAATACGTTTTCCGCTACGTTCGTGTTTTGTTTTATACGTCATGTAAATGAGCGAATGATCACTGATACCCAAGTGAAGAACCCCAGAATTAGCAATCTTGGTCGCAGCATTAATAACGCATTGATCAATTAATGTGCTTGAGTTTGCCGTTACTCTAGTGGGTTCAGTAATTAGCTGCTCTAGGCCAAAAGTAGAAAAAATATCTTTCAATTTATTGGTATTGTTTGCATTAATATCTGGCATAAAATCGACGTTAAGATCGCCCAGTAAAAATATTTCATGGCCAGTTGAATCCATTTTTGCAATTAACTCCTCAAAGTTAAATAGCAGTCGGTGTATCCGGAGGTCTATACCATGTGCTAATTAGTATTGGTTTGGATCGTGGTTTTTTTACTTGGATCACCAGACTTTCTAACTTTTCTATTTCTAGATCATCTCTTAAAATATAATTTATGTTACACCGTACGTAAATGCAAACTCCACCACCTTTACGGCCATTAATTTTCCTATCATTCCGAATTATTTCGTAACCCGGTATATTTACTTCTTGATTATCAATCGTACTATCTAATTTTGTTTCGTTAATTATAAGCACATCAAGTGCATTGTCACTTGTAAAGATCTTTAGCTCGTCAATATGTGCCAGTAAGATATTTACATTCAGCGAGGCCATCACTAAGCCTTTACCGAATGTATTATACGGATTATTTACTTCGATTGATTCATAAATAGCCGTACTATTGGTATCTATTTCTATGTCAATTTGTTCGTTATTAGATGTACAAGGTAATGTGTTTAGGTGTGGACCAGGATTCTCTCCGTCAAATAGTCAATTTTTCTCTAATGTCTGAATACAGTGTTTAATGTTTTGGGCAAGTACTGCCGTACGTCTCCTATTTAGATGCAAGCCACCTTGATTTAAATGACTCTTATTAATATTTGAGTGCTTAAGAAACTGCCATAATTGTTTGCGGCATGTCGTTTCTAACAATTTATTTGTATATTGTACCTTCTTGACGTAGTCTTCTCGGTAAGATCTTGTTATAAGCTCTGATATATAGAGCTTAAGACCAGAAACTTGCTTAGTCGCTGTTTTCCCCAGTTCGGCAATATCTTGAGCAATCTCGTCAGGCGATTTTCCATAAAGGTCGTTTGTTCCCACATGAATGATAAGATGGCTAGGCTTTGCTTTTAATGTCGGTTGTAGATAGTGCTTCATATCTTCTGTGTTTGCTCCTGAGAAGGTTCTGAAAGCTAGTCTACTTTTAAGTCCTTGTTGGAGCTTCGCCGGCTCTATATGTTTAATTATGGAGTCTCGTATTAGGACGATTTCGATCGTCAGTTCGCTGTTTTGTTTGTTGGTCTTGATGTTCACCAGTGGGAGCTTCTGGGTGATATTGGATTCTATTTTTCCTTTTTGTTCGGTTTTGCTCACGCTGAGGTGTCTGCGATGATTGGTTGGAAGTTGCTCGTGTGCATTTTGTTACTCGATGTTCGGTGTCTGAGACTTCTTCAGGGCCTTGGGTTGTAGTTTTCCTCGTGTTTGAGTTGATCGCTGCGTGATAGTATAGCTATGTACGTTCTGTTTCGCTTCCTACAGTATCTTGATCACTTCTGTCGTTTTCATCAAAACTAAATCTATCGCTTAAGTTAATGCTCGGGTGGAACACTGTTTTTGACACTTTGTTTGGGTTGTTTGTCTGTTGTATGTCGTTTGTCATTTGAAGACTGCTTTGTTCTGTTTCTTCGTCGCGGTTTAGATTCGTTCCATTTCCTTTGTTATTCAAATCTTCAACTAATAATTTCATAGCAGTAATTAGGGAATCCTTTTCTTCGTTAGCGTTTTTCGCCTTTTCCTGCAAATCGGCCAAGATGTAACTTAGATTATTCACTCTTTCTTTCAAGCTATCGTTCTCGTTTTTAAGGTCGGAATTTTCGTTTGTAAGCTTGAGATTCTGTATCTTTAAATTATCAATTTCTGTATTGTATGCGTTAGCATGTTCAGTAAACGACTTAATAGCTGCCATATTTGCATTGAAGTCTTTTGATAAGGCTTCTAATTGATTTCTTAGAGTCTCAAGGGAAAGGGAGCTGTTGATATGTTGGGAGGGGCAGATTATACTTTCATCAACATGGCCATTCTGATCGGCATCAATATTCACCAAGTTACTTGCCAGTTTTTTAGATATTAGGGCCCATGACATCAACTTTTCTTCGACCTGGCTATTTTCACCCTCATGGAGAGCTAATGTTTGAGTCTTCATATGCCATTTGATTGCTACATCTTGACTTTCATACATCTTTGTGTCACCTCCTGGCGAAGACCATTTGCCATCCGTTAAATTTAAAACTTCTTCAACAAAATCTTGTAGAGAATCGAGTGAATAAGCTTGCCCTTACTGTTCAACGACAGGCTATGTATTAAGCTGCTATTATCATTTGACTGATTCATTTTTAAAGAATAAAGCGGAGCTCTAAAAAACACGTCCGTACGCTAGGATTGTTTGTGATCATGTGAAACGGAGTTTTCATTTTTTTAGTATTCGGCAGTTCCGTTTAAACTTGTGCCTAAAATATTGATAAGGCTGTCGGCAATCACGAAAACGTGACAGGACACGTCCGTGGTTGTCGTTTCTTTTTCTATTTCCAGTAGGATACCCGCTTGCGTTCCAACGAGTTTTCGACCGCTTCCGCTAACGGTATCGTCGTCGACGGTTCGAAAATCTATAGCGCACGCAAATTTGTCAGTGTAGTACTTTCGTCTCCCTAAATATTTTTCCGTGTTGGTGAAAAACCTGACAGCTTCGCGATACATGTCGTGTTTCGCAAGACCTTCGCTGTAAATATCGTTAGGATTTCCTTCGACGGTAACGTTGACGCGCGTTAAATTTGGGAAAACGAATTCTTCGCTATCGCCAGCATCTTTTTTCGTGAATAGCAAGACGACAGCTTTCATACTTTTTCGCGGAATGTTAATGTCGATAACTTCGCACGTGCTTTCTTTACTCCACGGTAATATTTTTGATAACGTTGAGTAATCGTACCCAACATCGTCCCACCGCGTACGTTCCTTTAACGTCGGCGGCAAGTTGTTCGCTTTCGATAAGTTCGTATTCTAATCGCATATCGGTTAAGGTATACTTCCCGGTCGCTTCGTTTGTTTGTGCTGTCCTAATTTTTTCAGATTTGGGTAAAGTAATTTCATAGACGAAATCGCACATGCCGTATGGCGCGTAAGGACCGTGATCGCATAAAATTTTTCCTAGCGGAATTTTCATACGGTCGCACATTCCGGCGATCGTCGAATCTAATACGCCGTCGGTTTTTGCAGCTTTGTTAGCTCTATCGTCGCCGCTGATAAGTTTTCGAACATTTTCGTTAGCGATCCCATAACTTTGACGGTTCTTTCTGTCGTCGTCGGATCGCCACAAATCTTTGTAGACTTCCAACATGCTTTCGCCCGTGTTCTGGTAAACTTCGACGCCTTGAACTTTAATGCTAAGTCGGTCGACGAGTAATCGGCCGAGGTTGTTTAAGAACCAACTTTTCGTGTTGCTGTTTGCAAATCTAAACGACAAGGCCATCGTATCCGGGATGATGCACTGATTTGGATTTAATGCCGGAACGTCCACGCTGTAAATGTCTTCTGGAACCGTTTGTGTTTTTAAAAGCGACGATGAAATGTCTTTTTCATTTTAATCCAAGGACCGATGTTTTTTTATAACCCGATGTTAATTCTGTACCTCTATTCATAATTTATTTAGTACTTCTTTTTTCGTACAACAAGTACACAAAACCGACGACTAACAACCATAATTTTTTCGCTAAAAATCCGACGGCATTAGCACTTAACGTTAATAATTTTGCTGCTAAATTGAAAAGACCTCCTATAACCGGAGCGGCTTTTTCTCCTAATTTCGCAAATGCTTTCGCAAATTTACTTGTGGCCTTTGCACTTTTTTTGATCACGGTCCGTGTACCCATAACGGTAGTCGTTATAATACCCGCAACCGATATAGCAACCACAGAGATGCCGTCAACGTTTTCTTTAGTCCATTGTTTAAATCGTTCGAACCGCGTCAAGTCGTTGCGTTGTGCTTCTTCTTTGATCATAAACTGAACAATGTCGCTTTCGGGTCGCTCGTTACGACGTAACCGAATTTCGTCGGCTTTCAATACGCAAACGTCTGCCATTCCTTCGTACAATCTTTTTTTTAACGCGTTCGGTTCGTTCGCGGCAAGATCGCGAAAATAATATTCTTGTGTTTTTAAACCACCGTTATCGAGATTATGATCGGAGGTTTTCGTGATACCGCGGAATTCGCGTATTTTTTCTTGATCGATCGTTACGGTATTCGCTTCTATTTCAGCAACTTTGTTGTCGATGAAACTCTCTAAATTTTTAATACTATTTCGTGAAACAGAATGTGCAAGATCCGTACCGACGGGAATATCTGGTAACGTTTCCGCTTCAATAACTGCAGGGGTTTTTTTATGCTCCAATTTTAACGAGTTCTTTACTTTGGATAATTTTTTTACATCTTCCGTATTCTCTAATTTTTTCCCTTTTTGAACAATAATTCGGACCCCGTCAAATTCTGCGTCGTTAATCTTCCCTTTTCTATTCACGGTTACTTTTAGTTTTTCAAAAACACTTTTTGCAGATGGTCCATCCCCTTTGTTTAAATGAATACCTAATTCCCTAAGAAGGTTTTTCTTATCTTCTGTGTACGCTCTCCTAATTACACCAGCATCCTTTCTTGGATTCGGTATATTTGTATCCAAACCTTGGCGTATTTCTGGATTAAACCCGCCAATAATAACACTTTCGTGCCGCCAATCGGTATCGACGTTCGTCTCTTCTTCTCCATACTCTTCTTCTAATGGTATACGGTCGTCGCCAAGATTATCTAATTCAATATCGTCAGCCATTTTATTTCAATAAAATGGACAAACTCATGTTATCGCTCGATACGGGCAAAACCAACATTTTTCTTCAGAAATGTGTTACGACCCAGTACTGAGAAAAAATACACGTTAAAAATATCAGCGTGTTGTGGAAATATAAGAACGTTCGGTCGAACGTTAACAATCTCATTAAATTCATAACGCATCCTGCGACGGGTGTGACGTTCGAAGAAGGGTACTGGACGTTTAACATGATCGCCGACCATTTAACCGGATCGGGTATTACGTTAGAACGTCATATGCACGATAACAGGTGCAGTATTTTATCGCCAAAAAAAAGTTGGACTTGTATCATTTCGGTCCTTTGCTAGGATTCGGAGAAAATACGGTCATTCCAAAAAATACCAAAACGAAATCCTCCTTCGGCTGTTGATATTAACCGCGGTTTGGAGTACATTACGATCGGATGTAATTGTGTCAACACCAATAGGAATTTCGATACGTACGGAAACCCGAGTCGAGTATTTGCACGAATTCCAGTCACGACAGAACAAAGTTTAAACGAATCCGTAACGGTATACGATAATATCCATACGTCCGTATCGGTATTCAACGGCAACCACAGCACGTTCAATTTTGACGTTAAAACAAATATCGGCTACGACGTTGGATTAACCGTCATGTTTGAATTATATATCGAATAAAAAAATGATCAACGAACAGGAATTACGGGATATATATTATAATCCTTCTGAAGGTTACCAATCTGCAGAAAAATTATATCAAAAAGCAAATGGAGTAAGCGTAAGCCGGCGGCTCGTTAAAGAATAGTTAGAAACGCAAGACAAGTACACGAGATACAAAACTCTCGTTAAAAAACATAAATTCCAAAAAACCTTTGTAAAAGACCTTGCAGACCAAATCCAATTAGATTTGGTAGATATGGGAAAATACGCGAGTAAAAACAAAGGGTACCGATGGATATTAACAGCTGTGGAGATTCTTAGTCGGTATGCCTTTACGGTACTCGTTTACCGAAAGGATACAAAAAATATGACCAAGGCTGTTAACCTACTACTAGATAACTTTAAGACAAGGTTTGGGAAATATCCTAATGTTACCCAGTTTGACGAAGGAAAAGAATTTTACAACGTTGGTGTTAGAGATATCCTGAGAAGTCATAACGTAAACTATTTTTCTTCGCATTCCGACAAAAAGGCTGCTATCGTAGAAAGGTTTAATCGGACATTAAAAACAATGATGTGGAGATATTTTTACAATAAAGGAACGTACAACTGGGTCGACGTTTTAGACGAACTTTCGAAAAATTATAGCAATACAAAACACAGCAGTATTCTTATGAAACCAAAAGACGTAAACAAAACTAACGAAAATATGGTATGGATTATGTTATACGGGCACGCTACTGGGGATTTACCGTTACCCAAATTCAGAGTCGGGGATACTGTTAGGGTTAGCAAATACAAATTTTACAGAGGAAATATTTAAAATATCAAAAGTATTCAGGGGAGACCCCAACATGCACGAAATAGAGGATCACGAAGGAGAACCGTTCATTGGGAAGTTTTACGAAGAAGAATTATCTACCGTGAACAAAAAAGACGATACGTACAGAATAGAAAAAATACTTCGAAAAAAGAACGGGATGGCGTTAGTAAAATGGTTAGGGTACGATAGTTGCTCGTGGGTTCCGATTAAAGATATTAAGGATATCGAATAAAAAATGTCTGAAGAAGACTTTAAAAATACGGAACGTCGTATTGACAATATTACGGAGATAATTACAATAAGGTGTTAAGGAACCTGAAGCACACAAAAAAACGGCTGGAACGACAATTCGTTCAAAAATATCCAAACACACGTTTGGATAGGTTCAGGTTTAACGTCTACTTATCGAAAACGGGCGACGTGACCGAAACGAGCGCATCGTTTAAAGTTCGTGAAGGACAATATCTCGACATTACGGCAGACGATTTTAAAAAACTTTATGCAGGAGAATTGCATTGGTTGCCGAAAATATGGGACACGAGCGGTACGGTGCAACCGTTCGTCTTATCGACGACGTTGCCGTACAATTATCGGAAATTCACTATTTACGTCAACGCCAAGGATGGATTCACAAGTAATTTTGAAACATTGACTACATCGTGGAAAAGCGATGCGAACGATGTTACAAAAATGGCCGTGAACAAAGACGATCCGTATTTCGCATCGTTACTTGCCGCCTATATTATTTCGCACGTTGGTGGAATCAGCAGGAAACATTTAACGGGCGATAATAACGTTATCTCGAGCATCGCCCGGTATTACGTCTACTACCACATGAAACGGTTCACGGAAAATCCACAAAAAATGTCGTAAAAAATTTGAACGTACGCGTGCCGAAATTAACTACTGGTACTCTTGTCGCGCGAACAAACACAATATTCGGAATTATAAGTACAGAATGACGAAAAATAATACCGGCGTGCTCGGTATCGAATACGAAAAAGTTTCAAAAATCGTGAACGATTCCGATGACGATTGGATGCGGTTCATCAAAGACGATAGCGACGGTCTTACGAAAACAGGACAAGTGTTACTTCAATCGGCTATCGAATCATACGTGTACTGCGTCCTAGGAGCGCAAGCACAAACGCGTTGAGCGATCGTAGGGCAAGGTGCGAAATCTCTACAAACCCAGCAAATATTTCATCGGCTTGTCAAAGATACGATAGTTCAAGATCATCTCACGAAATTAATTTCGGATATGCGAAAGGCCATTCAAGATACAAACGTCGTTCTCAACATGGCGATAACGCCAGGTATTATTTTAATTCCATCCAATATGATTATTCTCAAAGAAAAAGTCGAAGGCTATAACAACGTTTTGACACTCGCAACCAACGCCATGAAATTTGGTGTTAATACGAACGTGAATTACGTTGCACCGACAACGACGAAAAAACCTCCCGTTGCACCGACGACGACAAAAAAACCACCCGTTGCACCAAAGCCTATAGTTGTTCCAAAAGCACAGGACAATCATCTCCCTTACCTTTTAGGAAGCACGATCGGGATCGGGTTCCTAATCACGAAATTCGTCTTGTAAAAAAATATTTCATAACCTATGTAGGTTATGAAATTACAATAACATTTTGCTTGCTAAAACTCCCGCTACCGATCCCGTAACGCCAACGACGACGACGTTCGTATACATTTTCATATCGTCGGATGGTTCGTAATAATCGTTTAATGTTGGTTCTGGTCCTACATTAAATAATGCGACGGCATTAAATAATCCACCTGCCACGACGCTTGCCATTTTTTTTATTTACGAAGCTTTAAACGGTTCGGCCGGAACGTATTCCTTTTTCTGTAGAAATTTAACGAGCAACGAGCCGCCTCCAACGGCCGCTACTAATCGAGGTACGCGTTGTGAAGAACGCGTTACGCCAAGATCGTCTTTCAATATTTTGTGGCTTGCCATCGATACACCGACTGCTCCAAGCGTAATTAATCCTGCGTTGTAAAGTCCGTCGGCTGTTCTACTTGCTGTACTTGTACCTGTTGTTGTTGCTCTTCTTTTTTAGAAAAAAAGTTGTAGACGCCGTATCCAAGACCGACGACGCCGAGTGCGCCTACGGCCACATAGAGCATGTTTGCGTTTTCGACGCATTCTTCTACCTTTGCGCGTTCTGCAGCTTTACGTGCTTTGGCTTCTCTTGAAATAGCCGCTAATCTTTTTCCTTGTTCTACACGTTTCGGGTTCTTAACTTTTTCCACCGTCGTTATTTTAGGTTCTTCCATTATTTATTATTTGTTGTAAGGTACATTGTATTTTGGTGGGACAGCTAGAGTAAGGTACCTTGTATTTGTTTGCATTTTGATTAAAAGTTGTTTAAAAGTACCTGCAAAATACTTTTAAACAAAAAACACCAAAATGTAAGTGTTTTTAAGGTAGCGCAAGCAACGGCGGTACTGTTTTTAACTTTTCCACAGCTGTCATTTTCGACCATTTTTTAGACCAAGTCACGTATGTACGGTTTAACGATCGTACGGATAATATGCGCTTCGACTATTCTCCCATCCTCGTGCAGTCCGTTGGCGAGGAACGTTAATTTCCGTTGTTTTTTCCGTTCGATCATGCGGTGGTCTTTCCAAAGGACCGGTAGCAAAATATACCGTATTTGTTTGTATATACCAACTCTAGTAAACGGTTCTAAAAATATATCTTTTAAACATTGATGTATAATAGGTGCAGCATTCTCATTATTTTGAAGGATTTCGTATATAGCAATTTTAAAGAGTTTCTTAAACTCTTTGTTTCACGATACCGTTCGTCAATGTTATGACACCGTGATAACATCATATAAAATTCAAATGACAACCGTTCCACGGTTCGGGTTTTAATTTCATAAGCAAACATTTTTTAATCTTTACCAAGATTAAAAAATTTTTACTCAATTTTTTAAAACCCGTAGGGTAGCGTATCAAAATTACTTTGCACAACGCGTTTGTCGTACCATAACGCAAACGTTTTGGTTTGATCCTGATTAGCGATCGTCTTGTTTTTTGCGTTCCGCGTAATCGCACCTTTTCTCCCAATGGTAATTTTTTACTAGGGTCACGTATAATCTCGTTCATAACGTCAGAGTTGATTTTCAACCCGTTCGCGTAATTCAACGTGAAACCTTTTACTTTCGTAGTAACGCCTCCGTCGTCCGTTTCGTACGCGTAGGATTTAGGACCCGTAGCGACCCATTTTATAATGTGTCCACCGTTAAGTTCGTCGGTTAATTCCTCAAGACTATCACCCGTGTCCATCGTATTCCCGCCTGGCCTGTCGACGTACCAGTACGAATCCGTATCGTACCCTAATACTTGGTCACCGAGTTTATCCAGCACCCTGTGCAACATTTCGCGAGCGTACGATGTCGTAAACGCCGCGACGAAAATATTTGTGTTGTTATAATTGTTGACGAATTGGTCTTTGAGGTTAAAACTCATTTGGACCATATCCTTCGTTAAAAACTGAACGTTAATATCTTCGTGCATTTCGTGTAAAAGAATTTTGTAAAAATCTTTTGGTTCGACCACATACTCCGTTTGCGTCTGGTTAATTCTCTGTCTGAATTTCCCCCAAAGACTGTTCAGACAAAGTTTCGAAACGGCACGCATGCCTTTGGTTTCTTTAATGTTTCCGAGATCAATACCCAAATGGTTTTTAACTTTCTTTTTAAAGTCGTCTAAATCTTCTTTCGGAGGTGCAGACGACTCCATTTTAATTTTCATGAAGTCTTTCACGTACCCTTTAAATAACTTGTCAGACGTTTCGTCGAAATGCCACACCTCGTATACTTTAAGGATACGGTACCCTTTTCGAACTGCCAACGAAATTTCGTTGGAGCACCACGTTCCCGTCAACGCGCGGTCGTCGTTGGTATGATTGCACTTTTCTTGTTGTTGGGCTACCGCACACGTCCGACACAATGGAACATATATGTCCAATACTGGCCATCTGACTCCGATGGACAAATCTACTTTCCGATGGTTCAGATGGATCCATCGGACAAACGTATATTCGGTCGGAGAAGTATTTTTCCGATGGAAAATAAATGACGTCATGACTCATGGGAAGCAGATATCAGTTAAACTCAGATTGTCCGATGGATCCGATGGATCCGATGGACAAGCGAGTTTACTATAGGACAAATAATTTTCCGATGGACATTTAAAACTTCATATTATAAATATGAATTAAGACAATTGTTACTTGTATGCGCAGCTATAAAGCGAACCCGTATCTAAGCATATTTCATGCAATTATATATGTGCCGATAAACCCGTATTCTATATAAGTAACTTAATTGAATGTGTATTTATTATATCTGTTTGACTCGTTCTCTGAAAAACCCTTATCAAGAGCAAAGTAATATGAATTGTGAGAATTGTTATATTTGTATATATACACAACTATAAAGTGAACTGTGTATGTAAGTGGCGATAAATCCGTATTCAAAGTATGTTTCAGTCCAGCACTATGGCATATTTACATATTTATAGATATAGCTGTCAAGCCAGGTTGGACAAGCGCGTTTGCTACAGGACAAATAATTATGTGATGCCCCATGGACATTTAATATGGACTTTAGCATGGACTTCATATTTTAAGTATATATTGCGACAGTTGTTATTTGTATGCGTAGCCGGTAAACCCCTATCAAAGCATATTTACATTTATACATTTGGCGATAAGCCCGCGTATTCTAAAAGTATGTTTATATACACAGGCTGCTATAGAGTGAATCCGTATCTGTATGAATTCACTTGTTTGCGTTGGAAAAATATGTTTATAGGACTTTAATTCACGTTTTATTAATGTAGGTGGCCATGAACCTGTATCGTATGTATGTTTAGAAACAAATAGCTACATAAATATTACTTGCATGCATGGGTTTTGATATGTGCTTGCTCGTTCTCTGAAAAATGCCATACTGAACGTATATTTACAAACTAGGTTAATAACATACGTTTTAGTTCAACTCACCTCTGTTCTTTTAAAATATCAGTACTTATTAATGTTAGTTATATATAAGCACGTAAAGTATATGTTTAGGTTCACCTCGTTTTTTAAGAACCCTGCATCAAATTATTTTCTCGTAAGTATACTTGACAATGCTCATTAACTGGGCCTGTGCATGTACGTGGCGAAAAAACCTCCTTATTCCAAGCATGTTTATAGAAATATAGCTATATATAAATGTTACCTCCGTATGTATTCATATCTGTTTGACTCGTTCTCTGAAAAACGCCGTTACCAAAAACAAAGTATAATTTAGTTATAAATTGATTAGGTTTAATAGTGTATTTGGTTCAATGGTGAATGTTTTCTTATTTGAAGATTTAACATTATGTTTATTAATATTTATGTAAGCATATATCTATACGTTCACTTCGTTCTTTGAATAACCTATATCAAAGTACGCTCACAATTCAAAATAGCTATGACTTTCCAATGGCAACGTACATTATAGTTAATTTGCCCTGGGCCTGTGCATGTACGTGGCGAAAAAACCTTATTCCAAGCATTTTATAGAAATATAGCTGTATATAAATGTTACATCTCAGATACGGATTCACTTTATAGCTGTGTATATAAACATACTTATAGAATACGGGCTTATCGCCAAATGTATAAATGTAAATATACTTTACGGGTTTACCGGCTACGCATACAAATAACAACTGTCGCAATTTATACTTAAAATATGAAGTCCATGTTAAAGTCCATATTAAATGTCCATGGAGCATCAGATAATTATTTGTCCTGTAGCAAACGCGCTTGTCTAAATATTTTATTAAAAACGAGCTTTCGGCTACCTAACTGTAGCCTTCGACGGGTTAAAGCGGAATGAAACTATTTACAATTTGTGCGATGAAATGCGATATCAAGTAGGAAGTAATTAGCGATTAGATGTTTTGCGAACAAGCGTAGCATGTTGTTTTGGAAGCGGCTTAATTAGAGTTATTGTCAGAATTAGTTATTACAGCTGTATGCCAAGATTCTAATGTTTTTCGTGTCCGATAGTTACCACTATCTATTACTTTTCCATTATTAAAGTCAATTCTATGATCAAGATCCCATGCATCTTTTGAAACGCGAAAAAAGGAACATATTAGAAGTGTAAAGAACTGTAAAAAAGGCTCAAACATAGCTATGTTTGAGCCTTTTTTACAGTTCTTTACACTTCTAATATGTTCCTTTTTTCGCGTTTTGAAAGATCTCCCTGTTTCACCAACATACGACCAAGGACAATCAGAACAAGGTATATTATAGACAACATTGGTGCGTTGCTCAGGTGCGATTTGATGTTTAAAATACCACAAAGAAGGCTACCCGTTACGACCTATTGTGAATTGCATTGATTCAGCTCTTTACAACACCTCGAAATATCTCACAGAAATACTCTACCCAATCCAGAACATGAATAATAACTCTGGTCAGAACTCTACTCAATTTGCACGAGAGATAAGTAGCATGAAGATTGATGATGATGAGACTATGGTATCATTCGATGTCGTTTCCTTATTTACCGCTATTCCTGTCCAAAAAACTTGCCATTAGATACGGACAAAACTCGAACAGGACGACACCTTAGCCTTACGCACTAATCTCACCATTGACGACATTATTTAACTATTAGATTTTGCACTTTCCAACAACTATTTTAATTATTTATAACGACGTGACTTACAAACAAATTCATGGCTGTGTTATGGGTAGCCCAGTTAGTCCGGTTGTGGCTAACGTATGCATGGAAGTCATTGAAAATACTGCTATTGAAACGACACAAACAAAACCAAAAACATGGAAACGCTTTATGTTTGACGACAGTTTTTCCATAATTAAAAAGACGGTTATTGAACTTGAACTGGACAACAAAATCTCCCTTTTAGATACACTTATAACACGACATGGTAACAACCTCAAAATTGATGTACTTAGTAAACCTACACACACCGACAGATATCTTGATTTTAATTTTAACTCACACCATAACATTAAACACAAAATTAGCGCAGCTAGAACTAGTATGCACAGAGCACTAACATTACCAAGCACACACGCTAGCAAGCAAGGCGAACTCAACCACACAAGAACAACTCTTAAATGTAACCGCTATCCTGACAAAATTGTCAAACAAATCTTAAGAGATTCGACTCCTAACACCATCGTGCCATCGCCTGAAGAGCTTGTTGGACAATTCTTCAAACGTTTTGATGATATCGATAAACCAAGTGGATATGTCACTTTACCCTACATAAGTGGAATAACCGACGCACTACGACGTATTTTACGAAAACAAAACATCAGAGTGGCGACTAAACCATTGAAAACCCTACAAAGAATGTTTCCTTCCCCCAAACTACAAATCGCACCTGAGCAACGCACCAATGATGTCTATATTATAATATAACTTGCTCTGATTGTCCTTGGTCGTATGTTGGTGAAACAGGAACATCTTTCGAAACGCGAAAAAAGGAACATATTAGAAGTGTAAAGAACTGTAAAAAAGGCTCAAACATAGGCATGCATGGGATCTTGATCATAGAATTGGCTTTAATAATGGAAAAGTAATAGATAGCGGTAACTATCGGACACGAAAAACATTAGAATCTTGGCATACAGCTGTAATAACTAATTCTGACAATAACTCTTAGCCGCTTCCAAAACAATATGCTACGCTTGTTCGCAAAACATGTAATCGCTAATTACTTCCTACTTGATATCGCATTTCATCGCACAACTTGTAAATAGTTTCATTCCGCTTCACCCGTCGAAGGCTACAGTTAGGTAGTCGAAAGCCCGTTTTTAATAAAACATTTCGTCAGAGAACGTTGCATTTTAAATTATGTCTAAACCTGGCTACGCTATGTCCATATATATTTATAAATATGTAAATTGCCATATTGCTGTACTGAAACATACTTTGAATACGGATTTATCGCCACTTACATACACAGTTCACTTTATAGTTGTGTATACAAATATAACAATTCTCACAATTCATATTACTTTGTTCTTGATAAGGGTTTTTCAGAGAACGAGTCAAACAGATATGAATACATACAGAGGTAACATTTATATATAGCTATATTTCTATAAACATGCTTGGAATAAGGAGGTTTTTTCGCCACGTACATGCACAGGCCCAGTTAATGAGCATTGTTAAGTAACACTTGCGAGAAAATAATTTGATGCAGGGTTCTTAACAAACGAGGTGAACCTAAACATATACCTTATTACGTGCTTATAACTAACATTAATAAGTATTGGTATTTTAAAAGAACAGAGGATTGAGCATTGAACTAAAAAGGATGTTATTAACCTAGTTTGTAAATATACGTTCAGTATGGCATTTTTCAGAGAACGAGCAAGCACATATCAAAACCCATGCATGCAAGTAATATTTATATAGCTATATGTTTCTAAACATACATACGATATGGTTCATGGCCACGTACATTAATAAAACGTGAATTAAAGTCCTATAAACATATCTTTCCAATGCAAACAAATGAATTCATAAAGATACGGATTCACTTTAGTTTATAGCTGTGTATATAAACATACTTATAGAATACGGGCTTATCGCCAAATGTATAAATGTAAATATGCTTTGATACGGGTTTACCGGCTACGCATACAAATAACAATTGTCGCAATTTATACTTAAAATATGAAGTCCATGTTAAAGTCCATATTAAATGTCCATGGAGCATCAGATAATTATTTGTCCTGTAGCAAACGCGCTTGTCCAACCTGGCTTGACAGCTATATTTATAAATATGTAAACATGCCATATTGCTGTACTGAAACACACTTTGAATACGGATTTATCGCCACTTACATACACAATTCACTTTATAGTTGTGTATACAAATATTACAATTCTCACAATTCATATTATTTTGTTCTTAATAAGGGTTTTTCAGAGAACGAGTCAAACAGATATAATAAATACACATTCAATTAAGTTACTTATATAGAATACGGGTTTATCGGCACATATATAATTGTATGAAATATGCTTAGATACAGGTTCGCTTTATAGCTGCGCATACAAGTAACAATTGTCTTAATGCATATTTATAACATGAAGTTTCACATGTCCATCGGAAAATCATTTGTCCTATAGTAAACTCGCTTGTCCGATGGATCCATCGGATCCATCGGACAATCTGACTTTCACGAGGTCAGGGCAACCACCAGGCAGGCTGCATGCAGACATCCCTAATTGAATAATTAAACCTAGCTTGTGATGACGTCATTTTTTCTCGATCGGATAATTTTTTGTCCGACGGAAAACACGCTTGTCCGATGGATCCATCGGATCCATCGGACAATCTGACTTTCACGAGGTCAGGGCAACCACCAGGCAGGCTGCATGCAGACATCCCTAATTGAATAATTAAACCTAGCTTGTGATGACGTCATTTTTTCTCCATCGGATAATTTTTTGTCCGACGGAAAACACGCTTGTCCGATGCTTGTCCGATGCTTGATGAAAACACGCTTGTCCGATACGTATAGGACCGATATATTGTTGGTTTTCCAGGGTATTGAAATAATGAGGGAAGTACCCCTTCTTTAATTCCGAAAAACCGAACGTTTTTGGGAACGTTGCTAATGCATCATTCACAAAATTAATACTGTCGATGAACCGTATTTTATATTCTTCTACGGCAATGTACATGATTTTCGTATCGTTGTAAATACAAAAGCGTTATCAATACAATATTTTAAAATGAACTGTGCATTAAAACTTTTAGCGTTATGAGCTATAAACGTATATCCTTCAGGTTGTCCAAATATGAATTTACAAAACGATTCTATATTTTCAAACGTAAATTCGGTTCCTTCAAAATCCCATGCATGTACGTAGTTGACAATATGTGTACCCGTATTTTTTTGCGTTTCAAAATCGTAAAACATGTATTTGGTTGTACGCGTTTTACAGCACAAACACCAATCTCTTTTAGGTCCACTGCATGGTGTTTCGCGTGTACACGCACCGCCTTTGGTTTCAACAGGTAGCATGTAACACTTGTGTGTTTGTGGGTCGCAATAAGATTTACAATTATTACACGTTGTGTATCCACATACGTGTCTTGTTAAATCTGCCACGGTGCAATTACATTTTAAACATTTTTTGACGAGCTCACACACAACATCTCGCTTCCCTCCCTTTGAACGATCGCGTAAATGTTCGTCCTAACATTTTTGCCCGAAAAATGTCCTGTTGCATTTACTACATGTAATTTTATCACCCGTGTGTTGTTCGGTCTTAAAACACGCTAAACATTTGTTTGGGCACTTGTGCTTATCGCGACGCGTATAACTTTTTTACACGTATAATGACAATAATATTTTTTTCCTATAAATGCAGGCATGGATGTTATTACGTTATAATTGTTTTTGTCTTTGTGTAAGTAAATAATTTCATTTGAATGGTTGTTAGCCGTGTATATAATTTCGTTAAAGTAATCTGTATCTATAATATTAATTTGTATTCCAAGATGTTGTGCGAACGTTTGCACGTCTTCTAACGTGTCTCCGTAATCGGTTACAGGTACACCAGCGTTCTTGTGAAGTTTTAATGCTTCTACCCCTTGGAGTTTCCGAGAATCGTTAAACACGTTTTTAATTTGGGATTTTATAAATTTGTCCTTGTTAATATTTGCATGGTTGTTACAATTGCCCGTGCAAGACACATCGTATCGGTATTTTTAATAGTGATAATACTCTTTTTACGTCCTGTATTATCTTTTGTAATTGTTAAACGACCTTTACCTCGTGGAATTTTCGTCGACTGTACTTCAACCACAACCTCGTTTAACGGAACACTTTTGTATTCTACATATTCTAAAACTGCTTTTAAAAGATCGTAAAAAAACTGATGGTCGTCCGTAATCGTAATTAATTTGGTCGAAAATGGATTAGACCATGTAGGGTGTGACACGATAATACGTATTTTATCACCTGGTTTTAATCGACGTTCTTCGACCGTTAAATCTAATGCTTTTTTAAATACGGCTACGGGGTCAACGCGACCGTACACGTAAACTCAGTTGTACGTATCGAAATACGTTCTAAATTTTGCATTGGCATTCGAATAGGTTTTAACGACATTAAACGCAGGAGGTTTCCTACGTTCAAATTTCCGACGAAAACGACGACGGATTTGTGCAAACTTTTTACTACCACGCCATGCTTTTTCCTCATTTAAATCGCGTTGTTTTTCACGTCGTGTCTCCTCTACTTGTATTTCTTTGTTCCATTTTAAGTACTCATCTCGCTCCCTTCTACGCGTTTCTGCAGCCGCAACCTTTTCACGGCGTGTTTGCTTTTTTCTTATTTCTTTGTTCCATTTTAAGTACTTCGCGTTTTCTCGTCTCCGTAGCCGTAGCCTTTTCGACAGCCTTGTCGCGACGTTTCAATTCCCGATCTGCTTCGCGACCCCAATTTTCACGTTTTCGCTTATATATAAATTTCAGAGGCATTTTAGTTATTTTAAAACCTTTTTTAAGGTTTTAAAATTTTTTTGATTTTTTTTAAGTCCCGACCGGTTTCATACTCACCTTACGGATCCCCTTCCTGCGTTGGACGACAACTTTAGGACTATCGTCATTCCCAACAACACGAATATTGCACTCACATACCTTAACACTCTCCCAAACATAATTGCGTAACTCGTTAAATTTCTCAACGATGCTGCGGTGGCACTTTTTACAAAATATCATTGTTTTGTCGTTTTTGGAAATTTGCTTTTGGAAGTTAGCGATTCTTTTTTTCAAAACTCCGAAATTTCTTGAAAATCCGCCATCTTGAAAATTTTTAATGACGTCATCAAAAAATTGTGAAAATACTACATCTTGGATTTTTGGAAACATTTCATTTAGGATTACATGAATTATCCTGAAAAATGAGCTAAATTGGCGTATATATACTACTTGGCTCTTTCTATTTGTTGCCTGTCTTGATTCAGAACCTTCGCACTTTGCATCGACATAAGTTAAAGTTTTGAATGTACCTACTTACTACTGGTGTCTTAAGAATAAACTAATTTTGGACTTGTCTCTTTATATTTGGAAAAGCTCAGTTAGAAATACCTCTTTTTGTAACTTTTTACCTCTTTGCTAATTGTTATAGAATTGTACATGAAATTTTGAATACGTAGAAATTGTGATGGAACTCATTGAAGCTACATGGAAGTGACTAAAAACGCATTGTTTCTAAAGAAAAACTTAGTTTTGAGTTCAGGAAATGCATTATAGTTATGTTTGAACTTGCCCATGATTTCACCCGTTTGGCCTCCCAAAAGCCTTTTCTATGTGTTTTCTGTCTTGATTCAGAGTCTATGCATTTGGCATCGAAATCAGTTAAAATTTTGCTGGCATTTCTGTACCTCTGGTCTCTTAAGAATATACCAATTTTGGACTAGTTTCGTTATATTTGGAAAAGCGTGGTGGGAGAAACCTCTTGTTGCATTTTTTTCCCTTATTAATAATTGTTTCAGAGTCTTAACTGAAATTTCGAATATGTGGAAATTGTAATGGATTTATTCAAGCGACATGGAAATGACCAAAAGACGCTGTGTTTGGGAGAAAACCCAGTTTGGAGTTCTGGAAATGAATAGTTATCTTATATGGTTATCTTAAATCGATAACGGCGACGTTTTAGAGCTTAAAATGACGTTTTGAGTGCTAAAGTGGACGAGTTGAGCGCAATGACATATTGCAATCACGGACCTAAAAGAGAACTTCTAAATGAAAATTGCAGATCTTAGCAAGTCGGGAATCATGTTTGCGGCGCTAAAACTATCGAGATGAGCGAAATAACATGTTGAGATGAGAAACCTATAACATGCTTTCAAACTGAATAGAAACGATCTTACAATCATCAAAATCGCATTTTAGGCGTTCTGGAAGCAAATTGAGCGTAAAAACATGGTTAACTCACCAACTAAAAATTTCTGTCTTAAATCGATAACGGCGACGTTTTAGAGCTTGGAATGATGTTTTGAGTGCTAAAGTCAACGAGTTGAGCGCAATGATATTTTGCAATCACGGACGTAAAAGAGACCCTCTAAATGGAATTTGCAGAACTTAGCAAGTCGGGAATCATGTTTTCGGCGCTCAAACTATCGAGATGAGCGAAATAACATGTTGAAATGAGAAACCTATAACATGCTTTCAAACTGATTAGAAACGATCTTACAATCATCAAAATCGCATTTTAGGCGTTCTGGAAGCAAATTGAGCGTAAAAACATGCTCAAATCACCAACTAAAAATTGCGGTCTTAAATCGATAACGGCGACGTTTTAGAGCTTAAAATGATGGTTTGAGTGCTAAAGTGAGCGAGTTCAGCGCAATGATCACGGCGTGAAAAAACGAATTTTGTGTACATTATGGTAAACCATAAATTGGTAAGTGAATGCCACGTTTCGAGATTTACTATACTTTTATGCAATTAAATACGAGATTTGTTATTTACGTGACCCTAAATTTTTAAAAATTTGAGATTTGAGAAGATTTCCTTTTGGAGTAAATTTTTAACAAATTGTCGAATCAAAACTCCATAAAGTTGTGGTAAATGTAATAAGTTTCGACATATAAATTAGCGTTTTTTCAAACTTATACTTGCAACATAATTCATGAAAAAGAAAACAACAGAAATCAATATTTAATTAGTGTTTTACAGTTCTTGTCTCGCAATTTTCTTGCGACACATGTTGCAAGCGAAATTGCGAAGTGCAACATGCCTCGCAATCATAAAGTCACGTAACATTTTTGTTGCAAGAAACATTGCATGAAATAGAATCAAGTTCTATTTTCGCAACGACTGTAGCAACGCTGCAATGAATTTAATAGCATAGAACAGTGTAACATCCCTCTTGCAACTTGTCTCGCAATATATATTTCTGTTGAGCAGCCAATAAAAACTCGCTGTTTAAAAATAGATCCCAGTCTCTGCTGAGATTGCGAGGCTAGTTGCAAGAAACGTTGCACAGTGTAACATCCCTTGATCATGAAAATCCCATTTTTAAAGTACATTCTCGTTGCGAGACAAGTTGCAAAGTGTAACAGCTCCTTAAAGTCAGCGCGCACGTATAAATTTCCTTGCTTAGTATTAATTTCATCACTGTCACGGCCATTATTCAGAATTTAGATATGTAATTAAGAATTTCTACAACAAAGTGCAAGTTATTTGAAATTCGTGTATCTCCATGGTTACTTTTTTATAAACGACTATTCTAATTAAGATTGTGAGTCACACGCAAACCATTCCATTCCTTGGGATAACATACATAATTTTGCCAAGACGTTTATGTTGTGCATGACCAGCAACAAATTTGCGAGAAATTCGTTGAACTGGCATATACGATGAAAGACAGGGCTGTAGAAGAGGGGGGGGGGCGCAGGGGGGCTGAGCCCCCCTCTACAATTTCAAGGGGGGCTGAGCCCCCCCTCTACTTTTTACAAACAATATATTCCTCAGTTAAATGGTGTATTTCAAAAATAAAAAGCCCTGAAAACAGGCAACTCTTCATGTTAACATATTGATGTTTCAGTAAAAAGCCCAAACAAAATTAGACTGAACAATTCGGTAATTGGTATAGACACTATTCGCTTAGGGAGCTTAAGCAAGCAAGTTTTTGACAACACGGACGTGCATGATAAACACAAAAAGCAGAGCCATGATTGGTTAAAAAGGTGAATCTACGTCTGGTAAACGTCCGTGTTCTCAAAACCGTCGCTTGCTTAAGGTCTGCAATATTTCACGATTTTATAATTCTTTAGTCACTGAAGAGAGCCCCCCTCTAGAAATTGCAGTTCTACAGCACTGATGAAAGACCTTCCATATCAAATGATGACGCACTCCCTAGTTCCACTGGTTTTCCATACGAACAACGGAAGTCATCGGGTAAACACTGAAACCATTTTACCTCGACAAACACGTGTGGTTTGGGGACTTCGTTTAGAACAAGATGATGCAGAATATAGAACTTTACTTGACAAGGACGCTTGCAGGCATTGATATCAATTTCTCCTCTGCGACCAGCCCACGCTGCCAAAGCTAGAGATGAGCGCTCTGTTGTAGACGCTGTAGTTAAACCAAGATATTCTCCACCAAATTCGCAACCTTTGTGCTTCCAAAATAATCTTGCCAGCAGTTTTTCTTCCAATTCTGTAGTGAGATTTGGATATAAAACCTTGTAAGCGTTTAGTAGTTCACAATATTCATCTTCAGTAAACATGCATTTTCGCTTTGGAAGTTGCAGTTAAAAGATTTTTGAGTCACATTCCCAATCAAGAACTTCATTTATGGGCAATGTAGCAAAATCGAGTACATGTAAAATAGCAGGAGCATCTGACATTGTCACATTTAAAGAGACACTTGTATTCCTCGTAAGAGCCACTTGTATTCCTCGGCTAAGAAATGGTCCTAATTTTTCACCATATTCATCAGGTAGTTCCATACTAGTAATTATATTGTCCCGCAAAAATCTTCGTATAAGTTGGACTTCAATGGACTTTTGATTTGTAGGAAAGTTCCCTAGAATTCCATTATATCGTTCATAACTGAATTGCCAAAAACTGGCCCATAGTCAAGTAGACTACGTATCAGGTGACCATGCATATGCATGTTTGGTGTCACATATTGCTCACCATAAAGTGTTTCGAATGTTGTACAAAACGCATGGAGTTGGTCAGCTTGCTTGATTTGCTCTACATACAAAATCCTAGATGTCAATAAACGCGAAGCCAGCACAAAATATCGCCAACATTCGAGATGCTCCTTTGGAAGAATGCCATGCAGAGCAAATATAGAAAATAAGTTTGTCCAGTTCTTCCATTGATCTGCTGTAAAGGCCACCAAAACAAGAGGCAATTTTATCTGGTACTCTACCAACATCGCTTGCTGTTTGTACACTATCGACTCGTGCCTGAATATCCTTTAGCTGCTTTTCTGAAATTATATTTAACTCTAGCCATAGTTCAATCATGCGTTTCGCAGTACCTAAATATAAGTTATGCATGAAATCAATAATTGTGAAGCGAATGGCTGAGAAGTAACTAAGTTCACAGAGAGCTGAAAGCCGAATGCCATATTCCGTTTGTAATGCATTCAACTCTTCTTGAATGTTGCAAGTTTTAAGTGCTTCACATTTATGCTTGTGATCTTCATCTGTTCTATTAATCCACTGACTCCTATCAAAGCCACCATAGTTTTTTTTCCAAATCTACCAGGAAATATTTTCAAACATTTTGAGCATCCACGATTGGCACTGTGACTCAAAAATCCTACAACTTTTCTAGCCGCTGGTATTGTGACACCTACATTCCATAAAGTTTGAAGGTCTTTGACAATTGGCTTGAGGAATGTGTTTAATGATGAGCCTGAATTAATTGGAGGAACAGCACCAACTAATATAACGTTTTCAGGTTTAAAACGAATGGACCTTGGCAGGTCCATTGAAGTTATATAAAAAACACCAACTAAGTATTTGCCATGTTTAAAAGGTTGAAAAAAGTCAAAGTTAAGCATCAAACCATAACGTCCAGCATCTTTGAGGAAATCTTTGAACTCTTTCTATATACGACCATCAGTCACATCTGTTAGTACAGCTTCAGGTATGGATCGTTTTCTCCATGCTTCACACGGTTCCTGAAAGCCAGTTTGGTGCAAAAGACCTTTTAAGGATTGTATGACACCTGTAGGAAAATATTTTTCTTGGATAGAAAACCACCTTTCCACTCTGTAGAGTCACCCCTTTCATAAGAACCTCATCACTCTGCTTTCTTCTCCATCTTTAAGGGTGATTTGGGAAACGAACGAATGAACACTTTTTGGATTTCAGTTCTTCTCTCTCAGATACTATACAATCCTTGATGTCATATAGCGAATTGCAGGATGGACAAACAGCATATTTTACAAAATTATCTCGATCAATTTTCATAAACCTCCAAAGTAAGTACAATGATGATGGCAAAGCTGCAGCTAAAGCACTCATAAACGTAGACTGTTCGCCAATCAGTTCAAAGACTGCCTTTAAAAATTTTAACAGCCATTCCACAGCTGAGTCAGGCAGGGCAGCACCTGGCTTGCCAGAAGCAAATGAAGGTACAGATCCATTTTATTAACAACAGTGAACTATGCTTCTGACTCTATGGGTACTCAATAGTAAAAAAAACTCACATCTCTCTCAACTTCCTCACTTGTTATTTCTTCCCACTGTTCATCATAATCTTCATTTCCTTGTTGGTCCTTTTCATCTTGTGAAGCTTGTGGTGAATCGTGAAATTCCAGCAAATAATCAGGCACTGAATTAGTGCTAAGATCGTTGACTTTGAATTCATCATGATCATAGTCGTCTTCTCCATAGCCTCCGAGTTTTTCCTCTATTCTGGCTTTCAAAAACTCTGCATCGAAATTTGGCTCTTCGTCACTGCTGCTCACGTGCAAATGTTTGTCATCAAACACATGCTTTCCCTGTTTTTTATGTTTCTCACAATACCATGAACTACCGGTGAAGTTATCTTTTTGTGATCGTAAAAGTGTCTCGACGAAAACAATAACTTACATCCTGGACACATTTTTCTGGCTCTTTTCTTATCCATGTACTATTTTACACTTCGCTATTTTCTATTTTAAATAAATCTTCATAGATTTTTTTTAATTATTGTAGTAAATATCACAGGTAAACATGATGTAATCAATTTCGTCGGAACTTATGGGACATACATAGACATATGCTTACACCGCAAAGCTCAGGTAACAAATTACGGTTAATTTTTCTAAACGTCCCCATATATCCCCTCCATGTTTTTAATTTTGGCGCCATTTTGCAAGTTGGTAGGCGCGAGAAAAGCGTTGTTCATAGATATTAATAATTTTATATGAAATATCCTTTTGTTTGCTCTCAAAACATATCTTGTTGATAAACCGAACCGTATATTGATCGTGGTTACTAATCGCTATCGTTTATGAGCGTTTTGCGAATGTTTCTACTACAGGTAACCTAGTAAAAGTTTTCATGCAGTTTTTTCCATGCCATATAATGTTTTGGTAAAACCAATGGACACAACATGCCAAAAGAGGATGATGAAAAAATATTGAGATAGTTCATTTTATTTTTTATATTTTTCATGTTTCATTTAGGGGAGGTATCCATACTTAACTTACCACAAGAAACGTCAATTTGACGTCAATTATGTGCCCACCCCTTGGTAGGGCACCAGTATTTAATTACATACCTATGAGTCAAAAGCCCCAGGTTGGCCCAGGGAGATGAGCACAGCTGTAATTGACTCGACAAAATTGTTTCTTTTTGCTAAAACTTGGCAAAATATTTGAGTTTGTTTCATTTATAATTAGATTTAAAGGAAAGTGTTACTGGTGTTTACATATTTATATTTATTCAAGCACAGAAGGATGAAAAATCATTGATTTTTTCACCACAGTTTGATGTTTTGTATGTGGGTGGGTGGTTAGTGGGTAGGATTGTGGCTGGTTGTGTGTGCCGACATTTTTGTGGCAAGTTTAGCATGCATGCCTCTGACTCACTTTTCAATTGTAAAAGAATTAGTGAATATGATGCAATTGCAAGTTCAAATGTTAGCACATCACATCCATGGGTTTTATGTCTTTTGCCTATTAAACTTGCCCTAATATTTTAGAGCATGTAAGCCCATACACTGCCCCCTTAGTCACTAATACTTCAAATGAGTATAAAAATCAGCAGGGGCGGATCCAGACTGATGCAACTGATGCGAATGCATCAGTCAGAATTTTTTAAGGTGGCTCCCTACAGTAGCATAAAATGTTAGGCTTTTCACGACACATCAGCTTACAACGGCAACCGACTACACTTCAAACAGGGCAATGTGAGTGCTTTTAGGAAAGACATGAAAGTGTTGATGTGCATATATAGAAAAATAGAAACAAAATAAACGTTGGTATGGTAACTATATCGTTCTATTTTTTTCAGTTTTATTCCTTAATTTCACAATGAATGAACAATAACTTTCTTTCTCTTCGGTCAAATTTTCTGAAATATTTTTAGTTGTTTATTGATGTATAAAGGAAAAAGATATCAAAATTTGAAGACAGGTTTATAATTCGGATTTTGATATATTCGAGGATTTCGATTGCTAGGAAACGTATTTGTAGATTTTTTTAAACTCGAATATGTCTTACCTTAGATATGGTATAACAACTGGACGTAGTTTTAAAAAAATTCACCGAAGGAAACAGCAGAAAATCGAGGCTAAAATCCATAAAATCATTGTTGACGTGATAAAATTTCGACTCGACATACGAAAAACATTTCAGAATGAGCCATACATGTCTAATACTACTACATAGCATAGCACAGCATAGCATAGCATAGCATAGCATAGCATAGCATAGCATAGCATAGCATAGCATAGCATAGCGTAGCGTAGCGTAGCGTAGCGTAGCATAGCATAAGTAGGATTGCTTGAGTTAACGGGAAATTCAGTCATGTCTGCTTTAGTATCTGCGTGCGAACAAGCTAAAATGAACAGGGTGAAATCTTTCTTGATGCGAACTCAATATGCTTGTTCCAGTATCTGTGCCCGTGTGGACAATCTAAATTGAAAAAGGTGGCATCTTTCTGCGTGCAGATATATGCTTCGTGCATTGGAAACCGCCGTGAGCACATGCTTCGTTCTTTCAAAATCAATATCTTGGATTAGACATGTTGTGTTATATAACTGAATTCACAGGAAACTCAATATATTTGTTTCAATATCTGTGTGCGGACAAGCTAAACTGAAAAAAGTGGCATCTTTCTGCGTGCGGATAAGACATGTCGAATTATACAACTGAGTTCACTGGAGACTCAATATCCGTATTATGCGTAACAATGCTTCGTTCTTAAGAAACAAAAATCTTATTTGGAATTCCAAGAATGCTTCGCTCTTCAAAAACAACTGTGTAGATATACCATAACAAAGTATAAAAAGGATTGTTTGTATTAACAGGAAATTCAGTGGGTTATATGTTTTAGTTATAAAATGCAACAATGCTCCGTTCTTTAGAAACAAAAATCTTGCTTTAAGAACGCTTCTTTCTTCACAAACAACTGCGCAGATAAAGCGTAGGATATTATAGATAGGATTGCTTCAAATAACAGAAAATTCAACAAAATAGGCCTGTTTGATTTAAACTGTGTACATATACCATAACATAGTATTAATAGGATTGTTTGTACTAACAGAAAATTCAGTGGGTTATATGTTTTAGTTGTAAAATGCCACAATGCTCCGTTCTTGAGAAACAAAAATCTTGCTTTACTGAAGAACGCTTCTTTCTTCAGAAACAACTAAGCAGATAAAGCGTAGGATATTATAGATAGGATTGTTTGAAATAACAGGAAATTCAACACAATAGGCCTGTTTGATGTAACAGGAAATTCAGCATGTTTGTTTTAGTTGTAAAATGCAACAATGCTCTTGAGAAACATTATTTTAAGAATGCTTCGTTCTTCAGAAAAAATTGTATACAAATAGCATATGTATACATATGTGACTCGCCGAATGCTAAAAGCAGTCCGATGCAAAATATATATAAGAATACACAAAGTTCCTAACGCAAATAAACACGCTGTTTTATACACAGCGCCATCATAAGTTTATACAGCTTGCGCAAGCTGTTTTATTCGTCGACAGCATATATTATGGTGTGGCGTATTGAGAGAGATATTTTCTTATGTTCAGTTGCGCTTATGATTAGCATATTTAATTTCAGCCTTCAAATACGCGCGCCAGCAAATATAAAACTACACAAAATCTTAGTAAATTAATCGTATTACATTGCTTTTAGTCGTCGCTTTAGAAATGTTCACTGGACATACAGAAATCTCAATTCGTCAATCAATCGGACGAAAAGAAATGTCCATTGGACATTCAAATGTCCATTCGTCCACTGGACGAACAGAAATGTCCAGTGGACATTGAAATGTCCATTCGTCCAATGGACCGATGGACGAATGGACATTGTCTGATGGCAAACACTCTAGTCTCCTATCCACATGGGGTTATGCTCAATCATATTACGTCATTATAGCTCCTCTGACGCAGTAAAAGTTACATGTCCATTGGACATAATGAAATGTCCATTGGACATACAGAAATGTCTATTCGTCCATCGGACAAACAGAAATGTCCATTGGACATTCAAATGTCCATTCGTCCATTGGACGAACAGAAATGTCCAGTGGACACTGAAATGTCCATTCGTCCAATGAACCGATGGACGAATGGACATTGTCTGATGGCAAACACTCTAGTCTCCTATCCACACGGGGTTATGCTCAATCATATTACGTCATTATAGCTCCTCTGACGCAGTAAAAGTTACATGTCCATTGGGCATAATGAAATGTCCATTGGACATACAGGAATGTCTATTCGTCCATCGGACAAACAGAAATGTCCATTGGAATTTCAAATGTCCATTCGTCCATTGAACGAACAGAAATGTCCAGTGGACATTTCAATGTCCATCCGACATTTTGCAGAGGTATTGGACATTAATCGTCATTTGACCATGCTTTTGCGCTCAATTAACTTCCAGAACGCTTAAAACGCGATTTTGATGACTGTAAGGTCGCTTCTTTTCAGTTTTAAAGCAATTTATACCTTTCTCATTTCAACATGTTATTTCGCTCATCTCGATAGTTTTAGCGCCGAAAACATGATTCCTGAATTGCTAAGTTTTGCAATTTCCATTTAGAAGGTCTCTTTTAGGTCCGTGATTGCAATATATCATTGCGCTCAACTCGTTCACTTTTGCACTCAAAACATCATTTTAAGCTCTAAAACGTCGTTTTTATCGACTTAAAGTGCTTATAAACCCAAAATGGTTTTTTGGTGATCCAAATAGAGCTAAAAAAGTTAGTTAGTAAGTTATAATTTAGTTTTTTTGTTGAGCGTTTAGTTCTGGAGATAAATGCAGTCAAACGTGCTAGTTTGGCCACATTTGGGAAAAAAAGTGCGCATCCAAATTTTATGCTTAGAGGCCTGGGTCCCAGGAACCAATTTTCACAGTCACTAGGCGCGTTGTATTGCGAATGCATGTGTCACCGCAGTTTTTTGTGGAAAAATGCTTGAAAGATGCGTTGTTTACGGGTGTTCTAATACTACAGACAAGGAAAATGATATATTCTTGTACCAGATACCATTTTGGGATGAAAGCTCATCCGACGCAGTAAAACGAAGGAAGAAATGGATGGACTTCGTTCGACGGAGGCGAGATAAATGGACGCCAACACGTTCGTCTGTTGTTTGCTCGAAACACTTTACGCCAGAATGTTTCGAGTATTATACCCAGTACTGATGCTTTATATGTTATTTTACACGGTTCCAACCGCATCAACTACCAGCACCAAACCAAAAAGAAATGCACCAAAATGCAAGATGTGCAATAAGCCTATGAAAGGCCACAAAAATGTAGCTTCCTGTCCAAGAAATAAAACAAACTAAAGTTGCACTGCATTGCACTTGGAATGTATATATTACAGAAGCACTTGTTTGCCATTTTACCAAAAATATTTTTCTTGTTTAAAGGTCACTGTCACACCATAGTATTGCAGGCTTTTGTTATTGTTTACATTTTGTTATATTTTGTCAAAAATTAAAAATAATATCAAAAAGTCTTTGTTTGCTTCCATACCAGTAGCAATAAGGTTAAATAAGCAAAGATTTGAAAATACATTGATTTGTTATTAGATGGATTATAAAAAGTTTTTATCTTGGTGTCCCAGATAAAATGGCTGCCATAAGCAAATTGAGCACACAATGCCATGGTGTGGCAGTAATCTATTAATGAAATAATATATTATGCACACATTAATCCAACACAGATGTCTCTGAATGTAAAAATCTGCCAGTCAATGGAAAATATACTCCCAAGATAGCATCTTGTCAAGCTGGGTTATGAAAACAAACTTTAGGTAATAATAACTGATATTGATGCTCACCATGCAAACTTATGAAGAACTTAATAATAACACTGTTTGACCCAGTATATTTTGAGATGCTCAAGATTCTTGAGTGGCCGATAGAATCAATAATTAGTAGGGGGAGGGCAGGGGGATGATGATAAAATTCAAATTCATTCAAGTTAACGTTGAGGTAAAAATTAATTTTCATGTGGTATAACTAGAAAATATTGTCAAACAAGTTTGTTCATTTTTATGCAAGATGCTATTTCTCAGAGCACATGTAATATTTACTTGCAATTGTGTAGAGACATAATTAACAGAAATTATTGCAGCTGTTAAAAGATTTTATATACTTCAGATACTTAAGTCTTTGAACTTCTAATAGTGAGCTAGCATATTAAAAACATGTCTGTACCAATTTAAAGATAATTATTGATTCTCGTCATCTGTTTCAATATCATCATAGCCAGTAAATGCATGATCAAGCTTAAAAGTGGAACGAATAGCAGTATATGCACAAGAAGGCAATGGTATTCTTTTATCCCTTAACCGACCATGTACCATCCGTGTGAACTGTCTATATGCAACACCTCGAAGAGAAAAATACATATCAATGTTATATAATAGTTACATCTTCAGCTAAAATGAATGGTAATAAGTCTACCTTTCTTTTGAACCACTCTGTCTGTAACGCTGACCATCTCGAGTTTTATAATTATCAGCCGCAATCTCTAATGACCACTTGTTGAGGCAAACAGCTGGAAAACCAGGGTGATCTGTTATACATTTCAGTGCTCCTTTACCATCGTTACAATAAACTTCAATGAACTGTAAGCAATTTTCGATCTCCAGGCAACAACGGCATTCTTTGGCATTTTGCAACAATCCAGTGCTACCAGTGCATCTATGGAACGAATGTTGATGGTAGAATGAATTTTAAAAAACCCACTTTACTGTAATTATGAAATGTAAATGACAATGCTGTTTAATTGATAAGGCAACTCTCAGCTCAGTTTGTTGAAAATTTAATTTGCGCATATGATTTAAAACACATACCAAGTGACGCGCATGGCAAAAAATAAAAATTGTACGAAAATTACCATGATGTTACAGGTTTACTCTCTTTCCATCGAAGTTGTAATTCCTTAACTTTTTCAGCTTCCTCTTCCCGCCTCCGGTAATACTCTTGAAGCCAATTTTCGTCAGCAATTGGCTCGTCTGAGTAAGCATCCATGTAATAGTTTTCGCCATCATGGCTACCTTGAGTGCCTTCATCGTGTGATTTTTCAATTAAATTTCACTTTCGTACAGTTCATTTTCGATTTCAAGAGGCATGCTCGTAGAAGCCTTGCTATGTGTACTTGAGAATGAATTTGAGCAAGACATTCCAACTTTTTTACGCAAAAATAGCTGATCTTTGAGCTTCGAGACTAATATTACTATGTAATTGTATATAAAGTCTACATAAACATGTTCCTGGGATCCAGTCTCCCACAGGCGCGCACTTTTTCAACGAGCTGGCTTCTTTGAGCCCGGTTATCTCCGTAACTAAACGCTTAACGAAAAAACTAAATAATAACTTACTAACTAACTTTTTTAGCTCTATCTGAATCACCAATAACCCATTTTGGGTTTATAAGCACTTTAAAGCTTCAATTTTTAGTTGGTGATTTGAGCATGATTTTACGCTTAATTCGCTTATAGAATGCCTAAAACGTGATTTTCATGACTGTATGGTCGTTCCTTTTCAGTTTTAAAGCATATTACAGGTTTTTCATTTCAACATGTTATTTCGCTCATCTCGATAGTTTTAGCGCCGAAAACATGATTCCCGGCTAGCTAAGTTGTGTAATTTCCATTTAGAAGGTCTCTTTTAGGTCCGTGATTGCAACATATTATTGCGCTCAACTCGTTGACTTTAGCACTCAAAATATCATTTTAAGCTCTAAAACGTCTAGGCCGTAATCCCTGGCAGGAAAAGTCGCTTAGAAAACGAGTTTCGTTGCCCGCCTCAGCGCACTACTTTAAAATACGTTTAAAAAATAGGAAAAAATATATGAAATACAAATCCGCTTGTTTACACCTTCACAAACCTGCAGTTTTTTAGCATTTCTTCATCGAAAATTCAATAAATCAAAACGTTTCGCAGTCAATCGCCGCCATTTCTGTTTTGGATATTTGGTGTAATATACGACATACGGTTTAAACATGGCGTCCTCCGACTCATGTTTAATTCATTTTGATGGCAAGAAAGGCCCACTTACAAGTTTTAGTAAGGTTTTTTTTCAAAAATTTTTGGATTGTCGTAGTATTTGGCTGACACTTGATGGCGAATATCATGATGTTGCACATAGAAGTTTAGACTTTGTCAGTGATAACGTTCAAAATGTTGAAACTGACAACATCGAGTATGCGAATTTCTCTTATCATAGAGCTTGTTATTCGGCATTCACGAATACTATTAGCATCAAACGCGCTCGAGTACGATGTCAGAACAGGAACAAAGAAGACGAGGCTTCATCTTCTGTTGCCGACGTCAGTGAAAGGGAATCAAAAGAAGCTCAACCGGCAAAGAAGATGCTGAGATCTACACTTTCAAAACTGGGTGCGGCTACAACAAGTACGGGAGTAGGATCAAGAAATCCGCATGTTTTGCCGCATATATGTATCATTTGCAAGTCTGAAAAGTTTTACTTCACTGAAACGGTTAGTTTTTTGTTTTGCACTGTATTTGACCATATATTTGTTGCTCTGATTGCCTTGCTTTAACGTTATAAAATAATCAAGACAGGCTCGTAAATTCTGGCAATTGTGTGGATGTGAGATTCTTATATATTTGTCTCTTTAGAGATCAAAAAAGCGGAAGTTGGACAAGCTGGTATCAGCAGAAACTGTAGATGGAGGGAAACTCAGGGAAGCAGCTACAAAAAAAGATGATCAAAGTATTTTGCTTCAAATTGCCAATAAGGACATGGTCGCTTTGGAAGTGAAATACCATAAACGTTGCTATGATAAGTACACTTCATTTTTAAGGACCACCACCCAGTCAAAGGGCAAAGAAACTTAACAGCATGACTTTAAGAATGAAAAGTCCTTTGATGTTTTTTGTGAAGAGTTTGTGAAGGAAAAGCTCATCAAACAAGAGAACATATTTTACATGAAAAAACTGAAGAAAGAGTTTGTCAAGACCGTAAAACGTGTTCAAAATGAAGATGCTGCAAGTTATCGAACATTTCGATTGAAAGAAAGATTGCGTAAAAAGTTTCCACAACTAGTTTTCCATAGACCAAAGGTACGAACAAAAAGTGACATTGTTTATTCAGAATGCCTTAGTAAAGGAAGTAAAGCAGAAAGCTTCATTGAAGATGATGTAGAAACATCTCAGAGTTCACAAGAGTCTGATTATGCTTTGGACAGTGATTATGAAGGACATACAAACATACATGATACCAAGACAGCTACATTGCAAGAAATGTATGCAGTTAGTTTGAAATTGCGGAACAACTTGCGTGATCATTCATCATCTTGGTATGAAAGCTGGCCACCATTTGCATCAGATATCAATGTTGACAATGTTAAAAAATTGGTATCACCACTTTTGTTCAATTTTACGGCATGGCTGCTTCGATTTTCAGATGACCCTGAGAGTACTGGCTACATTGCACTGGATGAGAAAACAACAGCAAAAATTTTCTCTCTGTGCCAAGACATGGTTTATGTTGCCAGTAAGGGGAAAGTACAGACTCCAAAATCTCTAGCATTGGCAATAGCTGTTCGTCAGATGTCAGGTTGTTCAGGTCTCATAAACATTTTAAATGGATTTGGACATTCTGTATCACTGCCCACAACAATGGCATATGACTCTGCAATTGCTCAAGTGACTATTGATACATCAAACATTCTTCCAAAAGAATTTGTTGCAAAGGAATATGTGAATTTGGTTTATGACAACATAGATTTTGGAGAAGAGATTGACAAGCAGACTCATGTAACCAATGGCATCATTACCCAGAAAGTCTTGGTTCACCAGCAGTTAAGCTCATCAGACCAGTTAAGTTTGATAAAGAAGAAGCAGAGGACAGTAGAAGTGCCTACAAGTGATATTGTGCCATACAGCATTAGAGTGAAGATGACACCTACATTTCACATTGCTCAACTAGATCCAAAATGTTTAAAACTTGTATTGAATGAAGATCCAACACCAACAGCTTATAAACTTGACCTAGCATATATCTTAATGAAGTATATATGTGCTGTTAATGAGGAAGTCATACCTGGTTGGACTGGGTTTAACACTATGCTGTATAATCATGAAATACCAAATGTATCCAGAGTTGGATATTTGCCAGTCATTGATGCTCCACCAACTGAATATTCAACTATCAACACAATCCTTATACGAAGCAAAGAAATTGCTGATAAATTGGAGCTGAAATATGCGGTGCTGGTTTTTGACGAAGCTGTTTATGCCAAAGTTCAACAGGTTCGATGGAAGGAAGAGGCTTTCATTAACCGGTTTGTTGTTCGGCTCGGAGAGTTCCATACCATCATGACTTATCTCTCTGCTATGTCAAAGATTTTTGAAGATGGGGGGTTAAAGGTAATTTCTTTTTATTTTCTTTCTTTTAGGTCTGAAAATATTGCCTATGAGCAATGTTTATATGTGAGATTAGTAAAGTTAGGGCTTTAATATGAATCACATTGTCAAATTAGATAAATTTAGACACGAATTACTATTTCCAATTTTGTTCCAACTTTATTTGGCACCTATATGTAATATTACAAATATAACAATGTAGTCAGTCAGATGATCAATGTTATCCTGAAAAATAGTTAGAGTTACAAGTAGGGATTGGAAAAGAATGATTTTACTCGCATGAGGAATGTTTGAAGACTCCTTGCAACTCTGCTTGCTATAACATTCATGATTGTATACTGATAGCTTCATTTAGAAAGTCGCTTGCTTGGAGGGTATACAGTAAAAAAGAATGAAATTTGGAACTTTTTACTCCTAATAATGATTCTAAAACTGTTGTTTCTTGCATACTTTCAGGATGTGGTTATTGAATCTGGTATCGTCAGTGAAGGATCAATCAAAGGTGTCCTTTCCGGTAAGCATTACAACCGATCAGTGTCGTGTCACAAGGTTATGTATGAAGCGCTGCAACGTCTACGATTCCAATCATTTCTGGATTCCATCACAGATGAAAACCAAGAATTGGCCTCATTCATTGAGAGCATGGCAAGATCATTTCCAGATGACGAGTTCCTTAACAAATATGTTGAAAGCCCAATGATGCAAAAAATATTGGATTCCTATGAGCTGTTCATAAATGATATGTCAAGCAAATCAAGAACATTTGCATTTTGGAGCATGTACATCAAAATGACAGGTAGTTACTGTATAATTTAGTTTTCTGATGGGATAGAATACTTTGTGTTCTTTCAGGCACTGCACTTAAGGCAATGCTGATTAATTTTGCCGGAGCCGGAAGTCAAGTAACTGGAGGTTTTTTAGTAGGAAAAATCATAAAAATAATTATAAAAACAATTCAGTTTGGTCAATGTATCGTTTAGCTACAGTTAACTTCGATTTCCTATAATTTTTCAACATTGTATTAATTTTGTTATTCTCTACTTACAAATAGGTGTGCTACTGATGTTTATTAGAGCAACACGACAAGTAAACTGGAATCTTCACTTGACAGCCTTCAGGGCAATGCTTCCATGGTTCTTTATTTGCTATAGGATCAACTATGCCAGATATGGTTCAGCACATAGGTTAGAGATGACTGCATTGGAAAAGACCCATCCAGGTACAATGGTCAAGTCAAGAATGTTAAGAATATATTACAGGGGTTAGCAGTTATATTAGGGAGCTTAAGCAAGTGACGTTTTTGTCAACACGGACGGCAGCCATAAGTAAGTTTCGTCGTTATAGATGGCGAGTGATGGCGTCAGCCGTTCTTGTTTGAAATCAACAACGGCAGTCAGTCAACTTTCACGTTTATGATTTCAAACAAGAACGGCTGACGCCATCATTCGCCATCTGTAACGACGCAACTCACTTCCGGCTGCCGTCCGTGTTGACGGAAACGTCGCTTGCTTAAGCTCTCTATTACTGAGGAGAGGGAAAACTACCCCCTTTACTATGTTCTGAAAGCTTTGCAAAAACATGAATGTACAAAACATGCTATCTCAAATTGCTTATGTACTTAACTGGGGGGGGGGGGAGTCGAAGCCTCTCAAGTCTACTGTATCTCCTAAAAAAAGGCCCTGGTTCAAATGTACAGTTAATGTTTATGGCATTACGAAACCCTCAATAAAGAAAGTGACTGTCCATTTACCATAATCATGTGAATGCTGCTCCATTTTTCTTCGCAGGAATTCGTGAAGACCTATCTAACAACTTTGCTATTCAGCGTCAAAGTAATCATGGTTTCTCTGCGGTAGCATGTGACCAGACAATAGAGCAGACTGCAAATCGCGACTCCAAAACTAAAGGTGGTCTAATTGGGTTTTCAATGAATCGTTCAACTGTTCACAGATGGCTATTATCACAGTCAGAAAGAGCTACAATAACAAGCAAATGCAAGGAAATGGCTGGCATTGAATGTACACCGAGGTATGCAGTTTTGTTATTGTACATTACTATACTGTTTATTACAGTATTCTACCCTACAGTGCTGTATCGATATTTGTACCCTTTAAGATCGTCCAATTAATGATCTATTATCTATATTTTGTAAACCAATTTATATTCAAATTTAGAACCCGTAAAGATCTTGATCACACAAAATGCAAACGCTATGAGAAGTCTGTTAATGACGTGATGATTACAATTTCCAGTATGATCAACCCGTTTGAAACAGAGCAAGAAGAACTGCTAAGCTTGGCAAGTGGTGTAATGGTTGAGAATGATGTTGCGGACAACCTTTTGAACGCAGAGGAGATTGGCGAGCAACAGTTCTTGGACTTTTCTAAAAAGCATTTGTTAGGTGAAAACCCGGACATCTTTACGAAGTTAAAACGAAACAAACTTCAGACATTTTCGTCAACAAAGTCAGTGTCCGTGAAGAACAAGGAAGGAAAGAAAGTCAATATCATGTTGAATAGAAACCTGTTTGCTCGGTTATTGGTCATTGCCAAGAGTCGCCAGGTTGATCTTAAGGAATTACTTTCATATAGCCTTGGAACTTTCCCACTTTCGCTGTCTACAACAACAGGAGAACTTGTGAAAACTGCCAAATCTAAACTTGCTGAAATCTTGGAAAATGAAGCTGGAAATCCAGAAATTGATGCGAGTGCATTTAACAACAGTGCGTTGGTGATTGATGCCATGGCAGTTATCCAGTCAATGAAAGGAAAGTGGAAAACGTATGGCGAGTTTGCAGATGCCCTCCTAAACAGCCTCGTGAAGCTACACAGCAAAAAACGCACAACCTGTTCTGGCCTGATGAAAACAGGATTGAACAATGTTGTGCTGCCCACATTGTTCAAGGTTGTTAACAACACTGAACAAGTTGATGAGCCTGAATTAGCCTGCAATCAGGTGTAACAATGTTGAACAATATTGTTGACAACCTTGAACAATGTGGGCAGCAAAACATTGTTCAATGCTGTTTTCATCAGGCCAGAACAGGTTGTGCGTTTTTTGCTGTGTAGCACGGAAGTATAATTCTACACGATTAGATTTCGTTGCGGATAGATATCCAGCTTTGAGTATAAAGAATACAGAGCGACAACGAAGAGCTGACAAGGGAGTCCAGAAAGTTCACATCTTTGGAAAAGACCAGAATGTTCCAAAACAATGGAAAAAGTTTTTAAGTTGTGGTGAGAACAAGGAGTCATTAGTGGTCTTTCTATGTGAATATTGGAGAGCGTGTGGTTCATCCCAGTTGGGTACGGTTTCGGCTATACACGTAACTGCGAAGGAAAATTGTTATGTTTTATACGCTGGCGAGTCTCCAAGTGATCGTGTTAGAAGTGATGAAGTGTCTCCCCTGCGAAGCAACCATGAAGAAGCCGACACTCGATTGATTCTACATGCTAAACATGCAGCAGCAACACACAATAACGTTATTATCAAGAGCCCTGACACAGACGTTCTGATATTATCGATTGCCATGCAACAAAGGATTGAGAATGAAATGTTTTTTCTGACTGGCACAGGAAATAGATGTCGCTGTATACCTGTATCAACTATTGCTAACAATTTGGGTGTTGAAGTTTCTCATTGCTTGCCAGGCTTTCATGCATTTACGGGTAATGTCATAATAAGTTTTTCACAAGTACACACATTCCACAACAGCTGTAATCATATAGAAGACAGCTTTTCCTACGCGATGGTAAGACATGCTGCTTGGGCATTACCCATACAGGAAAGCTGAATGGGGCCAACACGTTAAGAAATATTTTCGAATTTAGATTTTGGTTTATGGCGTCACTATGGGCTACAGTAGTTATACTGTACAGTATAAGAAGGTGTTGTTCATTCTTTATTCGTTCATCCCATTCATTCATTCTCGTTCTTCTTTGTTAAATTTTAGGTTGTGACACCACAAGCTCTTTTCACGGAAAAGGAAAGAAAACCGCATGGAAAACATTGGTTGCCTCCCCTGAGTTTGCGGAATGTTTTTCAAAGCTAGGAAGAGATTTCCCTCCTTCCGAAGATCTTGTCGATGAGCTGAACAAGTTTGCGTGTCTAATGTATGGAGACAAGACGTCAACAAATGAGAATGAATGTAGATATGAACTTTTTAAATCGGGGAAATGTTCAGACGATGCGTTGCCTCCAACTTGCGATAGCCTTGCCCAACATGTCAACAGAGCAAACTTTCAAGCAGCATCATGGTGTGAATGTTTGAGTGCAGAAGTTAATCTTCCATCGACAGTTGGTAATGGCTGGACGCTTAAAAACGATGACGAGCTGGAGATTACCTGGATGACACGACCGCCTGCTCCACAATCATTGATCGAGTGTGTTGAGTGCAAGTGCAAAACTGGATGTTTGACCATGCGTTGTTCATGTAGAAAAGCTGAATTGAAGTGCACCGACTTGTGTTCGTGTTGTGATTGTCAGAATGGAGGATCTGGGGATGGAGATGAAGATGACGATGAGAACATTTACTATGGCGTTGCCCTGCCGGATGACGAAGAACTTGGAGAGTCAGATTTGGATTTCGAGGACGGTGATGATGATTTGTGACACTGGTTGGCAGTCAGGCTGGCTTGAGAGCGCGTAGTTAAGTTCAATTTTTTTAGTTCTAAGTTCATATTCTATTTCTCACAGACTCCAAAAGCGTTTAAGGGCATGTATATAAGTATAACTTAAAGCCCGTTTTCCACTAGGCGAATTTGTTCGTCACCAACAAGTAGGAACCGTTCCAACTTTTTTTTCTGTTCAGTGTTCACGCGAACAAATTCGCCTAGTGGAAAACAGGCTTAAACAGTCATTATACCCGATCCAAACGTAATCCAATAAGATTATTGTATCCAATAAATTATTGGGATTGTTATGGTTAGGGTTGTGGTTTGGGTCAGGGTCATTTTGTATGCATGAAATTACGATTCCAATAAGTATTGGAATTGTTAATTAACGTTGTAACTTGTCATTAACCCCGTTCGGAAACGCTGGATCTTTTATTGTATTTTCAGTAGATTGATATTTGGTTGATATTGATATTTAAGAGTAGCGCATCCGGCTATTTCAAAATACCATGCAGTGGTGTAGGGGGTAGCAAAACAGTCAGGGTGGAGCCCCCCTCTTGTAGGGTGTGAGGTAAATAGAGTAGTATTAGTATATAAAGGTCGTAATTTTGTACAGTATATAATAACTCGTATTTAATGAAGTAGGGTAGAAAGTAAGACGATAAAACGAAGTTAGCTTTTCTTCCTACCGATTGAAATTTGGTTTGCTTCTAGGTTATTTTACTTTTTAGGTTGGTGCAAGAACAGTCCACTAGATGAACAAAAAGCAAGAGAAGTGCCGGCTTTTAATCTCCTAAAAGCGTTGCTGTGCATGGTATGGGAGAACACGTTCCAGATTTACCCACTGGGTTTTTTTCTGGTTTTCGTGTCCGGCGCAGCAACATGGCATTATCGCATCTGAATTGTGCTGATATTTGGTATGTGAGCGTACAGCACGCCAGCCATTCTACTTGGAGTGAACTATACCACTAAAAGATACATATCTGATTGTTTTTTAGTGTATGGAACATAAGGAATAGCGCTGATCATGCGCTGATCTGACCTGGTAGATGAAGAACGAGGAGCCAAATACTGCAGCGGCGTTGTAAATAGTCTTTAAGTGGATAATGCGTGCTGTGTAAATTAACTAATGTTTAAAAAAGAGGGCTACAATTGGATAACATAACACACGGTTTTGGTATTTTGTAAATATTCTTGTTTTTTTGTGAATTCCAAGTCTAATATAGTATATAATCAAATATATACACAGATTAAAAAACAATCTTGAAAATTTGGCTTATAACCTCTCCGTCTTCAGCCCTTTTGAGCGATTTGAGCCTTGTCTGAACTAGATTAAACAGCGGAATTGCAAGAAACTTCATGTAACTATTGATGTAAAAGTGCTGAATATGCACCGTATGTCGTATATTACACCAAGTATCCTAAACAAAAATGGCGGCGATTGATTGCGAAATGTTTTGATTTATTGAATTTTCGATGAAGAAATGCTAAAAAACTGCAGGTTTGTGAAGGTGTAAACAAGCGGATTTGTATTTCACTTATTTTTTCCTATTTTTTAAACGTATTTCAAGCTAGTGCGGTGACGCGGGCAACGAAACTGAACGATATCGAGCGAGGGATTACGGCCTAGTCGCCGTTATCGATTTAAGACGGAAATTTTAAGTTGGTGATTTGAGCATGTTTTTACGCTCATATCGCTTCCAGAACGCCTAAAACGCGATTTTGATGACTGCAAGATCGTTTCCTTTTAGTTTTAAAGCAAGTTACAGGTTTCTCATTTCAACATGTTATTTCGCTCATCTCAATAGTTTTGGCGCCGAAAACATGATTCCGGGCTTGCTCAGTTGTGCAATTTCTATTTAGAAAATTTCTTTTAGGTCCGTGATTGCAATATATCATTGCGCTCAACTCTCTCACTTTTGGACTCAAAACATCATTTTAAGCTCTAAAACGTAGCCGTTATCGATTTAAGACGGAAACTTTTAGTTTCTGATTTCAGCATGTTTTTACACTCAATTCGCTTCCCGAACGCCTAAAACGCGATTTTGATGACAGCAAGATCGTTTGTTTTCAGTTTTAAAGCAAGTTAGAGGTTTCTCATTTCAAGATGTTGTTTCTCTCATCTCGATAGTTTTAGCGCCGAAAACATGATTCCCGGTTTGCTAAGTTCTGCAATTTCCATTTAGAAGATCTCTTTTGGGTCCGTGATTCCAATATATCATTGTGCTCAACTCGTTTATTTTAGCACTAAAAAAATCATTTTAAGCTCTAGAACGTCACCGTTATCGATTTAGAACGGCAATTTTTAGTTAATGATTTGAGCATGTTTTTACGCTCAATTCGCTTCCAGAACGCCTAAAACGCAATTTTTATGATTGTAAATGGTTTCTTTTCAGTTTTAAAGCAAGTTACAAGTTTCTCATTTCAACATGTTATTTCGCTCATCTCAATAGTTTTAGCGCCCAAAACATGATTCCCGACTTGCTAAATTCTGCAATTTCCATTTAGAAAATGTCTTTTAGGTCCGTGATTGCAATATATCTACGCCCAACTCGTTCACTTTAGCACTCAAAACTTCATTTTAAGCTCTAAAACGTCGCCGTTATCGATTTAAGACGGCAATTTTTAGTCGGCAATTTCAGCATGTTTTTACGCTCAATTCGCTTCAAAAACGCCTAAAACGCGACTTTTATGACTGCAAGATCTTTTCTTTCTAGTTTTAAAGCAAGTTACAGGTTTCTCGTTTCAACATGTTATTTCTCTCATCTCCATACTTTTAGCGCCAAAATCATGATTCCTAAATTGCTAAGTTCTGCAATTTTCATTTAGAAGCTCTCTTTTAGGTCCGTGATTGCAATATATCATTGCGCTCAACTCGTTCACTTTTGCACTCAAAACATCATTTTAAGCTCTAAAACGTCGCCGTTATCGATTTAAGGCGGCAGTTTTTAGTTAATAATTTGAGCATGTTTTTACGCTCAATTCGCTTCCAGAACGACTAAAACGCAATTTTTATGATTGTAAGATGGTTTCTTTTCAGATTCAAAGCAAGTTACAGGTTTCTCATTTCAACATGTTATTTCGTTCATCTCGATAGTTTTAGCGCCGAAAACATGATTCTCGACTTGCTAAGTTCTGCAATTTCCATTTAGAAGGTCTCTTTTGGGTCCGTGATTCCAATATATCATTGCACTCAACTCGTTGACTTTAGCACTCAAAAAATTATTTTAAGGTCTAAAACGTCGCTGTGATCAATTTAAGACGGAAATTTTTAGTTGGTTATTTCAGCATGTTTTTTACGAAGTCGGCAATCATGTTTTGGGCGCTCAAACATCGAGATCAGCGAAATAACATGTTGAAATGAGAAACCTAAAACTTGCTTGTAAACTGAAAAGAAACGATCTTAATATCATATAATACACGTTTTAAGCGTTCTAGAAGCGATTTGAGCATAAAAACATTCCCAAGTCACCAACAAAATATTGCCGTCTTAAGTCGATCACGGCGACGTTTTAGAGCTTAAAATGATGTTTTGAGTGCTAAAGTGAACCGAGTTGAGCGCAATGATATACTGCAATCACGGACCTAAAAGAGACCTTCTAAATGGAAATTGCAGAACTTAGCAAGTCGGGAATCATGTTTTCGGCGCTCAAACCATCGAGATGAGCGAAATAACATGTTGAAATGAGAAACATATAACTTGCTTGTAAACTGAAAAGAAACGATCTTAGAACCATCAAAATCGCGTTTTAAGTGTTCTAGAAGCGATTTGAGCTTAAAAACATGCTCAAATCACCAACTAAAAATTGCCGTCTTAAATCGATCACGGCGACGTTTTAGAGCTTAAAATGATGTTTTTGGTGCTAAAGTGAACCGAGTTGAGCGCAAAGAAAAACTGCAATCGCGGCCTAAAAGAGACCTTCTAAATGAAAATTGCAGAACTTACCAAGTCGGCAATAATATTTTGGGCGCTCAAACCATCGAGATGAGCGAAATAAACTGTTGAAATGAGAAACCTATAACTTGCTTGTAAACTGAAAAGAAACGATCTTAAAATCATCAAAATCACGTTTTAAGCGTTCTAGAAGCGATTTGAGCGAAAAACATGCTCAAATAACCAACAAAAAATTGGCATTTTAAATTGATCACGGCGACGTTTTAGAGCTTAAAATAATGTTTTCAGTGCTAAAGTGAACGAGTTGAGCACAATGATGTACTGCAATCACGGACCTAAAAGAGACCTTCCAAATGGAAATTGCAGAACTTAGCAAGTCGGGAATCATGTTTTCGGCGCTCAAACCATTGAGATGAGCGAAATAACATGTTGAAATGAGAAACCTTTAACTTGCTTGTAAACTGAAAAGAAACGATCTTAGAACTATCAAAATCGCGTTTTAAGCGTTCTAGAAGCGATTTGAGCGTAAAAACGTGCTTAAATAACCAACTAAAAATTGCCGTCTTAAATCGATCACGGCGACGTTTTAGAGCTTAAAGTGATGTTTTTGGTGCTAAAGTGAACCGAGTTGAGCGCAATGAAAAACTGCAATCGCGGCGTAAAAGAGACCTTCTAAATGAAAATTGCAGAACTTACCAAGTCGGCAATCATATTTTGGGCGCTCAAACCATCGAGACGAGCGAAATAAACTGTTGAAATGAGAAACTTATAACTTGCTGGTAAACTGAAAAGAAACGATCTTAAAATCATCAAAATCGCGTTTTAAGCGTTCTAGAAGCGATTCGAGCTTAAAAACATGCTCAATTAACCAAAAAAATTTGCCGTCTTAAGTCGATCACGGCGACGTTTTAGAGCTTAAAATGATGCTTTAGGTGCTAAAGTGAACAGAGTTTAGCGCAATGATAAACTGCAATCCGGGACCTAAAAGAGACCTTCTAAATGGAATTTGCAGAACTTAGCAAGTCGGGAATCTTGTTTTCGGCGCTCAAGCCATCGAGATGAGCGAAATAACATGTTGAAATGAGAAACCTAAAACTTGCTTGTAAACTGAAAAGAAACGATCTTAGAACTATCAAAATCGCGTTTTAAGCGTTCTAGAAGCGATTTGAGCGTAAAAACGTGCTTAAATAACCAACTAAAAATTGCCGTCTTAAATCGATCACGGCGATGTTTTAGAGCTTAAAGTGATGTTTTTGGTGCTAAAGTGAACCGAGTTGAGCGCAATGAAAAACTGCAATCGCGGCCTACAAGAGACCTTCTAAATGAAAATTGCAGAACTTACCAAGTCGGCAATCATATTTTGGGCGCTCAAACCATCGAGATGAGCGAAATAAACTGTTGAAATGAGAAACTTATAACTTGCTGGTAAACTGAAAAGAAACGATCTTAAAATCATCAAAATCGCGTTTTAAGCGTTCTAGAAGCGATTTGAGCGAAAAACATGCTCAAATAACCAACAAAAAATTGGCATTTTAAATCGATCACGGCGACGTTTTAGAGCTTAAAATGATGTTTTCAGTGCTAAAGTGAACGAGTTGAGCACAATGATGCACTGCAATCACGGACCTAAAAGGGACCTTCCAAATGGAATTTGCAGAACTTAGCAAGTCGGGAATCTTGTTTTCGGCGCTCAAGCCATCGAGATGAGCGAAATAACATGTTGAAATGAGAAACCTATAACATGCTTGTAAACTGAAAAGACACGATCTTAGAACCATCAAAATCGCGTTTTAAGCGTTCTAGAAGCGATTTGAGCGTAAAAACGTGCTTAAATAACCAACTAAAAATTGCCGTCTTAAATCGATCACGGCGACGTTTTAGAGCTTAAAATGATGTTTTTGGTGCTAAAGTGAACCGAGTTGAACGCAATGAAAAACTGCAATCGCGGCCTAACAGGGACCTTTTAAATGGAAATTGCAGAACTTAGCAAGTCGGGAATCATGTTTTCGGCGCTCAAACCATTGAGATCAGCGAAATAACATGTTGAAATGAGAAACCTTTAACTTGCTTGTAAAATGAAAAGAAACGATCTTAGAACCATCAAAATCGCGTTTTAAGCGTTCTAGAAGTGACTTGAGCGAAAAACACGCTCAAATCACCAACAAAAAATTTTAAGTCGATCACGGCGACGTTTTAGAGCCTAAAGTTATGTTTTCAGTTCTAAAGTGAACGATTTGAGCGCAATGATATACTGCAATCACGGAGCTAAAAGAGACCTTCTACATGGAAATTGCAGAACTTAGCAAGTTGGGAATTATGTTTTCGGCGCTCAAACCATTGTGATGAGTCAAATAACATATTGAAATGAGAAAGCTATGACTTAATTGCTTGTAAACCGAAAAGAAACGATCTTACAATCATCAAAATTGCGTTTTAAGCGTTCTAGAAGCTATTCGAGCTGAAAAACATACTCAATTAAAAAAAAAAATTGCCGCCTTAAGTCGATCACGAAGACGTTTTAGAGCTTAAAATGATGTTTTAGGTGCTAAAGTGAACCGAGTTGAGCGCAATGATAAACTGCAATCGCGGTCTAAAAGAGATCTTCTAAATGGAAATTGCAGAACTTAGCAAGTCGGGAATCATGTTTTCGGCGCTCAAACCATCGAGATGAGCGAAATAACATGTTGAAATGAGAAACCTATAACTTGCTTGTAAACTGAAAAGAAACGATCTTAGAACTATCAAAATCGCGTTTTAAGCGTTCTAGAAGCGATTTGAGCGTAAAAACGTGCTTAAATAACCAACTAAAAATTGCCGTCTTAAATCGATCACGGCGACGTTTTAGAGCTTAAAGTGATGTTTTTGGTGCTAAAGTGAACCGAGTTGAGCGCAATGAAAAACTGCAATCGCGGCCTAAAAGAGACCTTCTAAATGAAAATTGCAGAACTTACCAAGTCGGCAATAATATTTTGGGCGCTCAAACCATCGAGATGAGCGAAAAAAACTGTTGAAATGAGAAACCTATAACTTGCTTGTAAACTGAAAAGAAACGATCTTAAAATCATCAAAATCGCGTTTTAAGCGTTCTAGAAGCGATTTGAGCGAAAAACATGCTCAAATAACCAACAAAAAATTGGCATTTTAAATTGATCACGGCGACGTTTTAGACCTTAAAATAATGTTTTCAGTGCTAAAGTGAACGAGTTGAGCACAATGATGTACTGCAATCACGGACCTAAAAGAGACCTTCCAAATGGAAATTGCAGAACTTAGCAAGTCGGGAATCATGTTTTCGGCGCTCAAACCATTGAGATGAGCGAAATAACATGTTGAAATGAGAAACCTTTAACTTGCTTGTAAACTGAAAAGAAACGATCTTAGAACTATCAAAATCGCGTTTTAAGCGTTCTAGAAGCGATTTGAGCGTAAAAACGTGCTTAAATAACCAACTAAAAATTGCCGTCTTAAATCGATCACGGCGACGTTTTAGAGCTTAAAGTGATGTTTTTGGTGCTAAAGTGAACCGAGTTGAGGGCAATGAAAAACTGCAATCGCGGCATAAAAGAGACCTTCTAAATGAAAATTGCAGAACTTACCAAGTCGGCAATCATATTTTGGGCGCTCAAACCATCGAGACGAGCGAAATAAACTGTTGAAATGAGAAACTTATAACTTGCTGGTAAACTGAAAAGAAACGATCTTAAAATCATCAAAATCGCGTTTTAAGCGTTCTAGAAGCGATTCGAGATTAAAAACATGCTCAATTAACCAAAAAAATTTGCCGTCTTAAGTCGATCACGGCGACGTTTTAGAGCTTAAAATGATGCTTTAGGTGCTAAAGTGAACCGAGTTTAGCGCAATGATAAACTGCAATCCGGGACCTAAAAGAGACCTTCTAAATGGAATTTGCAGAACTTAGCAAGTCGGGAATCTTGTTTTCGGCGCTCAAGCCATCGAGATGAGCGAAATAACAATTTGAAATGAGAAACCTTTAACTTGCTTGTAAACTGAAAAGAAACGATCTTAGAACTATCAAAATCGCGTTTTAAGCGTTCTAGAAGCGATTTGAGCGTAAAAACGTGCTTAAATAACCAACAAAAAATTGCCGTCTTAAATCGATCACGGCGACGTTTTAGAGCTTAAAGTGATGTTTTTGGTGCTGAAGTGAACCGAGTTGAGCGCAATGAAAAACTGCAATCGCGGCCTAAAAGAGACCTTCTAAATGAAAATTGCAGAACTAAGCAAGTTGGGAATCATGTTTTCGGCGCTCAAACCATTGTGATGAGCCAAAAAACATGTTGAAATGAGAAACCTATAACTTAATTGATTGCAAACTGAAAACAAACGATCTTACAATCATCAAAATCGCGTTTTAAGCGTTCTAGAAGCGATTCGAGCTTAAAAACATGCTCAATTCACCAAAAAAATTTGCCGTCTTAAGTCGATCACGGCGACGTTTTAGAGCTTAAAATGATGTTTTTGGTGCTAAAGTGAACCGAGTTGAACGCAATGATAAACTGCAATCAGGGACCTAAAAGAGACCTTCTAAATGGAATTTGCAGAACTTAGCAAGTCGGGAATCTTGTTTTCGGCGCTCAAGCCATCGAGATGAGCGAAATAACATGTTGAAATGAGAAACCTATAACATGCTTGTAAACTGAAAACAAACGATCTTAGAATAATCAAACTCGCGTTTTAAGCGTTCTAAAAGCGATTTGAGCATAAAAACATTCCCAAATCACCCACAAAAATTGTCGTCTTAAGTCGATCACGGCGACGTTTTAGAGCTTAAAATGATGTTTTAGGTGCTAAAGTGAACCGAGTTGAACGCAATGAAAAACTGCTATCGCGGCCTAACAGGGACCTTTTAAATGGAAATTGCAGAACTTAGCAAGTCGGGAATCATGTTTTCGGCGCTCAAACCATTGAGATGAGCGAAATAACATGTTGAAATGAGAAACCTTTAACTTGCTTGTAAAATGAAAAGAAACGATCTTAGAACCATCAAAATCGCGTTTTAAAAGTTCTAAAAGTGACTTGAGCGAAAAACACGCTCAAATCACCAACAAAAAATTTTAAGTCGATCACGGCGACGTTTTAGAGCCTAAAGTTATGTTTTCAGTTCTAAAGTGAACGATTTGAGCGCAATGATATACTGCAATCACGGAGCTAAAAGAGACCTTCTAAATGGAAATTGCAGAACTTAGCAAGTTGGGAATTATGTTTTCGGCGCTCAAACCATTATGATGAGTCAAATAACATGTTGAAATGAGAAAGCTATGACTTAATTGCTTGTAAACCGAAAAGAAACGATCTTACAATCATCAAACTCGCGTTTTAAGCGTTCTAGAAGCTATTCGAGCTAAAAAACATACTCAATTCAAAAAAAAATTTGCCGCCTTAAATCGATCACGGCGACGTTTTAGAGCTTAAAATGATGTTTTAGGTGCTAAAGTGGGCCGAGTTGAGCGCAATGATAAACTGCAATCGCGGTCTAAAAGAGATCTTCTAAATGGAAATTGCAGAACTTAGCAAGTCGGGAATCATGTTTTCGGCGTTCAAACATCGAGATGAGCGAAATAACATGTTGAAATGAGAAACCTATAACTTGCTTGTAAAATGAAAAGAAACGATCTTAGAACTACAAAATCGCGTTTTAAGCGTTCTAGAAGCGATTTGAGCGTAAAAACGTGCTTAAATAACCAACTAAAAATTGCCGTCTTAAATCGATCACGGCGACGTTTTAGAGCTTAAAGTGATGTTTTTGGTGCTAAAGTGAACCGAGTTGAGCGCAATGAAAAACTGCAATCGCGGCCTAAAAGAGACCTTCTAAATGAAAATTGCAGAGCTAAGCAAGTTGGGAATCATGTTTTCGGCGCTCAAACCATTGTGATGAGCTAAAAAACATGTTGAAATGAGAAACCTATAACTTAATTTCTTGTAAACTGAAAAAAAACGATCTTAGAACTACAAAATCGCGTTTTAAGCGTTCTAGAAGCGATTTGAGCGTAAAAACGTGCTTAAATAACCAACTAAAAATTGCCGTCTTAAATCGATCACGGCGACGTTTTAGAGCTTAAAGTGATGTTTTTGGTGCTAAAGTGAACCGAGTTGAGCGCAATGAAAAACTGCAATCGCGGCCTAAAAGAGACCTTCTAAATGAAAATTGCAGAACTAAGCAAGTTGGGAATCATGTTTTCGGCGCTCAAACCATTGTGATGAGCCAAAAAACATGTTGAAATGAGAAACCTATAACTTAATTGCTTGCAAACTGAAAAGAAACGAACTTACAGTCATCAAAATCGCGTTTTAAGCGTTCTAGAAGCGATTCGAGCTTAAAAACATGCTCAATTCACCAAAAAAATTTGCCGTCTTAAGTCGATCACGGCGACGTTTTAGAGCTTAAAATGATGTTTTAGGTGCTAAAGAAAAACCGAGTTGAGCGCAATGATAAACTGCAATCAGGGACCTAAAAGAGACCTTCTAAATGGAATTTGCAGAACTTAGCAAGTCGGGAATCTTGTTTTCGGCGCTCAAGCCATCGAGATGAGCGAAATAACATGTTGAAATGAGAAACCTAAAACTTGCTTGTAAAATGAAAAGAAACGATCTTAGAACCATCAAAATTGCGTTTTAAGCGTTCTAGAAGTGATTTGAGCGTAAAAACGTGCTTAAATAACCAACTAAAAATTGCCGTCTTAAATCGATCACGGCGACGTTTTAGAGCTTAAAATGATATTTTTGGTGCTAAAGTGAACCGAGTTGAGCGCAATGAAAAACTGCAATCGCGGCCTAAAAGAGACCTTCTAAATGAAAATTGCAGAATTTACCAAGTCGGCAATAATATTTTGGCCGCTCAAACCATCGAGATGAGCGAAAAAAACTGTTGAAATGAGAAACCTATAACTTGCTTGTAAACTGAAAAGAAACGATCTTAAAATCATCAAAATCGCGTTTTAAGCGTTCTAGAAGCGATTTGAGCGAAAAACATGCTCAAATAACCAACAAAAAATTGGCATTTTAAATTGATCACGGCGACGTTTTAGAGCTTAAAATAATGTTTTCAGTGCTAAAGTGAACGAGTTGAGCACAATGATGTACTGCAATCACGGACCTAAAAGAGACCTTCCAAATGGAAATTGCAGAACTTAGCAAGTCGGGAATCATGTTTTCGGCGCTCAAACCATTGAGATGAGCGAAATAACATGTTGAAATGAGAAACCTTTAACCTGCTTGTAAACTGAAAAGAAACGATCTTAGAACTATCAAAATCGCGTTTTAAGCGTTCTAGAAGCGATTTGAGCGTAAAAACGTGCTTAAATAACCAACTAAAAATTGCCGTCTTAAATCGATCACGGCGACGTCTTAGAGCCTAAAGTTATGTTTTCAGTTCTAAAGTGAATGATTTGAGCGCAATGATATAGTGCAATCACGGAGCTAAAAGAGACCTTCTAAATGGAAATTGCAGAATTTAGCAAGTTGGGAATTATGTTTTCGGCGCTCAAACCATTGTGATGAGTCAAATAACATGTTGAAATGAGAAAGCTATGACTTAATTGCTTGTAAACCGAAAAGAAACGATCTTACAATCATCAAACTCGCGTTTTAAGCGTTCTAGAAGCTATTCGAGCTGAAAAACATACTCAATTCAAAAAAAAAAATTGCCGCCTTAAGTCGATCACGGCGACGTTTTAGAGCTTAAAATGATGTTTTAGGTGCTAAAGTGAACCGAGTTGAGCGCAATGATAAACTGCAACGCGGTCTAAAAGAGATCTTCTAAATGGAAATTGCAGAACTTAGCAAGTCGGGAATCTTGTTTTCGGCGCTCAAGCCATCGAGATGAGCGAAATAACATGTTGAAATGAGAAACCTAAAACTTGCTTGTAAAATGAAAAGAAACGATCTTAGAACCATCAAAATTGCGTTTTAAGCGTTCTAGAAGCGATTTGAGCGTAAAAACGTGCTTAAATAACCAACTAAAAATTGCCGTCTTAAATCGATCACGGCGACGTTTTAGAGCTTAAAATGATATTTTTGGTGCTAAAGTGAACCGAGTTGAGCGCAATGAAAAACTGCAATCGCGGCCTAAAAGAGACCTTCTAAATGAAAATTGCAGAATTTACCAAGTCGGCAATAATATTTTGGCCGCTCAAACCATCGAGATGAGCGAAAAAAACTGTTGAAATGAGAAACCTATAACTTGCTTGTAAACTGAAAAGAAACGATCTTAAAATCATCAAAATCGCGTTTTAAGCGTTCTAGAAGCGATTTGAGCGAAAAACATGCTCAAATAACCAACAAAAAATTGGCATTTTAAATTGATCACGGCGACGTTTTAGAGCTTAAAATAATGTTTTCAGTGCTAAAGTGAACGAGTTGAGCACAATGATGTACTGCAATCACGGACCTAAAAGAGACCTTCCAAATGGAAATTGCAGAACTTAGCAAGTCGGGAATCATGTTTTCGGCGCTCAAACCATTGAGATGAGCGAAATAACATGTTGAAATGAGAAACCTTTAACTTGCTTGTAAACTGAAAAGAAACGATCTTAGAACTATCAAAATCGCGTTTTAAGCGTTCTAGAAGCGATTTGAGCGTAAAAACGTGCTTAAATAAGCAACTAAAAATTGCCGTCTTAAATCGATCACGGCGACGTCTTAGAGCCTAAAGTTATGTTTTCAGTTCTAAAGTGAATGATTTGAGCGCAATGATATAGTGCAATCACGGAGCTAAAAGAGACCTTCTAAATGGAAATTGCAGAATTTAGCAAGTTGGGAATTATGTTTTCGGCGCTCAAACCATTGTGATGAGTCAAATAACATGTTGAAATGAGAAAGCTATGACTTAATTGCTTGTAAACCGAAAAGAAACGATCTTACAATCATCAAACTCGCGTTTTAAGCGTTCTAGAAGCTATTCGAGCTGAAAAACATACTCAATTCAAAAAAAAAAATTGCCGCCTTAAGTCGATCACGGCGACGTTTTAGAGCTTAAAATGATGTTTTAGGTGCTAAAGTGAACCGAGTTGAGCGCAATGATAAACTGCAACGCGGTCTAAAAGAGATCTTCTAAATGGAAATTGCAGAACTTAGCAAGTCGGGAATCATGTTTTCGGCGCTCAAACCATCGAGATGAGCGAAATAACATGTTGAAATGAGAAACCTATAACTTGCTTGTAAACTGAAAAGAAACGATCTTAGAACTATCAAAATCGCGTTTTAAGCGTTCTAGAAGCGATTTGAGCGTAAAAACGTGCTTAAATAACCAACTAAAAATTGCCGTCTTAAATCGATCACGGCGACGTTTTAGAGCTTAAAGTGATGTTTTTGGTGCTAAAGTGAACCGAGTTGAGCGCAATGAAAAACTGCAATCGCGGCCTAAAAGAGACCTTCTAAATGAAAATTGCAGAACTTACCAAGTCGGCAATAATATTTTGGGCGCTCAAACCATCGAGATGAGCGAAATAAACTGTTGAAATGAGAAACCTATGACTTCTTGTAAACTTAAAAGAAACGATCTTAAAATCGTCAAAATCGCGTTTTAAGCGTTCTAGAAGCGATTTGAGCGAAAAACATGCTCAAATAACCAAAAAAAATTGGCATTTTAAATCGATCACGGCGACGTTTTAGAGCTTAAAACGATTTTTTCAGTGCTAAAGTGAACGAGTTGAGCACAATGATGCACTGCAATCACGGACCTAAAAGGGACCTTCCAAATGGAAATTGCATAACTTAGCAAGTCGGGAATCATGTTTTCGGCGTTCAAACATAGAGATGATCGAAATAACATGTTGAAATGAGAAACCTATAACTTGCTTGTAAACTGAAAAGAAACGATCTTAGAACCATCAAAATTGCGTTTTAAGCGTTCTAGAAGCGATTTGAGCGTAAAAACGTGCTTAAATAACCAACTAAAAATTGCCGTCTTAAATCGATCACGGCGACGTTTTAGAGCTTAAAGTGATGTTTTTGGTGCTGAAGTGAACCGAGTTGAGCGCAATGAAAAACTGCAATCGCGGTCTAAAAGAGACCTTCTAAATGAAAATTGCAGAACTAAGCAAGTTGGGAATCATGTTTTCGGCGCTCAAACCATTGTGATGAGCCAAAAAACATGTTGAAATGAGAAACCTATAACTTAATTGATTGCAAACTGAAAAAAAACGATCTTACAATCATCAAAATCGCGTTTTAAGCGTTCTAGAAGCGATTCGAGCTTAAAAACATGCTCAATTCACCAAAAAAATTTGCCGTCTTAAGTCGATCACGGCGACGTTTTAGAGCTTAAAATGATGTTTTTGGTGCTAAAGTGAACCGAGTTGAACGCAATGATAAACTGCAATCAGGGACCTAAAAGAGACCTTCTAAATGGAATTTGCAGAACTTAGCAAGTCGGGAATCTTGTTTTCGGCGCTCAAGCCATCGAGATGAGCGAAATAACATGTTGAAATGAGAAACCTATAACATGCTTGTAAACTGAAAACAAACGATCTTAGAATAATCAAACTCGCGTTTTAAGCGTTCTAAAAGCGATTTGAGCATAAAAACATTCCCAAATCACCCACAAAAATTGTCGTCTTAAGTCGATCACGGCGACGTTTTAGAGCTTAAAATGATGTTTTAGGTGCTAAAGTGAACCGAGTTGAACGCAATGAAAAACTGCTATCGCGGCCTAACAGGGACCTTTTAAATGGAAATTGCAGAACTTAGCAAGTCGGGAATCATGTTTTCGGCGCTCAAACCATTGAGATGAGCGAAATAACATGTTGAAATTAGAAACCTTTAACTTGCTTGTAAAATGAAAAGAAACGATCTTAGAACCATCAAAATCGCGTTTTAAAAGTTCTAAAAGTGACTTGAGCGAAAAACACGCTCAAATCACCAACAAAAAATTTTAAGTCGATCACGGCGACGTTTTAGAGCCTAAAGTTATGTTTTCAGTTCTAAAGTGAACGATTTGAGCGCAATGATATACTGCAATCACGGAGCTAAAAGAGACCTTCTAAATGGAAATTGCAGAACTTAGCAAGTTGGGAATTATGTTTTCGGCGCTCAAACCATTATGATGAGTCAAATAACATGTTGAAATGAGAAAGCTATGACTTAATTGCTTGTAAACCGAAAAGAAACGATCTTACAATCATCAAACTCGCGTTTTAAGCGTTCTAGAAGCTATTCGAGCTAAAAAACATACTCAATTCAAAAAAAAATTTGCCGCCTTAAATCGATCACGGCGACGTTTTAGAGCTTAAAATGATGTTTTAGGTGCTAAAGTGGGCCGAGTTGAGCGCAATGATAAACTGCAATCGCGGTCTAAAAGAGATCTTCTAAATGGAAATTGCAGAACTTAGCAAGTCGGGAATCATGTTTTCGGCGTTCAAACATCGAGATGAGCGAAATAACATGTTGAAATGAGAAACCTATAACTTGCTTGTAAAATGAAAAGAAACGATCTTAGAACTACAAAATCGCGTTTTAAGCGTTCTAGAAGCGATTTGAGCGTAAAAACGTGCTTAAATAACCAATTAAAAATTGCCGTCTTAAATCGATCACGGCGACGTTTTAGAGCTTAAAGTGATGTTTTTGGTGCTAAAGTGAACCGAGTTGAGCGCAATGAAAAACTGCAATCGCGGCCTAAAAGAGACCTTCTAAATGAAAATTGCAGAGCTAAGCAAGTTGGGAATCATGTTTTCGGCGCTCAAACCATTGTGATGAGCTAGAAAACATGTTGAAATGAGAAACCTATAACTTAATTTCTTGTAAACTGAAAAAAAACGATCTTAGAACTACAAAATCGCGTTTTAAGCGTTCTAGAAGCGATTTGAGCGTAAAAACGTGCTTAAATAACCAACTAAAAATTGCCGTCTTAAATCGATCACGGCGACGTTTTAGAGCTTAAAGTGATGTTTTTGGTGCTAAAGTGAACCGAGTTGAGCGCAATGAAAAACTGCAATCGCGGCCTAAAAGAGACCTTCTAAATGAAAATTGCAGAACTAAGCAAGTTGGGAATCATGTTTTCGGCGCTCAAACCATTGTGATGAGCCAAAAAACATGTTGAAATGAGAAACCTATAACTTAATTGCTTGCAAACTGAAAAGAAACGAACTTACAGTCATCAAAATCGCGTTTTAAGCGTTCTAGAAGCGATTCGAGCTTAAAAACATGCTCAATTCACCAAAAAAATTTGCCGTCTTAAGTCGATCACGGCGACGTTTTAGAGCTTAAAATGATGTTTTAGGTGCTAAAGAAAAACCGAGTTGAGCGCAATGATAAACTGCAATCAGGGACCTAAAAGAGACCTTCTAAATGGAATTTGCAGAACTTAGCAAGTCGGGAATCTTGTTTTCGGCGCTCAAGCCATCGAGATGAGCGAAATAACATGTTGAAATGAGAAACCTAAAACTTGCTTGTAAAATGAAAAGAAACGATCTTAGAACCATCAAAATTGCGTTTTAAGCGTTCTAGAAGCGATTTGAGCGTAAAAACGTGCTTAAATAACCAACTAAAAATTGCCGTCTTAAATCGATCACGGCGACGTTTTAGAGCTTAAAATGATGTTTTTGGTGCTAAAGTGAACCGAGTTGAGCGCAATGAAAAACTGCAATCGCGGCCTAAAAGAGACCTTCTAAATGAAAATTGCAGAATTTACCAAGTCGGCAATAATATTTTGGCCGCTCAAACCATCGAGATGAGCGAAAAAAACTGTTGAAATGAGAAACCTATAACTTGCTTGTAAACTGAAAAGAAACGATCTTAAAATCATCAAAATCGCGTTTTAAGCGTTCTAGAAGCGATTTGAGCGAAAAACATGCTCAAATAACCAACAAAAAATTGGCATTTTAAATTGATCACGGCGACGTTTTAGAGCTTAAAATAATGTTTTCAGTGCTAAAGTGAACGAGTTGAGCACAATGATGTACTGCAATCACGGACCTAAAAGAGACCTTCCAAATGGAAATTGCAGAACTTAGCAAGTCGGGAATCATGTTTTCGGCGCTCAAACCATTGAGATGAGCGAAATAACATGTTGAAATGAGAAACCTTTAACTATCTTGTAAACTGAAAAGAAACGATCTTAGAACTATCAAAATCGCGTTTTAAGCGTTCTAGAAGCGATTTGAGCGTAAAAACGTGCTTAAATAACCAACTAAAATTGCCGTCTTAAATCGATCACGGCGACGTCTTAGAGCCTAAAGTTATGTTTTCAGTTCTAAAGTGAATGATTTGAGCGCAATGATATAGTGCAATCACGGAGCTAAAAGAGACCTTCTAAATGGAAATTGCAGAATTTAGCAAGTTGGGAATTATGTTTTCGGCGCTCAAACCATTGTGATGAGTCAAATAACATGTTGAAATGAGAAAGCTATGACTTAATTGCTTGTAAACCGAAAAGAAACGATCTTACAATCATCAAACTCGCGTTTTAAGCGTTCTAGAAGCTATTCGAGCTGAAAAACATACTCAATTCAAAAAAAAAAATTGCCGCCTTAAGTCGATCACGGCGACGTTTTAGAGCTTAAAATGATGTTTTAGGTGCTAAAGTGAACCGAGTTGAGCGCAATGATAAACTGCAATCGCGGTCTAAAAGAGATCTTCTAAATGGAAATTGCAGAACTTAGCAAGTCGGGAATCATGTTTTCGGCGCTCAAACCATCGAGATGAGCGAAATAACATGTTGAAATGAGAAACCTATAACTTGCTTGTAAACTGAAAAGAAACGATCTTAGAACTATCAAAATCGCGTTTTAAGCGTTCTAGAAGCGATTTGAGCGTAAAAACGTGCTTAAATAACCAACTAAAAATTGCCGTCTTAAATCGATCACGGCGACGTTTTAGAGCTTAAAGTGATGTTTTTGGTGCTAAAGTGAACCGAGTTGAGCGCAATGAAAAACTGCAATCGCGGCCTAAAAGAGACCTTCTAAATGAAAATTGCAGAACTTACCAAGTCGGCAATAATATTTTGGGCGCTCAAACCATCGAGATGAGCGAAATAAACTGTTGAAATGAGAAACCTATAACTTGCTTGTAAACTTAAAAGAAACGATCTTAAAATCGTCAAAATCGCGTTTTAAGCGTTCTAGAAGCGATTTGAGCGAAAAACATGCTCAAATAACCAAAAAAAATTGGCATTTTAAATCGATCACGGCGACGTTTTAGAGCTTAAAACGATTTTTTCAGTGCTAAAGTGAAGGAGTTGAGCACAATGATGCACTGCAATCACGGACCTAAAAGGGACCTTCCAAATGGAAATTGCATAACTTAGCAAGTCGGGAATCATGTTTTCGGCGTTCAAACATAGAGATGATCGAAATAACATGTTGAAATGAGAAACCTATAACTTGCTTGTAAACTGAAAAGAAACGATCTTAGAACCATCAAAATTGCGTTTTAAGCGTTCTAGAAGCGATTTGAGCGTAAAAACGTGCTTAAATAACCAACTAAAAATTGCCGTCTTAAATCGATCACGGCGACGTTTTAGAGCTTAAAGTGATGTTTTTGGTGCTGAAGTGAACCGAGTTGAGCGCAATGAAAAACTGCAATCGCGGCCTAAAAGAGACCTTCTAAATGAAAATTGCAGAACTAAGCAAGTTGGGAATCATGTTTTCGGCGCTCAAACCATTGTGATGAGCCAAAAAACATGTTGAAATGAGAAACCTATAACTTAATTGATTGCAAACTGAAAACAAACGATCTTACAATCATCAAAATCGCGTTTTAAGCGTTCTAGAAGCGATTCGAGCTTAAAAACATGCTCAATTCACCAAAAAAATTTGCCGTCTTAAGTCGATCACGGCGACGTTTTAGAGCTTAAAATGATGTTTTTGGTGCTAAAGTGAACCGAGTTGAACGCAATGATAAACTGCAATCAGGGACCTAAAAGAGACCTTCTAAATGGAATTTGCAGAACTTAGCAAGTCGGGAATCTTGTTTTCGGCGCTCAAGCCATCGAGATGAGCGAAATAACATGTTGAAATGAGAAACCTATAACATGCTTGTAAACTGAAAACAAACGATCTTAGAATAATCAAACTCGCGTTTTAAGCGTTCTAAAAGCGATTTGAGCATAAAAACATTCCCAAATCACCCACAAAAATTGTCGTCTTAAGTCGATCACGGCGACGTTTTAGAGCTTAAAATGATGTTTTAGGTGCTAAAGTGAACCGAGTTGAACGCAATGAAAAACTGCTATCGCGGCCTAACAGAGACCTTCTAAATGAAAATTGCAGAACTTACCAAGTCGGCAATAATATTTTGGGCGCTCAAACCATCGAGATGAGCGAAATAACATGTTGAAATGAGAAACCTTTAACTTGCTTGTAAAATGAAAAGAAACGATCTTAGAACCATCAAAATCGCGTTTTAAAAGTTCTAAAAGTGACTTGAGCGAAAAACACGCTCAAATCACCAACAAAAAATTTTAAGTCGATCACGGCGACGTTTTAGAGCCTAAAGTTATGTTTTCAGTTCTAAAGTGAACGATTTGAGCGCAATGATATACTGCAATCACGGAGCTAAAAGAGACCTTCTAAATGGAAATTGCAGAACTTAGCAAGTTGGGAATTATGTTTTCGGCGCTCAAACCATTATGATGAGTCAAATAACATGTTGAAATGAGAAAGCTATGACTTAATTGCTTGTAAACCGAAAAGAAACGATCTTACAATCATCAAACTCGCGTTTTAAGCGTTCTAGAAGCTATTCGAGCTAAAAAACATACTCAATTCAAAAAAAAATTTGCCGCCTTAAATCGATCACGGCGACGTTTTAGAGCTTAAAATGATGTTTTAGGTGCTAAAGTGGGCCGAGTTGAGCGCAATGATAAACTGCAATCGCGGTCTAAAAGAGATCTTCTAAATGGAAATTGCAGAACTTAGCAAGTCGGGAATCATGTTTTCGGCGTTCAAACATCGAGATGAGCGAAATAACATGTTGAAATGAGAAACCTATAACTTGCTTGTAAAATGAAAAGAAACGATCTTAGAACCATCAAAATTGCGTTTTAAGCGTTCTAGAAGCGATTTGAGCGTAAAAACGTGCTTAAATAACCAACTAAAAATTGCCGTCTTAAATCGATCACGGCGACGTTTTAGAGCTTAAAATGATGTTTTTGGTGCTAAAGTGAACCGAGTTGAGCGCAATGAAAAACTGCAATCGCGGCCTAAAAGAGACCTTCTAAATGAAAATTGCAGAATTTACCAAGTCGGCAATAATATTTTGGCCGCTCAAACCATCGAGATGAGCGAAAAAAACTGTTGAAATGAGAAACCTATAACTTGCTTGTAAACTGAAAAGAAACGATCTTAAAATCATCAAAATCGCGTTTTAAGCGTTCTAGAAGCGATTTGAGCGAAAAACATGCTCAAATAACCAACAAAAAATTGGCATTTTAAATTGATCACGGCGACGTTTTAGAGCTTAAAATAATGTTTTCAGTGCTAAAGTGAACGAGTTGAGCACAATGATGTACTGCAATCACGGACCTAAAAGAGACCTTCCAAATGGAAATTGCAGAACTTAGCAAGTCGGGAATCATGTTTTCGGCGCTCAAACCATTGAGATGAGCGAAATAACATGTTGAAATGAGAAACCTTTAACTTGCTTGTAAACTGAAAAGAAACGATCTTAGAACTATCAAAATCGCGTTTTAAGCGTTCTAGAAGCGATTTGAGCGTAAAAACGTGCTTAAATAACCAACTAAAAATTGCCGTCTTAAATCGATCACGGCGACGTCTTAGAGCCTAAAGTTATGTTTTCAGTTCTAAAGTGAATGATTTGAGCGCAATGATATAGTGCAATCACGGAGCTAAAAGAGACCTTCTAAATGGAAATTGCAGAATTTAGCAAGTTGGGAATTATGTTTTCGGCGCTCAAACCATTGTGATGAGTCAAATAACATGTTGAAATGAGAAAGCTATGACTTAATTGCTTGTAAACCGAAAAGAAACGATCTTACAATCATCAAACTCGCGTTTTAAGCGTTCTAGAAGCTATTCGAGCTAAAAAACATACTCAATTCAAAAAAAAATTTGCCGCCTTAAATCGATCACGGCGACGTTTTAGAGCTTAAAATGATGTTTTAGGTGCTAAAGTGGGCCGAGTTGAGCGCAATGATAAACTGCAATCGCGGTCTAAAAGAGATCTTCTAAATGGAAATTGCAGAACTTAGCAAGTCGGGAATCATGTTTTCGGCGTTCAAACATCGAGATGAGCGAAATAACATGTTGAAATGAGAAACCTATAACTTGCTTGTAAAATGAAAAGAAACGATCTTAGAACCACAAAATCGCGTTTTAAGCGTTCTAGAAGCGATTTGAGCGTAAAAACGTGCTTAAATAACCAACTAAAAATTGCCGTCTTAAATCGATCACGGCGACGTTTTAGAGCTTAAAGTGATGTTTTTGGTGCTAAAGTGAACCGAGTTGAGCGCAATGAAAAACTGCAATCGCGGCCTAAAAGAGACCTTCTAAATGAAAATTGCAGAGCTAAGCAAGTTGGGAATCATGTTTTCGGCGCTCAAACCATTGTGATGAGCTAAAAAACATGTTGAAATGAGAAACCTATAACTTAATTTCTTGTAAACTGAAAAAAAACGATCTTAGAACTACAAAATCGCGTTTTAAGCGTTCTAGAAGCGATTTGAGCGTAAAAACGTGCTTAAATAACCAACTAAAAATTGCCGTCTTAAATCGATCACGGCGACGTTTTAGAGCTTAAAGTGATGTTTTTGGTGCGAAAGTGAACCGAGTTGAGCGCAATGAAAAACTGCAATCGCGGCCTAAAAGACACCTTCTAAATGAAAATTGCAGAACTAAGCAAGTTGGGAATCATGTTTTCGGCACTCAAAGCATTGTGATGAGCCAAAAAACATGTTGAAATGAAAACCTATAACTTAATTGCTTGCAAACTGAAAAGAAACGAACTTACAGTCATCAAAATAGCGTTTTAAGCGTTCTAGAAGCGATTCGAGCTTAAAAACATGCTCAATTCACCAAAAAAATTTGCCGTCTTAAGTCGATCACGGCGACGTTTTAGAGCTTAAAATGATGTTTTAGGTGCTAAAGTGAACCGAGTTTAGCGCAATGATAAACTGCAATCCGGGACCTAAAAGAGACCTTCTAAATGGAATTTGCAGAACTTAACAAGTCGGGAATCTTGCTTTCGGCGCTCAAGCCATCGAGATGAGCGAAATAACATGTTGAAATAAGAAACCTAAAACTTGCTTGTAAAATGAAAAGAAACGATCTTAGAACCATCAAAATTGCGTTTTAAGCGTTCTAGAAGCGATTTGAGCGTAAAAACGTGCTTAAATAACCAACTAAAAATTGCCGTCTTAAATCGATCACGGCGACGTTTTAGAGCTTAAAATGATGTTTTTGGTGCTAAAGTGAACCGAGTTGAGCGCAATGAAAAACTGCAATCGCGGCCTAAAAGAGACCTTCAAAATGAAAATTGCAGAACTTACCAAGTCGGCAATAATATTTTGGGCGCTCAAACCATCGAGATGAGCGAAATAAACTGTTGAAATGAGAAACCTATAACTTGCTTGTAAACTGAAAAGAAACGATCTTAAAATCATCAAAATCGCGTTTTAAGCGTTCTAGAAGCGATTTGAGCGAAAAACATGCTCAAATAACCAACAAAAAATTTTAAGTCGATCACGGCGACGTTTTAGAGCCTAAAGTTATGTTTTCAGTTCTAAAGTGAACGATTTGAGCGCAATGATATACTGCAATCACGGAGCTAAAAGAGACCTTCTAAATGGAAATTGCAGAACTTAGCAAGTTGGGAATTATGTTTTCGGCGCTCAAACCATTATGATGAGTCAAATAACATGTTGAAATGAGAAAGCTATGACTTAATTGCTTGTAAACCGAAAAGAAACGATCTTACAATCATCAAACTCGCGTTTTAAGCGTTCTAGAAGCTATTCGAGCTAAAAAACATACTCAATTCAAAAAAAAATTTGCCGCCTTAAATCGATCACGGCGACGTTTTAGAGCTTAAAATGATGTTTTAGGTGCTAAAGTGGGCCGAGTTGAGCGCAATGATAAACTGCAATCGCGGTCTAAAAGAGATCTTCTAAATGGAAATTGCAGAACTTAGCAAGTCGGGAATCATGTTTTCGGCGTTCAAACATCGAGATGAGCGAAATAACATGTTGAAATGAGAAACCTATAACTTGCTTGTAAAATGAAAAGAAACGATCTTAGAACTACAAAATCGCGTTTTAAGCGTTCTAGAAGCGATTTGAGCGTAAAAACGTGCTTAAATAACCAACTAAAAATTGCCGTCTTAAATCGATCACGGCGACGTTTTAGAGCTTAAAGTGATGTTTTTGGTGCTAAAGTGAACCGAGTTGAGCGCAATGAAAAACTGCAATCGCGGCCTAAAAGAGACCTTCTAAATGAAAATTGCAGAGCTAAGCAAGTTGGGAATCATGTTTTCGGCGCTCAAACCATTGTGATGAGCTAAAAAACATGTTGAAATGAGAAACCTATAACTTAATTTCTTGTAAACTGAAAAAAAACGATCTTAGAACTACAAAATCGCGTTTTAAGCGTTCTAGAAGCGATTTGAGCGTAAAAACGTGCTTAAATAACCAACTAAAAATTGCCGTCTTAAATCGATCACGGCGACGTTTTAGAGCTTAAAGTGATGTTTTTGGTGCTAAAGTGAACCGAGTTGAGCGCAATGAAAAACTGCAATCGCGGCCTAAAAGAGACCTTCTAAATGAAAATTGCAGAATTAAGCAAGTTGGGAATCATGTTTTCGGCGCTCAAACCATTGTGATGAGCCAAAAAACATGTTGAAATGAGAAACCTATAACTTAATTGCTTGCAAACTGAAAAGAAACGAACTTACAGTCATCAAAATCGCGTTTTAAGCGTTCTAGAAGCGATTCGAGCTTAAAAACATGCTCAATTCACCAAAAAAATTTGCCGTCTTAAGTCGATCACGGCGACGTTTTAGAGCTTAAAATGATGTTTTAGGCGCTAAAGAAAAACCGAGTTGAGCGCAATGATAAACTGCAATCAGGGACCTAAAAGAGACCTTCTAAATGGAATTTGCAGAACTTAGCAAGTCGGGAATCTTGTTTTCGGCGCTCAAGCCATCGAGATGAGCGAAATAACATGTTGAAATGAGAAACCTAAAACTTGCTTGTAAAATGAAAAGAAACGATCTTAGAACCATCAAAATTGCGTTTTAAGCGTTCTAGAAGCGATTTGAGCGTAAAAACGTGCTTAAATAACCAACTAAAAATTGCCGTCTTAAATCGATCACGGCGACGTTTTAGAGCTTAAAATGATGTTTTTGGTGCTAAAGTGAACCGAGTTGAGCGCAATGAAAAACTGCAATCGCGGCCTAAAAGAGACCTTCTAAATGAAAATTGCAGAATTTACCAAGTCGGCAATAATATTTTGGCCGCTCAAACCATCGAGATGAGCGAAAAAAACTGTTGAAATGAGAAACCTATAACTTGCTTGTAAACTGAAAAGAAACGATCTTAAAATCATCAAAATCGCGTTTTAAGCGTTCTAGAAGCGATTTGAGCGAAAAACATGCTCAAATAACCAACAAAAAATTGGCATTTTAAATTGATCACGGCGACGTTTTAGAGCTTAAAATAATGTTTTCAGTGCTAAAGTGAACGAGTTGAGCACAATGATGTACTGCAATCACGGACCTAAAAGAGACCTTCCAAATGGAAATTGCAGAACTTAGCAAGTCGGGAATCATGTTTTCGGCGCTCAAACCATTGAGATGAGCGAAATAACATGTTGAAATGAGAAACCTTTAACTTGCTTGTAAACTGAAAAGAAACGATCTTAGAACTATCAAAATCGCGTTTTAAGCGTTCTAGAAGCGATTTGAGCGTAAAAACGTGCTTAAATAACCAACTAAAAATTGCCGTCTTAAATCGATCACGGCGACGTCTTAGAGCCTAAAGTTATGTTTTCAGTTCTAAAGTGAATGATTTGAGCGCAATGATATAGTGCAATCACGGAGCTAAAAGAGACCTTCTAAATGGAAATTGCAGAATTTAGCAAGTTGGGAATTATGTTTTCGGCGCTCAAACCATTGTGATGAGTCAAATAACATATTGAAATGAGAAAGCTATGACTTAAGTGCTTGTAAACCGAAAAGAAACGATCTTACAATCATCAAAATTGCGTTTTAAGCGTTCTAGAAGCTATTCGAGCTGAAAAACATACTCAATTCAAAAAAAAAATTGCCGCCTTAAGTCGATCACGGCGACGTTTTAGAGCTTAAAATGATGTTTTAGGTGCTAAAGTGAATCGAGTTGAGCGCAATGATAAACTGCAATCGCGGTCTAAAAGAGATCTTCTAAATGGAAATTGCAGAACTTAGCAAGTCGGGAATCATGTTTTCGGCGCTCAAACCATCGAGATGAGCGAAATAACATGTTGAAATGAGAAACCTATAACTTGCTTGTAAACTGAAAAGAAACGATCTTAGAACTATCAAAATCGCGTTTTAAGCGTTCTAGAAGCGATTTGAGCGTAAAAACGTGCTTAAATAACCAACTAAAAATTGCCGTCTTAAATCGATCACGGCGACGTTTTAGAGCTTAAAGTGATGTTTTTGGTGCTAAAGTGAACCGGGTTGAGCGCAATGAAAAACTGATATCGCGCCCTAAAAGACACCTTCTAAATGAAAATTGCAGAACTTACCAAGTCGGCAATAATATTTTGGGCGCTCAAACCATCGAGAGTAGCGAAATAAACTGTTGAAATGAGAAACCTATAACTTGCTTGTAAACTGAAAAGAAACGATCTTAAAATCATCAAAATCGCGTTTTAAGCGTTCTAGAAGCGATTTGAGCGAAAAACATGCTCAAATAACCAACAAAAAATTGGCATTTTAAATTGATCACGGCGACGTTTTAGAGCTTAAAATGATGTTTTCAGTGCTAAAGTGAACGAGTTGAGCACAATGATGTACTGCAATCACGGACCTAAAAGAGACCTTCCAAATGGAAATTGCAGAACTTAGCAAGTCGGGAATCATGTTTTCGGCGCTCAAACCATTGAGATGAGCGAAATAACAATTTGAAATGAGAAACCTTTAACTTAATTGTAAACTGAAAAGAAACGATCTTAGAACTATCAAAATCGCGTTTTAAGCGTTCTAGAAGCGATTTGAGCGTAAAAACGTGCTTAAATAACCAACAAAAAATTGCCGTCTTAAATCGATCACGGCGACGTTTTAGAGCTTAAAATGATGTTTTTGGTGCTAAAGTGAACCGAGTTGAGCGCAATGAAAAACTGCAATCGCGGCCTAAAAGAGACCTTCTAAATGAAAATTGCAGAATTTACCAAGTCGGCAATAATATTTTGGCCGCTCAAACCATCGAGATGAGCGAAAAAAACTGTTGAAATGAGAAACCTATAACTTGCTTGTAAACTGAAAAGAAACGATCTTAAAATCATCAAAATCGCGTTTTAAGCGTTCTAGAAGCGATTTGAGCGAAAAACATGCTCAAATAACCAACAAAAAATTGGCATTTTAAATTGATCACGGCGACGTTTTAGAGCTTAAAATAATGTTTTCAGTGCTAAAGTGAACGAGTTGAGCACAATGATGTACTGCAATCACGGACCTAAAAGAGACCTTCCAAATGGAAATTGCAGAACTTAGCAAGTCGGGAATCATGTTTTCGGCGCTCAAACCATTGAGATGAGCGAAATAACATGTTGAAATGAGAAACCTTTAACTTGCTTGTAAACTGAAAAGAAACGATCTTAGAACTATCAAAATCGCGTTTTAAGCGTTCTAGAAGCGATTTGAGCGTAAAAACGTGCTTAAATAACCAACTAAAAATTGCCGTCTTAAATCGATCACGGCGACGTCTTAGAGCCTAAAGTTATGTTTTCAGTTCTAAAGTGAATGATTTGAGCGCAATGACATAGTGCAATCACGGAGCTAAAAGAGACCTTCTAAATGGAAATTGCAGAATTTAGCAAGTTGGGAATTATGTTTTCGGCGCTCAAACCATTGTGATGAGTCAAATAACATATTGAAATGAGAAAGCTATGACTTAAGTGCTTGTAAACCGAAAAGAAACGATCTTACAATCATCAAAATTGCGTTTTAAGCGTTCTAGAAGCTATTCGAGCTGAAAAACATACTCAATTCAAAAAAAAAATTGCCGCCTTAAGTCGATCACGGCGACGTTTTAGAGCTTAAAATGATGTTTTAGGTGCTAAAGTGAACCGAGTTGAGCGCAATGATAAACTGCAATCGCGGTCTAAAAGAGATCTTCTAAATGGAAATTGCAGAACTTAGCAAGTCGGGAATCATGTTTTCGGCGCTCAAACCATCGAGATGAGCGAAATAACATGTTGAAATGAGAAACCTATAACTTGCTTGTAAACTGAAAAGAAACGATCTTAGAACTATCAAAATCGCGTTTTAAGCGTTCTAGAAGCGATTTGAGCGTAAAAACGTGCTTAAATAACCAACTAAAAATTGCCGTCTTAAATCGATCACGGCGACGTTTTAGAGCTTAAAGTGATGTTTTTGGTGCTAAAGTGAACCGAGTTGAGCGCAATGAAAAACTGCAATCGCGGCCTAAAAGAGACCTTCTAAATGAAAATTGCAGAACTTACCAAGTCGGCAATAATATTTTGGGCGCTCAAACCATCGAGATGAGCGAAATAAACTGTTGAAATGAGAAACCTATAAGTTGCTTGTAAACTTAAAAGAAACGATCTTAAAATCGTCAAAATCGCGTTTTAAGCGTTCTAGAAGCGATTTGAGCGAAAAACATGCTCAAATAACCAAAAAAAATTGGCATTTTAAATCGATCACGGCGACGTTTTAGAGCTTAAAACGATTTTTTCAGTGCTAAAGTGAACGAGTTGAGCACAATGATGCACTGCAATCACGGACCTAAAAGGGACCTTCCAAATGGAAATTGCATAACTTAACAAGTCGGGAATCATGTTTTCGGCGTTCAAACATAGAGATGATCGAAATAACATGTTGAAATGAGAAACCTATAACTTGCTTGTAAACTGAAAAGAAACGATCTTAGAACTACAAAATCGCGTTTTAAGCGTTCTAGAAGCGATTTGAGCGTAAAAACGTGCTTAAATAACCAACTAAAAATTGCCGTCTTAAATCGATCACGGCGACGTTTTAGAGCTTAAAGTGATGTTTTTGGTGCTAAAGTGAACCGAGTTGAGCGCAATGAAAAACTGCAATCGCGGCCTAAAAGAGACCTTCTAAATGAAAATTGCAGAGCTAAGCAAGTTGGGAATCATGTTTTCGGCGCTCAAACCATTGTGATGAGCTAAAAAACATGTTGAAATGAGAAACCTATAACTTAATTTCTTGTAAACTGAAAAAAAACGATCTTAGAACTACAAAATCGCGTTTTAAGCGTTCTAGAAGCGATTTGAGCGTAAAAACGTGCTTAAATAACCAACTAAAAATTGCCGTCTTAAATCGATCACGGCGACGTTTTAGAGCTTAAAGTGATGTTTTTGGTGCTAAAGTGAACCGAGTTGAGCGCAATGAAAAACTGCAATCGCGGCCTAAAAGAGACCTTCTAAATGAAAATTGCAGAATTAAGCAAGTTGGGAATCATGTTTTCGGCGCTCAAACCATTGTGATGAGCCAAAAAACATGTTGAAATGAGAAACCTATAACTTAATTGCTTGCAAACTGAAAAGAAACGAACTTACAGTCATCAAAATCGCGTTTTAAGCGTTCTAGAAGCGATTCGAGCTTAAAAACATGCTCAATTCACCAAAAAAATTTGCCGTCTTAAGTCGATCACGGCGACGTTTTAGAGCTTAAAATGATGTTTTAGGTGCTAAAGAAAAACCGAGTTGAGCGCAATGATAAACTGCAATCAGGGACCTAAAAGAGACCTTCTAAATGGAATTTGCAGAACTTAGCAAGTCGGGAATCTTGTTTTCGGCGCTCAAGCCATCGAGATGAGCGAAATAACATGTTGAAATGAGAAACCTAAAACTTGCTTGTAAAATGAAAAGAAACGATCTTAGAACCATCAAAATTGCGTTTTAAGCGTTCTAGAAGCGATTTGAGCGTAAAAACGTGCTTAAATAACCAACTAAAAATTGCCGTCTTAAATCGATCACGGCGACGTTTTAGAGCTTAAAATGATGTTTTTGGTGCTAAAGTGAACCGAGTTGAGCGCAATGAAAAACTGCAATCGCGGCCTAAAAGAGACCTTCTAAATGAAAATTGCAGAATTTACCAAGTCGGCAATAATATTTTGGCCGCTCAAACCATCGAGATGAGCGAAAAAAACTGTTGAAATGAGAAACCTATAACTTGCTTGTAAACTGAAAAGAAACGATCTTAAAATCATCAAAATCGCGTTTTAAGCGTTCTAGAAGCGATTTGAGCGAAAAACATGCTCAAATAACCAACAAAAAATTGGCATTTTAAATTGATCACGGCGACGTTTTAGAGCTTAAAATAATGTTTTCAGTGCTAAAGTGAACGAGTTGAGCACAATGATGTACTGCAATCACGGACCTAAAAGAGACCTTCCAAATGGAAATTGCAGAACTTAGCAAGTCGGGAATCATGTTTTCGGCGCTCAAACCATTGAGATGAGCGAAATAACATGTTGAAATGAGAAACCTTTAACTTGCTTGTAAACTGAAAAGAAACGATCTTAGAACTATCAAAATCGCGTTTTAAGCGTTCTAGAAGCGATTTGAGCGTAAAAACGTGCTTAAATAACCAACTAAAAATTGCCGTCTTAAATCGATCACGGCGACGTCTTAGAGCCTAAAATTATGTTTTCAGTTCTAAAGTGAATGATTTGAGCGCAATGATATAGTGCAATCACGGAGCTAAAAGAGACCTTCTAAATGGAAATTGCAGAATTTAGCAAGTTGGGAATTATGTTTTCGGCGCTCAAACCATTGTGATGAGTCAAATAACATATTGAAATGAGAAAGCTATGACTTAAGTGCTTGTAAACCGAAAAGAAACGATCTTACAATCATCAAAATTGCGTTTTAAGCGTTCTAGAAGCTATTCGAGCTGAAAAACATACTCAATTCAAAAAAAAAATTGCCGCCTTAAGTCGATCACGGCGACGTTTTAGAGCTTAAAATGATGTTTTAGGTGCTAAAGTGAATCGAGTTGAGCGCAATGATAAACTGCAATCGCGGTCTAAAAGAGATCTTCTAAATGGAAATTGCAGAACTTAGCAAGTCGGGAATCATGTTTTCGGCGCTCAAACCATCGAGATGAGCGAAATAACATGTTGAAATGAGAAACCTATAACTTGCTTGTAAACTGAAAAGAAACGATCTTAGAACTATCAAAATCGCGTTTTAAGCGTTCTAGAAGCGATTTGAGCGTAAAAACGTGCTTAAATAACCAACTAAAAATTGCCGTCTTAAATCGATCACGGCGACGTTTTAGAGCTTAAAGTGATGTTTTTGGTGCTAAAGTGAACCGGGTTGAGCGCAATGAAAAACTGCAATCGCGCCCTAAAAGACACCTTCTAAATGAAAATTGCAGAACTTACCAAGTCGGCAATAATATTTTGGGCGCTCAAACCATCGAGAGTAGCGAAATAAACTGTTGAAATGAGAAACCTATAACTTGCTTGTAAACTGAAAAGAAACGATCTTAAAATCATCAAAATCGCGTTTTAAGCGTTCTAGAAGCGATTTGAGCGAAAAACATGCTCAAATAACCAACAAAAAATTGGCATTTTAAATTGATCACGGCGACGTTTTAGAGCTTAAAATGATGTTTTCAGTGCTAAAGTGAACGAGTTGAGCACAATGATGTACTGCAATCACGGACCTAAAAGAGACCTTCCAAATGGAAATTGCAGAACTTAGCAAGTCGGGAATCATGTTTTCGGCGCTCAAACCATTGAGATGAGCGAAATAACAATTTGAAATGAGAAACCTTTAACTTAATTGTAAACTGAAAAGAAACGATCTTAGAACTATCAAAATCGCGTTTTAAGCGTTCTAGAAGCGATTTGAGCGTAAAAACGTGCTTAAATAACCAACAAAAAATTGCCGTCTTAAATCGATCACGGCGACGTTTTAGAGCTTAAAATGATGTTTTTGGTGCTAAAGTGAACCGAGTTGAGCGCAATGAAAAACTGCAATCGCGGCCTAAAAGAGACCTTCTAAATGAAAATTGCAGAATTTACCAAGTCGGCAATAATATTTTGGCCGCTCAAACCATCGAGATGAGCGAAAAAAACTGTTGAAATGAGAAACCTATAACTTGCTTGTAAACTGAAAAGAAACGATCTTAAAATCATCAAAATCGCGTTTTAAGCGTTCTAGAAGCGATTTGAGCGAAAAACATGCTCAAATAACCAACAAAAAATTGGCATTTTAAATTGATCACGGCGACGTTTTAGAGCTTAAAATAATGTTTTCAGTGCTAAAGTGAACGAGTTGAGCACAATGATGTACTGCAATCACGGACCTAAAAGAGACCTTCCAAATGGAAATTGCAGAACTTAGCAAGTCGGGAATCATGTTTTCGGCGCTCAAACCATTGAGATGAGCGAAATAACATGTTGAAATGAGAAACCTTTAACTTGCTTGTAAACTGAAAAGAAACGATCTTAGAACTATCAAAATCGCGTTTTAAGCGTTCTAGAAGCGATTTGAGCGTAAAAACGTGCTTAAATAACCAACTAAAAATTGCCGTCTTAAATCGATCACGGCGACGTCTTAGAGCCTAAAGTTATGTTTTCAGTTCTAAAGTGAATGATTTGAGCGCAATGACATAGTGCAATCACGGAGCTAAAAGAGACCTTCTAAATGGAAATTGCAGAATTTAGCAAGTTGGGAATTATGTTTTCGGCGCTCAAACCATTGTGATGAGTCAAATAACATATTGAAATGAGAAAGCTATGACTTAAGTGCTTGTAAACCGAAAAGAAACGATCTTACAATCATCAAAATTGCGTTTTAAGCGTTCTAGAAGCTATTCGAGCTGAAAAACATACTCAATTCAAAAAAAAAATTGCCGCCTTAAGTCGATCACGGCGACGTTTTAGAGCTTAAAATGATGTTTTAGGTGCTAAAGTGAACCGAGTTGAGCGCAATGATAAACTGCAATCGCGGTCTAAAAGAGATCTTCTAAATGAAAATTGCAGAACTTACCAAGTCGGCAATAATATTTTGGGCGCTCAAACCATCGAGATGAGCGAAATAAACTGTTGAAATGAGAAACCTATAAGTTGCTTGTAAACTTAAAAGAAACGATCTTAAAATCGTCAAAATCGCGTTTTAAGCGTTCTAGAAGCGATTTGAGCGAAAAACATGCTCAAATAACCAAAAAAAATTGGCATTTTAAATCGATCACGGCGACGTTTTAGAGCTTAAAACGATTTTTTCAGTGCTAAAGTGAACGAGTTGAGCACAATGATGCACTGCAATCACGGACCTAAAAGGGACCTTCCAAATGGAAATTGCATAACTTAGCAAGTCGGGAATCATGTTTTCGGCGTTCAAACATAGAGATGATCGAAATAACATGTTGAAATGAGAAACCTATAACTTGCTTGTAAACTGAAAAGAAACGATCTTAGAACTACAAAATCGCGTTTTAAGCGTTCTAGAAGCGATCTGAGCGTAAAAACGTGCTTAAATAACCAACTAAAAATTGCCGTCTTAAATCGATCACGGCGACGTTTTAGAGCTTAAAGTGATGTTTTTGGTGCGAAAGTGAACCGAGTTGAGCGCAATGAAAAACTGCAATCGCGGCCTAAAAGACACCTTCTAAATGAAAATTGCAGAACTAAGCAAGTTGGGAATCATGTTTTCGGCGCTCAAAGCATTGTGATGAGCCAAAAAACATGTTGAAATGAGAAACCTATAACTTAATTGCTTGCAAACTGAAAAGAAACGAACTTACAGTCATCAAAATAGCGTTTTAAGCGTTCTAGAAGCGATTCGAGCTTAAAAACATGCTCAATTCACCAAAAAAATTTGCCGTCTTAAGTCGATCACGGCGACGTTTTAGAGCTTAAAATGATGTTTTAGGTGCTAAAGTGAACCGAGTTTAGCGCAATGATAAACTGCAATCCGGGACCTAAAAGAGACCTTCTAAATGGAATTTGCAGAACTTAACAAGTCGGGAATCTTGTTTTCGGCGCTCAAGCCATCGAGATGAGCGAAATAACATGTTGAAATGAGAAACCTAAAACTTGCTTGTAAAATGAAAAGAAACGATCTTAGAACCATCAAAATTGCGTTTTAAGCGTTCTAGAAGCGATTTGAGCGTAAAAACGTGCTTAAATAACCAACTAAAAATTGCCGTCTTAAATCGATCACGGCGACGTTTTAGAGCTTAAAGTGATGTTTTTGGTGCGAAAGTGAACCGAGTTGAGCGCAATGAAAAACTGCAATCGCGGCCTAAAAGACACCTTCTAAATGAAAATTGCAGAACTAAGCAAGTTGGGAATCATGTTTTCGGCGCTCAAAGCATTGTGATGAGCCAAAAAACATGTTGAAATGAAAACCTATAACTTAATTGCTTGCAAACTGAAAAGAAACGAACTTACAGTCATCAAAATAGCGTTTTAAGCGTTCTAGAAGCGATTCGAGCTTAAAAACATGCTCAATTCACCAAAAAAATTTGCCGTCTTAAGTCGATCACGGCGACGTTTTAGAGCTTAAAATGATGTTTTAGGTGCTAAAGTGAACCGAGTTTAGCGCAATGATAAACTGCAATCCGGGACCTAAAAGAGACCTTCTAAATGGAATTTGCAGAACTTAACAAGTCGGGAATCTTGTTTTCGGCGCTCAAGCCATCGAGATGAGCGAAATAACATGTTGAAATGAGAAACCTAAAACTTGCTTGTAAAATGAAAAGAAACGATCTTAGAACCATCAAAATTGCGTTTTAAGCGTTCTAGAAGCGATTTGAGCGTAAAAACGTGCTTAAATAACCAACTAAAAATTGCCGTCTTAAATCGATCACGGCGACGTTTTAGAGCTTAAAATGATGTTTTTGGTGCTAAAGTGAACCGAGTTGAGCGCAATGAAAAACTGCAATCGCGGCCTAAAAGAGACCTTCAAAATGAAAATTGCAGAACTTACCAAGTCGGCAATAATATTTTGGGCGCTCAAACCATCGAGATGAGCGAAATAAACTGTTGAAATGAGAAACCTATAACTTGCTTGTAAACTGAAAAGAAACGATCTTAAAATCATCAAAATCGCGTTTTAAGCGTTCTAGAAGCGATTTGAGCGAAAAACATGCTCAAATAACCAACAAAAAATTTTAAGTCGATCACGGCGACGTTTTAGAGCCTAAAGTTATGTTTTCAGTTCTAAAGTGAACGATTTGAGCGCAATGATATACTGCAATCACGGAGCTAAAAGAGACCTTCTAAATGGAAATTGCAGAACTTAGCAAGTTGGGAATTATGTTTTCGGCGCTCAAACCATTATGATGAGTCAAATAACATGTTGAAATGAGAAAGCTATGACTTAATTGCTTGTAAACCGAAAAGAAACGATCTTACAATCATCAAACTCGCGTTTTAAGCGTTCTAGAAGCTATTCGAGCTAAAAAACATACTCAATTCAAAAAAAAATTTGCCGCCTTAAATCGATCACGGCGACGTTTTAGAGCTTAAAATGATGTTTTAGGTGCTAAAGTGGGCCGAGTTGAGCGCAATGATAAACTGCAATCGCGGTCTAAAAGAGATCTTCTAAATGGAAATTGCAGAACTTAGCAAGTCGAGAATCATGTTTTCGGCGTTCAAACATCGAGATGAGCGAAATAACATGTTGAAATGAGAAACCTATAACTTGCTTGTAAAATGAAAAGAAACGATCTTAGAACTACAAAATCGCGTTTTAAGCGTTCTAGAAGCGATTTGAGCGTAAAAACGTGCTTAAATAACCAACTAAAAATTGCCGTCTTAAATCGATCACGGCGACGTTTTAGAGCTTAAAGTGATGTTTTTGGTGCTAAAGTGAACCGAGTTGAGCGCAATGAAAAACTGCAATCGCGGCCTAAAAGAGACCTTCTAAATGAAAATTGCAGAGCTAAGCAAGTTGGGAATCATGTTTTCGGCGCTCAAACCATTGTGATGAGCTAAAAAACATGTTGAAATGAGAAACCTATAACTTAATTTCTTGTAAACTGAAAAAAAACGATCTTAGAACTACAAAATCGCGTTTTAAGCGTTCTAGAAGCGATTTGAGCGTAAAAACGTGCTTAAATAACCAACTAAAAATTGCCGTCTTAAATCGATCACGGCGACGTTTTAGAGCTTAAAGTGATGTTTTTGGTGCTAAAGTGAACCGAGTTGAGCGCAATGAAAAACTGCAATCGCGGCCTAAAAGAGACCTTCTAAATGAAAATTGCAGAACTAAGGAAGTTGGGAATCATGTTTTCGGCGCTCAAACCATTGTGATGAGCCAAAAAACATGTTGAAATGAGAAACCTATAACTTAATTGCTTGCAAACTGAAAAGAAACGAACTTACAGTCATCAAAATCGCGTTTTAAGCGTTCTAGAAGCGATTCGAGCTTAAAAACATGCTCAATTCACCAAAAAAATTTGCCGTCTTAAGTCGATCACGGCGACGTTTTAGAGCTTAAAATGATGTTTTAGGTGCTAAAGAAAAACCGAGTTGAGCGCAATGATAAACTGCAATCAGGGACCTAAAAGAGACCTTCTAAATGGAATTTGCAGAACTTAGCAAGTCGGGAATCTTGTTTTCGGCGCTCAAGCCATCGAGATGAGCGAAATAACATGTTGAAATGAGAAACCTAAAACTTGCTTGTAAAATGAAAAGAAACGATCTTAGAACCATCAAAATTGCGTTTTAAGCGTTCTAGAAGCGATTTGAGCGTAAAAACGTGCTTAAATAACCAACTAAAAATTTCCGTCTTAAATCGATCACGGCGACGTTTTAGAGCTTAAAATGATGTTTTTGGTGCTAAAGTGAACCGAGTTGAGCGCAATGAAAAACTGCAATCGCGGCCTAAAAGAGACCTTCTAAATGAAAATTGCAGAATTTACCAAGTCGGCAATAATATTTTGGCCGCTCAAGCCATCGAGATGAGCGAAAAAAACTGTTGAAATGAGAAACCTATAACTTGCTTGTAAACTGAAAAGAAACGATCTTAAAATCATCAAAATCGCGTTTTAAGCGTTCTAGAAGCGATTTGAGCGAAAAACATGCTCAAATAACCAACAAAAAATTGGCATTTTAAATTGATCACGGCGACGTTTTAGAGCTTAAAATAATGTTTTCAGTGCTAAAGTGAACGAGTTGAGCACAATGATGTACTGCAATCACGGACCTAAAAGAGACCTTCCAAATGGAAATTGCAGAACTTAGCAAGTCGGGAATCATGTTTTCGGCGCTCAAACCATTGAGATGAGCGAAATAACATGTTGAAATGAGAAACCTTTAACTTGCTTGTAAACTGAAAAGAAACGATCTTAGAACTATCAAAATCGCGTTTTAAGCGTTCTAGAAGCGATTTGAGCGTAAAAACGTGCTTAAATAACCAACTAAAAATTGCCGTCTTAAATCGATCACGGCGACGTCTTAGAGCCTAAAGTTATGTTTTCAGTTCTAAAGTGAATGATTTGAGCGCAATGATATAGTGCAATCACGGAGCTAAAAGAGACCTTCTAAATGGAAATTGCAGAATTTAGCAAGTTGGGAATTATGTTTTCGGCGCTCAAACCATTGTGATGAGTCAAATAACATATTGAAATGAGAAAGCTATGACTTAAGTGCTTGTAAACCGAAAAGAAACGATCTTACAATCATCAAAATTGCGTTTTAAGCGTTCTAGAAGCTATTCGAGCTGAAAAACATACTCAATTCAAAAAAAAAATTGCCGCCTTAAGTCGATCACGGCGACGTTTTAGAGCTTAAAATGATGTTTTAGGTGCTAAAGTGAATCGAGTTGAGCGCAATGATAAACTGCAATCGCGGTCTAAAAGAGATCTTCTAAATGAAAATTGCAGAACTTACCAAGTCGGCAATAATATTTTGGGCGCTCAAACCATCGAGAGTAGCGAAATAAACTGTTGAAATGAGAAACCTATAACTTTCTTGTAAACTGAAAAGAAACGATCTTAAAATCATCAAAATCGCGTTTTAAGCGTTCTAGAAGCGATTTGAGCGAAAAACATGCTCAAATAACCAACAAAAAATTGGCATTTTAAATTGATCACGGCGACGTTTTAGAGCTTAAAATGATGTTTTCAGTGCTAAAGTGAACGAGTTGAGCACAATGATGTACTGCAATCACGGACCTAAAAGAGACCTTCCAAATGGAAATTGCAGAACTTAGCAAGTCGGGAATCATGTTTTCGGCGCTCAAACCATTGAGATGAGCGAAATAACAATTTGAAATGAGAAACCTTTAACTTGCTTGTAAACTGAAAAGAAACGATCTTAGAACTATCAAAATCGCGTTTTAAGCGTTCTAGAAGCGATTTGAGCGTAAAAACGTGCTTAAATAACCAACAAAAAATTGCCGTCTTAAATCGATCACGGCGACGTTTTAGAGCTTAAAGTGATGTTTTTGGTGCTGAAGTGAACCGAGTTGAGCGCAATGAAAAACTGCAATCGCGGCCTAAAAGAGACCTTCTAAATGAAAATTGCAGAACTAAGCAAGTTGGGAATCATGTTTTCGGCGCTCAAACCATTGTGATGAGCCAAAAAACATGTTGAAATGAGAAACCTATAACTTAATTGATTGCAAACTGAAAACAAACGATCTTACAATCATCAAAATCGCGTTTTAAGCGTTCTAGAAGCGATTCGAGCTTAAAAACATGCTCAATTCACCAAAAAAATTTGCCGTCTTAAGTCGATCACGGCGACGTTTTAGAACTTAAAATGATGTTTTTGGTGCTAAAGTGAACCGAGTTGAACGCAATGATAAACTGCAATCAGGGACCTAAAAGAGACCTTCTAAATGGAATTTGCAGAACTTAGCAAGTCGGGAATCTTGTTTTCGGCGCTCAAGCCATCGAGATGAGCGAAATAACATGTTGAAATGAGAAACCTATAACATGCTTGTAAACTGAAAACAAACGATCTTAGAATAATCAAACTCGCGTTTTAAGCGTTCTAAAAGCGATTTGAGCATAAAAACATTCCCAAATCACCCACAAAAATTGTCGTCTTAAGTCGATCACGGCGACGTTTTAGAGCTTAAAATGATGTTTTAGGTGCTAAAGTGAACCGAGTTGAACGCAATGAAAAACTGCAATCGCGGCCTAACAGGGACCTTTTAAATGGAAATTGCAGAACTTAGCAAGTCGGGAATCATGTTTTCGGCGCTCAAACCATTGAGATGAGCGAAATAACATGTTGAAATGAGAAACCTTTAACTTGCTTGTAAAATGAAAAGAAACGATCTTAGAACCATCAAAATCGCGTTTTAAGCGTTCTAAAAGTGACTTGAGCGAAAAACACGCTCAAATCACCAACAAAAAATTTTAAGTCGATCACGGCGACGTTTTCGAGCCTAAAGTTATGTTTTCAGTTCTAAAGTGAACGATTTGAGCGCAATGATATACTGCAATCACGGAGCTAAAAGAGACCTTCTAAATGGAAATTGCAGAACTTAGCAAGTTGGGAATTATGTTTTCGGCGCTCAAACCATTATGATGAGTCAAATAACATGTTGAAATGAGAAAGCTATGACTTAATTGCTTGTAAACCGAAAAGAAACGATCTTACAATCATCAAACTCGCGTTTTAAGCGTTCTAGAAGCTATTCGAGCTAAAAAACATACTCAATTCAAAAAAAAATTTGCCGCCTTAAATCGATCACGGCGACGTTTTAGAGCTTAAAATGATGTTTTAGGTGCTAAAGTGGGCCGAGTTGAGCGCAATGATAAACTGCAATCGCGGTCTAAAAGAGATCTTCTAAATGGAAATTGCAGAACTTAGCAAGTCGGGAATCATGTTTTCGGCGTTCAAACATCGAGATGAGCGAAATAACATGTTGAAATGAGAAACCTATAACTTGCTTGTAAAATGAAAAGAAACGATCTTAGAACTACAAAATCGCGTTTTAAGCGTTCTAGAAGCGATTTGAGCGTAAAAACGTGCTTAAATAACCAACTAAAAATTGCCGTCTTAAATCGATCACGGCGACGTTTTAGAGCTTAAAATGATGTTTTTGGTGCTAAAGTGAACCGGGTTGAGCGCAACGAAAAACTGCAATCGCGCCCTAAAAGACACCTTCTAAATGAAAATTGCAGAACTTACCAAGTCGGCAATAATATTTTGGGCGCTCAAACCATCGAGAGTAGCGAAATAAACTGTTGAAATGAGAAACCTATAATTTGCTTGTAAACTGAAAAGAAACGATCTTAAAATCATCAAAATCGCGTTTTAAGCGTTCTAGAAGCGATTTGAGCGAAAAACATGCTCAAATAACCAACAAAAAATTGGCATTTTAAATTGATCACGGCGACGTTTTAGAGCTTAAAATAATGTTTTCAGTGCTAAAGTGAACGAGTTGAGCACAATGATGTACTGCAATCACGGACCTAAAAGAGACCTTCCAAATGGAAATTGCAGAACTTAGCAAGTCGGGAATCATGTTTTCGGCGCTCAAACCATTGAGATGAGCGAAATAACATGTTGAAATGAGAAACCTTTAACTTGCTTGTAAACTGAAAAGAAACGATCTTAGAACTATCAAAATCGCGTTTTAAGCGTTCTAGAAGCGATTTGAGCGTAAAAACGTGCTTAAATAACCAATAAAAAATTGCCGTCTTAAATCGATCACGGCGACGTTTTAGAGCTTAAAGTAATGTTTTTGGTGCTGAAGTGAACCGAGTTGAGCGCAATGAAAAACTGCAATCGCGGCCTAAAAGAGACCTTCTAAATGAAAATTGCAGAACTAAGCAAGTTGGGAATCATGTTTTCGGCGCTCAAACCATTGTGATGAGCCAAAAAACATGTTGAAATGAGAAAGCTATAACTTAATTGATTGCAAACTGAAAACAAACGATCTTACAATCATCAAAATCGCGTTTTAAGCGTTCTAGAAGCGATTCGAGCTTAAAAACATGCTCAATTCACCAAAAAAATTTGCCGTCTTAAGTCGATCACGGCGACGTTTTAGAACTTAAAATGATGTTTTTGGTGCTAAAGTGAACCGAGTTGAACGCAATGATAAACTGCAATCAGGGACCTAAAAGAGACCTTCTAAATGGAATTTGCAGAACTTAGCAAGTCGGGAATCTTGTTTTCGGCGCTCAAGCCATCGAGATGAGCGAAATAACATGTTGAAATGAGAAACCTATAACATGCTTGTAAACTGAAAACAAACGATCTTAGAATAATCAAACTCGCGTTTTAAGCGTTCTAAAAGCGATTTGAGCATAAAAACATTCCCAAATCACCCACAAAAATTGTCGTCTTAAGTCGATCACGGCGACGTTTTAGAGCTTAAAATGATGTTTTAGGTGCTAAAGTGAACCGAGTTGAACGCAATGAAAAACTGCAATCGCGGCCTAACAGGGACCTTTTAAATGGAAATTGCAGAACTTAGCAAGTCGGGAATCATGTTTTCGGCGCTCAAACCATTGAGATGAGCGAAATAACATGTTGAAATGAGAAACCTTTAACTTGCTTGTAAAATGAAAAGAAACGATCTTAGAACCATCAAAATCGCGTTTTAAGCGTTCTAAAAGTGACTTGAGCGAAAAACACGCTCAAATCACCAACAAAAAATTTTAAGTCGATCACGGCGACGTTTTCGAGCCTAAAGTTATGTTTTCAGTTCTAAAGTGAACGATTTGAGCGCAATGATATACTGCAATCACGGAGCTAAAAGAGACCTTCTAAATGGAAATTGCAGAACTTAGCAAGTTGGGAATTATGTTTTCGGCGCTCAAACCATTATGATGAGTCAAATAACATGTTGAAATGAGAAAGCTATGACTTAATTGCTTGTAAACCGAAAAGAAACGATCTTACAATCATCAAACTCGCGTTTTAAGCGTTCTAGAAGCTATTCGAGCTAAAAAACATACTCAATTCAAAAAAAAATTTGCCGCCTTAAATCGATCACGGCGACGTTTTAGAGCTTAAAATGATGTTTTAGGTGCTAAAGTGGGCCGAGTTGAGCGCAATGATAAACTGCAATCGCGGTCTAAAAGAGATCTTCTAAATGGAAATTGCAGAACTTAGCAAGTCGGGAATCATGTTTTCGGCGTTCAAACATCGAGATGAGCGAAATAACATGTTGAAATGAGAAACCTATAACTTGCTTGTAAAATGAAAAGAAACGATCTTAGAACTACAAAATCGCGTTTTAAGCGTTCTAGAAGCGATTTGAGCGTAAAAACGTGCTTAAATAACCAACTAAAAATTGCCGTCTTAAATCGATCACGGCGACGTTTTAGAGCTTAAAATGATGTTTTTGGTGCTAAAGTGAACCGGGTTGAGCGCAACGAAAAACTGCAATCGCGCCCTAAAAGACACCTTCTAAATGAAAATTGCAGAACTTACCAAGTCGGCAATAATATTTTGGGCGCTCAAACCATCGAGAGTAGCGAAATAAACTGTTGAAATGAGAAACCTATAACTTGCTTGTAAACTGAAAAGAAACGATCTTAAAATCATCAAAATCGCGTTTTAAGCGTTCTAGAAGCGATTTGAGCGAAAAACATGCTCAAATAACCAACAAAAAATTGGCATTTTAAATTGATCACGGCGACGTTTTAGAGCTTAAAATAATGTTTTCAGTGCTAAAGTGAACGAGTTGAGCACAATGATGTACTGCAATCACGGACCTAAAAGAGACCTTCCAAATGGAAATTGCAGAACTTAGCAAGTCGGGAATCATGTTTTCGGCGCTCAAACCATTGAGATGAGCGAAATAACATGTTGAAATGAGAAACCTTTAACTTGCTTGTAAACTGAAAAGAAACGATCTTAGAACTATCAAAATCGCGTTTTAAGCGTTCTAGAAGCGATTTGAGCGTAAAAACGTGCTTAAATAACCAATAAAAAATTGCCGTCCTAAATCGATCACGGCGACGTTTTAGAGCTTAAAGTAATGTTTTTGGTGCTGAAGTGAACCGAGTTGAGCGCAATGAAAAACTGCAATCGCGGCCTAAAAGAGACCTTCTAAATGAAAATTGCAGAACTAAGCAAGTTGGGAATCATGTTTTCGGCGCTCAAACCATTGTGATGAGCCAAAAAACATGTTGAAATGAGAAACCTATAACTTAATTGATTGCAAACTGAAAACAAACGATCTTACAATCATCAAAATCGCGTTTTAAGCGTTCTAGAAGCGATTCGAGCTTAAAAACATGCTCAATTCACCAAAAAAATTTGCCGTCTTAAGTCGATCACGGCGACGTTTTAGAGCTTAAAATGATGTTTTTGGTGCTAAAGTGAACCGAGTTGAACGCAATGATAAACTGCAATCAGGGACCTAAAAGAGACCTTCTAAATGGAATTTGCAGAACTTAGCAAGTCGGGAATCTTGTTTTCGGCGCTCAAGCCATCGAGATGAGCGAAATAACATGTTGAAATGAGAAACCTATAACATGCTTGTAAACTGAAAACAAACGATCTTAGAATAATCAAACTCGCGTTTTAAGCGTTCTAAAAGCGATTTGAGCATAAAAACATTCCCAAATCACCCACAAAAATTGTCGTCTTAAGTCGATCACGGCGACGTTTTAGAGCTTAAAATGATGTTTTAGGTGCTAAAGTGAACCGAGTTGAACGCAATGAAAAACTGCTATCGCGGCCTAACAGGGACCTTTTAAATGGAAATTGCAGAACTTAGCAAGTCGGGAATCATGTTTTCGGCGCTCAAACCATTGAGATGAGCGAAATAACATGTTGAAATGAGAAACCTTTAACTTGCTTGTAAAATGAAAAGAAACGATCTTAGAACCATCAAAATCGCGTTTTAAAAGTTCTAAAAGTGACTTGAGCGAAAAACACGCTCAAATCACCAACAAAAAATTTTAAGTCGATCACGGCGACGTTTTAGAGCCTAAAGTTATGTTTTCAGTTCTAAAGTGAACGATTTGAGCGCAATGATATACTGCAATCACGGAGCTAAAAGAGACCTTCTAAATGGAAATTGCAGAACTTAGCAAGTTGGGAATTATGTTTTCGGCGCTCAAACCATTATGATGAGTCAAATAACATGTTGAAATGAGAAAGCTATGACTTAATTGCTTGTAAACCGAAAAGAAACGATCTTACAATCATCAAACTCGCGTTTTAAGCGTTCTAGAAGCTATTCGAGCTAAAAAACATACTCAATTCAAAAAAAAATTTGCCGCCTTAAATCGATCACGGCGACGTTTTAGAGCTTAAAATGATGTTTTAGGTGCTAAAGTGGGCCGAGTTGAGCGCAATGATAAACTGCAATCGCGGTCTAAAAGAGATCTTCTAAATGGAAATTGCAGAACTTAGCAAGTCGGGAATCATGTTTTCGGCGTTCAAACATCGAGATGAGCGAAATAACATGTTGAAATGAGAAACCTATAACTTGCTTGTAAAATGAAAAGAAACGATCTTAGAACTACAAAATCGCGTTTTAAGCGTTCTAGAAGCGATTTGAGCGTAAAAACGTGCTTAAATAACCAACTAAAAATTGCCGTCTTAAATCGATCACGGCGACGTTTTAGAGCTTAAAGTGATGTTTTTGGTGCTAAAGTGAACCGAGTTGAGCGCAATGAAAAACTGCAATCGCGGCCTAAAAGAGACCTTCTAAATGAAAATTGCAGAGCTAAGCAAGTTGGGAATCATGTTTTCGGCGCTCAAACCATTGTGATGAGCTAAAAAACATGTTGAAATGAGAAACCTATAACTTAATTTCTTGTAAACTGAAAAAAAACGATCTTAGAACTACAAAATCGCGTTTTAAGCGTTCTAGAAGCGATTTGAGCGTAAAAACGTGCTTAAATAACCAACTAAAAATTGCCGTCTTAAATCGATCACGGCGACGTTTTAGAGCTTAAAGTGATGTTTTTGGTGCTAAAGTGAACCGAGTTGAGCGCAATGAAAAACTGCAATCGCGGCCTAAAAGAGACCTTCTAAATGAAAATTGCAGAACTAAGCAAGTTGGGAATCATGTTTTCGGCGCTCAAACCATTGTGATGAGCCAAAAAACATGTTGAAATGAGAAACCTATAACTTAATTGCTTGCAAACTGAAAAGAAACGAACTTACAGTCATCAAAATCGCGTTTTAAGCGTTCTAGAAGCGATTCGAGCTTAAAAACATGCTCAATTCACCAAAAAAATTTGCCGTCTTAAGTCGATCACGGCGACGTTTTAGAGTTTAAAATGATGTTTTAGGTGCTAAAGAAAAACCGAGTTGAGCGCAATGATAAACTGCAATCAGGGACCTAAAAGAGACCTTCTAAATGGAATTTGCAGAACTTAGCAAGTCGGGAATCTTGTTTTCGGCGCTCAAGCCATCGAGATGAGCGAAATAACATGTTGAAATGAGAAACCTAAAACTTGCTTGTAAAATGAAAAGAAACGATCTTAGAACCATCAAAATTGCGTTTTAAGCGTTCTAGAAGCGATTTGAGCGTAAAAACGTGCTTAAATAACCAACTAAAAATTGCCGTCTTAAATCGATCACGGCGACTTTTTAGAGCTTAAAATGATGTTTTTGGTGCTAAAGTGAACCGAGTTGAGCGCAATGAAAAACTGCAATCGCCGCCTAAAAGAGACCTTCTAAATGAAAATTGCAGAATTTACCAAGTCGGCAATAATATTTTGGCCGCTCAAACCATCGAGATGAGCGAAAAAAACTGTTGAAATGAGAAACCTATAACTTGCTTGTAAACTGAAAAGAAACGATCTTAAAATCATCAAAATCGCGTTTTAAGCGTTCTAGAAGCGATTTGAGCGAAAAACATGCTCAAATAACCAACAAAAAATTGGCATTTTAAATTGATCACGGCGACGTTTTAGAGCTTAAAATAATGTTTTCAGTGCTAAAGTGAACGAGTTGAGCACAATGATGTACTGCAATCACGGACCTAAAAGAGACCTTCCAAATGGAAATTGCAGAACTTAGCAAGTCGGGAATCATGTTTTCGGCGCTCAAACCATTGAGATGAGCGAAATAACATGTTGAAATGAGAAACCTTTAACTTGCTTGTAAACTGAAAAGAAACGATCTTAGAACTATCAAAATCGCGTTTTAAGCGTTCTAGAAGCGATTTGAGCGTAAAAACGTGCTTAAATAACCAACTAAAAATTGCCGTCTTAAATCGATCACGGCGACGTCTTAGAGCCTAAAGTTATGTTTTCAGTTCTAAAGTGAATGATTTGAGCGCAATGATATAGTGCAATCACGGAGCTAAAAGAGACCTTCTAAATGGAAATTGCAGAATTTAGCAAGTTGGGAATTATGTTTTCGGCGCTCAAACCATTGTGATGAGTCAAATAACATGTTGAAATGAGAAAGCTATGACTTAATTGCTTGTAAACCGAAAAGAAACGATCTTACAATCATCAAACTCGCGTTTTAAGCGTTCTAGAAGCTATTCGAGCTGAAAAACATACTCAATTCAAAAAAAAAAATTGCCGCCTTAAGTCGATCACGGCGACGTTTTAGAGCTTAAAATGAAGTTTTAGGTGCTAAAGTGAACCGAGTTGAGCGCAATGATAAACTGCAATCGCGGTCTAAAAGAGATCTTCTAAATGGAAATTGCAGAACTTAGCAAGTCGGGAATCATGTTTTCGGCGCTCAAACCATCGAGATGAGCGAAATAACATGTTGAAATGAGAAACCTATAACTTGCTTGTAAACTGAAAAGAAACGATCTTAGAACTATCAAAATCGCGTTTTAAGCGTTCTAGAAGCGATTTGAGCGTAAAAACGTGCTTAAATAACCAACTAAAAATTGCCGTCTTAAATCGATCACGGCGACGTCTTAGAGCCTAAAGTTATGTTTTCAGTTCTAAAGTGAATGATTTGAGCGCAATGATATAGTGCAATCACGGAGCTAAAAGAGACCTTCTAAATGGAAATTGCAGAATTTAGCAAGTTGGGAATTATGTTTTCGGCGCTCAAACCATTGTGATGAGTCAAATAACATGTTGAAATGAGAAAGCTATGACTTAATTGCTTGTAAACCGAAAAGAAACGATCTTACAATCATCAAACTCGCGTTTTAAGCGTTCTAGAAGCTATTCGAGCTGAAAAACATACTCAATTCAAAAAAAAAAATTGCCGCCTTAAGTCGATCACGGCGACGTTTTAGAGCTTAAAATGAAGTTTTAGGTGCTAAAGTGAACCGAGTTGAGCGCAATGATAAACTGCAATCGCGGTCTAAAAGAGATCTTCTAAATGGAAATTGCAGAACTTAGCAAGTCGGGAATCATGTTTTCGGCGCTCAAACCATCGAGATGAGCGAAATAACATGTTGAAATGAGAAACCTATAACTTGCTTGTAAACTGAAAAGAAACGATCTTAGAACTATCAAAATCGCGTTTTAAGCGTTCTAGAAGCGATTTGAGCGTAAAAACGTGCTTAAATAACCAACTAAAAATTGCCGTCTTAAATCGATCACGGCGACGTTTTAGAGCTTAAAGTGATGTTTTTGGTGCTAAAGTGAACCGAGTTGAGCGCAATGAAAAACTGCAATCACGGCCTAAAAGAGACCTTCTAAATGAAAATTGCAGAACTTACCAAGTCGGCAATAATATTTTGGGCGCTCAAACCATCGAGATGAGCGAAATAAACTGTTGAAATGAGAAACCTATAACTTGCTTGTAAACTTAAAAGAAACGATCTTAAAATCGTCAAAATCGCGTTTTAAGCGTTCTAGAAGCGATTTGAGCGAAAAACATGCTCAAATAACCAAAAAAAATTGGCATTTTAAATCGATCACGGCGACGTTTTAGAGCTTAAAACGATTTTTTCAGTGCTAAAGTGAACGAGTTGAGCACAATGATGCACTGCAATCACGGACCTAAAAGGGACCTTCCAAATGGAAATTGCATAACTTAGCAAGTCGGGAATCATGTTTTCGGCGTTCAAACATAGAGATGATCGAAATAACATGTTGAAATGAGAAACCTATAACTTGCTTGTAAACTGAAAAGAAACGATCTTAGAACTACAAAATCGCGTTTTAAGCGTTCTAGAAGCGATCTGAGCGTAAAAACGTGCTTAAATAACCAACTAAAAATTGCCGTCTTAAATCGATCACGGCGACGTTTTAGAGCTTAAAGTGATGTTTTTGGTGCGAAAGTGAACCGAATTGAGCGCAATGAAAAACTGCAATCGCGGCCTAAAAGACACCTTCTAAATGAAAATTGCAGAACTAAGCAAGTTGGGAATCATGTTTTCGGCGCTCAAAGGATTGTGATGAGCCAAAAAACATGTTGAAATGAGAAACCTATAACTTAATTGCTTGCAAACTGAAAAGAAACGAAGTTACAGTCATCAAAATAGCGTTTTAAGCGTTCTAGAAGCGATTCGAGCTTAAAAACATGCTCAATTCACCAAAAAAATTTGCCGTCTTAAGTCGATCACGGCGACGTTTTAGAGCTTAAAATGATGTTTTAGGTGCTAAAGTGAACCGAGTTTAGCGCAATGATAAACTGCAATCCGGGACCTAAAAGAGACCTTCTAAATGGAATTTGCAGAACTTAACAAGTCGGGAATCTTGTTTTCGGCGCTCAAGCCATCGAGATGAGCGAAATAACATGTTGAAATGAGAAACCTAAAACTTGCTTGTAAAATGAAAAGAAACGATCTTAGAACCATCAAAATTGCGTTTTAAGCGTTCTAGAAGCGATTTGAGCGTAAAAACGTGCTTAAATAACCAACTAAAAATTGCCGTCTTAAATCGATCACGGCGACGTTTTAGAGCTTAAAGTGATGTTTTTGGTGCGAAAGTGAACCGAGTTGAGCGCAATGAAAAACTGCAATCGCGGCCTAAAAGACACCTTCTAAATGAAAATTGCAGAACTAAGCAAGTTGGGAATCATGTTTTCGGCGCTCAAAGCATTGTGATGAGCCAAAAAACATGTTGAAATGAAAACCTATAACTTAATTGCTTGCAAACTGAAAAGAAACGAACTTACAGTCATCAAAATAGCGTTTTAAGCGTTCTAGAAGCGATTCGAGCTTAAAAACATGCTCAATTCACCAAAAAAATTTGCCGTCTTAAGTCGATCACGGCGACGTTTTAGAGCTTAAAATGATGTTTTAGGTGCTAAAGTGAACCGAGTTTAGCGCAATGATAAACTGCAATCCGGGACCTAAAAGAGACCTTCTAAATGGAATTTGCAGAACTTAACAAGTCGGGAATCTTGTTTTCGGCGCTCAAGCCATCGAGATGAGCGAAATAACATGTTGAAATGAGAAACCTAAAACTTGCTTGTAAAATGAAAAGAAACGATCTTAGAACCATCAAAATTGCGTTTTAAGCGTTCTAGAAGCGATTTGAGCGTAAAAACGTGCTTAAATAACCAACTAAAAATTGCCGTCTTAAATCGATCACGGCGACGTTTTAGAGCTTAAAGTGATGTTTTTGGTGCGAAAGTGAACCGAGTTGAGCGCAATGAAAAACTGCAATCGCGGCCTAAAAGACACCTTCTAAATGAAAATTGCAGAACTAAGCAAGTTGGGAATCATGTTTTCGGCGCTCAAAGCATTGTGATGAGCCAAAAAACATGTTGAAATGAAAACCTATAACTTAATTGCTTGCAAACTGAAAAGAAACGAACTTACAGTCATCAAAATAGCGTTTTAAGCGTTCTAGAAGCGATTCGAGCTTAAAAACATGCTCAATTCACCAAAAAAATTTGCCGTCTTAAGTCGATCACGGCGACGTTTTAGAGCTTAAAATGATGTTTTAGGTGCTAAAGTGAACCGAGTTTAGCGCAATGATAAACTGCAATCCGGGACCTAAAAGAGACCTTCTAAATGGAATTTGCAGAACTTAACAAGTCGGGAATCTTGTTTTCGGCGCTCAAGCCATCGAGATGAGCGAAATAACATGTTGAAATGAGAAACCTAAAACTTGCTTGTAAAATGAAAAGAAACGATCTTAGAACCATCAAAATTGCGTTTTAAGCGTTCTAGAAGCGATTTGAGCGTAAAAACGTGCTTAAATAACCAACTAAAAATTGCCGTCTTAAATCGATCACGGCGACGTTTTAGAGCTTAAAATGATGTTTTTGGTGCTAAAGTGAACCGAGTTGAGCGCAATGAAAAACTGCAATCGCGGCCTAAAGGAGACCTTCAAAATGAAAATTGCAGAACTTACCAAGTCGGCAATAATATTTTGGGCGCTCAAACCATCGAGATGAGCGAAATAAACTGTTGAAATGAGAAACCTATAACTTGCTTGTAAACTGAAAAGAAACGATTTTAAAATCATCAAAATCGCGTTTTAAGCGTTCTAGAAGCGATTTGAGCGAAAAACATGCTCAAATAACCAACAAAAAATTGGCATTTTAAATTGATCACGGCGACGTTTTAGAGCTTAAAATAATGTTTTCAGTGCTAAAGTGAACGAGTTGAGCACAATGATGTACTGCAATCACGGACCTAAAAGAGACCTTCCAAATGGAAATTGCAGAACTTAGCAAGTCGGGAATCTTGTTTTCGGCGCTCAAGCCATCGAGATGAGCGAAATAACATGTTGAAATGAGAAACCTAAAACTTGCTTGTAAAATGAAAAGAAACGATCTTAGAACCATCAAAATTGCGTTTTAAGCATTCTAGAAGCGATTTGAGCGTAAAAACGTGCTTAAATAACCAACTAAAAATTGCTGTCTTAAATCGATCACGGCGACGTTTTAGAGCTTAAAATGATGTTTTTGGTGCTAAAGTGAACCGAGTTGAACGCAATGAAAAACAGCAATCGCGGCCTAACAGGGACCTTTTAAATGGAAATTGCAGAACTTAGCAAGTCGGGAATCATGTTTTCGGCGCTCAAACCATTGAGATCAGCGAAATAACATGTTGAAATGAGAAACCTTTAACTTGCTTGTAAAATGAAAAGAAACGATCTTAGAACCATCAAAATCGCGTTTTAAGCGTTCTAGAAGTGACTTGAGCGAAAAACACGCTCAAATCACCAACAAAAAATTTTAAGTCGATCACGGCGACGTTTTAGAGCCTAAAGTTATGTTTTCAGTTCTAAAGTGAACGATTTGAGCGCAATGATATACTGCAATCACGGAGCTAAAAGAGACCTTCTACATGGAAATTGCAGAACTTAGCAAGTTGGGAATTATGTTTTCGGCGCTCAAACCATTGTGATGAGTCAAATAACATATTGAAATGAGAAAGCTATGACTTAAGTGCTTGTAAACCGAAAAGAAACGATCTTACAATCATCAAAATTGCGTTTTAAGCGTTCTAGAAGCTATTCGAGCTGAAAAACATACTCAATTCAAAAAAAAAATTGCCGCCTTAAGTCGATCACGGCGACGTTTTAGAGCTTAAAATGATGTTTTAGGTGCTAAAGTGAATCGAGTTGAGCGCAATGATAAACTGCAATCGCGGTCTAAAAGAGATCTTCTAAATGGAAATTGCAGAACTTAGCAAGTCGGGAATCATGTTTTCGGCGCTCAAACCATCGAGATGAGCGAAATAACATGTTGAAATGAGAAACCTATAACTTGCTTGTAAACTGAAAAGAAACGATCTTAGAACTATCAAAATCGCGTTTTAAGCGTTCTAGAAGCGATTTGAGCGTAAAAACGTGCTTAAATAACCAACTAAAAATTGCCGTCTTAAATCGATCACGGCGACGTTTTAGAGCTTAAAGTGATGTTTTTGGTGCTAAAGTGAACCGAGTTGAGCGCAATGAAAAACTGCAATTGCGGCCTAAAAGAGACCTTCTAAATGAAAATTGCAGAACTTACCAAGTCGGCAATAATATTTTGGGCGCTCAAACCATCGAGATGAGCGAAATAAACTGTTGAAATGAGAAACCTATAAGTTGCTTGTAAACTTAAAAGAAACGATCTTAAAATCATCAAAATCGCGTTTTAAGCGTTCAAGAAGCCATTCGAGCTGAAAAACATACTCAATTCACCAAAAAAATTTGCCGCCTTAAGTCGATCACGGCGACGTTTTAGAGCTTAAAATGATGTTTTAGGTGCTAAAGAAAAACCGAGTTGAGCGCAATGATAAACTGCAATCAGGGACCTAAAAGAGACCTTCTAAATGGAATTTGCAGAACTTAACAAGTCGGGAATCTTGTTTTCGGCGCTCAAGCCATCGAAATGAGCGAAATAACATGTTGAAATGAGAAACCTAAAACTTGCTTGTAAAATGAAAAGAAACGATCTTAGAACCATCAAAATTGCGTTTTAAGCGTTCTAGAAGCGATTTGAGCGTAAAAACGTGCTTAAATAACCAACTAAAAATTGCCGTCTTAAATCGATCACGGCGACGTTTTAGAGCTTAAAATGATGTTTTTGGTGCTAAAGTGAACCGAGTTGAACGCAATGAAAAACAGCAATCGCGGCCTAACAGGGACCTTTTAAATGGAAATTGCAGAACTTAGCAAGTCGGGAATCATGTTTTCGGCGCTCAAACCATTGAGATCAGCGAAATAACATGTTGAAATGAGAAACCTTTAACTTGCTTGTAAAATGAAAAGAAACGATCTTAGAACCATCAAAATCGCGTTTTAAGCGTTCTAGAAGTGACTTGAGCGAAAAACACGCTCAAATCACCAACAAAAAATTTTAAGTCGATCACGGCGACGTTTTAGAGCCTAAAGTTATGTTTTCAGTTCTAAAGTGAACGATTTGAGCGCAATGATATACTGCAATCACGGAGCTAAAAGAGACCTTCTACATGGAAATTGCAGAACTTAGCAAGTTGGGAATTATGTTTTCGGCGCTCAAACCATTGTGATGAGTCAAATAACATATTGAAATGAGAAAGCTATGACTTAAGTGCTTGTAAACCGAAAAGAAACGATCTTACAATCATCAAAATTGCGTTTTAAGCGTTCTAGAAGCTATTCGAGCTGAAAAACATACTCAATTCAAAAAAAAAATTGCCGCCTTAAGTCGATCACGGCGACGTTTTAGAGCTTAAAATGATGTTTTAGGTGCTAAAGTGAATCGAGTTGAGCGCAATGATAAACTGCAATCGCGGTCTAAAAGAGATCTTCTAAATGGAAATTGCAGAACTTAGCAAGTCGGGAATCATGTTTTCGGCGCTCAAACCATCGAGATGAGCGAAATAACATGTTGAAATGAGAAACCTATAACTTGCTTGTAAACTGAAAAGAAACGATCTTAGAACTATCAAAATCGCGTTTTAAGCGTTCTAGAAGCGATTTGAGCGTAAAAACGTGCTTAAATAACCAACTAAAAATTGCCGTCTTAAATCGATCACGGCGACGTTTTAGAGCTTAAAGTGATGTTTTTGGTGCTAAAGTGAACCGAGTTGAGCGCAATGAAAAACTGCAATTGCGGCCTAAAAGAGACCTTCTAAATGAAAATTGCAGAACTTACCAAGTCGGCAATAATATTTTGGGCGCTCAAACCATCGAGATGAGCGAAATAAACTGTTGAAATGAGAAACCTATAAGTTGCTTGTAAACTTAAAAGAAACGATCTTAAAATCATCAAAATCGCGTTTTAAGCGTTCAAGAAGCCATTCGAGCTGAAAAACATACTCAATTCACCAAAAAAATTTGCCGCCTTAAGTCGATCACGGCGACGTTTTAGAGCTTAAAATGATGTTTTAGGTGCTAAAGAAAAACCGAGTTGAGCGCAATGATAAACTGCAATCAGGGACCTAAAAGAGACCTTCTAAATGGAATTTGCAGAACTTAACAAGTCGGGAATCTTGTTTTCGGCGCTCAAGCCATCGAAATGAGCGAAATAACATGTTGAAATGAGAAACCTAAAACTTGCTTGTAAAATGAAAAGAAACGATCTTAGAACCATCAAAATTGCGTTTTAAGCGTTCTAGAAGCGATTTGAGCGTAAAAACGTGCTTAAATAACCAACTAAAAATTGCCGTCTTAAATCGATCACGGCGACGTTTTAGAGCTTAAAATGATGTTTTTGGTGCTAAAGTGAACCGAATTGAGCGCAATGAAAAACTGCAATCGCGGCCTAAAAGACACCTTCTAAATGAAAATTGCAGAACTAAGCAAGTTGGGAATCATGTTTTCGGCGCTCAAAGCATTGTGATGAGCCAAAAAACATGTTGAAATGAGAAACCTATAACTTAATTGCTTGCAAACTGAAAAGAAACGAAGTTACAGTCATCAAAATAGCGTTTTAAGCGTTCTAGAAGCGATTCGAGCTTAAAAACATGCTCAATTCACCAAAAAAATTTGCCGTCTTAAGTCGATCACGGCGACGTTTTAGAGCTTAAAATGATGTTTTAGGTGCTAAAGTGAACCGAGTTTAGCGCAATGATAAACTGCAATCCGGGACCTAAAAGAGACCTTCTAAATGGAATTTGCAGAACTTAACAAGTCGGGAATCTTGTTTTCGGCGCTCAAGCCATCGAGATGAGCGAAATAACATGTTGAAATGAGAAACCTAAAACTTGCTTGTAAAATGAAAAGAAACGATCTTAGAACCATCAAAATTGCGTTTTAAGCGTTCTAGAAGCGATTTGAGCGTAAAAACGTGCTTAAATAACCAACTAAAAATTGCCGTCTTAAATCGATCACGGCGACGTTTTAGAGCTTAAAGTGATGTTTTTGGTGCGAAAGTGAACCGAGTTGAGCGCAATGAAAAACTGCAATCGCGGCCTAAAAGACACCTTCTAAATGAAAATTGCAGAACTAAGCAAGTTGGGAATCATGTTTTCGGCGCTCAAAGCATTGTGATGAGCCAAAAAACATGTTGAAATGAAAACCTATAACTTAATTGCTTGCAAACTGAAAAGAAACGAACTTACAGTCATCAAAATAGCGTTTTAAGCGTTCTAGAAGCGATTCGAGCTTAAAAACATGCTCAATTCACCAAAAAAATTTGCCGTCTTAAGTCGATCACGGCGACGTTTTAGAGCCTAAAGTTATGTTTTCAGTTCTAAAGTGAACGATTTGAGCGCAATGATATACTGCAATCCGGGACCTAAAAGAGACCTTCTAAATGGAATTTGCAGAACTTAACAAGTTGGGAATTATGTTTTCGGCGCTCAAACCATTGTGATGAGTCAAATAACATATTGAAATGAGAAAGCTATGACTTAAGTGCTTGTAAACCGAAAAGAAACGATCTTACAATCATCAAAATTGCGTTTTAAGCGTTCTAGAAGCTATTCGAGCTGAAAAACATACTCAATTCAAAAAAAAAATTGCCGCCTTAAGTCGATCACGGCGACGTTTTAGAGCTTAAAATGATGTTTTAGGTGCTAAAGTGAATCGAGTTGAGGGCAATGATAAACTGCAATCGCGGTCTAAAAGAGATCTTCTAAATGGAAATTGCAGAACTTAGCAAGTCGGGAATCATGTTTTCGGCGCTCAAACCATCGAGATGAGCGAAATAACATGTTGAAATGAGAAACCTATAACTTGCTTGTAAACTGAAAAGAAACGATCTTAGAACTATCAAAATCGCGTTTTAAGCGTTCTAGAAGCGATTTGAGCGTAAAAACGTGCTTAAATAACCAACTAAAAATTGCCGTCTTAAATCGATCACGGCGACGTTTTAGAGCTTAAAGTGATGTTTTTGGTGCTAAAGTGAACCGAGTTGAGCGCAATGAAAAACTGCAATTGCGGCCTAAAAGAGACCTTCTAAATGAAAATTGCAGAACTTACCAAGTCGGCAATAATATTTTGGGCGCTCAAACCATCGAGATGAGCGAAATAAACTGTTGAAATGAGAAACCTATAAGTTGCTTGTAAACTTAAAAGAAACGATCTTAAAATCATCAAAATCGCGTTTTAAGCGTTCAAGAAGCCATTCGAGCTGAAAAACATACTCAATTCACCAAAAAAATTTGCCGCCTTAAGTCGATCACGGCGACGTTTTAGAGCTTAAAATGATGTTTTAGGTGCTAAAGAAAAACCGAGTTGAGCGCAATGATAAACTGCAATCAGGGACCTAAAAGAGACCTTCTAAATGGAATTTGCAGAACTTAACAAGTCGGGAATCTTGTTTTCGGCGCTCAAGCCATCGAAATGAGCGAAATAACATGTTGAAATGAGAAACCTAAAACTTGCTTGTAAAATGAAAAGAAACGATCTTAGAACCATCAAAATTGCGTTTTAAGCGTTCTAGAAGCGATTTGAGCGTAAAAACGTGCTTAAATAACCAACTAAAAATTGCCGTCTTAAATCGATCACGGCGACGTTTTAGAGCTTAAAATGATGTTTTTGGTGCTAAAGTGAACCGAGTTGAGCGCAATGAAAAACTGCAATCGCGGCCTAAAAGAGACCTTCTAAATGAAAATTGCAGAACTTACCAAGTCGGCAATAATATTTTGGGCGCTCAAACCATCGAGATGAGCGAAATAAACTGTTGTAATGAGAAACCTATAACTTGCTTGTAAACTGAAAAGAAACGATCTTAAAATCATCAAAATCGCGTTTTAAGCGTTCTAGAAGCGATTTGAGCGAAAAACATGCTCAAATAACCAACAAAAAATTGGCATTTTAAATTGATCACGGCGACGTTTTAGAGCTTAAAATAATGTTTTCAGTGCTAAACTGAACGAGTTGAGCACAATGATGTACTGCAATCACGGACCTAAAAGAGACCTTCCAAATGGAAATTGCAGAACTTAGCAAGTCGGGAATCTTGTTTTCGGCGCTCAAGCCATCGAGATGAGCGAAATAACATGTTGAAATGAGAAACCTAAAACTTGCTTGTGAAATGAAAAGAAACGATCTTAGAACCATCAAAATTGCGTTTTAAGCATTCTAGAAGCGATTTGAGCGTAAAAACGTGCTTAAATAACCAACTAAAAATATCCGTCTTAAATCGATCACGGCGACGTTTTAGAGCTTAAAATGATGTTTTTGGTGCTAAAGTGAACCGGGTTGAGCGCAATGAAAAACTGCAATCGCCGCCTAAAAGAGACCTTCTAAATGAAAATTGCAGAATTTACCAAGTCGGCAATAATATTTTGGCCGCTCAAACCATCGAGATGAGCGAAAAAAACTGTTGAAATGAGAAACCTATAACTTGCTTGTAAACTGAAAAGAAACGATCTTAAAATCATCAAAATCGCGTTTTAAGCGTTCTAGAAGCGATTTGAGCGAAAAACATGCTCAAATAACCAACAAAAAATTGGCATTTTAAATTGATCACGGCGACGTTTTAGAGCTTAAAATAATGTTTTCAGTGCTAAAGTGAACGAGTTGAGCACAATGATGTACTGCAATCACGGACCTAAAAGAGACGTTCCAAATGGAAATTGCAGAACTTAGCAAGTCGGGAATCATGTTTTCGGCGCTCAAACCATTGAGATGAGCGAAATAACATGTTGAAATGAGAAACCTTTAACTTGCTTGTAAACTGAAAAGAAACGATCTTAGAACTATCAAAATCGCGTTTTAAGCGTTCTAGAAGCGATTTGAGCGTAAAAACGTGCTTAAATAACCAACTAAAAATTGCCGTCTTAAATCGATCACGGCTACGTCTTAGAGCCTAAAGTTATGTTTTCAGTTCTAAAGTGAATGATTTGAGCGCAATGATATAGTGCAATCACGGAGCTAAAAGAGACCTTCTAAATGGAAATTGCAGAATTTAGCAAGTTGGGAATTATGTTTTCGGCGCTCAAACCATTGTGATGAGTCAAATAACATGTTGAAATGAGAAAGCTATGACTTAATTGCTTGTAAACCGAAAAGAAACGATCTTACAATCATCAAACTCGCGTTTTAAGCGTTCTAGAAGCTATTCGAGCTGAAAAATATACTCAATTCAAAAAAAAAAATTGCCGCCTTAAGTCGATCACGGCGACGTTTTAGAGCTTAAAATGAAGTTTTAGGTGCTAAAGTGAACCGAGTTGAGCGCAATGATAAACTGCAATCGCGGTCTAAAAGAGATCTTCTAAATGGAAATTGCAGAACTTAGCAAGTCGGGAATCATGTTTTCGGCGCTCAAACCATCGAGATGAGCGAAATAACATGTTGAAATGAGAAACCTATAACTTGCTTGTAAACTGAAAAGAAACGATCTTAGAACTATCAAAATCGCGTTTTAAGCGTTCTAGAAGCGATTTGAGCGTAAAAACGTGCTTAAATAACCAACTAAAAATTGCCGTCTTAAATCGATCACGGCGACGTCTTAGAGCCTAAAGTTATGTTTTCAGTTCTAAAGTGAATGATTTGAGCGCAATGATATAGTGCAATCACGGAGCTAAAAGAGACCTTCTAAATGGAAATTGCAGAATTTAGCAAGTTGGGAATTATGTTTTCGGCGCTCAAACCATTGTGATGAGTCAAATAACATGTTGAAATGAGAAAGCTATGACTTAATTGCTTGTAAACCGAAAAGAAACGATCTTACAATCATCAAACTCGCGTTTTAAGCGTTCTAGAAGCTATTCGAGCTGAAAAACATACTCAATTCAAAAAAAAAAATTGCCGCCTTAAGTCGATCACGGCGACGTTTTAGAGCTTAAAATGAAATTTTAGGTGCTAAAGTGAACCGAGTATAGAGCAATGATAAACTGCAATCGCGGTCTAAAAGAGATCTTCTAAATGGAAATTGCAGAACTTAGCAAGTCGGGAATCATGTTTTCGGCGCTCAAACCATCGAGACGAGCGAAATAACATGTTGAAATGAGAAACCTATAACTTGCTTGTAAACTGAAAAGAAACGATCTTAGAACTATCAAAATCGCGTTTTAAGCGTTCTAGAAGCGATTTGAGCGTAAAAACGTGCTTAAATAACCAACTAAAAATTGCCGTCTTAAATCGATCACGGCGACGTTTTAGAGCTTAAAGTGATGTTTTTGGTGCTAAAGTGAACCGAGTTGAGCGCAATGAAAAACTGCAATCGCGGCCTAAAAGAGACCTTCTAAATGAAAATTGCAGAACTTACCAAGTCGGCAATAATATTTTGGGCGCTCAAACCATCGAGATGAGCGAAATAAACTGTTGAAATGAGAAACCTATAACTTGCTTGTAAACTTAAAAGAAACGATCTTAAAATCGTCAAAATCGCGTTTTAAGCGTTCTAGAAGCGATTTGAGCGAAAAACATGCTCAAATAACCAAAAAAAATTGGCATTTTAAATCGATCACGGCGACGTTTTAGAGCTTAAAACGATTTTTTCAGTGCTAAAGTGAACGAGTTGAGCACAATGATGCACTGCAATCACGGACCTAAAAGGGACCTTCGAAATGGAAATTGCATATTTTAGCAAGTCGGGAATCATGTTTTCGGCGTTCAAACATAGAGATGATCGAAATAACATGTTGAAATGAGAAACCTATAACTTGCTTGTAAACTGAAAAGAAACGATCTTAGAACTACAAAATCGCGTTTTAAGCGTTCTAGAAGCGATCTGAGCGTAAAAACATGCTCAAATAACCAACAAAAAATTGGCATTTTAAATTGATCACGGCGACGTTTTAGAGCTTAAAATAATGTTTTCAGTGCTAAAGTGAACGAGTTGAGCACAATGATGTACTGCAATCACGGACCTAAAAGAGACCTTCCAAATGGAAATTGCAGAACTTAGCAAGTCGGGAATCTTGTTTTCGGCGCTCAAGCCATCGAGATGAGCGAAATAACATGTTGAAATGAGAAACCTAAAACTTGCTTGTAAAATGAAAAGAAACGATCTTAGAACCATCAAAATTGCGTTTTAAGCATTCTAGAAGCGATTTGAGCGTAAAAACGTGCTTAAATAACCAACTAAAAATTGCCGTCTTAAATCGATCACGGCGACGTTTTAGAGCTTAAAATGATGTTTTTGGTGCTAAAGTGAACCGAGTTGAACGCAATGAAAAACAGCAATCGCGGCCTAACAGGGACCTTTTAAATGGAAATTGCAGAACTTAGCAAGTCGGGAATCATGTTTTCGGCGCTCAAACCATTGAGATCAGCGAAATAACATGTTGAAATGAGAAACCTTTAACTTGCTTGTAAAATGAAAAGAAACGATCTTAGAACCATCAAAATCGCGTTTTAAGCGTTCTAGAAGTGACTTGAGCGAAAAACACGCTCAAATCACCAACAAAAAATTTTAAGTCGATCACGGCGACGTTTTAGAGCCTAAAGTTATGTTTTCAGTTCTAAAGTGAACGATTTGAGCGCAATGATATACTGCAATCACGGAGCTAAAAGAGACCTTCTACATGGAAATTGCAGAACTTAGCAAGTTGGGAATTAATTTTTCGGCGCTCAAACCATTGTGATGAGTCAAATAACATATTGAAATGAGAAAGCTATGACTTAAGTGCTTGTAAACCGAAAAGAAACGATCTTACAATCATCAAAATTGCGTTTTAAGCGTTCTAGAAGCTATTCGAGCTGAAAAACATACTCAATTCAAAAAAAAAATTGCCGCCTTAAGTCGATCACGGCGACGTTTTAGAGCTTAAAATGATGTTTTAGGTGCTAAAGAAAAACCGAGTTGAGCGCAATGATAAACTGCAATCAGGGACCTAAAAGAGACCTTCTAAATGGAATTTGCAGAACTTAACAAGTCGGGAATCTTGTTTTCGGCGCTCAAGCCATCGAGATGAGCGAAATAACATGTTGAAATGAGAAACCTAAAACTTGCTTGTAAAATGAAAAGAAACGATCTTAGAACCATCAAAATTGCGTTTTAAGCGTTCTAGAAGCGATTTGAGCGTAAAAACGTGCTTAAATAACCAACTAAAAATTGCCGTCTTAAATCGATCACGGCGACGTTTTAGAGCTTAAAATGATGTTTTTGGTGCTAAAGTGAACCGAGTTGAGCGCAATGAAAAACTGCAATCGCGGCCTAAAAGAGACCTTCTAAATGAAAATTGCAGAACTTACCAAGTCGGCAATAATATTTTGGGCGCTCAAACCATCGAGATGAGCGAAATAAACTGTTGTAATGAGAAACCTATAACTTGCTTGTAAACTGAAAAGAAACGATCTTAAAATCATCAAAATCGCGTTTTAAGCGTTCTAGAAGCGATTTGAGCGAAAAACATGCTCAAATAACCAACAAAAAATTGGCATTTTAAATTGATCACGGCGACGTTTTAGAGCTTAAAATAATGTTTTCAGTGCTAAACTGAACGAGTTGAGCACAATGATGTACTGCAATCACGGACCTAAAAGAGACCTTCCAAATGGAAATTGCAGAACTTAGCAAGTCGGGAATCTTGTTTTCGGCGCTCAAGCCATCGAGATGAGCGAAATAACATGTTGAAATGAGAAACCTTTAACTTGCTTGTAAACTGAAAAGAAACGATCTTAGAACTATCAAAATCGCGTTTTAAGCGTTCTAGAAGCGATTTGAGCGTAAAAACGTGCTTAAATAACCAACTAAAAATATCCGTCTTAAATCGATCACGGCGACGTTTTAGAGCTTAAAGTGATGTTTTTGGTGCTAAAGTGAACCGGGTTGAGCGCAATGAAAAACTGCAATCGCGGCCTAAAAGAGACCTTCTAAATGAAAATTGCAGAACTTACCAAGTCGGCAATAATATTTTGGGCGCTCAAACCATCGAGATGAGCGAAATAAACTGTTGAAATGAGAAACCGATAACTTGCTTGTAAACTGAAAAGAAACGATCTTAAAATCATCAAAATCGCGTTTTAAGCGTTCTAGAAGCGATTTGAGCGAAAAACATGCTCAAATAACCAACAAAAAATTGGCATTTTAAATTGATCACGGCGACGTTTTAGAGCTTAAAATAATTTTTTCAGTGCTAAAGTGAACGAGTTGAGCACAATGATGTACTGCAATCACGGACCTAAAAGAGACCTTCCAAATGGAAATTGCAGAACTTAGCAAGTCGGGAATCATGTTTTCGTCGCTCAAACCATTGAGATGAGCGAAATAACATGTTGAAATGAGAAACCTTTAACCTGCTTGTAAACTGAAAAGAAACGATCTTAGAACTATCAAAATCGCGTTTTAAGCGTTCTAGAAGCGATTTGAGCGTAAAAACGTGCTTAAATAACCAACTAAAAATTGCCGTCTTAAATCGATCACGGCGACGTTTTAGAGCCTAAAGTTATGTTTTCAGTTCTAAAGTCAATGATTTGAGCGCAATGATATACTGCAATCACGGAGCTAAAAGAGACCTTCTAAATGGAAATTGCAGAACTTAGCAAGTTGGGAATTATGTTTTCGGCGCTCAAACCATTGTGATGAGTCAAATAACATGTTGAAATGAGAAAGCTATGACTTAATTGCTTGTAAACCGAAAAGAAACGATCTTACAATCATCAAACTCGCGTTTTAAGCGTTCTAGAAGCTATTCGAGCTGAAAAACATACTCAATTCAAAAAAAAAATTGCCGCCTTAAGTCGATCACGGCGACGTTTTAGAGCTTAAAATGATGTTTTAGGTGCTAAAGTGAACCGAGTTGAGCGCAATGATAAACTGCAATCGCGGTCTAAAAGAGATCTTCTAAATGGAAATTGCAGAACTTAGCAAGTCGGGAATCATGTTTTCGGCGCTCAAACCATCGAGATGAGCGAAATAACATGTTGAAATGAGAAACCTATAACTTGCTTGTAAACTGAAAAGAAACGATCTTAGAACTATCAAAATCGCGTTTTAAGCGTTCTAGAAGCGATTTGAGCGTAAAAACGTGCTTAAATAACCAACTAAAAGTTGCCGTCTTAAATCGATCACGGCGACGTTTTAGAGCTTAAAGTGATGTTTTTGGTGCTAAAGTGAACCGATTTGAGCGCAATGAAAAACTGCAATCGCGGCCTAAAAGACACCTTCTAAATGAAAATTGCAGAACTAAGCAAGTTGGGAATCATGTTTTCGGCGCTCAAACCATTGTGATGAGCCAAAAAACATGTTGAAATGAGAAACCTATAACTTAATTGCTTGCAAACTGAAAAGAAACGAACTTACAGTCATCAAAATAGCGTTTTAAGCGTTCTAGAAGCGATTCGAGCTTAAAAACATGCTCAATTCACCAAAAAAATTTGCCGTCTTAAGTCGATCACGGCGACGTTTTAGAGCTTAAAATGATGTTTTAGGTGCTAAAGTGAACCGAGTTTAGCGCAATGATAAACTGCAATCCGGGACCTAAAAGAGACCTTCTAAATGGAATTTGCAGAACTTAACAAGTCGGGAATCTTGTTTTCGGCGCTCAAGCCATCGAGATGAGCGAAATAACATGTTGAAATGAGAAACCTAAAACTTGCTTGTAAAATGAAAAGAAACGATCTTAGAACCATCAAAATTGCGTTTTAAGCGTTCTAGAAGCGATTTGAGCGTAAAAACGTGCTTAAATAACCAACTAAAAATTGCCGTCTTAAATCGATCACGGCGACGTTTTAGAGCTTAAAATGATGTTTTTGGTGCTAAAGTGAACCGAGTTGAGCGCAATGAAAAACTGCAATCGCGGCCTAAAAGAGACCTTCTAAATGAAAATTGCAGAACTTACCAAGTCGGCAATAATATTTCTGGCGCTCAAACCATCGAGATGAGCGAAATAAACTGTTGAAATGAGAAACCTATAACTTGCTTGTAAACTGAAAAGAAACGATCTTAAAATCATCAAAATTGCGTTTTAAGCGTTCTAGAAGCGATTTGAGCGAAAAACATGCGCAAATAACCAACAAAAAATTGGCATTTTAAATTGATCACGGCGACGTTTTAGAGCTTAAAATAATGTTTTCAGTGCTAAAGTGAACGAGTTGAGCACAATGATGTACTGCAATCACGGACCTAAAAGAGACCTTCCAAATGGAAATTGCAGAACTTAGCAAGTCGGGAATCTTGTTTTCGGCGCTCAAGCCATCGAGATGAGCGAAATAACATGTTGAAATGAGAAACCTAAAACTTGCTTGTAAAATGAAAAGAAACGATCTTAGAACCATCAAAATTGCGTTTTAAGCATTCTAGAAGCGATTTGAGCGTAAAAACGTGCTTAAATAACCAACTAAAAATTGCCGTCTTAAATCGATCACGGCGACGTTTTAGAGCTTAAAATGATGTTTTTGGTGCTAAAGTGAACCGAGTTGAACGCAATGAAAAACTGCAATCGCGGCCTAACAGGGACCTTTTAAATGGAAATTGCAGAACTTAGCAAGTCGGGAATCATGTTTTCGGCGCTTAAACCATTGAGATCAGCGAAATAACATGTTGAAATGAGAAACCTTTAACTTGCTTGTAAAATGAAAAGAAACGATCTTAGAACCATCAAAATCGCGTTTTAAGCGTTCTAGAAGTGACTTGAGCGAAAAACACGCTCAAATCACCAACAAAAAATTTTAAGTCGATCACGGCGACGTTTTAGAGCCTAAAGTTATGTTTTCAGTTCTAAAGTGAACGATTTGAGCGCAATGATATACTGCAATCACGGAGCTAAAAGAGACCTTCTACATGGAAATTGCAGAACTTAGCAAGTTGGGAATTATGTTTTCGGCGCTCAAACCATTGTGATGAGTCAAATAACATATTGAAATGAGAAAGCTATGACTTAAGTGCTTGTAAACCGAAAAGAAACGATCTTACAATCATCAAAATTGCGTTTTAAGCGTTCTAGAAGCTATTCGAGCTGAAAAACATACTCAATTCAAAAAAAAAATTGCCGCCTTAAGTCGATCACGGCGACGTTTTAGAGCTTAAAATGATGTTTTAGGTGCTAAAGTGAACCGAGTTGAGCGCAATGATAAACTGCAATCGCGGTTTAAAAGAGATCTTCTAAATAGAAATTGCAGAACTTAGCAAGTCGGGAATCATGTTTTCGGCGCTCAAACCATCGAGATGAGCGAAATAACATGTTGAAATGAGAAACCTATAACTTGCTTGTAAACTGAAAAGAAACGATCTTAGAACTATCAAAATCGCGTTTTAAGCGTTCTAGAAGCGATTTGAGCGTAAAAATGTGCTTAAATAACCAACTAAAAATTGCCGTCTTAAATCGATCACGGCGACGTTTTAGAGCTTAAAGTGATGTTTTTGGTGCTAAAGTGAACCGAGTTGAGCGCAATGAAAAACTGCAATTGCGGCCTAAAAGAGACCTTCTAAATGAAAATTGCAGAACTTACCATGTCGGCAATAATTTTTTGGGCGCTCAAACCATCGAGATGAGCGAAATAAACTGTTGAAATGAGAAACCTATAACTTGCTTGTAAACTTAAAAGAAACGATCTTAAAATCATCAAAATCGCGTTTTAAGCGTTCAAGAAGCTATTCGAGCTGAAAAACATACTCAATTCACCAAAAAAATTTGCCGCCTTAAGTCGATCACGGCGACGTTTTAGAGCTTAAAATGATGTTTTAGGTGCTAAAGAAAAACCGAGTTGAGCGCAATGATAAACTGCAATCAGGGACCTAAAAGAGACCTTCTAAATGGAATTTGCAGAACTTAACAAGTCGGGAATCTTGTTTTCGGCGCTCAAGCCATCGAGATGAGCGAAATAACATGTTGAAATGAGAAACCTATAACTTGCTTGTAAACTGAAAAGAAACGATCTTAAAATCATCAAAATCGCGTTTTAAGCGTTCTAGAAGCGATTTGAGCGAAAAACATGCTGAAATAACCAACAAAAAACTGGCATTTTAAATTGATCACGGCGACGTTTTAGAGCTTAAAATAATGTTTTCAGCGCTAAAGTGAACGAGTTGAGCACAATGATGTACTGCAATCACGGACCTAAAAGAGACCTTCCAAATAGAAATTGCAGAACTTAGCAAGTCGGGAATCATGTTTTCGGCGCTCAAACCATTGAGATGAGCGAAATAACATGTTGAAATGAGAAACCTAAAACTTGCTTGTAAAATGAAAAGAAACGATCTTAGAACCATCAAAATTGCGTTTTAAGCGTTCTAGAAGCGAATTGAGCGTAAAAACGTGCTTAAATAACCAACTAAAAATTGCCGTCTTAAATCGATCACGGCGACGTTTTAGAGCTTAAAGTGATGTTTTTGGTGCTAAAGTGAACCGAGTTGAGCGCAATGAAAAACTGCAATCGCGGCCTAAAAGAGACCTTCTAAATGAAAATTGCAGAACTTACCAAGTCGGCAATAATATTTTGGGCGCTCAAACCATCGAGATGAGCGAAATAAACTGTTGAAATGAGAAACCTATAACTTGCTTGTAAACTTAAAAGAAACGATCTTAAAATCGTCAAAATCGCGTTTTAAGCGTTCTAGAAGCGATTTGAGCGAAAAACATGCTCAAATAACCAAAAAAAATTGGCATTTTAAATCGATCACGGCGACGTTTTAGAGCTTAAAACGATTTTTTCAGTGCTAAAGTGAACGAGTTGAGCACAATGATGCACTGCAATCACGGACCTAAAAGGGACCTTCGAAATGGAAATTGCATATTTTAGCAAGTCGGGAATCATGTTTTCGGCGTTCAAACATAGAGATGATCGAAATAACATGTTGAAATGAGAAACCTATAACTTGCTTGTAAACTGAAAAGAAACGATCTTAGAACTACAAAATCGCGTTTTAAGCGTTCTAGAAGCGATCTGAGCGTAAAAACATGCTCAAATAACCAACAAAAAATTGGCATTTTAAATTGATCACGGCGACGTTTTAGAGCTTAAAATAATGTTTTCAGTGCTAAAGTGAACGAGTTGAGCACAATGATGTACTGCAATCACGGACCTAAAAGAGACCTTCCAAATGGAAATTGCAGAACTTAGCAAGTCGGGAATCTTGTTTTCGGCGCTCAAGCCATCGAGATGAGCGAAATAACATGTTGAAATGAGAAACCTAAAACTTGCTTGTAAAATGAAAAGAAACGATCTTAGAACCATCAAAATTGCGTTTTAAGCATTCTAGAAGCGATTTGAGCGTAAAAACGTGCTTAAATAACCAACTAAAAATTGCCGTCTTAAATCGATCACGGCGACGTTTTAGAGCTTAAAATGATGTTTTTGGTGCTAAAGTGAACCGAGTTGAACGCAATGAAAAACAGCAATCGCGGCCTAACAGGGACCTTTTAAATGGAAATTGCAGAACTTAGCAAGTCGGGAATCATGTTTTCGGCGCTCAAACCATTGAGATCAGCGAAATAACATGTTGAAATGAGAAACCTTTAACTTGCTTGTAAAATGAAAAGAAACGATCTTAGAACCATCAAAATCGCGTTTTAAGCGTTCTAGAAGTGACTTGAGCGAAAAACACGCTCAAATCACCAACAAAAAATTTTAAGTCGATCACGGCGACGTTTTAGAGCCTAAAGTTATGTTTTCAGTTCTAAAGTGAACGATTTGAGCGCAATGATATACTGCAATCACGGAGCTAAAAGAGACCTTCTACATGGAAATTGCAGAACTTAGCAAGTTGGGAATTAATTTTTCGGCGCTCAAACCATTGTGATGAGTCAAATAACATATTGAAATGAGAAAGCTATGACTTAAGTGCTTGTAAACCGAAAAGAAACGATCTTACAATCATCAAAATTGCGTTTTAAGCGTTCTAGAAGCTATTCGAGCTGAAAAACATACTCAATTCAAAAAAAAAATTGCCGCCTTAAGTCGATCACGGCGACGTTTTAGAGCTTAAAATGATGTTTTAGGTGCTAAAGAAAAACCGAGTTGAGCGCAATGATAAACTGCAATCAGGGACCTAAAAGAGACCTTCTAAATGGAATTTGCAGAACTTAACAAGTCGGGAATCTTGTTTTCGGCGCTCAAGCCATCGAGATGAGCGAAATAACATGTTGAAATGAGAAACCTAAAACTTGCTTGTAAAATGAAAAGAAACGATCTTAGAACCATCAAAATTGCGTTTTAAGCGTTCTAGAAGCGATTTGAGCGTAAAAACGTGCTTAAATAACCAACTAAAAATTGCCGTCTTAAATCGATCACGGCGACGTTTTAGAGCTTAAAATGATGTTTTTGGTGCTAAAGTGAACCGAGTTGAGCGCAATGAAAAACTGCAATCGCGGCCTAAAAGAGACCTTCTAAATGAAAATTGCAGAACTTACCAAGTCGGCAATAATATTTTGGGCGCTCAAACCATCGAGATGAGCGAAATAAACTGTTGTAATGAGAAACCTATAACTTGCTTGTAAACTGAAAAGAAACGATCTTAAAATCATCAAAATCGCGTTTTAAGCGTTCTAGAAGCGATTTGAGCGAAAAACATGCTCAAATAACCAACAAAAAATTGGCATTTTAAATTGATCACGGCGACGTTTTAGAGCTTAAAATAATGTTTTCAGTGCTAAACTGAACGAGTTGAGCACAATGATGTACTGCAATCACGGACCTAAAAGAGACCTTCCAAATGGAAATTGCAGAACTTAGCAAGTCGGGAATCTTGTTTTTGGCGCTCAAGCCATCGAGATGAGCGAAATAACATGTTGAAATGAGAAACCTTTAACTTGCTTGTAAACTGAAAAGAAACGATCTTAGAACTATCAAAATCGCGTTTTAAGCGTTCTAGAAGCGATTTGAGCGTAAAAACGTGCTTAAATAACCAACTAAAAATATCCGTCTTAAATCGATCACGGCGACGTTTTAGAGCTTAAAGTGATGTTTTTGGTGCTAAAGTGAACCGGGTTGAGCGCAATGAAAAACTGCAATCGCGGCCTAAAAGAGACCTTCTAAATGAAAATTGCAGAACTTACCAAGTCGGCAATAATATTTTGGGCGCTCAAACCATCGAGATGAGCGAAATAAACTGTTGAAATGAGAAACCGATAACTTGCTTGTAAACTGAAAAGAAACGATCTTAAAATCATCAAAATCGCGTTTTAAGCGTTCTAGAAGCGATTTGAGCGAAAAACATGCTCAAATAACCAACAAAAAATTGGCATTTTAAATTGATCACGGCGACGTTTTAGAGCTTAAAATAATTTTTTCAGTGCTAAAGTGAACGAGTTGAGCACAATGATGTACTGCAATCACGGACCTAAAAGAGACCTTCCAAATGGAAATTGCAGAACTTAGCAAGTCGGGAATCATGTTTTCGTCGCTCAAACCATTGAGATGAGCGAAATAACATGTTGAAATGAGAAACCTTTAACTTGCTTGTAAACTGAAAAGAAACGATCTTAGAACTATCAAAATCGCGTTTTAAGCGTTCTAGAAGCGATTTGAGCGTAAAAACGTGCTTAAATAACCAACTAAAAATTGCCGTCTTAAATCGATCACGGCGACGTTTTAGAGCCTAAAGTTATGTTTTCAGTTCTAAAGTCAATGATTTGAGCGCAATGATATACTGCAATCACGGAGCTAAAAGAGACCTTCTAAATGGAAATTGCAGAACTTAGCAAGTTGGGAATTATGTTTTCGGCGCTCAAACCATTGTGATGAGTCAAATAACATGTTGAAATGAGAAAGCTATGACTTAATTGCTTGTAAACCGAAAAGAAACGATCTTACAATCATCAAACTCGCGTTTTAAGCGTTCTAGAAGCTATTCGAGCTGAAAAACATACTCAATTCAAAAAAAAAATTGCCGCCTTAAGTCGATCACGGCGACGTTTTAGAGCTTAAAATGATGTTTTAGGTGCTAAAGTGAACCGAGTTGAGCGCAATGATAAACTGCAATCGCGGTCTAAAAGAGATCTTCTAAATGGAAATTGCAGAACTTAGCAAGTCGGGAATCATGTTTTCGGCGCTCAAACCATCGAGATGAGCGAAATAACATGTTGAAATGAGAAACCTATAACTTGCTTGTAAACTGAAAAGAAACGATCTTAGAACTATTAAAATCGCGTTTTAAGCGTTCTAGAAGCGATTTGAGCGTAAAAACGTGCTTAAATAACCAACTAAAAATTGCCGTCTTAAATCGATCACGGCGACGTTTTAGAGCTTAAAGTGATGTTTTTGGTGCTAAAGTGAACCGATTTGAGCGCAATGAAAAACTGCAATCGCGGCCTAAAAGACACCTTCTAAATGAAAATTGCAGAACTAAGCAAGTTGGGAATCATGTTTTCGGCGCTCAAACCATTGTGATGAGCCAAAAAACATGTTGAAATGAGAAACCTATAACTTAATTGCTTGCAAACTGAAAAGAAACGAACTTACAGTCATCAAAATAGCGTTTTAAGCGTTCTAGAAGCGATTCGAGCTTAAAAACATGCTCAATTCACCAAAAAAATTTGCCGTCTTAAGTCGATCACGGCGACGTTTTAGAGCTTAAAATGATGTTTTAGGTGCTAAAGTGAACCGAGTTTAGCGCAATGATAAACTGCAATCCGGGACCTAAAAGAGACCTTCTAAATGGAATTTGCAGAACTTAACAAGTCGGGAATCTTGTTTTCGGCGCTCAAGCCATCGAGATGAGCGAAATAACATGTTGAAATGAGAAACCTAAAACTTGCTTGTAAAATGAAAAGAAACGATCTTAGAACCATCAAAATTGCGTTTTAAGCGTTCTAGAAGCGATTTGAGCGTAAAAACGTGCTTAAATAACCAACTAAAAATTGCCGTCTTAAATCGATCACGGCGACGTTTTAGAGCTTAAAATGATGTTTTTGGTGCTAAAGTGAACCGAGTTGAGCGCAATGAAAAACTGCAATCGCGGCCTAAAAGAGACCTTCTAAATGAAAATTGCAGAACTTACCAAGTCGGCAATAATATTTCTGGCGCTCAAACCATCGAGATGAGCGAAATAAACTGTTGAAATGAGAAACCTATAACTTGCTTGTAAACTGAAAAGAAACGATCTTAAAATCATCAAAATTGCGTTTTAAGCGTTCTAGAAGCGATTTGAGCGAAAAACATGCGCAAATAACCAACAAAAAATTGGCATTTTAAATTGATCACGGCGACGTTTTAGAGCTTAAAATAATGTTTTCAGTGCTAAAGTGAACGAGTTGAGCACAATGATGTACTGCAATCACGGACCTAAAAGAGACCTTCCAAATGGAAATTGCAGAACTTAGCAAGTCGGGAATCTTGTTTTCGGCGCTCAAGCCATCGAGATGAGCGAAATAACATGTTGAAATGAGAAACCTAAAACTTGCTTGTAAAATGAAAAGAAACGATCTTAGAACCATCAAAATTGCGTTTTAAGCATTCTAGAAGCGATTTGAGCGTAAAAACGTGCTTAAATAACCAACTAAAAATTGCCGTCTTAAATCGATCACGGCGACGTTTTAGAGCTTAAAATGATGTTTTTGGTGCTAAAGTGAACCGAGTTGAACGCAATGAAAAACTGCAATCGCGGCCTAACAGGGACCTTTTAAATGGAAATTGCAGAACTTAGCAAGTCGGGAATCATGTTTTCGGCGCTCAAACCATTGAGATCAGCGAAATAACATGTTGAAATGAGAAACCTTTAACTTGCTTGTAAAATGAAAAGAAACGATCTTAGAACCATCAAAATCGCGTTTTAAGCGTTCTAGAAGTGACTTGAGCGAAAAACACGCTCAAATCACCAACAAAAAATTTTAAGTCGATCACGGCGACGTTTTAGAGCCTAAAGTTATGTTTTCAGTTCTAAAGTGAACGATTTGAGCGCAATGATATACTGCAATCACGGAGCTAAAAGAGACCTTCTACATGGAAATTGCAGAACTTAGCAAGTTGGGAATTATGTTTTCGGCGCTCAAACCATTGTGATGAGTCAAATAACATATTGAAATGAGAAAGCTATGACTTAAGTGCTTGTAAACCGAAAAGAAACGATCTTACAATCATCAAAATTGCGTTTTAAGCGTTCTAGAAGCTATTCGAGCTGAAAAACATACTCAATTCAAAAAAAAAATTGCCGCCTTAAGTCGATCACGGCGACGTTTTAGAGCTTAAAATGATGTTTTAGGTGCTAAAGTGAACCGAGTTGAGCGCAATGATAAACTGCAATCGCGGTTTAAAAGAGATCTTCTAAATAGAAATTGCAGAACTTAGCAAGTCGGGAATCATGTTTTCGGCGCTCAAACCATCGAGATGAGCGAAATAACATGTTGAAATGAGAAACCTATAACTTGCTTGTAAACTGAAAAGAAACGATCTTAGAACTATCAAAATCGCGTTTTAAGCGTTCTAGAAGCGATTTGAGCGTAAAAATGTGCTTAAATAACCAACTAAAAATTGCCGTCTTAAATCGATCACGGCGACGTTTTAGAGCTTAAAGTGATGTTTTTGGTGCTAAAGTGAACCGAGTTGAGCGCAATGAAAAACTGCAATTGCGGCCTAAAAGAGACCTTCTAAATGAAAATTGCAGAACTTACCATGTCGGCAATAATTTTTTGGGCGCTCAAACCATCGAGATGAGCGAAATAAACTGTTGAAATGAGAAACCTATAACTTGCTTGTAAACTTAAAAGAAACGATCTTAAAATCATCAAAATCGCGTTTTAAGCGTTCAAGAAGCTATTCGAGCTGAAAAACATACTCAATTCACCAAAAAAATTTGCCGCCTTAAGTCGATCACGGCGACGTTTTAGAGCTTAAAATGATGTTTTAGGTGCTAAAGAAAAACCGAGTTGAGCGCAATGATAAACTGCAATCAGGGACCTAAAAGAGACCTTCTAAATGGAATTTGCAGAACTTAACAAGTCGGGAATCTTGTTTTCGGCGCTCAAGCCATCGAGATGAGCGAAATAACATGTTGAAATGAGAAACCTATAACTTGCTTGTAAACTGAAAAGAAACGATCTTAAAATCATCAAAATCGCGTTTTAAGCGTTCTAGAAGCGATTTGAGCGAAAAACATGCTGAAATAACCAACAAAAAACTGGCATTTTAAATTGATCACGGCGACGTTTTAGAGCTTAAAATAATGTTTTCAGCGCTAAAGTGAACGAGTTGAGCACAATGATGTACTGCAATCACGGACCTAAAAGAGACCTTCCAAATAGAAATTGCAGAACTTAGCAAGTCGGGAATCATGTTTTCGGCGCTCAAACCATTGAGATGAGCGAAATAACATGTTGAAATGAGAAACCTAAAACTTGCTTGTAAAATGAAAAGAAACGATCTTAGAACCATCAAAATTGCGTTTTAAGCGTTCTAGAAGCGAATTGAGCGTAAAAACGTGCTTAAATAACCAACTAAAAATTGCCGTCTTAAATCGATCACGGCGACGTTTTAGAGCTTAAAATGATGTTTTTGGTGCTAAAGTGAACCGGGTTGAGCGCAATGAAAAACTGCAATCGCGGCCTAAAAGAGACCTTCTAAATGAAAATTGCAAAACTTACCAAGTCGGCAATAATATTTTGGGCGCTCAAACCATCGAGATGAGCGAAATAAACTGTTGAAATTAGAAACCTATAACTTGCTTGTAAACTGAAAAGAAACGATCTTAAAATCATCAAAATCGCGTTTTAAGCGTTCTAGAAGCGATTTGAGCGAAAAACATGCTCAAATAACCAACAAAAAATTGGCATTTTAAATTGATCACGGCGACGTTTTAGAGCTTAAAATAATGTTTTCTGTGCTAAAGTGAACGAGTTGAGCACAATGATGTACTGCAATCACGGACCTAAAAGAGACCTTCCAAATGGAAATTGCAGAACTTAGCAAGTCAGGAATCATGTTTTCGGCGCTCAAACCATTGAGATGAGCGAAATAACATGTTGAAATGAGAAACCTAAAACTTGCTTGTAAAATGAAAAGAAACGATCTTAGAACCATCAAAATTGCGTTTTAAGCGTTCTAGAAGCGATTTGAGCGTAAAAACGTGCTTAAATAACCAACTAAAAATTGCCGTCTTAAATCGATCACGGCGACGTTTTAGAGCTTAAAGTGATGTTTTTGGTGCTAAAGTGAACCGGGTTGAGCGCAATGAAAAACTGCAATCGCGCCCTAAATGAGACCTTCTAAATGAAAATTGCAGAACTTACCAAGTCGGCAATAATATTTTGGGCGCTCAAACCATCGAGATGAGCGAAATAAACTGTTGAAATGAGAAACCTATAACTTGCTTGTAAACTGAAAAGAAACGATCTTAAAATCATCAAAATCGCGTTTTAAGCGTTCTAGAAGCGATTTGAGCGAAAAACATGCTCAAATAACCAACAAAAAATTGGCATTTTAAATTGATCACGGCGACGTTTTAGAGCTTAAAATCATGTTTTCAGTGCTAAAGTGAACGAGTTGAGCACAATGATGTACTGCAATCACGGACCTAAAAGAGACCTTCCAAATGGAAATTGCAGAACTTAGCAAGTCGGGAATCTTGTTTTCGGCGCTCAAGCCATCGAGATGAGCGAAATAACATGTTGAAATGAGAAACCTAAAACTTGCTTGTGAAATGAAAAGAAACGATCTTAGAACCATCAAAATTGCGTTTTAAGCATTCTAGAAGCGATTTGAGCGTAAAAACGTGCTTAAATAACCAACTAAAAATTGCCGTCTTAAATCGATCACGGCGACGTTTTAGAGCTTAAAATGATGTTTTTGGTGCTAAAGTGAACCGGGTTGAGCGCAATGAAAAATTGCAATCGCGGCCTAAAAGAGACCTTCTAAATGAAAATTGCAGAACTTACCAAGTCGGCAATAATATTTCTGGCGCTCAAACCATCGAGATGAGCGAAATAAACTGTTGAAATGAGAAACCTATAACTTGCTTGTAAACTGAAAAGAAACGATCTTAAAATCATCAAAATCGCGTTTTAAGCGTTCTAGAAGCGATTTGAGCGAAAAACATGCTCAAATAACCAACAAAAAATTGGCATTTTAAATTGATCACGGCGACGTTTTAGAGCTTAAAATAATGTTTTCAATGCTAAAGTGAACGAGTTGAGCACAATGATGTACTGCAATCACGGACCTAAAAGAGACCTTCCAAATGGAAATTGCAGAACTTAGCAAGTCAGCAATCATGTTTTCGGCGCTCAAACCATTGAGATGAGCGAAATAACATGTTGAAATGAGAAACCTAAAACTTGCTTGTAAAATGAAAAGAAACGATCTTAGAACCATCAAAATTGCGTTTTAAGCGTTCTAGAAGCGATTTGAGCGTAAAAACGTGCTTAAATAACCAACTAAAAATTGCCGTCTTAAATCGATCACGGCGACGTTTTAGAGCCTAAAGTTATGTTTTCAGTTCTAAAGTCAATGATTTGAGCGCAATGATATACTGCAATCACGGAGCTAAAAGAGACCTTCTAAATGGAAATATCAGAACTTAGCAAGTTGGGAATTATGTTTTCGGCGCTCAAACCATTGTGATGAGTCAAATAACATGTTGAAATGAGAAAGCTATGACTTAATTGCTTGTAAACCGAAAAGAAACGATCTTACAATCATCAAACTCGCGTTTTAAGCGTTCTAGAAGCTATTCGAGCTAAAAAACATACTCATTTCAAAAAAAAAATTGCCGCCTTAAGTCGATCACGGCGACGTTTTAGAGCTTAAAATGATGTTTTAGGTGCTAAAGTGAAACGAGTTGAGCGCAATGATAAACTGCAATCGCGGTCTAAAAGAGATCTTCTAAATGCAAATTGCAGAACTTAGCAAGTCGGGAATCATGTTTTCGGCGCTCAAACCATCGAAATGAGCGAAATAACATGTTGAAATGAGAAACCTATAACTTGCTTGTAAACTGAAAAGAAACGATCATAGAACTATCAAAATCGCGTTTTAAGCGTTCTAGAAGCGATTTGAGCGTAAAAACGTGCTTAAATAACCAACTAAAAATTGCCGTCTTAAATCGATCACGGCGACGTTTTAGAGCTTAAAGTGATGTTTTTGGTGCTAAAGTGAACCGATTTGAGCGCAATGAAAAACTGCAATCGCGGCCTAAAAGAGAACTTCTAAATGAAAATTGCAGAATTTACCAAGTCGGCAATAATATTTTGGGCAATCAAACCATCGAGATGAGCGAAATAAACTGTTGAAATGAGAAACCTATAACTTGCTTGTAAACTTAAAAGAAACGATCTTAAAATCGTCAAAATCGCGTTTTAAGCGTTCTAGAAGCGATTTGAGCGAAAAACATGCTCAAATAACCAACAAAAAATTGGCATTTTAAATTGATCACAACGACGTTTTAGAGCTTAAAATAATGTTTTCAGTTCTAAAGTGAACGAGTTGAGCACAATGATGTACTGCAATCACGGACCTAAAAGAGACCTTCCAAATGGAAATTGCAGAACTTAGCAAGTCGGGAATCATGTTTTCGGCGCTCAAACCATTGAGATGAGCGAAATAACATGTTGAAATGAGAAACCTTTAACTTGCTTGTAAACTTAAAAGAAACGATCTTAGAACTATCAAAATCGCGTTTTAAGCGTTCTAGAAGCGATTTGAGCGTAAAAACGTGCTTAAATAACCAACTAAAAATTGCCGTCTTAAATCGATCACGGCGACGTTTTAGAGCCTAAAGTTATGTTTTCAGTTCTAAAGTGAATGATTTGAGCGCAATGATATACTGCAATCACGGAGCTAAAAGAGACCTTGTAAATGGAAATTGCAGAACTTAGCAAGTTGGGAATTATGTTTTCGGCGCTCAAACCATTGTGATGAGTCAAATAACATGTTGAAATGAGAAAGCTATGACTTAATTGCTTGTAAACCGAAAAGAAACGATCTTACAATCATCAAACTCGCGTTTTAAGCGTTCTAGAAGCTATTCGAGCTGAAAAACATACTCAATTCAAAAAAAATAATTGCCGCCTTAAGTCGATCACGGCGACGTTTTAGAGCTTAAAATGATGTTTTAGGTGCTAAAGTGAACCGAGTTGAGCGCAATGATAAACTGCAATCGCGGTCTAAAATAGATCTTCTAAATGGAAATTGCAGAACTTAGCAAGTCGGGAATCATGTTTTCGGCGCTCAAGCCATCGAGATGAGCGAAATAACATGTTGAAATGAGAAACCTATAACTTGCTTGTAAACTGAAAAGAAACGATCTTAGAACTATCAAAATCGCGTTTTAAGCGTTCTAGAAGCGATTTGAGCGTAAAAATGTGCTTAAATAACCAACTAAAAATTGCCGTCTTAAATCGATCACGGCGACGTTTTAGAGCTTAAAGTGATGTTTTTGGTGCTAAAGTGAACCGAGTTGAGCGCAATGAAAAACTGCAATTGCGGCCTAAAAGAGACCTTCTAAATGAAAATTGCAGAACTTACCATGTCGGCAATAATTTTTTGGGCGCTCAAACCATCGAGATGAGCGAAATAAACTGTTGAAATGAGAAACCTATAACTTGCTTGTAAACTTAAAAGAAACGATCTTAAAATCATCAAAATCGCGTTTTAAGCGTTCAAGAAGCTATTCGAGCTGAAAAACATACTCAATTCACCAAAAAAATTTGCCGCCTTAAGTCGATCACGGCGACGTTTTAGAGCTTAAAATGATGTTTTAGGTGCTAAAGTGAACCGAGTTGAGCGCAATGATAAACTGCAATCACGGACCTAAAAGGGACCTTCCAAATGGAAATTGCATAACTTAGGAAGTCGGGAATCATGTTTTCGGCGTTCAAACATCGAGATGATCGAAATAACATGTTGAAATGAGAAACCTATAACTTGCTTGTAAACTGAAAAGAAACGATCTTAGAACTACAAAATCGCGTTTTAAGCGTTCTAGAAGCGATCTGAGCGTAAAAACGTGCTTAAATAACCAACTAAAAATTGCCGTCTTAAATCGATCACAGCGATGTTTTAGAGCTTAAAGTGATGTTTTTGGTGCTAAAGTGAACCGAGTTGAGCGCAATGAAAAACTGCAATCGAGGCCTAAAAGACACCTTCTAAATGAAAATTGCAGAACTAAGCAAGTTGGGAATCATGTTTTCGGCGCTCAAACCATTGTGATGAGCCAAAAAACATGTTGAAATGAGAAACCTATAACTTAATTGCTTGCAAACTGAAAAGAAACGAACTTACAGTCATAAAAATAGCGTTTTAAGCGTTCTAGAAGCGATTCGAGCTTAAAAACATGCTCAATTCAGCAAAAAAATTTGCCGTCTTAAGTCGATCACGGCGACGTTTTAGAGCTTAAAATGATGTTTTAGGTGCTAAAGTGAACCGAGTTTAGCGCAATGATAAACTGCAATCCGGGACCTAAAAGAGACCTTCTAAATGGAATTTGCAGAACTTAACAAGTCGGGAATCTTGTTTTCGGCGCTCAAGCCATCGAGATGAGCGAAATAACATGTTGAAATGAGAAACCTAAAACTTGCTCGTGAAATGAAAAGAAACGATCTTAGAACCATCAAAATTGCGTTTTAAGCATTCTAGAAGCGATTTGAGCGTAAAAACGTGCTTAAATAACCAACTAAAAATTGCCGTCTTAAATCGATCACGGCGACGTTTTAGAGCTTAAAATGATGTTTTTGGTGCTAAAGTGAACCGGGTTGAGCGCAATGAAAAACTGCAATCGCGGCCTAAAAGAGACCTTCTAAATGAAAATTGCAGAACTTACCAAGTCGGCAATAATATTTTGGGCGCTCAAACCATCGAGATGAGCGAAATAAACTGTTGAAATGAGAAACCTATAACATGCTTGTAAACTGAAAACAAACGATCTTAGAATAATCAAACTCGCGTTTTAAGCGTTCTAAAAGCGATTTGAGCATAAAAACATTCCCAAATCACCCACAAAAATTGTCGTCTTAAGTCGATCACGGCGACGTTTTAGAGCTTAAAATGATGTTTTAGGTGCTAAAGTGAACCGAGTTGAACGCAATGAAAAACTGCTATCGCGGCCTAACAGGGACCTTTTAAATGGAAATTGCAGAACTTAGCAAGTCGGGAATCATGTTTTCGGCGCTCAAACCATTGAGATGAGCGAAATAACATGTTGAAATGAGAAACCTTTAACTTGCTTGTAAAATGAAAAGAAACGATCTTAGAACCATCAAAATCGCGTTTTAAAAGTTCTAAAAGTGACTTGAGCGAAAAACACGCTCAAATCACCAACAAAAAATTTTAAGTCGATCACGGCGACGTTTTAGAGCCTAAAGTTATGTTTTCAGTTCTAAAGTGAACGATTTGAGCGCAATGATATACTGCAATCACGGAGCTAAAAGAGACCTTCTAAATGGAAATTGCAGAACTTAGCAAGTTGGGAATTATGTTTTCGGCGCTCAAACCATTATGATGAGTCAAATAACATGTTGAAATGAGAAAGCTATGACTTAATTGCTTCTAAACCGAAAAGAAACGATCTTACAATCATCAAACTCGCGTTTTAAGCGTTCTAGAAGCTATTCGAGCTAAAAAACATACTCAATTCAAAAAAAAATTTGCCGCCTTAAATCGATCACGGCGACGTTTTAGAGCTTAAAATGATGTTTTAGGTGCTAAAGTGGGCCGAGTTGAGCGCAATGATAAACTGCAATCGCGGTCTAAAAGAGATCTTCTAAATGGAAATTGCAGAACTTAGCAAGTCGGGAATCATGTTTTCGGCGTTCAAACATCGAGATGAGCGAAATAACATGTTGAAATGAGAAACCTATAACTTGCTTGTAAAATGAAAAGAAACGATCTTAGAACTACAAAATCGCGTTTTAAGCGTTCTAGAAGCGATTTGAGCGTAAAAACGTGCTTAAATAACCAACTAAAAATTGCCGTCTTAAATCGATCACGGCGACGTTTTAGAGCTTAAAGTGATGTTTTAGGTGCTAAAGTGGGCCGAGTTGAGCGCAATGATAAACTGCAATCGCGGTCTAAAAGAGATCTTCTAAATGGAAATTGCAGAACTTAGCAAGTCGGGAATCATGTTTTCGGCGTTCAAACATCGAGATGAGCGAAATAACATGTTGAAATGAGAAACCTATAACTTGCTTGTAAAATGAAAAGAAACGATCTTAGAACTACAAAATCGCGTTTTAAGCGTTCTAGAAGCGATTTGAGCGTAAAAACGTGCTTAAATAACCAACTAAAAATTGCCGTCTTAAATCGATCACGGCGACGTTTTAGAGCTTAAAGTGATGTTTTTGGTGCTAAAGTGAACCGAGTTTAGCGCAATGAAAAACTGCAATCGCGGCCTAAAAGAGACCTTCTAAATGAAAATTGCAGAGCTAAGCAAGTTGGGAATCATGTTTTCGGCGCTCAAACCATTGTGATGAGCTAAAAAACATGTTGAAATGAGAAACCTATAACTTAATTTCTTGTAAACTGAAAAAAAACGATCTTAGAACTACAAAATCGCGTTTTAAGCGTTCTATAAGCGATTTGAGCGTAAAAACGTGCTTAAATAACCAACTAAAAATTGCCGTCTTAAATCGATCACGGCGACGTTTTAGAGCTTAAAGTGATGTTTTTGGTGCTAAAGTGAACCGAGTTGAGCGCAATGAAAAACTGCAATCGCGGCCTAAAAGAGACCTTCTAAATGAAAATTGCAGAACTAAGCAAGTTGGGAATCATGTTTTCGGCGCTCAAACCATTGTGATGAGCCAAAAAACATGTTGAAATGAGAAACCTATAACTTAATTGCTTGCAAACTGAAAAGAAACGAACTTACAGTCATCAAAATAGCGTTTTAAGCGTTCTAGAAGCGATTCGAGCTTAAAAACATGCTCAATTCACCAAAAAAATTTGCCGTCTTAAGTCGATCACGGCGACGTTTTAGAGCTTAAAATGATGTTTTAGGTGCTAAAGTGAACCGAGTTTAGCGCAATGATAAACTGCAATCCGGGACCTAAAAGAGACCTTCTAAATGGAATTTGCAGAACTTAACAAGTCGGGAATCTTGTTTTCGGCGCTCAAGCCATCGAGATGAGCGAAATAACATGTTGAAATGAGAAACCTAAAACTTGCTCGTGAAATGAAAAGAAACGATGTTAGAACCATCAAAATTGCGTTTTAAGCATTCTAGAAGCGATTTGAGCGTAAAAACGTGCTTAAATAACCAACTAAAAATTGCCGTCTTAAATCGATCACGGCGACGTTTTAGAGCTTAAAATGATGTTTTTGGTGCTAAAGTGAACCGGGTTGAGCGCAATGAAAAACTGCAATCGCGGCCTAAAAGAGACCTTCTAAATGAAAATTGCAGAACTTACCAAGTCGGCAATAATATTTTGGGCGCTCAAACCATCGAGATGAGCGAAATAAACTGTTGCAATGAGAAACCTATAACTTGCTTGTAAACTGAAAAGAAACGATCTTAAAATCATCAAAATCGCGTTTTAAGCGTTCTAGAAGCGATTTGAGCGAAAAACATGCTCATATAACCAACAAAAAATTGGCATTTTAAATTGATCACGGCGACGTTTTAGAGCTTAAAATAATGTTTTCAATGCTAAAGTGAACGAGTTGAGCACAATGATGTACTGCAATCACGGACCTAAAAGAGACCTTCCAAATGGAAATTGCAGAACTTAGCAAGTCGGGAATCATGTTTTCGGCGCTCAAACCATTGAGATGAGCGAAATAACATGTTGAAATGAGAAACCTTTAACTTGCTTGTAAACTGAAAAGAAACGATCTTAGAACTATCAAAATCGCGTTTTAAGCGTTCTAGAAGCGATTTGAGCGTAAAAACGTGCTTAAATAACCAACTAAAAATTGCCGTCTTAAATCGATCACGGCGACGTTTTAGAGCTTAAAGTGATGTTTTTGGTGCTAAAGTGAACCGAGTTGAGGGCAATGAAAAACTGCAATCGCGGCATAAAAGAGACCTTCTAAATGAAAATTGCAGAACTTACCAAGTCGGCAATCATATTTTGGGCGCTCAAACCATCGAGACGAGCGAAATAAACTGTTGAAATGAGAAACTTATAACTTGCTGGTAAACTGAAAAGAAACGATCTTAAAATCATCAAAATCGCGTTTTAAGCGTTCTAGAAGCGATTCGAGATTAAAAACATGCTCAATTAACCAAAAAAATTTGCCGTCTTAAGTCGATCACGGCGACGTTTTAGAGCTTAAAATGATGCTTTAGGTGCTAAAGTGAACCGAGTTTAGCGCAATGATAAACTGCAATCCGGGACCTAAAAGAGACCTTCTAAATGGAATTTGCAGAACTTAGCAAGTCGGGAATCTTGTTTTCGGCGCTCAAGCCATCGAGATGAGCGAAATAACAATTTGAAATGAGAAACCTTTAACTTGCTTGTAAACTGAAAAGAAACGATCTTAGAACTATCAAAATCGCGTTTTAAGCGTTCTAGAAGCGATTTGAGCGTAAAAACGTGCTTAAATAACCAACAAAAAATTGCCGTCTTAAATCGATCACGGCGACGTTTTAGAGCTTAAAGTGATGTTTTTGGTGCTAAAGTGAACCAAGTTGAGCGCAATGAAAAACTGCAATCGCGGCCTAAAAGAGACCTTCTAAATGAAAATTGCAGAACTAAGCAAGTTGGGAATCATGTTTTCGGCGCTCAAACCATTGTGATGAGCCAAAAAACATGTTGAAATGAGAAACCTATAACTTAATTGCTTGCAAACTGAAAAGAAACGAACTTACAGTCATCAAAATCGCGTTTTAAGCGTTCTAGAAGCGATTCGAGCTTAAAAACATGCTCAATTCACCAAAAAAATTTGCCGTCTTAAGTCGATCACGGCGACGTTTTAGAGCTTAAAATGATGTTTTAGGTGCTAAAGAAAAACCGAGTTGAGCGCAATGATAAACTGCAATCAGGGACCTAAAAGAGACCTTCTAAATGGAATTTGCAGAACTTAGCAAGTCGGGAATCTTGTTTTCGGCGCTCAAGCCATCGAGATGAGCGAAATAACATGTTGAAATGAGAAACCTAAAACTTGCTTGTAAAATGAAAAGAAACGATCTTAGAACCATCAAAATTGCGTTTTAAGCGTTCTAGAAGCGATTTGAGCGTAAAAACGTGCTTAAATAACCAACTAAAAATTGCCGTCTTAAATCGATCACGGCGACGTTTTAGAGCTTAAAATGATGTTTTTGGTGCTAAAGTGAACCGAGTTGAGCGCAATGAAAAACTGCAATCGCGGCCTAAAAGAGACCTTCTAAATGAAAATTGCAGAATTTACCAAGTCGGCAATAATATTTTGGCCGCTCAAACCATCGAGATGAGCGAAAAAAACTGTTGAAATGAGAAACCTATAACTTGCTTGTAAACTGAAAAGAAACGATCTTAAAATCATCAAAATCGCGTTTTAAGCGTTCTAGAAGCGATTTGAGCGAAAAACATGCTCAAATAACCAACAAAAAATTGGCATTTTAAATTGATCACGGCGACGTTTTAGAGCTTAAAATAATGTTTTCAGTGCTAAAGTGAACGAGTTGAGCACAATGATGTACTGCAATCACGGACCTAAAAGAGACCTTCCAAATGGAAATTGCAGAACTTAGCAAGTCGGGAATCATGTTTTCGGCGCTCAAACCATTGAGATGAGCGAAATAACATGTTGAAATGAGAAACCTTTAACTTGCTTGTAAACTGAAAAAAAACGATCTTAGAACTACAAAATCGCGTTTTAAGCGTTCTAGAAGCGATTTGAGCGTAAAAACGTGCTTAAATAACCAACTAAAAATTGCCGTCTTAAATCGATCACGGCGACGTTTTAGAGCTTAAAGTGATGTTTTTGGTGCTAAAGTGAACCGAGTTGAGCGCAATGAAAAATTGCAATCGCGGCCTAAAAGAGACCTTCTAAATGAAAATTGCAGAACTAAGCAAGTTGGGAATCATGTTTTCGGCGCTCAAACCATTGTGATGAGCCAAAAAACATGTTGAAATGAGAAACCTATAACTTAATTGCTTGCAAACTGAAAAGAAACGAACTTACAGTCATCAAAATCGCGTTTTAAGCGTTCTAGAAGCGATTCGAGCTTAAAAACATGCTCAATTCACCAAAAAAATTGGCCGTCTTAAGTCGATCACGGCGACGTTTTAGAGCTTAAAATGATGTTTTAGGTGCTAAAGAAAAACCGAGTTGAGCGCAATGATAAACTGCAATCAGGGACCTAAAAGAGACCTTCTAAATGGAATTTGCAGAACTTAGCAAGTCGGGAATCTTGTTTTCGGCGCTCAAGCCATCGAGATGAGCGAAATAACATGTTGAAATGAGAAACCTAAAACTTGCTTGTAAAATGAAAAGAAACGATCTTAGAACCATCAAAATTGCGTTTTAAGCGTTCTAGAAGCGATTTGAGCGTAAAAACGTGCTTAAATAACCAACTAAAAATTGCCGTCTTAAATCGATCACGGCGACGTTTTAGAGCTTAAAATGATGTTTTTGGTGCTAAAGTGAACCGAGTTGAGCGCAATGAAAAACTGCAATCGCGGCCTAAAAGAGACCTTCTAAATGAAAATTGCAGAATTTACCAAGTCGGCAATAATATTTTGGCCGCTCAAACCATCGAGATGAGCGAAAAAAACTGTTGAAATGAGAAACCTATAACTTGCTTGTAAACTGAAAAGAAACGATCTTAAAATCATCAAAATCGCGTTTTAAGCGTTCTAGAAGCGATTTGAGCGAAAAACATGCTCAAATAACCAACAAAAAATTGGCATTTTAAATTGATCACGGCGACGTTTTAGAGCTTAAAATAATGTTTTCAGTGCTAAAGTGAACGAGTTGAGCACAATGATGTACTGCAATCACGGACCTAAAAGAGACCTTCCAAATGGAAATTGCAGAACTTAGCAAGTCGGGAATCATGTTTTCGGCGCTCAAACCATTGAGATGAGCGAAATAACATGTTGAAATGAGAAACCTTTAACTTGCTTGTAAACTGAAAAGAAACGATCTTAGAACTATCAAAATCGCGTTTTAAGCGTTCTAGAAGCGATTTGAGCGTAAAAACGTGCTTAAATAACCAACTAAAAATTGCCGTCTTAAATCGATCACGGCGACGTCTTAGAGCCTAAAGTTATGTTTTCAGTTCTAAAGTGAATGATTTGAGCGCAATGATATAGTGCAATCACGGAGCTAAAAGAGACCTTCTAAATGGAAATTGCAGAATTTAGCAAGTTGGGAATTATGTTTTCGGCGCTCAAACCATTGTGATGAGTCAAATAACATATTGAAATGAGAAAGCTATGACTTAAGTGCTTGTAAACCGAAAAGAAACGATCTTACAATCATCAAAATTGCGTTTTAAGCGTTCTAGAAGCTATTCGAGCTGAAAAACATACTCAATTCAAAAAAAAAATTGCCGCCTTAAGTCGATCACGGCGACGTTTTACAGCTTAAAATGATGTTTTAGGTGCTAAAGTGAATCGAGTTGAGCGCAATGATAAACTGCAATCGCGGTCTAAAAGAGATCTTCTAAATGGAAATTGCAGAACTTAGCAAGTCGGGAATCATGTTTTCGGCGCTCAAACCATCGAGATGAGCGAAATAACATGTTGAAATGAGAAACCTATAACTTGCTTGTAAACTGAAAAGAAACGATCTTAGAACTATCAAAATCGCGTTTTAAGCGTTCTAGAAGCGATTTGAGCGTAAAAACGTGCTTAAATAACCAACTAAAAATTGCCGTCTTAAATCGATCACGGCGACGTTTTAGAGCTTAAAGTGATGTTTTTGGTGCTAAAGTGAACCGGGTTGAGCGCAATGAAAAACTGCAATCGCGCCCTAAAAGACACCTTCTAAATGAAAATTGCAGAACTTACCAAGTCGGCAATAATATTTTGGGCGCTCAAACCATCGAGATGAGCGAAATAACATGTTGAAATGAGAAACCTATAACATGCTTGTAAACTGAAAACAAACGATCTTAGAATAATCAAACTCGCGTTTTAAGCGTTCTAAAAGCGATTTGAGCATAAAAACATTCCCAAATCACCCACAAAAATTGTCGTCTTAAGTCGATCACGGCGACGTTTTAGAGCTTAAAATGATGTTTTAGGTGCTAAAGTGAACCGAGTTGAACGCAATGAAAAACTGCTATCGCGGCCTAACAGGGACCTTTTAAATGGAAATTGCAGAACTTAGCAAGTCGGGAATCATGTTTTCGGCGCTCAAACCATTGAGATGAGCGAAATAACATGTTGAAATGAGAAACCTTTAACTTGCTTGTAAAATGAAAAGAAACGATCTTAGAACCATCAAAATCGCGTTTTAAAAGTTCTAAAAGTGACTTGAGCGAAAAACACGCTCAAATCACCAACAAAAAATTTTAAGTCGATCACGGCGACGTTTTAGAGCCTAAAGTTATGTTTTCAGTTCTAAAGTGAACGATTTGAGCGCAATGATATACTGCAATCACGGAGCTAAAAGAGACCTTCTAAATGGAAATTGCAGAACTTAGCAAGTTGGGAATTATGTTTTCGGCGCTCAAACCATTATGATGAGTCAAATAACATGTTGAAATGAGAAAGCTATGACTTAATTGCTTGTAAACCGAAAAGAAACGATCTTACAATCATCAAACTCGCGTTTTAAGCGTTCTAGAAGCTATTCGAGCTAAAAAACATACTCAATTCAAAAAAAAATTTGCCGCCTTAAATCGATCACGGCGACGTTTTAGAGCTTAAAATGATGTTTTAGGTGCTAAAGTGGGCCGAGTTGAGCGCAATGATAAACTGCAATCGCGGTCTAAAAGAGATCTTCTAAATGGAAATTGCAGAACTTAGCAAGTCGGGAATCATGTTTTCGGCGTTCAAACATCGAGATGAGCGAAATAACATGTTGAAATGAGAAACCTATAACTTGCTTGTAAAATGAAAAGAAACGATCTTAGAACTACAAAATCGCGTTTTAAGCGTTCTAGAAGCGATTTGAGCGTAAAAACGTGCTTAAATAACCAACTAAAAATTGCAATCTTAAATCGATCACGGCGACGTTTTAGAGCTTAAAGTGGTGTTTTTGGTGCTAAAGTGAACCGAGTTGAGCGCAATGAAAAACTGCAATCGCGGCCTAAAAGAGACCTTCTAAATGAAAATTGCAGAGCTAAGCAAGTTGGGAATCATGTTTTCGGCGCTCAAACCATTGTGATGAGCTAAAAAACATGTTGAAATGAGAAACCTATAACTTAATTTCTTGTAAACTGAAAAAAAACGATCTTAGAACTACAAAATCGCGTTTTAAGCGTTCTATAAGCGATTTGAGCGTAAAAACGTGCTTAAATAACCAACTAAAAATTGCCGTCTTAAATCGATCACGGCGACGTTTTAGAGCTTAAAGTGATGTTTTTGGTGCTAAAGTGAACCGAGTTGAGCGCAATGAAAAACTGCAATCGCGGCCTAAAAGAGACCTTCTAAATGAAAATTGAAGAACTAAGCAAGTTGGGAATCATGTTTTCGGCGCTCAAACCATTGTGATGAGCCAAAAAACATGTTGAAATGAGAAACCTATAACTTAATTGCTTGCAAACTGAAAAGAAACGAATTTACAGTCATCAAAATCGCGTTTTAAGCGTTCTAGAAGCGATTCGAGCTTAAAAACATGCTCAATTCACCAAAAAAATTGGCCGTCTTAAGTCGATCACGGCGACGTTTTAGAGCTTAAAATGATGTTTTAGGTGCTAAAGAAAAACCGAGTTGAGCGCAATGATAAACTGCAATCAGGGACCTAAAAGAGACCTTCTAAATGGAATTTGCAGAACTTAGCAAGTCGGGAATCTTGTTTTCGGCGCTCAAGCCATCGAGATGAGCGAAATAACATGTTGAAATGAGAAACCTAAAACTTGCTTGTAAAATGAAAAGAAACGATCTTAGAACCATCAAAATTGCGTTTTAAGCGTTCTAGAAGCGATTTGAGCGTAAAAACGTGCTTAAATAACCAACTAAAAATTGCCGTCTTAAATCGATCACGGCGACTTTTTAGAGCTTAAAATGATGTTTTTGGTGCTAAAGTGAACCGAGTTGAGCGCAATGAAAAACTGCAATCGCCGCCTAAAAGAGACCTTCTAAATGAAAATTGCAGAGCTAAGCAAGTTGGGAATCATGTTTTCGGCGCTCAAACCATTGTGATGAGCTAAAAAACATGTTGAAATGAGAAACCTATAACTTAATTTCTTGTAAACTGAAAAAAAACGATCTTAGAACTACAAAATCGCGTTTTAAGCGTTCTAGAAGCGATTTGAGCGTAAAAACGTGCTTAAATAACCAACTAAAAATTGCCGTCTTAAATCGATCACGGCGACGTTTTAGAGCTTAAAGTGATGTTTTTGGTGCTAAAGTGAACCGAGTTGAGCGCAATGAAAAACTGCAATCGCGGCCTAAAAGAGACCTTCTAAATGAAAATTGAAGAACTAAGCAAGTTGGGAATCATGTTTTCGGCGCTCAAACCATTGTGATGAGCCAAAAAACATGTTGAAATGAGAAACCTATAACTTAATTGCTTGCAAACTGAAAAGAAACGAATTTACAGTCATCAAAATCGCGTTTTAAGCGTTCTAGAAGCGATTCGAGCTTAAAAACATGCTCAATTTACCAAAAAAATTGGCCGTCTTAAGTCGATCACGGCGACGTTTTAGAGCTTAAAATGATGTTTTAGGTGCTAAAGAAAAACCGAGTTGAGCGCAATGATAAACTGCAATCAGGGACCTAAAAGAGACCTTCTAAATGGAATTTGCAGAACTTAGCAAGTCGGGAATCTTGTTTTCGGCGCTCAAGCCATCGAGATGAGCGAAATAACATGTTGAAATGAGAAACCTAAAACTTGCTTGTAAAATGAAAAGAAACGATCTTAGAACCATCAAAATTGCGTTTTAAGCATTCTAGAAGCGATTTGAGCGTAAAAACGTGCTTAAATAACCAACTAAAAATTGCCGTCTTAAATCGATCACGGCGACTTTTTAGAGCTTAAAATGATGTTTTTGGTGCTAAAGTGAACCGAGTTGAGCACAATGAAAAACTGCAATCGCGGCCTAAAAGAGACCTTCTAAATGAAAATTGCAGAGCTAAGCAAGTTGGGAATCATGTTTTCGGCGCTCAAACCATTGTGATGAGCTAAAAAACATGTTGAAATGAGAAACTTATAACTTAATTTCTTGTAAACTGAAAAAAAACGATCTTAGAAGTACAAAATCGCGTTTTAAGCGTTCTAGAAGCGATTTGAGCGTAAAAACGTGCTTAAATAACCAACTAAAAATTGCCGTCTTAAATCGATCACGGCAACGTTTTAGAGCTTAAAGTGATGTTTTTGGTGCTAAAGTGAACCGAGTTGAGCGCAATGAAAAACTGCAATCGCGGCCTAAAAGAGACCTTCTAAATGAAAATTGAAGAACTAAGCAAGTTGGGAATCATGTTTTCGGCGCTCAAACCATTGTGATGAGCCAAAAAACATGTTGAAATGAGAAACCTATAACTTAATTGCTTGCAAACTGAAAAGAAACGAATTTACAGTCATCAAAATCGCGTTTTAAGCGTTCTAGAAGCGATTCGAGCTTAAAAACATGCTCAATTCACCAAAAAAATTGGCCGTCTTAAGTCGATCACGGCGACGTTTTAGAGCTTAAAATGATGTTTTAGGTGCTAAAGAAAAACCGAGTTGAGCGCAATGATAAACTGCAATCAGGGACCTAAAAGAGACCTTCTAAATGGAATTTGCAGAACTTAGCAAGTCGGGAATCTTGTTTTCGGCGCTCAAGCCATCGAGATGAGCGAAATAACATGTTGAAATGAGAAACCTAAAACTTGCTTGTAAAATGAAAAGAAACGATCTTAGAACCATCAAAATTGCGTTTTAAGCGTTCTAGAAGCGATTTGAGCGTAAAAACGTGCTTAAATAACCAACTAAAAATTGCCGTCTTAAATCGATCACGGCGACTTTTTAGAGCTTAAAATGATGTTTTTGGTGCTAAAGTGAACCGAGTTGAGCGCAATGAAAAACTGCAATCGCCGCCTAAAAGAGACCTTCTAAATGAAAATTGCAGAATTTACCAAGTCGGCAATAATATTTTGGCCGCTCAAACCATCGAGATGAGCGAAAAAAACTGTTGAAATGAGAAACCTATAACTTGCTTGTAAACTGAAAAGAAACGATCTTAAAATCATCAAAATCGCGTTTTAAGCGTTCTAGAAGCGATTTGAGCGAAAAACATGCTCAAATAACCAACAAAAAATTGGCATTTTAAATTGATCACGGCGACGTTTTAGAGCTTAAAATAATGTTTTCAGTGCTAAAGTGAACGAGTTGAGCACAATGATGTACTGCAATCACGGACCTAAAAGAGACCTTCCAAATGGAAATTGCAGAACTTAGCAAGTCGGGAATCATGTTTTCGGCGCTCAAACCATTGAGATGAGCGAAATAACATGTTGAAATGAGAAACCTTTAACTTGCTTGTAAACTGAAAAGAAACGATCTTAGAACTATCAAAATCGCATTTTAAGCGTTCTAGAAGCGATTTGAGCGTAAAAACGTGCTTAAATAACCAACTAAAAATTGCCGTCTTAAATCGATCACGGCGACGTCTTAGAGCCTAAAGTTATGTTTTCAGTTCTAAAGTGAATGATTTGAGCGCAATGATATAGTGCAATCACGGAGCTAAAAGAGACCTTCTAAATGGAAATTGCAGAATTTAGCAAGTTGGGAATTATGTTTTCGGCGCTCAAACCATTGTGATGAGTCAAATAACATGTTGAAATGAGAAAGCTATGACTTAATTGCTTGTAAACCGAAAAGAAACGATCTTACAATCATCAAACTCGCGTTTTAAGCGTTCTAGAAGCTATTCGAGCTGAAAAACATACTCAATTCAAAAAAAAAATTGCCGCCTTAAGTCGATCACGGCGACGTTTTAGAGCTTAAAATGAAGTTTTAGGTGCTAAAGTGAACCGAGTTGAGCGCAATGATAAACTGCAATCGCGGTCTAAAAGAGATCTTCTAAATGGAAATTGCAGAACTTAGCAAGTCGGGAATCATGTTTTCGGCGCTCAAACCATCCAGATGAGCGAAATAACATGTTGAAATGAGAAACCTATAACTTGCTTGTAAACTGAAAAGAAACGATCTTAGAACTATCAAAATCTCGTTTTAAGCGTTCTAGAAGCGATTTGAGCGTAAAAACGTGCTTAAATAACCAACTAAAAATTGCCGTCTTAAATCGATCACGGCGACGTTTTAGAGCTTAAAGTGATGTTTTTGGTGCTAAAGTGAACCGAGTTGAGCGCAATGAAAAACTGCAATCGCGGCCTAAAAGAGACCTTCTAAATGAAAATTGCAGAACTTACCAAGTCGGCAATAATATTTTGGGCGCTCAAACCATCGAGATGAGCGAAATAAACTGTTGAAATGAGAAACCTATAACTTGCTTGTAAACTTAAAAGAAACGATCTTAAAATCGTCAAAATCGCGTTTTAAGCGTTCTAGAAGCGATTTGAGCGAAAAACATGCTCAAATAACCAAAAAAAATTGGCATTTTAAATCGATCACGGCGACGTTTTAGAGCTTAAAACGATTTTTTCAGTGCTAAAGTGAACGAGTTGAGCACAATGATGCACTGCAATCACGGACCTAAAAGGGACCTTCCAAATGGAAATTGCATAACTTAGCAAGTCGGGAATCATGTTTTCGGCGTTCAAACATAGAGATGATCGAAATAACATGTTGAAATGAGAAACCTATAACTTGCTTGTAAACTGAAAAGAAACGATCTTAGAACTACAAAATCGCGTTTTAAGCGTTCTAGAAGCGATCTGAGCGTAAAAACGTGCTTAAATAACCAACTAAAAATTGCCGTCTTAAATCGATCACGGCGACGTTTTAGAGCTTAAAGTGATGTTTTTGGTGCGAAAGTGAACCGAGTTGAGCGCAATGAAAAACTGCAATCGCGGCCTAAAAGACACCTTCTAAATGAAAATTGCAGAACTAAGCAAGTTGGGAATCATGTTTTCGGCGCTCAAAGCATTGTGATGAGCCAAAAAACATGTTGAAATGAAAACCTATAACTTAATTGCTTGCAAACTGAAAAGAAACGAACTTACAGTCATCAAAATAGCGTTTTAAGCGTTCTAGAAGCGATTCGAGCTTAAAAACATGCTCAATTCACCAAAAAAATTTGCCGTCTTAAGTCGATCACGGCGACGTTTTAGAGCTTAAAATGATGTTTTAGGTGCTAAAGTGAACCGAGTTTAGCGCAATGATAAACTGCAATCCGGGACCTAAAAGAGACCTTCTAAATGGAATTTGCAGAACTTAACAAGTCGGGAATCTTGTTTTCGGCGCTCAAGCCATCGAGATGAGCGAAATAACATGTTGAAATGAGAAACCTAAAACTTGCTTGTAAAATGAAAAGAAACGATCTTAGAACCATCAAAATTGCGTTTTAAGCGTTCTAGAAGCGATTTGAGCGTAAAAACGTGCTTAAATAACCAACTAAAAATTGCCGTCTTAAATCGATCACGGCGACGTTTTAGAGCTTAAAATGATGTTTTAGGTGCTAAAGTGAACCGAGTTTAGCGCAATGATAAACTGCAATCCGGGACCTAAAAGAGACCTTCTAAATGGAATTTGCAGAACTTAACAAGTCGGGAATCTTGTTTTCGGCGCTCAAGCCATCGAGATGAGCGAAATAACATGTTGAAATGAGAAACCTAAAACTTGCTTGTAAAATGAAAAGAAACGATCTTAGAACCATCAAAATTGCGTTTTAAGCGTTCTAGAAGCGATTTGAGCGTAAAAACGTGCTTAAATAACCAACTAAAAATTGCCGTCTTAAATCGATCACGGCGACGTTTTAGAGCTTAAAGTGATGTTTTTGGTGCGAAAGTGAACCGAGTTGAGCGCAATGAAAAACTGCAATCGCGGCCTAAAAGACACCTTCTAAATGAAAATTGCAGAACTAAGCAAGTTGGGAATCATGTTTTCGGCGCTCAAAGCATTGTGATGAGCCAAAAAACATGTTGAAATGAAAACCTATAACTTAATTGCTTGCAAACTGAAAAGAAACGAACTTACAGTCATCAAAATAGCGTTTTAAGCGTTTTAGAAGCGATTCGAGCTTAAAAACATGCTCAATTCACCAAAAAAATTTGCCGTCTTAAGTCGATCACGGCGACGTTTTAGAGCTTAAAATGATGTTTTAGGTGCTAAAGTGAACCGAGTTTAGCGCAATGATAAACTGCAATCCGGGACCTAAAAGAGACCTTCTAAATGGAATTTGCAGAACTTAACAAGTCGGGAATCTTGTTTTCGGCGCTCAAGCCATCGAGATGAGCGAAATAACATGTTGAAATGAGAAACCTAAAACTTGCTTGTAAAATGAAAAGAAACGATCTTAGAACCATCAAAATTGCGTTTTAAGCGTTCTAGAAGCGATTTGAGCGTAAAAACGTGCTTAAATAACCAACTAAAAATTGCCGTCTTAAATCGATCACGGCGACGTTTTAGAGCTTAAAATGATGTTTTTGGTGCTAAAGTGAACCGAGTTGAGCGCAATGAAAAACTGCAATCGCGGCCTAAAAGAGACCTTCAAAATGAAAATTGCAGAACTTACCAAGTCGGCAATAATATTTTGGGCGCTCAAACCGTCGAGATGAGCGAAATAAACTGTTGAAATGAGAAACCTATAACTTGCTTGTAAACTGAAAAGAAACGATCTTAAAATCATCAAAATCGCGTTTTAAGCGTTCTAGAAGCGATTTGAGCGAAAAACATGCTCAAATAACCAACAAAAAATTGGCATTTTAAATTGATCACGGCGACGTTTTAGAGCTTAAAATAATGTTTTCAGTGCTAAAGTGAACGAGTTGAGCACAATGATGTACTGCAATCACGGACCTAAAAGAGACCTTCCAAATGGAAATTGCAGAACTTAGCAAGTCGGGAATCTTGTTTTCGGCGCTCAAGCCATCGAGATGAGCGAAATAACATGTTGAAATGAGAAACCTAAAACTTGCTTGTAAAATGAAAAGAAACGATCTTAGAACCATCAAAATTGCGTTTTAAGCATTCTAGAAGCGATTTGAGCGTAAAAACGTGCTTAAATAACCAACTAAAAATTGCCGTCTTAAATCGATCACGGCGACGTTTTAGAGCTTAAAATGATGTTTTTGGTGCTAAAGTGAACCGAGTTGAACGCAATGAAAAACAGCAATCGCGGCCTAACAGGGACCTTTTAAATGGAAATTGCAGAACTTAGCAAGTCGGGAATCATGTTTTCGGCGCTCAAACCATTGAGATCAGCGAAATAACATGTTGAAATGAGAAACCTTTAACTTGCTTGTAAAATGAAAAGAAACGATCTTAGAACCATCAAAATTGCGTTTTAATTGTTCTAGAAGCGATTTGAGCGTAAAAACGTGCTTAAATAACCAACTAAAAATTGCCGTCTTAAATCGATCACGGCGACGTTTTAGAGCTTAAAATGATGTTTTTGGTGCTAAAGTGAACCGAGTTGAGCGCAATGAAAAACTGCAATCGCGGCCTAAAAGAGACCTTCTAAATGAAAATTGCAGAACTTACCAAGTCGGCAATAATATTTTGGGCGCTCAAACCATCGAGATGAGCGAAATAAACTGTTGTAATGAGAAACCTATAACTTGCTTGTAAACTGAAAAGAAACGATCTTAAAATCATCAAAATCGCGTTTTAAGCGTTCTAGAAGCGATTTGAGCGAAAAACATGCTCAAATAACCAACAAAAAATTGGCATTTTAAATTGATCACGGCGACGTTTTAGAGCTTAAAATAATGTTTTCAGTGCTAAAGTGAACGAGTTGAGCACAATGATGTACTGCAATCACGGACCTAAAAGAGACCTTCCAAATGGAAATTGCAGAACTTAGCAAGTCGGGAATCATGTTTTCGGCGCTCAAACCATTGAGATGAGCGAAATAACATGTTGAAATGAGAAACCTTTAACTTGCTTGTAAACTGAAAAGAAACGATCTTAGAACTATCAAAATCGCGTTTTAAGCGTTCTAGAAGCGATTTGAGCGTAAAAACGTGCTTAAATAACCAACTAAAAATTGCCGTCTTAAATCGATCACGGCGACGTCTTAGAGCCTAAAGTTATGTTTTCAGTTCTAAAGTGAATGATTTGAGCGCAATGATATAGTGCAATCACGGAGCTAAAAAAGACCTTCTGAATGGAAATTGCAGAATTTAGCAAGTTGGGAATTATGTTTTCGGCGCTCAAACCATTGTGATGAGTCAAATAACATGTTGAAATGAGAAAGCTATGACTTAATTGCTTGTAAACCGAAAAGAAACGATCTTACAATCATCAAACTCGCGTTTTAAGCGTTCTAGAAGCTATTCGAGCTGAAAAACATACTCAATTCAAAAAAAAAAATTGCCGCCTTAAGTCGATCACGGCGACGTTTTAGAGCTTAAAATGAAGTTTTAGGTGCTAAAGTGAACCGAGTTGAGCGCAATGATAAACTGCAATCGCGGTCTAAAAGAGATCTTCTAAATGGAAATTGCAGAACTTAGCAAGTCGGGAATCATGTTTTCGGCGCTCAAACCATCGAGATGAGCGAAATAACATGTTGAAATGAGAAACCTATAACTTGCTTGTAAACTGAAAAGAAACGATCTTAGAACTATCAAAATCGCGTTTTAAGCGTTCTAGAAGCGATTTGAGCGTAAAAACGTGCTTAAATAACCAACTAAAAATTGCCGTCTTAAATCGATCACGGCGACGTTTTAGAGCTTAAAGTGATGTTTTTGGTGCTAAAGTGAACCGAGTTGAGCGCAATGAAAAACTGCAATCGCGGCCTAAAAGAGACCTTCTAAATGAAAATTGCAGAACTTACCAAGTCGGCAATAATATTTTGGGCGCTCAAACCATCGAGATGAGCGAAATAAACTGTTGAAATGAGAAACCTATAACTTGCTTGTAAACTTAAAAGAAACGATCTTAAAATCGTCAAAATCGCGTTTTAAGCGTTCTAGAAGCGATTTGAGCGAAAAACATGCTCAAATAACCAAAAAAAATTGGCATTTTAAATCGATCACGGCGACGTTTTAGAGCTTAAAACGATTTTTTCAGTGCTAAAGTGAACGAGTTGAGCACAATGATGCACTGCAATCACGGACCTAAAAGGGACCTTCCAAATGGAAATTGCATAACTTAGCAAGTCGGTAATCATGTTTTCGGCGTTCAAACATAGAGATGATCGAAATAACATGTTGAAATGAGAAACCTATAACTTGCTTGTAAACTGAAAAGAAACGATCTTAGAACTACAAAATCGCGTTTTAAGCGTTCTAGAAGCGATCTGAGCGTAAAAACGTGCTTAAATAACCAACTAAAAATTGCCGTCTTAAATCGATCACGGCGACGTTTTAGAGCTTAAAGTGATGTTTTTGGTGCGAAAGTGAACCGATTTGAGCGCAATGAAAAACTGCAATCGCGGCCTAAAAGACACCTTCTAAATGAAAATTGCAGAACTAAGCAAGTTGGGAATCATGTTTTCGGCGCTCAAAGCATTGTGATGAGCCAAAAAACATGTTGAAATGAGAAACCTATAACTTAATTGCTTGCAAACTGAAAAGAAACGAACTTACAGTCATCAAAATAGCGTTTTGAGCGTTCTAGAAGCGATTCGAGCTTAAAAACATGCTCAATTCACCAAAAAAATTTGCCGTCTTAAGTCGATCACGGCGACGTTTTAGAGCTTAAAATGATGTTTTAGGTGCTAAAGTGAACCGAGTTTAGCGCAATGATAAACTGCAATCCGGGACCTAAAAGAGACCTTCTAAATGGAATTTGCAGAACTTAACAAGTCGGGAATCTTGTTTTCGGCGCTCAAGCCATCGAGATGAGCGAAATAACATGTTGAAATGAGAAACCTAAAACTTGCTTGTAAAATGAAAAGAAACGATCTTAGAACCATCAAAATTGCGTTTTAAGCGTTCTAGAAGCGATTTGAGCGTAAAAACGTGCTTAAATAACCAACTAAAAATTGCCGTCTTAAATCGATCACGGCGACGTTTTAGAGCTTAAAGTGATGTTTTTGGTGCTAAAGTGAACCGAGTTTAGCGCAATGAAAAACTGCAATCGCGGCCTAAAAGAGACCTTCTAAATGAAAATTGCAGAGCTAAGCAAGTTGGGAATCATGTTTTCGGCGCTCAAACCATTGTGATGAGCTAAAAAACATGTTGAAATGAGAAACCTATAACTTAATTTCTTGTAAACTGAAAAAAAACGATCTTAGAACTACAAAATCGCGTTTTAAGCGTTCTAGAAGCGATTTGAGCGTAAAAACGTGCTTAAATAACCAACTAAAAATTGCCGTCTTAAATCGATCACGGCGACGTTTTAGAGCTTAAAGTGATGTTTTTGGTGCTAAAGTGAACCGAGTTGAGCGCAATGAAAAACTGCAATCGCGGCCTAAAAGAGACCTTCTAAATGAAAATTGCAGAACTAAGCAAGTTGGGAATCATGTTTTCGGCGCTCAAACCATTGTGATGAGCCAAAAAACATGTTGAAATGAGAAACCTATAACTTAATTGCTTGCAAACTGAAAAGAAACGAACTTACAGTCATCAAAATCGCGTTTTAAGCGTTCTAGAAGCGATTCGAGCTTAAAAACATGCTCAATTCACCAAAAAAATTTGCCGTCTTAAGTCGATCACGGCGACGTTTTAGAGCTTAAAATGATGTTTTAGGTGCTAAAGAAAAACCGAGTTGAGCGCAATGATAAACTGCAATCAGGGACCTAAAAGAGACCTTCTAAATGGAATTTGCAGAACTTAGCAAGTCGGGAATCTTGTTTTCGGCGCTCAAGCCATCGAGATGAGCGAAATAACATGTTGAAATGAGAAAGCTAAAACTTGCTTGTAAAATGAAAAGAAACGATCTTAGAACCATCAAAATTGCGTTTTAAGCGTTCTAGAAGCGATTTGAGCGTAAAAACGTGCTTAAATAACCAACTAAAAATTGCCGTCTTAAATCGATCACGGCGACGTTTTAGAGCTTAAAATGATGTTTTTGGTGCTAAAGTGAACCGAGTTGAACGCAATGAAAAACAGCAATCGCGGCCTAACAGGGACCTTTTAAATGGAAATTGCAGAACTTAGCAAGTCGGGAATCATGTTTTCGGCGCTCAAACCATTGAGATCAGCGAAATAACATGTTGAAATGAGAAACCTTTAACTTGCTTGTAAAATGAAAAGAAACGATCTTAGAACCATCAAAATCGCGTTTTAAGCGTTCTAGAAGTGACTTGAGCGAAAAACACGCTCAAATCACCAACAAAAAATTTTAAGTCGATCACGGCGACGTTTTAGAGCCTAAAGTTATGTTTTCAGTTCTAAAGTGAACGATTTGAGCGCAATGATATACTGCAATCACGGAGCTAAAAGAGACCTTCTACATGGAAATTGCAGAACTTAGCAAGTTGGGAATTAATTTTTCGGCGCTCAAACCATTGTGATGAGTCAAATAACATATTGAAATGAGAAAGCTATGACTTAAGTGCTTGTAAACCGAAAAGAAACGATCTTACAATCATCAAAATTGCGTTTTAAGCGTTCTAGAAGCTATTCGAGCTGAAAAACATACTCAATTCAAAAAAAAAATTGCCGCCTTAAGTCGATCACGGCGACGTTTTAGAGCTTAAAATGATGTTTTAGGTGCTAAAGTGAATCGAGTTGAGCGCAATGATAAACTGCAATCGCGGTCTAAAAGAGATCTTCTAAATGGAAATTGCAGAACTTAGCAAGTCGGGAATCATGTTTTCGGCGCTCAAACCATCGAGATGAGCGAAATAACATGTTGAAATGAGAAACCTATAACTTGCTTGTAAACTGAAAAGAAACGATCTTAGAACTATCAAAATCGCGTTTTAAGCGTTCTAGAAGCGATTTGAGCGTAAAAACGTGCTTAAATAACCAACTAAAAATTGCCGTCTTAAATCGATCACAACGACGTTTTAGAGCTTAAAGTGATGTTTTTGGTGCTAAAGTGAACCGAGTTGAGCGCAATGAAAAACTGCAATTGCGGCCTAAAAGAGACCTTCTAAATGAAAATTGCAGAACTTACCAAGTCGGCAATAATATTTTGGGCGCTCAAACCATCGAGATGAGCGAAATAAACTGTTGAAATGAGAAACCTATAAGTTGCTTGTAAACTTAAAAGAAACGATCTTAAAATCATCAAAATCGCGTTTTAAGCGTTCAAGAAGCCATTCGAGCTGAAAAACATACTCAATTCACCAAAAAAATTTGCCGCCTTAAGTCGATCACGGCGACGTTTTAGAGCTTAAAATGATGTTTTAGGTGCTAAAGAAAAACCGAGTTGAGCGCAATGATAAACTGCAATCAGGGACCTAAAAGAGACCTTCTAAATGGAATTTGCAGAACTTAACAAGTCGGGAATGTTGTTTTCGGCGCTCAAGCCATCGAGATGAGCGAAATAACATGTTGAAATGAGAAACCTAAAACTTGCTTGTAAAATGAAAAGAAACGATCTTAGAACCATCAAAATTGCGTTTTAAGCGTTCTAGAAGCGATTTGAGCGTAAAAACGTGCTTAAATAACCAACTAAAAATTGCCGTCTTAAATCGATCACGGCGACGTTTTAGAGCTTAAAATGATGTTTTTGGTGCTAAAGTGAACCGAGTTGAGCGCAATGAAAAACTGCAATCGCGGCCTAAAAGAGACCTTCTAAATGAAAATTGCAGAACTTACCAAGTCGGCAATAATATTTTGGGCGCTCAAACCATCGAGATGAGCGAAATAAACTGTTGTAATGAGAAACCTATAACTTGCTTGTAAACTGAAAAGAAACGATCTTAAAATCATCAAAATCGCGTTTTAAGCGTTCTAGAAGCGATTTGAGCGAAAAACATGCTCAAATAACCAACAAAAAATTGGCATTTTAAATTGATCACGGCGACGTTTTAGAGCTTAAAATAATGTTTTCAGTGCTAAAGTGAACGAGTTGAGCACAATGATGTACTGCAATCACGGACCTAAAAGAGACCTTCCAAATGGAAATTGCAGAACTTAGCAAGTCGGGAATCATGTTTTCGGCGCTCAAACCATTGAGATGAGCGAAATAACATGTTGAAATGAGAAACCTTTAACTTGCTTGTAAACTGAAAAGAAACGATCTTAGAACTATCAAAATCGCGTTTTAAGCGTTCTAGAAGCGATTTGAGCGTAAAAACGTGCTTAAATAACCAACTAAAAATTGCCGTCTTAAATCGATCACGGCGACGTCTTAGAGCCTAAAGTTATGTTTTCAGTTCTAAAGTGAATGATTTGAGCGCAATGATATAGTGCAATCACGGAGCTAAAAGAGACCTTCTAAATGGAAATTGCAGAATTTAGCAAGTTGGGAATTATGTTTTCGGCGCGCAAACCATTGTGATGAGTCAAATAACATGTTGAAATGAGAAAGCTATGACTTAATTGCTTGTAAACCGAAAAGAAACGATCTTACAATCATCAAACTCGCGTTTTAAGCGTTCTAGAAGCTATTCGAGCTGAAAAACATACTCAATTCAAAAAAAAAAATTGCCGCCTTAAGTCGATCACGGCGACGTTTTAGAGCTTAAAATGAAGTTTTAGGTGCTAAAGTGAACCGAGTTGAGCGCAATGATAAACTGCAATCGCGGTCTAAAAGAGATCTTCTAAATGGAAATTGCAGAACTTAGCAAGTCGGGAATCATGTTTTCGGCGCTCAAACCATCGAGATGAGCGAAATAACATGTTGAAATGAGAAACCTATAACTTGCTTGTAAACTGAAAAGAAACGATCTTAGAACTATCAAAATCGCGTTTTAAGCGTTCTAGAAGCGATTTGAGCGTAAAAACGTGCTTAAATAACCAACTAAAAATTGCCGTCTTAAATCGATCACGGCGACGTTTTAGAGCTTAAAGTGATGTTTTTGGTGCTAAAGTGAACCGAGTTGAGCGCAATGAAAAACTGCAATCGCGGCCTAAAAGAGACCTTCTAAATGAAAATTGCAGAACTTACCAAGTCGGCAATAATATTTTGGGCGCTCAAACCATCGAGATGAGCGAAATAAACTGTTGAAATGAGAAACCTATAACTTGCTTGTAAACTTAAAAGAAACGATCTTAAAATCGTCAAAATCGCGTTTTAAGCGTTCTAGAAGCGATTTGAGCGAAAAACATGCTCAAATAACCAAAAAAAAATGGCATTTTAAATCGATCACGGCGACGTTTTAGAGCTTAAAACGATTTTTTCAGTGCTAAAGTGAACGAGTTGAGCACAATGATGCACTGCAATCACGGACCTAAAAGGGACCTTCCAAATGGAAATTGCATAACTTAGCAAGTCGGGAATCATGTTTTCGGCGTTCAAACATAGAGATGATCGAAATAACATGTTGAAATGAGAAACCTATAACTTGCTTGTAAACTGAAAAGAAACGATCTTAGAACTACAAAATCGCGTTTTAAGCGTTCTAGAAGCGATCTGAGCGTAAAAACGTGCTTAAATAACCAACTAAAAATTGCCGTCTTAAATCGATCACGGCGACGTTTTAGAGCTTAAAGTGATGTTTTTGGTGCGAAAGTGAACCGAGTTGAGCGCAATGAAAAACTGCAATCGCGGCCTAAAAGACACCTTCTAAATGAAAATTGCAGAACTAAGCAAGTTGGGAATCATGTTTTCGGCGCTCAAAGCATTGTGATGAGCCAAAAAACATGTTGAAATGAGAAACCTATAACTTAATTGCTTGCAAACTGAAAAGAAACGAACTTACAGTCATCAAAATAGCGTTTTAAGCGTTCTAGAAGCGATTCGAGCTTAAAAACATGCTCAATTCACCAAAAAAATTTGCCGTCTTAAGTCGATCACGGCGACGTTTTAGAGCTTAAAATGATGTTTTAGGTGCTAAAGTGAACCGAGTTTAGCGCAATGATAAACTGCAATCCGGGACCTAAAAGAGACCTTCTAAATGGAATTTGCAGAACTTAACAAGTCGGGAATCTTGTTTTCGGCGCTCAAGCCATCGAGATGAGCGAAATAACATGTTGAAATGAGAAACCTAAAACTTGCTTGTAAAATGAAAAGAAACGATCTTAGAACCATCAAAATTGCGTTTTAAGCGTTCTAGAAGCGATTTGAGCGTAAAAACGTGCTTAAATAACCAACTAAAAATTGCCGTCTTAAATCGATCACGGCGACGTTTTAGAGCTTAAAGTGATGTTTTTGGTGCTAAAGTGAACCGAGTTGAGCGCAATGAAAAACTGCAATCGCGGCCTAAAAGAGACCTTCTAAATGAAAATTGCAGAGCTAAGCAAGTTGGGAATCATGTTTTCGGCGCTCAAACCATTGTGATGAGCTAAAAAACATGTTGAAATGAGAAACCTATAACTTGCTTGTAAACTGAAAAAAAACGATCTTAAAATCATCAAAATCGCGTTTTAAGCGTTCTAGAAGCGATTTGAGCGAAAAACATGCTCAAATAACCAACAAAAAATTGGCATTTTAAATTGATCACGGCGACGTTTTAGAGCTTAAAATAATGTTTTCAGTGCTAAAGTGAACCGAGTTGAGCGCAATGAAAAACTGCAATCGCGGCCTAAAAGAGACCTTCTAAATGAAAATTGCAGAACTAAGCAAGTTGGGAATCATGTTTTCGGCGCTCAAACCATTGTGATGAGCCAAAAAACATGTTGAAATGAGAAACCTATAACTTAATTGCTTGCAAACTGAAAAGAAACGAACTTACAGTCATCAAAATCGCGTTTTAAGCGTTCTAGAAGCGATTCGAGCTTAAAAACATGCTCAATTCACCAAAAAAATTTGCCGTCTTAAGTCAATCACGGCGACGTTTTAGAGCTTAAAATGATGTTTTAGGTGCTAAAGAAAAACCGAGTTGAGCGCAATGATAAACTGCAATCAGGGACCTAAAAGAGACCTTCTAAATGGAATTTGCAGAACTTAGCAAGTCGGGAATCTTGTTTTCGGCGCTCAAGCCATCGAGATGAGCGAAATAACATGTTGAAATGAGAAACCTAAAACTTGCTTGTAAAATGAAAAGAAACGATCTTAGAACCATCAAAATTGCGTTTTAAGCGTTCTAGAAGCGATTTGAGCGTAAAAACGTGCTTAAATAACCAACTAAAAATTGCCGTCTTAAATCGATCACGGCGACGTTTTAGAGCTTAAAATGATGTTTTTGGTGCTAAAGTGAACCGAGTTGAGCGCAATGAAAAACTGCAATCGCGGCCTAAAAGAGACCTTCTAAATGAAAATTGCAGAATTTACCAAGTCGGCAATAATATTTTGGCCGCTCAAACCATCGAGATGAGCGAAAAAAACTGTTGAAATGAGAAACCTATAACTTGCTTGTAAACTGAAAAGAAACGATCTTAAAATCATCAAAATCGCGTTTTAAGCGTTCTAGAAGCGATTTGAGCGAAAAACATGCTCAAATAACCAACAAAAAATTGGCATTTTAAATTGATCACGGCGACGTTTTAGAGCTTAAAATAATGTTTTCAGTGCTAAAGTGAACGAGTTGAGCACAATGATGTACTGCAATCACGGACCTAAAAGAGACCTTCCAAATGGAAATTGCAGAACTTAGCAAGTCGGGAATCATGTTTTCGGCGCTCAAACCATTGAGATGAGCGAAATAACATGTTGAAATGAGAAACCTTTAACTTGCTTGTAAACTGAAAAGAAACGATCTTAGAACTATCAAAATCGCGTTTTAAGCGTTCTAGAAGCGATTTGAGCGTAAAAACGTGCTTAAATAACCAACTAAAAATTGCCGTCTTAAATCGATCACGGCGACGTCTTAGAGCCTAAAGTTATGTTTTCAGTTCTAAAGTGAATGATTTGAGCGCAATGATATAGTGCAATCACGGAGCTAAAAGAGACCTTCTAAATGGAAATTGCAGAATTTAGCAAGCTGGGAATTATGTTTTCGGCGCTCAAACCATTGTGATGAGTCAAATAACATATTGAAATGAGAAAGCTATGACTTAAGTGCTTGTAAACCGAAAAGAAACGATCTTACAATCATCAAAATTGCGTTTTAAGCGTTCTAGAAGCTATTCGAGCTGAAAAACATACTCAATTCAAAAAAAAAATTGCCGCCTTAAGTCGATCACGGCGACGTTTTAGAGCTTAAAATGATGTTTTAGGTGCTAAAGTGAATCGAGTTGAGCGCAATGATAAACTGCAATCGCGGTCTAAAAGAGATCTTCTAAATGGAAATTGCAGAACTTAGCAAGTCGGGAATCATGTTTTCGGCGCTCAAACCATCGAGATGAGCGAAATAACATGTTGAAATGAGAAACCTATAACTTGCTTGTAAACTGAAAAGAAACGATCTTAGAACTATCAAAATCGCGTTTTAAGCGTTCTAGAAGCGATTTGAGCGTAAAAACGTGCTTAAATAACCAACTAAAAATTGCCGTCTTAAATCGATCACGGCGACGTTTTAGAGCTTAAAGTGATGTTTTTGGTGCTAAAGTGAACCGGGTTGAGCGCAATGAAAAACTGCAATCGCGCCCTAAAAGACACCTTCTAAATGAAAATTGCAGAACTTACCAAGTCGGCAATAATATTTTGGGCGCTCAAACCATCGAGAGTAGCGAAATAAACTGTTGAAATGAGAAACCTATAACTTGCTTGTAAACTGAAAAGAAACGATCTTAAAATCATCAAAATCGCGTTTTAAGCGTTCTAGAAGCGATTTGAGCGAAAAACATGCTCAAATAACCAACAAAAAATTGGCATTTTAAATTGATCACGGCGACGTTTTAGAGCTTAAAATGATGTTTTAGGTGCTAAAGTGAATCGAGTTGAGCGCAATGATAAACTGCAATCGCGGTCTAAAAGAGATCTTCTAAATGGAAATTGCAGAACTTAGCAAGTCGGGAATCATGTTTTCGGCGCTCAAACCATCGAGATGAGCGAAATAACATGTTGAAATGAGAAACCTATAACTTGCTTGTAAACTGAAAAGAAACGATCTTAGAACTATCAAAATCGCGTTTTAAGCGTTCTAGAAGCGATTTGAGCGTAAAAACGTGCTTAAATAACCAACAAAAAATTGCCGTCTTAAATCGATCACGGCGACGTTTTAGAGCTTAAAATGATGTTTTTGGTGCTAAAGTGAACCGAGTTGAGCGCAATGAAAAACTGCAATCGCGGCCTAAAAGAGACCTTCTAAATGAAAATTGCAGAATTTACCAAGTCGGCAATAATATTTTGGCCGCTCAAACCATCGAGATGAGCGAAAAAAACTGTTGAAATGAGAAACCTATAACTTGCTTGTAAACTGAAAAGAAACGATCTTAAAATCATCAAAATCGCGTTTTAAGCGTTCTAGAAGCGATTTGAGCGAAAAACATGCTCAAATAACCAACAAAAAATTGGCATTTTAAATTAATCACGGCGACGTTTTAGAGCTTAAAATAATGTTTTCAGTGCTAAAGTGAACGAGTTGAGCACAATGATGTACTGCAATCACGGACCTAAAAGAGACCTTCCAAATGGAAATTGCAGAACTTAGCAAGTCGGGAATCATGTTTTCGGCGCTCAAACCATTGAGATGAGCGAAATAACATGTTGAAATGAGAAACCTTTAACTTGCTTGTAAACTGAAAAGAAACGATCTTAGAACTATCAAAATCGCGTTTTAAGCGTTCTAGAAGCGATTTGAGCGTAAAAACGTGCTTAAATAACCAACTAAAAATTGCCGTCTTAAATCGATCACGGCGACGTCTTAGAGCCTAAAGTTATGTTTTCAGTTCTAAAGTGAATGATTTGAGCGCAATGATATAGTGCAATCACGGAGCTAAAAGAGACCTTCTAAATGGAAATTGCAGAATTTAGCAAGTTGGGAATTATGTTTTCGGCGCTCAAACCATTGTGATGAGTCAAATAACATATTGAAATGAGAAAGCTATGACTTAAGTGCTTGTAAACCGAAAAGAAACGATCTTACAATCATCAAAATTGCGTTTTAAGCGTTCTAGAAGCTATTCGAGCTGAAAAACATACTCAATTCAAAAAAAAAATTGCCGCCTTAAGTCGATCACGGCGACGTTTTAGAGCTTAAAATGATGTTTTAGGTGCTAAAGTGAATCGAGTTGAGCGCAATGATAAACTGCAATCGCGGTCTAAAAGAGATCTTCTAAATGGAAATTGCAGAACTTAGCAAGTCGGGAATCATGTTTTCGGCGCTCAAACCATCGAGATGAGCGAAATAACATGTTGAAATGAGAAACCTATAACTTGCTTGTAAACTGAAAAGAAACGATCTTAGAACTATCAAAATCGCGTTTTAAGCGTTCTAGAAGCGATTTGAGCGTAAAAACGTGCTTAAATAACCAACTAAAAATTGCCGTCTTAAATCGATCACGGCGACGTTTTAGAGCTTAAAGTGATGTTTTTGGTGCTAAAGTGAACCGGGTTGAGCGCAATGAAAAACTGCAATCGCGCCCTAAAAGACACCTTCTAAATGAAAATTGCAGAACTTACCAAGTCGGCAATAATATTTTGGGCGCTCAAACCATCGAGAGTAGCGAAATAAACTGTTGAAATGAGAAACCTATAACTTGCTTGTAAACTGAAAAGAAACGATCTTAAAATAATCAAAATCGCGTTTTAAGCGTTCTAGAAGCGATTTGAGCGAAAAACATGCTCAAATAACCAACAAAAAATTGGCATTTTAAATTGATCACGGCGACGTTTTAGAGCTTAAAATGATGTTTTCAGTGCTAAAGTAAACGAGTTGAGCACAATGATGTACTGCAATCACGGACCTAAAAGAGACCTTCCAAATGGAAATTGCAGAACTTAGCAAGTCGGGAATCATGTTTTCGGCGCTCAAACCATTGAGATGAGCGAAATAACAATTTGAAATGAGAAACCTTTAACTTGCTTGTAAACTGAAAAGAAACGATCTTAGAACTATCAAAATCGCGTTTTAAGCGTTCTAGAAGCGATTTGAGCGTAAAAACGTGCTTAAATAACCAACAAAAAATTGCCGTCTTAAATCGATCACGGCGACGTTTTAGAGCTTAAAGTGATGTTTTTGGTGCTGAAGTGAACCGAGTTGAGCGCAATGAAAAACTGCAATCGCGGCCTAAAAGAGACCTTCTAAATGAAAATTGCAGAACTAAGCAAGTTGGGAATCATGTTTTCGGCGCTCAAACCATTGTGATGAGCCAAAAAACATGTTGAAATGAGAAACCTATAACTTAATTGATTGCAAACTGAAAACAAACGATCTTACAATCATCAAAATCGCGTTTTAAGCGTTCTAGAAGCGATTCGAGCTTAAAAACATGCTCAATTCACCAAAAAAATTTGCCGTCTTAAGTCGATCACGGCGACGTTTTAGAGCTTAAAATGATGTTTTTGGTGCTAAAGTGAACCGAGTTGAACGCAATGATAAACTGCAATCAGGGACCTAAAAGAGACCTTCTAAATGGAATTTGCAGAACTTAGCAAGTCGGGAATCTTGTTTTCGGCGCTCAAGCCATCGAGATGAGCGAAATAACATGTTGAAATGAGAAACCTATAACATGCTTGTAAACTGAAAACAAACGATCTTAGAATAATCAAACTCGCGTTTTAAGCGTTCTAAAAGCGATTTGAGCATAAAAACATTCCCAAATCACCCACAAAAATTGTCGTCTTAAGTCGATCACGGCGACGTTTTAGAGCTTAAAATGATGTTTTAGGTGCTAAAGTGAACCGAGTTGAACGCAATGAAAAACTGCTATCGCGGCCTAACAGGGACCTTTTAAATGGAAATTGCAGAACTTAGCAAGTCGGGAATCATGTTTTCGGCGCTCAAACCATTGAGATGAGCGAAATAACATGTTGAAATGAGAAACCTTTAACTTGCTTGTAAAATGAAAAGAAACGATCTTAGAACCATCAAAATCGCGTTTTAAAAGTTCTAAAAGTGACTTGAGCGAAAAACACGCTCAAATCACCAACAAAAAATTTTAAGTCGATCACGGCGACGTTTTAGAGCCTAAAGTTATGTTTTCAGTTCTAAAGTGAACGATTTGAGCGCAATGATATACTGCAATCACGGAGCTAAAAGAGACCTTCTAAATGGAAATTGCAGAACTTAGCAAGTTGGGAATTATGTTTTCGGCGCTCAAACAATTATGATGAGTCAAATAACATGTTGAAATGAGAAAGCTATGACTTAATTGCTTGTAAACCGAAAAGAAACGATCTTACAATCATCAAACTCGCGTTTTAAGCGTTCTAGAAGCTATTCGAGCTAAAAAACATACTCAATTCAAAAAAAAATTTGCCGCCTTAAATCAATCACGGCGACGTTTTAGAGCTTAAAATGATGTTTTAGGTGCTAAAGTGGGCCGAGTTGAGCGCAATGATAAACTGCAATCGCGGTCTAAAAGAGATCTTCTAAATGGAAATTGCAGAACTTAGCAAGTCGGGAATCATGTTTTCGGCGTTCAAACATCGAGATGAGCGAAATAACATGTTGAAATGAGAAACCTATAACTTGCTTGTAAAATGAAAAGAAACGATCTTAGAACTACAAAATCGCGTTTTAAGCGTTCTAGAAGCGATTTGAGCGTAAAAACGTGCTTAAATAACCAACTAAAAATTGCCGTCTTAAATCGATCACGGCGACGTTTTAGAGCTTAAAGTGATGTTTTTGGTGCTAAAGTGAACCGAGTTGAGCGCAATGAAAAACTGCAATCGCGGCCTAAAAGAGACCTTCTAAATGAAAATTGCAGAGCTAAGCAAGTTGGGAATCATGTTTTCGGCGCTCAAACCATTGTGATGAGCTAAAAAACATGTTGATATGAGAAACCTATAACTTAATTTCTTGTAAACTGAAAAAAAACGATCTTAGAACTACAAAATCGCGTTTTAAGCGTTCTAGAAGCGATTTGAGCGTAAAAACGTGCTTAAATAACCAACTAAAAATTGCCGTCTTAAATCGATCACGGCGACGTTTTAGAGCTTAAAGTGATGTTTTTGGTGCTAAAGTGAACCGAGTTGAGCGCAATGAAAAACTGCAATCGCGGCCTAAAAGAGACCTTCTAAATGAAAATTGAAGAACTAAGCAAGTTGGGAATCATGTTTTCGGCGCTCAAACCATTGTGATGAGCCAAAAAACATGTTGAAATGAGAAACCTATAACTTAATTGCTTGCAAACTGAAAAGAAACGAATTTACAGTCATCAAAATCGCGTTTTAAGCGTTCTAGAAGCGATTCGAGCTTAAAAACATGCTCAATTCACGAAAAAAATTGGCCGTCTTAAGTCGATCACGGCGACGTTTTAGAGCTTAAAATGATGTTTTAGGTGCTAAAGAAAAACCGAGTTGAGCGCAATGATAAACTGCAATCAGGGACCTAAAAGAGACCTTCTAAATGGAATTTGCAGAACTTAGCAAGTCGGGAATCTTGTTTTCGGCGCTCAAGCCATCGAGATGAGCGAAATAACATGTTGAAATGAGAAACCTAAAACTTGCTTGTAAAATGAAAAGAAACGATCTTAGAACCATCAAAATTGCGTTTTAAGCGTTCTAGAAGCGATTTGAGCGTAAAAACGTGCTTAAATAACCAACTAAAAATTGCCGTCTTAAATCGATCACGGCGACTTTTTAGAGCTTAAAATGATGTTTTTGGTGCTAAAGTGAACCGAGTTGAGCGCAATGAAAAACTGCAATCGCCGCCTAAAAGAGACCTTCTAAATGAAAATTGCAGAATTTACCAAGTCGGCAATAATATTTTGGCCGCTCAAACCATCGAGATGAGCGAAAAAAACTGTTGAAATGAGAAACCTATAACTTGCTTGTAAACTGAAAAGAAACGATCTTAAAATCATCAAAATCGCGTTTTAAGCGTTCTAGAAGCGATTTGAGCGAAAAACATGCTCAAATAACCAACAAAAAATTGGCATTTTAAATTGATCACGGCGACGTTTTAGAGCTTAAAATAATGTTTTCAGTGCTAAAGTGAACGAGTTGAGCACAATGATGTACTGCAATCACGGACCTAAAAGAGACCTTCCAAATGGAAATTGCAGAACTTAGCAAGTCGGGAATCATGTTTTCGGCGCTCAAACCATTGAGATGAGCGAAATAACATGTTGAAATGAGAAACCTTTAACTTGCTTGTAAACTGAAAAGAAACGATCTTAGAACTATCAAAATCGCGTTTTAAGCGTTCTAGAAGCGATTTGAGCGTAAAAACGTGCTTAAATAACCAACTAAAAATTGCCGTCTTAAATCGATCACGGCGACGTCTTAGAGCCTAAAGTTATGTTTTCAGTTCTAAAGTGAATGATTTGAGCGCAATGATATAGTGCAATCACGGCGCTAAAAGAGACCTTCTAAATGGAAATTGCAGAATTTAGCAAGTTGGGAATTATGTTTTCGGCGCTCAAACCATTGTGATGAGTCAAATAACATGTTGAAATGAGAAAGCTATGACTTAATTGCTTGTAAACCGAAAAGAAACGATCTTACAATCATCAAACTCGCGTTTTAAGCGTTCTAGAAGCTATTCGAGCTGAAAAACATACTCAATTCAAAAAAAAAAATTGCCGCCTTAAGTCGATCACGGCGACGTTTTAGAGCTTAAAATGAAGTTTTAGGTGCTAAAGTGAACCGAGTTGAGCGCAATGATAAACTGCAATCGCGGTCTAAAAGAGATCTTCTAAATGGAAATTGCAGAACTTAGCAAGTCGGGAATCATGTTTTCGGCGCTCAAACCATCGAGATGAGCGAAATAACATGTTGAAATGAGAAACCTATAACTTGCTTGTAAACTGAAAAGAAACGATTTTAGAACTATCAAAATCGCGTTTTAAGCGTTCTAGAAGCGATTTGAGCGTAAAAACGTGCTTAAATAACCAACTAAAAATTGCCGTCTTAAATCGATCACGGCGACGTTTTAGAGCTTAAAGTGATGTTTTTGGTGCTAAAGTGAACCGAGTTGAGCGCAATGAAAAACTGCAATCGCGGCCTAAAAGAGACCTTCTAAATGAAAATTGCAGAACTTACCAAGTCGGCAATAATATTTTGGGCGCTCAAACCATCGAGATGAGCGAAATAAACTGTTGAAATGAGAAACCTATAACTTGCTTGTAAACTTAAAAGAAACGATCTTAAAATCGTCAAAATCGCGTTTTAAGCGTTCTAGAAGCGATTTGAGCGAAAAACATGCTCAAATAACCAAAAAAAATTGGCATTTTAAATCGATCACGGCGACGTTTTAGAGCTTAAAACGATTTTTTCAGTGCTAAAGTGAACGAGTTGAGCACAATGATGCACTGCAATCACGGACCTAAAAGGGACCTTCCAAATGGAAATTGCATAACTTAGCAAGTCGGGAATCATGTTTTCGGCGTTCAAACATAGAGATGATCGAAATAACATGTTGAAATGAGAAACCTATAACTTGCTTGTAAACTGAAAAGAAACGATCTTAGAACTACAAAATCGCGTTTTAAGCGTTCTAGAAGCGATCTGAGCGTAAAAACGTGCTTAAATAACCAACTAAAAATTGCCGTCTTAAATCGATCACGGCGACGTTTTAGAGCTTAAAGTGATGTTTTTGGTGCGAAAGTGAACCGAGTTGAGCGCAATGAAAAACTGCAATCGCGGCCTAAAAGACACCTTCTAAATGAAAATTGCAGAACTAAGCAAGTTGGGAATCATGTTTTCGGCGCTCAAAGCATTGTGATGAGCCAAAAAACATGTTGAAATGAGAAACCTATAACTTAATTGCTTGCAAACTGAAAAGAAACGAACTTACAGTCATCAAAATAGCGTTTTAAGCGTTCTAGAAGCGATTCGAGCTTAAAAACATGCTCAATTCACCAAAAAAATTTGCCGTCTTAAGTCGATCACGGCGACGTTTTAGAGCTTAAAATGATGTTTTAGGTGCTAAAGTGAACCGAGTTTAGCGCAATGATAAACTGCAATCCGGGACCTAAAAGAGACCTTCTAAATGGAATTTGCAGAACTTAACAAGTCGGGAATCTTGTTTTCGGCGCTCAAGCCATCGAGATGAGCGAAATAACATGTTGAAATGAGAAACCTAAAACTTGCTTGTAAAATGAAAAGAAACGATCTTAGAACCATCAAAATTGCGTTTTAAGCGTTCTAGAAGCGATTTGAGCGTAAAAACGTGCTTAAATAACCAACTAAAAATTGCCGTCTTAAATCGATCACGGCGACGTTTTAGAGCTTAAAGTGATGTTTTTGGTGCGAAAGTGAACCGAGTTGAGCGCAATGAAAAACTGCAATCGCGGCCTAAAAGACACCTTCTAAATGAAAATTGCAGAACTAAGCAAGTTGGGAATCATGTTTTCGGCGCTCAAAGCATTGTGATGAGCCAAAAAACATGTTGAAATGAAAACCTATAACTTAATTGCTTGCAAACTGAAAAGAAACGAACTTACAGTCATCAAAATAGCGTTTTAAGCGTTCTAGAAGCGATTCGAGCTTAAAAACATGCTCAATTCACCAAAAAAATTTGCCGTCTTAAGTCGATCACGGCGACGTTTTAGAGCTTAAAATGATGTTTTAGGTGCTAAAGTGAACCGAGTTTAGCGCAATGATAAACTGCAATCCGGGACCTAAAAGAGACCTTCTAAATGGAATTTGCAGAACTTAACAAGTTGGGAATCTTGTTTTCGGCGCTCAAGCCATCGAGATGAGCGAAATAACATGTTGAAATGAGAAACCTAAAACTTGCTTGTAAAATGAAAAGAAACGATCTTAGAACCATCAAAATCGCGTTTTAAGCGTTCTAGAAGCGATTTGAGCGTAAAAACGTGCTTAAATAACCAACTAAAAATTGCCGTCTTAAATCGATCACGGCGACGTTTTAGAGCTTAAAATGATGTTTTAGGTGCTAAAGTGAACCGAGTTTAGCGCAATGATAAACTGCAATCCGGGACCTAAAAGAGACCTTCTAAATGGAATTTGCAGAACTTAACAAGTCGGGAATCTTGTTTTCGGCGCTCAAGCCATCGAGATGAGCGAAATAACATGTTGAAATGAGAAACCTAAAACTTGCTTGTAAAATGAAAAGAAACGATCTTAGAACCATCAAAATTGCGTTTTAAGCGTTCTAGAAGCGATTTGAGCGTAAAAACGTGCTTAAATAACCAACTAAAAATTGCCGTCTTAAATCGATCACGGCGACGTTTTAGAGCTTAAAGTGATGTTTTTGGTGCGAAAGTGAACCGAGTTGAGCGCAATGAAAAACTGCAATCGCGGCCTAAAAGACACCTTCTAAATGAAAATTGCAGAACTAAGCAAGTTGGGAATCATGTTTTCGGCGCTCAAAGCATTGTGATGAGCCAAAAAACATGTTGAAATGAAAACCTATAACTTAATTGCTTGCAAACTGAAAAGAAACGAACTTACAGTCATCAAAATAGCGTTTTAAGCGTTCTAGAAGCGATTCGAGCTTAAAAACATGCTCAATTCACCAAAAAAATTTGCCGTCTTAAGTCGATCACGGCGACGTTTTAGAGCTTAAAATGATGTTTTAGGTGCTAAAGTGAACCGAGTTTAGCGCAATGATAAACTGCAATCCGGGACCTAAAAGAGACCTTCTAAATGGAATTTGCAGAACTTAACAAGTCGGGAATCTTGTTTTCGGCGCTCAAGCCATCGAGATGAGCGAAATAACATGTTGAAATGAGAAACCTAAAACTTGCTTGTAAAATGAAAAGAAACGATCTTAGAACCATCAAAATTGCGTTTTAAGCGTTCTAGAAGCGATTTGAGCATAAAAACGTGCTTAAATAACCAACTAAAAATTGCCGTCTTAAATCGATCACGGCGACGTTTTAGAGCTTAAAATGATGTTTTTGGTGCTAAAGTGAACCGAGTTGAGCGCAATGAAAAACTGCAATCGCGGCCTAAAAGAGACCTTCAAAATGAAAATTGCAGAACTTACCAAGTCGGCAATAATATTTTGGGCGCTCAAACCATCGAGATGAGCGAAATAAACTGTTGAAATGAGAAACCTATAACTTGCTTGTAAACTGAAAAGAAACGATCTTAAAATCATCAAAATCGCGTTTTAAGCGTTCTAGAAGCGATTTGAGCGAAAAACATGCTCAAATAACCAACAAAAAATTGGCATTTTAAATTGATCACGGCGACGTTTTAGAGCTTAAAATAATGTTTTCAGTGCTAAAGTGAACGAGTTGAGCACAATGATGTACTGCAATCACGGACCTAAAAGAGACCTTCCAAATGGAAATTGCAGAACTTAGCAAGTCGGGAATCTTGTTTTCGGCGCTCAAGCCATCGAGATGAGCGAAATAACATGTTGAAATGAGAAACCTAAAACTTGCTTGTAAAATGAAAAGAAACGATCTTAGAACCATCAAAATTGCGTTTTAAGCATTCTAGAAGCGATTTGAGCGTAAAAACGTGCTTAAATAACCAACTAAAAATTGCCGTCTTAAATCGATCACGGCGACGTTTTAGAGCTTAAAATGATGTTTTTGGTGCTAAAGTGAACCGAGTTGAACGCAATGAAAAACAGCAATCGCGGCCTAACAGGGACCTTTTAAATGGAAATTGCAGAACTTAGCAAGTCGGGAATCATGTTTTCGGCGCTCAAACCATTGAGATCAGCGAAATAACATGTTGAAATGAGAAACCTTTAACTTGCTTGTAAAATGAAAAGAAACGATCTTAGAACCATCAAAATCGCGTTTTAAGCGTTCTAGAAGTGACTTGAGCGAAAAACACGCTCAAATCACCAACAAAAAATTTTAAGTCGATCACGGCGACGTTTTAGAGCCTAAAGTTATGTTTTCAGTTCTAAAGTGAACGATTTGAGCGCAATGATATACTGCAATCACGGAGCTAAAAGAGACCTTCTACATGGAAATTGCAGAACTTAGCAAGTTGGGAATAAATTTTTCGGCGCTCAAACCATTGTGATGAGTCAAATAACATATTGAAATGAGAAAGCTATGACTTAAGTGCTTGTAAACCGAAAAGAAACGATCTTACAATCATCAAAATTGCGTTTTAAGCGTTCTAGAAGCTATTCGAGCTGAAAAACATACTCAATTCAAAAAAAAAATTGCCGCCTTAAGTCGATCACGGCGACGTTTTAGAGCTTAAAATGATGTTTTAGGTGCTAAAGTGAATCGAGTTGAGCGCAATGATAAACTGCAATCGCGGTCTAAAAGAGATCTTCCAAGTGGAAATTGCAGAACTTAGCAAGTCGGGAATCATGTTTTCGGCGCTCAAACCATCGAGATGAGCGAAATAACATGTTGAAATGAGAAACCTATAACTTGCTTGTAAACTGAAAAGAAACGATCTTAGAACTATCAAAATCGCGTTTTAAGCGTTCTAGAAGCGATTTGAGCGTAAAAACGTGCTTAAATAACCAACTAAAAATTGCCGTCTTAAATCGATCACGGCGACGTTTTAGAGCTTAAAGTGATGTTTTTGGTGCTAAAGTGAACCGAGTTGAGCGCAATGAAAAACTGCAATTGCGGCCTAAAAGAGACTTTCTAAATGAAAATTGCAGAACTTACCAAGTCGGCAATAATATTTTGGGCGCTCAAACCATCGAGATGAGCGAAATAAACTGTTGAAATGAGAAACCTATAAGTTGCTTGTAAACTTAAAAGAAACGATCTTAAAATCATTAAAATCGCGTTTTAAGCGTTCAAGAAGCCATTCGAGCTGAAAAACATACTCAATTCACCAAAAAAATTTGCCGCCTTAAGTCGATCACGGCGACGTTTTAGAGCTTAAAATGATGTTTTAGGTGCTAAAGAAAAACCGAGTTGAGCGCAATGATAAACTGCAATCAGGGACCTAAAAGAGACCTTCTAAATGGAATTTGCAGAACTTAACAAGTCGGGAATCTTGTTTTCGGCGCTCAAGCCATCGAGATGAGCGAAATAACATGTTGAAATGAGAAACCTAAAACTTGCTTGTAAAATGAAAAGAAACGATCTTAGAACCATCAAAATTGCGTTTTAAGCGTTCTAGAAGCGATTTGAGCGTAAAAACGTGCTTAAATAACCAACTAAAAATTGCCGTCTTAAATCGATCACGGCGACGTTTTAGAGCTTAAAATGATGTTTTTGGTGCTAAAGTGAACCGAGTTGAGCGCAATGAAAAACTGCAATCGCGGCCTAAAAGAGACCTTCTAAATGAAAATTGCAGAACTTACCAAGTCGGCAATAATATTTTGGGCGCTCAAACCATCGAGATGAGCGAAATAAACTGTTGTAATGAGAAACCTATAACTTGCTTGTAAACTGAAAAGAAACGATCTTAAAATCATCAAAATCGCGTTTTAAGCGTTCTAGAAGCGATTTGAGCGAAAAACATGCTCAAATAACCAACAAAAAATTGGCATTTTAAATTGATCACGGCGACGTTTTAGAGCTTAAAATAATGTTTTCAGTGCTAAAGTGAACGAGTTGAGCACAATGATGTACTGCAATCACGGACCTAAAAGAGACCTTCCAAATGGAAATTGCAGAACTTAGCAAGTCGGGAATCATGTTTTCGGCGCTCAAACCATTGAGATGAGCGAAATAACATGTTGAAATGAGAAACCTTTAACTTGCTTGTAAACTGAAAAGAAACGATCTTAGAACTATCAAAATCGCGTTTTAAGCGTTCTAGAAGCGATTTGAGCGTAAAAACGTGCTTAAATAACCAACTAAAAATTGCCGTCTTAAATCGATCACGGCGACGTCTTAGAGCCTAAAGTTATGTTTTCAGTTCTAAAGTGAATGATTTGAGCGCAATGATATAGTGCAATCACGGAGCTAAAAGAGACCTTCTAAATGGAAATTGCAGAATTTAGCAAGTTGGGAATTATGTTTTTGGCGCTCAAACCATTGTGATGAGTCAAATAACATGTTGAAATGAGAAAGCTATGACTTAATTGCTTGTAAACCGAAAAGAAACGATCTTACAATCATCAAACTCGCGTTTTAAGCGTTCTAGAAGCTATTCGAGCTGAAAAACATACTCAATTCAAAAAAAAAAATTGCCGCCTTAAGTCGATCACGGCGACGTTTTAGAGCTTAAAATGAAGTTTTAGGTGCTAAAGTGAACCGAGTTGAGCGCAATGATAAACTGCAATCGCGGTCTAAAAGAGATCTTCTAAATGGAAATTGCAGAACTTAGCAAGTCGGGAATCATGTTTTCGGCGCTCAAACCATCGAGATGAGCGAAATAACATGTTGAAAGGAGAAACCTATAACTTGCTTGTAAACTGAAAAGAAACGATCTTAGAACTATCAAAATCGCGTTTTAAGCGTTCTAGAAGCGATTTGAGCGTAAAAACGTGCTTAAATAACCAACTAAAAATTGCCGTCTTAAATCGATCACGGCGACGTTTTAGAGCTTAAAGTGATGTTTTTGGTGCTAAAGTGAACCGAGTTGAGCGCAATGAAAAACTGCAATCGCGGCCTAAAAGAGACCTTCTAAATGAAAATTGCGGAACTTACCAAGTCGGCAATAATATTTTGGGCGCTCAAACCATCGAGATGAGCGAAATAAACTGTTGAAATGAGAAACCTATAACTTGCTTGTAAACTTAAAAGAAACGATCTTAAAATCGTCAAAATCGCGTTTTAAGCGTTCTAGAAGCGATTTGAGCGAAAAACATGCTCAAATAACCAAAAAAAATTGGCATTTTAAATCGATCACGGCGACGTTTTAGAGCTTAAAACGATTTTTTCAGTGCTAAAGTGAACGAGTTGAGCACAATGATGCACTGCAATCACGGACCTAAAAGGGACCTTCCAAATGGAAATTGCATAACTTAGCAAGTCGGGAATCATGTTTTCGGCGTTCAAACATAGAGATGATCGAAATAACATGTTGAAATGAGAAACCTATAACTTGCTTGTAAACTGAAAAGAAACGATCTTAGAACTACAAAATCGCGTTTTAAGCGTTCTAGAAGCGATCTGAGCGTAAAAACGTGCTTAAATAACCAACTAAAAATTGCCGTCTTAAATCGATCACGGCGACGTTTTAGAGCTTAAAGTGATGTTTTTGGTGCGAAAGTGAACCGAGTTGAGCGCAATGAAAAACTGCAATCGCGGCCTAAAAGACACCTTCTAAATGAAAATTGCAGAACTAAGCAAGTTGGGAATCATGTTTTCGGCGCTCAAAGCATTGTGATGAGCCAAAAAACATGTTGAAATGAGAAACCTATAACTTAATTGCTTGCAAACTGAAAAGAAACGAACTTACAGTCATCAAAATAGCGTTTTAAGCGTTCTAGAAGCGATTCGAGCTTAAAAACATGCTCAATTCACCAAAAAAATTTGCCGTCTTAAGTCGATCACGGCGACGTTTTAGAGCTTAAAATGATGTTTTAGGTGCTAAAGTGAACCGAGTTTAGCGCAATGATAAACTGCAATCCGGGACCTAAAAGAGACCTTCTAAATGGAATTTGCAGAACTTAACAAGTCGGGAATCTTGTTTTCGGCGCTCAAGCCATCGAGATGAGCGAAATAACATGTTGAAATGAGAAACCTAAAACTTGCTTGTAAAATGAAAAGAAACGATCTTAGAACCATCAAAATTGCGTTTTAAGCGTTCTAGAAGCGATTTGAGCGTAAAAACGTGCTTAAATAACCAACTAAAAATTGCCGTCTTAAATCGATCACGGCGACGTTTTAGAGCTTAAAGTGATGTTTTTGGTGCGAAAGTGAAGCGAGTTGAGCGCAATGAAAAACTGCAATCGCGGCCTAAAAGACACCTTCTAAATGAAAATTGCAGAACTAAGCAAGTTGGGAATCATGTTTTCGGCGCTCAAAGCATTGTGATGAGCCAAAAAACATGTTGAAATGAAAACCTATAACTTAATTGCTTGCAAACTGAAAAGAAACGAACTTACAGTCATCAAAATAGCGTTTTAAGCGTTCTAGAAGCGATTCGAGCTTAAAAACATGCTCAATTCACCAAAAAAATTTGCCGTCTTAAGTCGATCACGGCGACGTTTTAGAGCTTAAAATGATGTTTTAGGTGCTAAAGTGAACCGAGTTTAGCGCAATGATAAACTGCAATCCGGGACCTAAAAGAGACCTTCTAAATGGAATTTGCAGAACTTAACAAGTCGGGAATCTTGTTTTCGGCGCTCAAGCCATCGAGATGAGCGAAATAACATGTTGAAATGAGAAACCTAAAACTTGCTTGTAAAATGAAAAGAAACGATCTTAGAACCATCAAAATTGCGTTTTAAGCGTTCTAGAAGCGATTTGAGCGTAAAAACGTGCTTAAATAACCAACTAAAAATTGCCGTCTTAAATCGATCACGGCGACGTTTTAGAGCTTAAAATGATGTTTTTGGTGCTAAAGTGAACCGAGTTGAGCGCAATGAAAAACTGCAATCGCGGCCTAAAAGAGACCTTCAAAATGAAAATTGCAGAACTTACCAAGTCGGCAATAATATTTTGGGCGCTCAAACCATCGAGATGAGCGAAATAAACTGTTGAAATGAGAAACCTATAACTTGCTTGTAAACTGAAAAGAAACGATCTTAAAATCATCAAAATCGCGTTTTAAGCGTTCTAGAAGCGATTTGAGCGAAAAACATGCTCAAATAACCAACAAAAAATTTTAAGTCGATCACGGCGACGTTTTAGAGCCTAAAGTTATGTTTTCAGTTCTAAAGTGAACGATTTGAGCGCAATGATATACTGCAATCACGGAGCTAAAAGAGACCTTCTAAATGGAAATTGCAGAACTTAGCAAGTTGGGAATTATGTTTTCGGCGCTCAAACCATTATGATGAGTCAAATAACATGTTGAAATGAGAAAGCTATGACTTAATTGCTTGTAAACCGAAAAGAAACGATCTTACAATCATCAAACTCGCGTTTTAAACGTTCTAGAAGCTATTCGAGCTAAAAAACATACTCAATTCAAAAAAAAATTTGCCGCCTTAAATCGATCACGGCGACGTTTTAGAGCTTAAAATGATGTTTTAGGTGCTAAAGTGGGCCGAGTTGAGCGCAATGATAAACTGCAATCGCGGTCTAAAAGAGATCTTCTAAATGGAAATTGCAGAACTTAGCAAGTCGGGAATCATGTTTTCGGCGTTCAAACATCGAGATGAGCGAAATAACATGTTGAAATGAGAAACCTATAACTTGCTTGTAAAATGAAAAGAAACGATTTTAGAACTACAAAATCGCGTTTTAAGCGTTCTAGAAGCGATTTGAGCGTAAAAACGTGCTTAAATAACCAACTAAAAATTGCCGTCTTAAATCGATCACGGCGACGTTTTAGAGCTTAAAGTGATGTTTTTGGTGCTAAAGTGAACCGAGTTGAGCGCAATGAAAAACTGCAATCGCGGCCTAAAAGAGACCTTCTAAATGAAAATTGCAGAGCTAAGCAAGTTGGGAATCATGTTTTCGGCGCTCAAACCATTGTGATGAGCTAAAAAACATGTTGAAATGAGAAACCTATAACTTAATTTCTTGTAAACTGAAAAAAAACGATCTTAGAACTACAAAATCGCGTTTTAAGCGTTCTAGAAGCGATTTGAGCGTAAAAACGTGCTTAAATAACCAACTAAAAATTGCCGTCTTAAATCGATCACGGCGACGTTTTAGAGCTTAAAGTGATGTTTTTGGTGCTAAAGTGAACCGAGTTGAGCGCAATGAAAAACTGCAATCGCGGCCTAAAAGAGACCTTCTAAATGGAATTTGCAGAACTTAGCAAGTCGGGAATCTTTTTTTCGGCGCTCAAGCCATCGAGATGAGCGAAATAACATGTTGAAATGAGAAACCTATAACATGCTTGTAAACTGAAAACAAACGATCTTAGAATAATCAAACTCGCGTTTTAAGCGTTCTAAAAGCGATTTGAGCTTAAAAACATGCTCAATTCACCAAAAAAATTTGCCGTCTTAAGTCGATCACGGCGACGTTTTAGAGCTTAAAATGATGTTTTAGGTGCTAAAGAAAAACCGAGTTGAGCGCAATGATAAACTGCAATCAGGGACCTAAAAGAGACCTTCTAAATGGAATTTGCAGAACTTAGCAAGTCGGGAATCTTGTTTTCGGCGCTCAAGCCATCGAGATGAGCGAAATAACATGTTGAAATGAGAAACCTAAAACTTGCTTGTAAAATGAAAAGAAACGATCTTAGAACCATCAAAATTGCGTTTTAAGCGTTCTAGAAGCGATTTGAGCGTAAAAACGTGCTTAAATAACCAACTAAAAATTGCCGTCTTAAATCGATCACGGCGACGTTTTAGAGCTTAAAATGATGTTTTTGGTGCTAAAGTGAACCGAGTTGAGCGCAATGAAAAACTGCAATCGCGGCCTAAAAGAGACCTTCTAAATGAAAATTGCAGAATTTACCAAGTCGGCAATAATATTTTGGCCGCTCAAACCATCGAGATGAGCGAAAAAAACTGTTGAAATGAGAAACCTATAACTTGCTTGTAAACTGAAAAGAAACGATCTTAAAATCATCAAAATCGCGTTTTAAGCGTTCTAGAAGCGATTTGAGCGAAAAACATGCTCAAATAACCAACAAAAAATTGGCATTTTAAATTGATCACGGCGACGTTTTAGAGCTTAAAATAATGTTTTCAGTGCTAAAGTGAACGAGTTGAGCACAATGATGTACTGCAATCACGGACCTAAAAGAGACCTTCCAAATGGAAATTGCAGAACTTAGCAAGTCGGGAATCATGTTTTCGGCGCTCAAACCATTGAGATGAGCGAAATAACATGTTGAAATGAGAAACCTTTAACTTGCTTGTAAACTGAAAAGAAACGATCTTAGAACTATCAAAATCGCGTTTTAAGCGTTCTAGAAGCGATTTGAGCGTAAAAACGTGCTTAAATAACCAACTAAAAATTGCCGTCTTAAATCGATCACGGCGACGTCTTAGAGCCTAAAGTTATGTTTTCAGTTCTAAAGTGAACGATTTGAGCGCAATGATATAGTGCAATCACGGAGCTAAAAGAGACCTTCTAAATGGAAATTGCAGAATTTAGCAAGTTGGGAATTATGTTTTCGGCGCTCAAACCATTGTGATGAGTCAAATAACATATTGAAATGAGAAAGCTATGACTTAAGTGCTTGTAAACCGAAAAGAAACGATCTTACAATCATCAAAATTGCGTTTTAAGCGTTCTAGAAGCTATTCGAGCTGAAAAACATACTCAATTCAAAAAAAAAATTGCCGCCTTAAGTCGATCACGGCGACGTTTTAGAGCTTAAAATGATGTTTTAGGTGCTAAAGTGAGTCGAGTTGAGCGCAATGATAAACTGCAATCGCGGTCTAAAAGAGATCTTCTAAATGGAAATTGCAGAACTTAGCAAGTCGGGAATCATGTTTTCGGCGCTCAAACCATCGAGATGAGCGAAATAACATGTTGAAATGAGAAACCTATAACTTGCTTGTAAACTGAAAAGAAACGATCTTAGAACTATCAAAATCGCGTTTTAAGCGTTCTAGAAGCGATTTGAGCGTAAAAACGTGCTTAAATAACCAACTAAAAATTGCCGTCTTAAATCGATCACGGCGACGTTTTAGAGCTTAAAGTGATGTTTTTGGTGCTAAAGTGAACCGGGTTGAGCGCAATGAAAAACTGCAATCGCGCCCTAAAAGACACCTTCTAAATGAAAATTGCAGAACTTACCAAGTCGGCAATATTATTTTGGGCGCTCAAACCATCGAGAGTAGCGAAATAAACTGTTGAAATGAGAAACCTATAACTTGCTTGTAAACTGAAAAGAAACGATCTTAAAATCATCAAAATCGCGTTTTAAGCGTTCTAGAAGCGATTTGAGCGAAAAACATGCTCAAATAACCAACAAAAAATTGGCATTTTAAATTGATCACGGCGACGTTTTAGAGCTTAAAATGATGTTTTCAGTGCTAAAGTGAACGAGTTGAGCACAATGATGTACTGCAATCACGGACCTAAAAGAGACCTTCCAAATGGAAATTGCAGAACTTAGCAAGTCGGGAATCATGTTTTCGGCGCTCAAACCATTGAGATGAGCGAAATAACAATTTGAAATGAGAAACCTTTAACTTGCTTGTAAACTGAAAAGAAACGATCTTAGAACTATCAAAATCGCGTTTTAAGCGTTCTAGAAGCGATTTGAGCGTAAAAACGTGCTTAAATAACCAACAAAAAATTGCCGTCTTAAATCGATCACGGCGACGTTTTAGAGCTTAAAATGATGTTTTTGGTGCTAAAGTGAACCGAGTTGAGCGCAATGAAAAACTGCAATCGCGGCCTAAAAGACACCTTCTAAATGAAAATTGCAGAACTAAGCAAGTTGGGAATCATGTTTTCGGCGCTCAAAGCATTGTGATGAGCCAAAAAACATGTTGAAATGAGAAACTTATAACTTAATTGCTTGCAAACTGAAAAGAAACGAACTTACAGTCATCAAAATAGCGTTTTAAGCGTTCTAGAAGCGATTCGAGCTTAAAAACATGCTCAATTCACCAAAAAAATTTGCCGTCTTAAGTCGATCACGGCGACGTTTTAGAGCTTAAAATGATGTTTTAGGTGCTAAAGTGAACCGAGTTTAGCGCAATGATAAACTGCAATCCGGGACCTAAAAGAGACCTTCTAAATGGAATTTGCAGAACTTAACAAGTCGGGAATCTTGTTTTCGGCGCTCAAGCCATCGAGATGAGCGAAATAACATGTTGAAATGAGAAACCTATAACTTGCTTGTAAAATGAAAAGAAACGATCTCAGAACCATCAAATTTGCGTTTTAAGCGTTCTAGAAGCGATTTGAGCGTAAAAACGTGCTTAAATAACCAACTAAAAATTGCCGTCTTAAATCGATCACGGCGACGTTTTAGAGCTTAAAGTGATGTTTTTGGTGCGAAAGTGAACCGAGTTGAGCGCAATGAAAAACTGCAATCGCGGCCTAAAAGAGACCTTCTAAATGAAAATTGCAGAACTAAGCAAGTTGGGAATCATGTTTTCGGCGCTCAAAGCATTGTGATGAGCCAAAAAACATGTTGAAATGAAAACCTATAACTTAATTGCTTGCAAACTGAAAAGAAACGAACTTACAGTCATCAAAATAGCGTTTTAAGCGTTCTAGAAGCGATTCGAGCTTAAAAACATGCTCAATTCACCAAAAAAATTTGCCGTCTTAAGTCGATCACGGCGACGTTTTAGAGCTTAAAATGATGTTTTAGGTGCTAAAGTGAACCGAGTTTAGCGCAATGATAAACTGCAATCCGGGACCTAAAAGAGACCTTCTAAATGGAATTTGCAGAACTTAACAAGTCGGGAATCTTGTTTTCGGCGCTCAAGCCATCGAGATGAGCGAAATAACATGTTGAAATGAGAAACCTAAAACTTGCTTGTAAAATGAAAAGAAACGATCTTAGAACCATCAAAATTGCGTTTTAAGCGTTCTAGAAGCGATTTGAGCGTAAAAACGTGCTTAAATAACCAACTAAAAATTGCCGTCTTAAATCGATCACGGCGACGTTTTAGAGCTTAAAATGATGTTTTTGGTGCTAAAGTGAACCGAGTTGAGCGCAATGAAAAACTGCAATCGCGGCCTAAAAGAGACCTTCAAAATGAAAATTGCAGAACTTACCAAGTCGGCAATAATATTTTGGGCGCTCAAACAATCGAGATGAGCGAAATAAACTGTTGAAATGAGAAACCTATAACTTGCTTGTAAACTGAAAAGAAACGATCTTAAAATCATCAAAATCGCGTTTTAAGCGTTCTAGAAGCGATTTGAGCGAAAAACATGCTCAAATAACCAACAAAAAATTTTAAGTCGATCACGGCGACGTTTTAGAGCCTAAAGTTATGTTTTCAGTTCTAAAGTGAACGATTTGAGCGCAATGATATACTGCAATCACGGAGCTAAAAGAGACCTTCTAAATGGAAATTGCAGAACTTAGCAAGTTGGGAATTATGTTTTCGGCGCTCAAACCATTATGATGAGTCAAATAACATGTTGAAATGAGAAAGCTATGACTTAATTGCTTGTAAACCGAAAAGAAACGATCTTACAATCATCAAACTCGCGTTTTAAGCGTTCTAGAAGCTATTCGAGCTAAAAAACATACTCAATTCAAAAAAAAATTTGCCGCCTTAAATCGATCACGGCGACGTTTTAGAGCTTAAAATGATGTTTTAGGTGCTAAAGTGGGCCGAGTTGAGCGCAATGATAAACTGCAATCGCGGTCTAAAAGAGATCTTCTAAATGGAAATTGCAGAACTTAGCAAGTCGGGAATCATGTTTTCGGCGTTCAAACATCGAGATGAGCGAAATAACATGTTGAAATGAGAAACCTATAACTTGCTTGTAAAATGAAAAGAAACGATCTTAGAACTACAAAATCGCGTTTTAAGCGTTCTAGAAGCGATTTGAGCGTAAAAACGTGCTTAAATAACCAACTAAAAATTGCCGTCTTAAATCGATCACGGCGACGTTTTAGAGCTTAAAGTGATGTTTTTGGTGCTAAAGTGAACCGAGTTGAGCGCAATGAAAAACTGCAATCGCGCCCTAAAAGACACCTTCTAAATGAAAATTGCAGAACTTACCAAGTCGGCAATATTATTTTGGGCGCTCAAACCATCGAGAGTAGCGAAATAAACTGTTGAAATGAGAAACCTATAACTTGCTTGTAAACTGAAAAGAAACGATCTTAAAATCATCAAAATCGCGTTTTAAGCGTTCTAGAAGCGATTTGAGCGAAAAACATGCTCAAATAACCAACAAAAAATTGGCATTTTAAATTGATCACGGCGACGTTTTAGAGCTTAAAATGATGTTTTCAGTGCTAAAGTGAACGAGTTGAGCACAATGATGTACTGCAATCACGGACCTAAAAGAGACCTTCCAAATGGAAATTGCAGAACTTAGCAAGTCGGGAATCATGTTTTCGGCGCTCAAACCATTGAGATGAGCGAAATAACAATTTGAAATGAGAAACCTTTAACTTGCTTGTAAACTGAAAAGAAACGATCTTAGAACTATCAAAATCGCGTTTTAAGCGTTCTAGAAGCGATTTGAGCGTAAAAACGTGCTTAAATAACCAACAAAAAATTGCCGTCTTAAATCGATCACGGCGACGTTTTAGAGCTTAAAATGATGTTTTTGGTGCTAAAGTGAACCGAGTTGAGCGCAATGAAAAACTGCAATCGCGGCCTAAAAGACACCTTCTAAATGAAAATTGCAGAACTAAGCAAGTTGGGAATCATGTTTTCGGCGCTCAAAGCATTGTGATGAGCCAAAAAACATGTTGAAATGAGAAACTTATAACTTAATTGCTTGCAAACTGAAAAGAAACGAACTTACAGTCATCAAAATAGCGTTTTAAGCGTTCTAGAAGCGATTCGAGCTTAAAAACATGCTCAATTCACCAAAAAAATTTGCCGTCTTAAGTCGATCACGGCGACGTTTTAGAGCTTAAAATGATGTTTTAGGTGCTAAAGTGAACCGAGTTTAGCGCAATGATAAACTGCAATCCGGGACCTAAAAGAGACCTTCTAAATGGAATTTGCAGAACTTAACAAGTCGGGAATCTTGTTTTCGGCGCTCAAGCCATCGAGATGAGCGAAATAACATGTTGAAATGAGAAACCTATAACTTGCTTGTAAAATGAAAAGAAACGATCTCAGAACCATCAAATTTGCGTTTTAAGCGTTCTAGAAGCGATTTGAGCGTAAAAACGTGCTTAAATAACCAACTAAAAATTGCCGTCTTAAATCGATCACGGCGACGTTTTAGAGCTTAAAGTGATGTTTTTGGTGCGAAAGTGAACCGAGTTGAGCGCAATGAAAAACTGCAATCGCGGCCTAAAAGAGACCTTCTAAATGAAAATTGCAGAACTAAGCAAGTTGGGAATCATGTTTTCGGCGCTCAAAGCATTGTGATGAGCCAAAAAACATGTTGAAATGAAAACCTATAACTTAATTGCTTGCAAACTGAAAAGAAACGAACTTACAGTCATCAAAATAGCGTTTTAAGCGTTCTAGAAGCGATTCGAGCTTAAAAACATGCTCAATTCACCAAAAAAATTTGCCGTCTTAAGTCGATCACGGCGACGTTTTAGAGCTTAAAATGATGTTTTAGGTGCTAAAGTGAACCGAGTTTAGCGCAATGATAAACTGCAATCCGGGACCTAAAAGAGACCTTCTAAATGGAATTTGCAGAACTTAACAAGTCGGGAATCTTGTTTTCGGCGCTCAAGCCATCGAGATGAGCGAAATAACATGTTGAAATGAGAAACCTAAAACTTGCTTGTAAAATGAAAAGAAACGATCTTAGAACCATCAAAATTGCGTTTTAAGCGTTCTAGAAGCGATTTGAGCGTAAAAACGTGCTTAAATAACCAACTAAAAATTGCCGTCTTAAATCGATCACGGCGACGTTTTAGAGCTTAAAATGATGTTTTTGGTGCTAAAGTGAACCGAGTTGAGCGCAATGAAAAACTGCAATCGCGGCCTAAAAGAGACCTTCAAAATGAAAATTGCAGAACTTACCAAGTCGGCAATAATATTTTGGGCGCTCAAACAATCGAGATGAGCGAAATAAACTGTTGAAATGAGAAACCTATAACTTGCTTGTAAACTGAAAAGAAACGATCTTAAAATCATCAAAATCGCGTTTTAAGCGTTCTAGAAGCGATTTGAGCGAAAAACATGCTCAAATAACCAACAAAAAATTTTAAGTCGATCACGGCGACGTTTTAGAGCCTAAAGTTATGTTTTCAGTTCTAAAGTGAACGATTTGAGCGCAATGATATACTGCAATCACGGAGCTAAAAGAGACCTTCTAAATGGAAATTGCAGAACTTAGCAAGTTGGGAATTATGTTTTCGGCGCTCAAACCATTATGATGAGTCAAATAACATGTTGAAATGAGAAAGCTATGACTTAATTGCTTGTAAACCGAAAAGAAACGATCTTACAATCATCAAACTCGCGTTTTAAGCGTTCTAGAAGCTATTCGAGCTAAAAAACATACTCAATTCAAAAAAAAATTTGCCGCCTTAAATCGATCACGGCGACGTTTTAGAGCTTAAAATGATGTTTTAGGTGCTAAAGTGGGCCGAGTTGAGCGCAATGATAAACTGCAATCGCGGTCTAAAAGAGATCTTCTAAATGGAAATTGCAGAACTTAGCAAGTCGGGAATCATGTTTTCGGCGTTCAAACATCGAGATGAGCGAAATAACATGTTGAAATGAGAAACCTATAACTTGCTTGTAAAATGAAAAGAAACGATCTTAGAACTACAAAATCGCGTTTTAAGCGTTCTAGAAGCGATTTGAGCGTAAAAACGTGCTTAAATAACCAACTAAAAATTGCCGTCTTAAATCGATCACGGCGACGTTTTAGAGCTTAAAGTGATGTTTTTGGTGCTAAAGTGAACCGAGTTGAGCGCAATGAAAAACTGCAATCGCGGCCTAAAAGAGACCTTCTAAATGAAAATTGCAGAGCTAAGCAAGTTGGGAATCATGTTTTCGGCGCTCAAACCATTGTGATGAGCTAAAAAACATGTTGAAATGAGAAACCTATAACTTAATTTCTTGTAAACTGAAAAAAAACGATCTTAGAACTACAAAATCGCGTTTTAAGCGTTCTAGAAGCGATTTGAGCGTAAAAACGTGCTTAAATAACCAACTAAAAATTGCCGTCTTAAATCGATCACGGCGACGTTTTAGAGCTTAAAGTGATGTTTTTGGTGCTAAAGTGAACCGAGTTGAGCGCAATGAAAAACTGCAATCGCGGCCTAAAAGAGACCTTCTAAATGAAAATTGCAGAACTAAGCAAGTTGGGAATCATGTTTTCGGCGCTCAAACCATTGTGATGAGCCAAAAAACATGTTGAAATGAGAAACCTATAACTTAATTGCTTGCAAACTGAAAAGAAACGAACTTACAGTCATCAAAATCGCGTTTTAAGCGTTCTAGAAGCGATTCGAGCTTAAAAACATGCTCAATTCACCAAAAAAATTTGCCGTCTTAAGTCGATCACGGCGACGTTTTAGAGCTTAAAATGATGTTTTAGGTGCTAAAGAAAAACCGAGTTGAGCGCAATGATAAACTGCAATCAGGGACCTAAAAGAGACCTTCTAAATGGAATTTGCAGAACTTAGCAAGTCGGGAATCTTGTTTTCGGCGCTCAAGCCATCGAGATGAGCGAAATAACATGTTGAAATGAGAAACCTAAAACTTGCTTGTAAAATGAAAAGAAACGATCTTAGAACCATCAAAATTGCGTTTTAAGCGTTCTAGAAGCGATTTGAGCGTAAAAACGTGCTTAAATAACCAACTAAAAATTGCCGTCTTAAATCGATCACGGCGACGTTTTAGAGCTTAAAATGATGTTTTTGGTGCTAAAGTGAACCGAGTTGAGCGCAATGAAAAACTGCAATCGCGGCCTAAAAGAGACCTTCTAAATGAAAATTGCAGAATTTACCAAGTCGGCAATAATATTTTGGCCGCTCAAACCATCGAGATGAGCGAAAAAAACTGTTGAAATGAGAAACCTATAACTTGCTTGTAAACTGAAAAGAAACGATCTTAAAATCATAAAAATCGCGTTTTAAGCGTTCTAGAAGCGATTTGAGCGAAAAACATGCTCAAATAACCAACAAAAAATTGGCATTTTAAATTGATCACGGCGACGTTTTAGAGCTTAAAATAATGTTTTCAGTGCTAAAGTGAACGAGTTGAGCACAATGATGTACTGCAATCACGGACCTAAAAGAGACCTTCCAAATGGAAACTGCAGAACTTAGCAAGTCGGGAATCATGTTTTCGGCGCTCAAACCATTGAGATGAGCGAAATAACATGTTGAAATGAGAAACCTTTAACTTGCTTGTAAACTGAAAAGAAACGATCTTAGAACTATCAAAATCGCGTTTTAAGCGTTCTAGAAGCGATTTGAGCGTAAAAACGTGCTTAAATAACCAACTAAAAATTGCCGTCTTAAATCGATCACGGCGACGTCTTAGAGCCTAAAGTTATGTTTTCAGTTCTAAAGTGAATGATTTGAGCGCAATGATATAGTGCAATCACGGAGCTAAAAGAGACCTTCTAAATGGAAATTGCAGAATTTAGCAAGTTGGGAATTATGTTTTCGGCGCTCAAACCATTGTGATGAGTCAAATAACATATTGAAATGAGAAAGCTATGACTTAAGTGCTTGTAAACCGAAAAGAAACGATCTTACAATCATCAAAATTGCGTTTTAAGCGTTCTAGAAGCTATTCGAGCTGAAAAACATACTCAATTAAAAAAAAAATTGCCGCCTTAAGTCGATCACGGCGACGTTTTAGAGCTTAAAATGATGTTTTAGGTGCTAAAGTGAATCGAGTTGAGCGCAATGATAAACTGCAATCGCGGTCTAAAAGAGATCTTCTAAATGGAAATTGCAGAACTTAGCAAGTCGGGAATCATGTTTTCGGCGCTCAAACCATCGAGATGAGCGAAATAACATGTTGAAATGAGAAACCTATAACTTGCTTGTAAACTGAAAAGAAACGATCTTAGAACTATCAAAATCGCGTTTTAAGCGTTCTAGAAGCGATTTGAGCGTAAAAACGTGCTTAAATAACCAACTAAAAATTGCCGTCTTAAATCGATCACGGCGACGTTTTAGAGCTTAAAGTGATGTTTTTGGTGCTAAAGTGAACCGGGTTGAGCGCAATGAAAAACTGCAATCGCGCCCTAAAAGACACCTTCTAAATGAAAATTGCAGAACTTACCAAGTCGGCAATAATATTTTGGGCGCTCAAACCATCGAGAGTAGCGAAATAAACTGTTGAAATGAGAAACCTATAACTTGCTTGTAAACTGAAAAGAAACGATCTTAAAATCATCAAAATCGCGTTTTAAGCGTTCTAGAAGCGATTTGAGCGAAAAACATGCTCAAATAACCAACAAAAAATTGGCATTTTAAATTGATCACGGCGACGTTTTAGAGCTTAAAATGATGTTTTCAGTGCTAAAGTGAACGAGTTGAGCACAATGATGTACTGCAATCACGGACCTAAAAGAGACCTTCCAAATGGAAATTGCAGAACTTAGCAAGTCGGGAATCATGTTTTCGGCGCTCAAACCATTGAGATGAGCGAATTAACAATTTGAAATGAGAAACCTTTAACTTGCTTGTAATTTGAAAAGAAACGATCTTAGAACTATCAAAATCGCGTTTTAAGCGTTCTAGAAGCGATTTGAGCGTAAAAACGTGCTTAAATAACCAACAAAAAATTGCCGTCTTAAATCGATCACGGCGACGTTTTAGAGCTTAAAATGATGTTTTTGGTGCTAAAGTGAACCGAGTTGAGCGCAATGAAAAACTGCAATCGCGGCCTAAAAGAGACCTTCTAAATGAAAATTGCAGAATTTACCAAGTCGGCAATAATATTTTGGCCGCTCAAACCATCGAGATGAGCGAAAAAAACTGTTGAAATGAGAAACCTATAACTTGCTTGTAAACTGAAAAGAAACGATCTTAAAATCATCAAAATCGCGTTTTAAGCGTTCTAGAAGCGATTTGAGCGAAAAACATGCTCAAATAACCAACAAAAAATTGGCATTTTAAATTGATCACGGCGACGTTTTAGAGCTTAAAATAATGTTTTCAGTGCTAAAGTGAACGAGTTGAGCACAATGATGTACTGCAATCACGGACCTAAAAGAGACCTTCCAAATGGAAATTGCAGAACTTAGCAAGTCGGGAATCATGTTTTCGGCGCTCAAACCATTGAGATGAGCGAAATAACATGTTGAAATGAGAAACCTTTAACTTGCTTGTAAACTGAAAAGAAACGATCTTAGAACTATCAAAATCGCGTTTTAAGCGTTCTAGAAGCGATTTGAGCGTAAAAACGTGCTTAAATAACCAACTAAAAATTGCCGTCTTAAATCGATCACGGCGACGTCTTAGAGCCTAAAGTTATGTTTTCAGTTCTAAAGTGAACGATTTGAGCGCAATGATATACTGCAATCACGGAGCTAAAAGAGACCTTCTAAATGGAAATTGCAGAATTTAGCAAGTTGGGAATTATGTTTTCGGCGCTCAAACCATTGTGATGAGTCAAATAACATATTGAAATGAGAAAGCTATGACTTAAGTGCTTGTAAACCGAAAAGAAACGATCTTACAATCATCAAAATTGCGTTTTAAGCGTTCTAGAAGCTATTCGAGCTGAAAAACATACTCAATTCAAAAAAAAAATTGCCGCATTAAGTCGATCACGGCGACGTTTTAGAGCTTAAAATGATGTTTTAGGTGCTAAAGTGAATCGAGTTGAGCGCAATGATAAACTGCAATCGCGGTCTAAAAGAGATCTTCTAAATGGAAATTGCAGAACTTAGCAAGTCGGGAATCATGTTTTCGGCGCTCAAACCATCGAGATGAGCGAAATAACATGTTGAAATGAGAAACCTATAACTTGCTTGTAAACTGAAAAGAAACGATCTTAGAACCATCAAAATCGCGTTTTAAAAGTTCTAAAAGTGACTTGAGCGAAAAACGCGCTCAAATCACCAACAAAAAATTTTAAGTCGATCACGGCGACGTTTTAGAGCCTAAAGTTATGTTTTCAGTTCTAAAGTGAACGATTTGAGCGCAATGATATACTGCAATCACGGAGCTAAAAGAGACCTTCTAAATGGAAATTGCAGAACTTAGCAAGTTGGGAATTATGTTTTCGGCGCTCAAACCATTATGATGAGTCAAATAACATGTTGAAATGAGAAAGCTATGACTTAATTGCTTGTAAACCGAAAAGAAACGATCTTACAATCATCAAACTCGCGTTTTAAGCGTTCTAGAAGCTATTCGAGCTAAAAAACATACTCAATTCAAAAAAAAATTTGCCGCCTTAAATCGATCACGGCGACGTTTTAGAGCTTAAAATGATGTTTTAGGTGCTAAAGTGGGCCGAGTTGAGCGCAATGATAAACTGCAATCGCGGTCTAAAAGAGATCTTCTAAATGGAAATTGCAGAACTTAGCAAGTCGGGAATCATGTTTTCGGCGTTCAAACATCGAGATGAGCGAAATAACATGTTGAAATGAGAAACCTATAACTTGCTTGTAAAATGAAAAGAAACGATCTTAGAACTACAAAATCGCGTTTTAAGCGTTCTAGAAGCGATTTGAGCGTAAAAACGTGCTTAAATAACCAACTAAAAATTGCCGTCTTAAATCGATCACGGCGACGTTTTAGAGCTTAAAGTGATGTTTTTGGTGCTAAAGTGAACCGAGTTGAGCGCAATGAAAAACTGCAATCGCGGCCTAAAAGAGACCTTCTAAATGAAAATTGCAGAGCTAAGCAAGTTGGGAATCATGTTTTCGGCGCTCAAACCATTGTGATGAGCTAAAAAACATGTTGAAATGAGAAACCTATAACTTAATTTCTTGTAAACTGAAAAAAAACGATCTTAGAACTACAAAATCGCGTTTTAAGCGTTCTAGAAGCGATTTGAGCGTAAAAACGTGCTTAAATAACCAACTAAAAATTGCCGTCTTAAATCGATCACGGCGACGTTTTAGAGCTTAAAGTGATGTTTTTGGTGCTAAAGTGAACCGAGTTGAGCGCAATGAAAAACTGCTATCGCGGCCTAAAAGAGACCTTCTAAATGAAAATTGCAGAACTAAGCAAGTTGGGAATCATGTTTTCGGCGCTCAAACCATTGTGATGAGCCAAAAAACATGTTGAAATGAGAAACCTATAACTTAATTGCTTGCAAACTGAAAAGAAACGAACTTACAGTCATCAAAATCGCGTTTTAAGCGTTCTAGAAGCGATTCGAGCTTAAAAACATGCTCAATTCACCAAAAAAATTTGCCGTCTTAAGTCGATCACGGCGACGTTTTAGAGCTTAAAATGATGTTTTAGGTGCTAAAGAAAAACCGAGTTGAGCGCAATGATAAACTGCAATCAGGGACCTAAAAGAGACCTTCTAAATGGAATTTGCAGAACTTAGCAAGTCGGGAATCTTGTTTTCGGCGCTCAAGCCATCGAGATGAGCGAAATAACATGTTGAAATGAGAAACCTAAAACTTGCTTGTAAAATGAAAAGAAACGATCTTAGAACCATCAAAATTGCGTTTTAAGCGTTCTAGAAGCGATTTGAGCGTAAAAACGTGCTTAAATAACCAACTAAAAATTGCCGTCTTAAATCGATCACGGCGACGTTTTAGAGCTTAAAATGATGTTTTTGGTGCTAAAGTGAACCGAGTTGAGCGCAATGAAAAACTGCAATCGCGGCCTAAAAGAGACCTTCTAAATGAAAATTGCAGAATTTACCAAGTCGGCAATAATATTTTGGCCGCTCAAACCATCGAGATGAGCGAAAAAAACTGTTGAAATGAGAAACCTATAACTTGCTTGTAAACTGAAAAGAAACGATCTTAAAATCATCAAAATCGCGTTTTAAGCGTTCTAGAAGCGATTTGAGCGAAAAACATGCTCAAATAACCAACAAAAAATTGGCATTTTAAATTGATCACGGCGACGTTTTAGAGCTTAAAATAATGTTTTCAGTGCTAAAGTGAACGAGTTGAGCACAATGATGTACTGCAATCACGGACCTAAAAGAGACCTTCCAAATGGAAATTGCAGAACTTAGCAAGTCGGGAATCATGTTTTCGGCGCTCAAACCATTGAGATGAGCGAAATAACATGTTGAAATGAGAAACCTTTAACTTGCTTGTAAACTGAAAAGAAACGATCTTAGAACTATCAAAATCGCGTTTTAAGCGTTCTAGAAGCGATTTGAGCGTAAAAACGTGCTTAAATAACCAACTAAAAATTGCCGTCTTAAATCGATCACGGCGACGTCTTAGAGCCTAAAGTTATGTTTTCAGTTCTAAAGTGAATGATTTGAGCGCAATGATATAGTGCAATCACGGAGCTAAAAGAGACCTTCTAAATGGAAATTGCAGAATTTAGCAAGTTGGGAATTATGTTTTCGGCGCTCAAACCATTGTGATGAGTCAAATAACATGTTGAAATGAGAAAGCTATGACTTAATTGCTTGTAAACCGAAAAGAAACGATCTTACAATCATCAAACTCGCGTTTTAAGCGTTCTAGAAGCTATTCGAGCTGAAAAACATACTCAATTCAAAAAAAAAAATTGCCGCCTTAAGTCGATCACGGCGACGTTTTAGAGCTTAAAATGATGTTTTAGGTGCTAAAGTGAACCGAGTTGAGCGCAATGATAAACTGCAATCGCGGTCTAAAAGAGATCTTCTAAATGGAAATTGCAGAACTTAGCAAGTCGGGAATCATGTTTTCGGCGCTCAAACCATCGAGATGAGCGAAATAACATGTTGAAATGAGAAACCTATAACTTGCTTGTAAACTGAAAAGAAACGATCTTAGAACTATCAAAATCGCGTTTTAAGCGTTCTAGAAGCGATTTGAGCGTAAAAACGTGCTTAAATAACCAACTAAAAATTGCCGTCTTAAATCGATCACGGCGACGTTTTAGAGCTTAAAGTGATGTTTTTAGTGCTAAAGTGAACCGAGTTAAGCGCAATGAAAAACTGCAATCGCGGCCTAAAAGAGACCTTCTAAATGAAAATTGCAGAACTTACCAAGTCGGCAATAATATTTTGGGCGCTCAAACCATCGAGATGAGCGAAATAAACTGTTGAAATGAGAAACCTATAACTTGCTTGTAAACTTAAAAGAAACGATCTTAAAATCGTCAAAATCGCGTTTTAAGCGTTCTAGAAGCGATTTGAGCGAAAAACATGCTCAAATAACCAAAAAAAATTGGCATTTTAAATCGATCACGGCGACGTTTTAGAGCTTAAAACGATTTTTTCAGTGCTAAAGTGAACGAGTTGAGCACAATGATGCACTGCAATCACGGACCTAAAAGGGACCTTCCAAATGGAAATTGCATAACTTAGCAAGTCGGGAATCATTTTTTCGGCGTTCAAACATAGAGATGATCGAAATAACATGTTGAAATGAGAAACCTATAACTTGCTTGTAAACTGAAAAGAAACGATCTTAGAACCATCAAAATTGCGTTTTAAGCGTTCTAGAAGCGATTTGAGCGTAAAAACGTGCTTAAATAACCAACTAAAAATTGCCGTCTTAAATCGATCACGGCGACGTTTTAGAGCTTAAAGTGATGTTTTTGGTGCTGAAGTGAACCGAGTTGAGCGCAATGAAAAACTGCAATCGCGGCCTAAAAGAGACCTTCTAAATGAAAATTGCAGAACTAAGCAAGTTGGGAATCATGTTTTCGGCGCTCAAACCATTGTGATGAGCCAAAAAACATGTTGAAATGAGAAACCTATAACTTAATTGATTGCAAACTGAAAACAAACGATCTTACAATCATCAAAATCGCGTTTTAAGCGTTCTAGAAGCGATTCGAGCTTAAAAACATGCTCAATTCACCAAAAAAATTTGCCGTCTTAAGTCGATCACGGCGACGTTTTAGAGCTTAAAATGATGTTTTTGGTGCTAAAGTGAACCGAGTTGAACGCAATGATAAACTGCAATCAGGGACCTAAAAGAGACCTTCTAAATGGAATTTGCAGAACTTAGCAAGTCGGGAATCTTGTTTTCGGCGCTCAAGCCATCGAGATGAGCGAAATAACATGTTGAAATGAGAAACCTATAACATGCTTGTAAACTGAAAACAAACGATCTTAGAATAATCAAACTCGCGTTTTAGCGTTCTAAAAGCGATTTGAGCATAAAAACATTCCCAAATCACCCACAAAAATTGTCGTCTTAAGTCGATCACGGCGACGTTTTAGAGCTTAAAATGATGTTTTAGGTGCTAAAGTGAACCGAGTTGAACGCAATGAAAAACTGCTATCGCGGCCTAACAGGGACCTTTTAAATGGAAATTGCAGAACTTAGCAAGTCGGGAATCATGTCTTCGGCGCTCAAACCATTGAGATGAGCGAAATAACATGTTGAAATGAGAAACCTTTAACTTGCTTGTAAAATGAAAAGAAACGATCTTAGAACCATCAAAATCGCGTTTTAAAAGTTCTAAAAGTGACTTGAGCGAAAAACACGCTCAAATCACCAACAAAAAATTTTAAGTCGATCACGGCGACGTTTTAGAGCCTAAAGTTATGTTTTCAGTTCTAAAGTGAACGATTTGAGCGCAATGATATACTGCAATCACGGAGCTAAAAGAGACCTTCTAAATGGAAATTGCAGAACTTAGCAAGTTGGGAATTATGTTTTCGGCGCTCAAACCATTATGATGAGTCAAATAACATGTTGAAATGAGAAAGCTATGACTTAATTGCTTGTAAACCGAAAAGAAACGATCTTACAATCATCAAACTCGCGTTTTAAGCGTTCTAGAAGCTATTCGAGCTAAAAAACATACTCAATTCAAAAAAAAATTTTCCGCCTTAAATCGATCACGGCGACGTTTTAGAGCTTAAAATGATGTTTTAGGTGCTAAAGTGGGCCGAGTTGAGCGCAATGATAAACTGCAATCGCGGTCTAAAAGAGATCTTCTAAATGGAAATTGCAGAACTTAGCAAGTCGGGAATCATGTTTTCGGCGTTCAAACATCGAGATGAGCGAAATAACATGTTGAAATGAGAAACCTATAACTTGCTTGTAAAATGAAAAGAAACGATCTTAGAACTACAAAATCGCGTTTTAAGCGTTCTAGAAGCGATTTGAGCGTAAAAACGTGCTTAAATAACCAACTAAAAATTGCCGTCTTAAATCCATCACGGCGACGTTTTAGAGCTTAAAGTGATGTTTTTGGTGCTAAAGTGAACCGAGTTGAGCGCAATGAAAAACTGCAATCGCGGCCTAAAAGAGACCTTCTAAATGAAAATTGCAGAGCTAAGCAAGTTGGGAATCATGTTTTCGGCGCTCAAACCATTGTGATGAGCTAAAAAACATGTTGAAATGAGAAACCTATAACTTAATTTCTTGTAAACTGAAAAAAAACGATCTTAGAACTACAAAATCGCGTTTTAAGCGTTCTAGAAGCGATTTGAGCGTAAAAACGTGCTTAAATAACCAACTAAAAATTGCCGTCTTAAATCGATCATGGCGACGTTTTAGAGCTTAAAGTGATGTTTTTGGTGCTAAAGTGAACCGAGTTGAGCGCAATGAAAAACTGCAATCGCGGCCTAAAAGAGACCTTCTAAATGAAAATTGCAGAACTAAGCAAGTTGGGAATCATGTTTTCGGCGCTCAAACCATTGTGATGAGCCAAAAAACATGTTGAAATGAGAAACCTATAACTTAATTGCTTGCAAACTGAAAAGAAACGAACTTACAGTCATCAAAATCGCGTTTGAAGCGTTCTAGAAGCGATTCGAGCTTAAAAACATGCTCAATTCACCAAAAAAATTTGCCGTCTTAAGTCGATCACGGCGACGTTTTAGAGCTTAAAATGATGTTTTAGGTGCTAAAGAAAAACCGAGTTGAGCGCAATGATAAACTGCAATCAGGGACCTAAAAGAGACCTTCTAAATGGAATTTGCAGAACTTAGCAAGTCGGGAATCTTGTTTTCGGCGCTCAAGCCATCGAGATGAGCGAAATAACATGTTGAAATGAGAAACCTAAAACTTGCTTGTAAAATGAAAAGAAACGATCTTAGAACCATCAAAATTGCGTTTTAAGCGTTCTAGAAGCGATTTGAGCGTAAAAACGTGCTTAAATAACCAACTAAAAATTGCCGTCTTAAATCGATCACGGCGACGTTTTAGAGCTTAAAATGATGTTTTTGGTGCTAAAGTGAACCGAGTTGAGCGCAATGAAAAACTGCAATCGCGGCCTAAAAGAGACCTTCTGAATGAAAATTGCAGAATTTACCAAGTCGGCAATAATATTTTGGCCGCTCAAACCATCGAGATGAGCGAAAAAAACTGTTGAAATGAGAAACCTATAACTTGCTTGTAAACTGAAAAGAAACGATCTTAAAATCATCAAAATCGCGTTTTAAGCGTTCTAGAAGCGATTTGAGCGAAAAACATGCTCAAATAACCAACAAAAAATTGGCATTTTAAATTGATCACGGCGACGTTTTAGAGCTTAAAATAATGTTTTCAGTGCTAAAGTGAACGAGTTGAGCACAATGATGTACTGCAATCACGGACCTAAAAGAGACCTTCCAAATGGAAATTGCAGAACTTAGCAAGTCGGGAATCATGTTTTCGGCGCTCAAACCATTGAGATGAGCGAAATAACATGTTGAAATGAGAAACCTTTAACTTGCTTGTAAACTGAAAAGAAACGATCTTAGAACTATCAAAATCGCGTTTTAAGCGTTCTAGAAGCGATTTGAGCGTAAAAACGTGCTTAAATAACCAACTAAAAATTGCCGTCTTAAATCGATCACGGCGACGTCTTAGAGCCTAAAGTTATGTTTTCAGTTCTAAAGTGAATGATTTGAGCGCAATGATATAGTGCAATCACGGAGCTAAAAGAGACCTTCTAAATGGAAATTGCAGAATTTAGCAAGTTGGGAATTATGTTTTCGGCGCTCAAACCATTGTGATGAGTCAAATAACATGTTGAAATGAGAAAGCTATGACTTAATTGCTTGTAAACCGAAAAGAAACGATCTTACAATCATCAAACTCGCGTTTTAAGCGTTCTAGAAGCTATTCGAGCTGAAAAACATACTCAATTCAAAAAAAAAAATTGCCGCCTTAAGTCGATCACGGCGACGTTTTAGAGCTTAAAATGATGTTTTAGGTGCTAAAGTGAACCGAGTTGAGCGCAATGATAAACTGCAATCGCGGTCTAAAAGAGATCTTCTAAATGGAAATTGCAGAACTTAGCAAGTCGGGAATCATGTTTTCGGCGCTCAAACCATCGAGATGAGCGAAATAACATGTTGAAATGAGAAACCTATAACTTGCTTGTAAACTGAAAAGAAACGATCTTAGAACTATCAAAATCGCGTTTTAAGCGTTCTAGAAGCGATTTGAGCGTAAAAACGTGCTTAAATAACCAACTAAAAATTGCCGTCTTAAATCGATCACGGCGACGTTTTAGAGCTTAAAGTGATGTTTTTGGTGCTAAAGTGAACCGAGTTGAGCGCAATGAAAAACTGCAATCGCGGCCTAAAAGAGACCTTCTAAATGAAAATTGCAGAACTTACCAAGTCGGCAATAATATTTTGGGCGCTCAAACCATCGAGATGAGCGAAATAAACTGTTGAAATGAGAAACCTATAACTTGCTTGTAAACTTAAAAGAAACGATCTTAAAATCGTCAAAATCGCGTTTTAAGCGTTCTAGAAGCGATTTGAGCGAAAAACATGCTCAAATAACCAAAAAAAATTCGCATTTTAAATCGATCACGGCGACGTTTTAGAGCTTAAAACGATTTTTTCAGTGCTAAAGTGAACGAGTTGAGCACAATGATGCACTGCAATCACGGACCTAAAAGGGACCTTCCAAATGGAAATTGCATAACTTAGCAAGTCGGGAATCATGTTTTCGGCGTTCAAACATAGAGATGATCGAAATAACATGTTGAAATGAGAAACCTATAACTTGCTTGTAAACTGAAAAGAAACGATCTTAGAACTACAAAATCGCGTTTTAAGCGTTCTAGAAGCGATCTGAGCGTAAAAACGTGCTTAAATAACCAACTAAAAATTGCCGTCTTAAATCGATCACGGCGACGTTTTAGAGCTTAAAGTGATGTTTTTGGTGCGAAAGTGAACCGAGTTGAGCGCAATGAAAAACTGCAATCGCGGCCTAAAAGACACCTTCTAAATGAAAATTGCAGAACTAAGCAAGTTGGGAATCATGTTTTCGGCGCTCAAAGCATTGTGATGAGCCAAAAAACATGTTGAAATGAGAAACCTATAACTTAATTGCTTGCAAACTGAAAAGAAACGAACTTACAGTCATCAAAATAGCGTTTTAAGCGTTCTAGAAGCGATTCGAGCTTAAAAACATGCTCAATTCACCAAAAAAATTTGCCGTCTTAAGTCGATCACGGCGACGTTTTAGAGCTTAAAATGATGTTTTACGTGCTAAAGTGAACCGAGTTTAGCGCAATGATAAACTGCAATCCGGGACCTAAAAGAGACCTTCTAAATGGAATTTGCAGAACTTAACAAGTCGGGAATCTTGTTTTCGGCGCTCAAGCCATCGAGATGAGCGAAATAACATGTTGAAATGAGAAACCTAAAACTTGCTTGTAAAATGAAAAGAAACGATCTTAGAACCATCAAAATTGCGTTTTAAGCGTTCTAGAAGCGATTTGAGCGTAAAAACGTGCTTAAATAACCAACTAAAAATTGCCGTCTTAAATCGATCACGGCGACGTTTTAGAGCTTAAAGTGATGTTTTTGGTGCGAAAGTGAACCGAGTTGAGCGCAATGAAAAACTGCAATCGCGGCCTAAAAGACACCTTCTAAATGAAAATTGCAGGACTAAGCAAGTTGGGAATCATGTTTTCGGCGCTCAAAGCATTGTGATGAGCCAAAAAACATGTTGAAATGAAAACCTATAACTTAATTGCTTGCAAACTGAAAAGAAACGAACTTACAGTCATCAAAATAGCGTTTTAAGCGTTCTAGAAGCGATTCGAGCTTAAAAACATGCTCAATTCACCAAAAAAATTTGCCGTCTTAAGTCGATCACGGCGACGTTTTAGAGCTTAAAATGATGTTTTAGGTGCTAAAGTGAACCGAGTTTAGCGCAATGATAAACTGCAATCCGGGACCTAAAAGAGACCTTCTAAATGGAATTTGCAGAACTTAACAAGTCGGGAATCTTGTTTTCGGCGCTCAAGCCATCGAGATGAGCGAAATAACATGTTGAAATGAGAAACTTAAAACTTGCTTGTAAAATGAAAAGAAACGATCTTAGAACCATCAAAATTGCGTTTTAAGCGTTCTAGAAGCGATTTGAGCGTAAAAACGTGCTTAAATAACCAACTAAAAATTGCCGTCTTAAATCGATCACGGCGACGTTTTAGAGCTTAAAATGATGTTTTTGGTGCTAAAGTGAACCGAGTTGAGCGCAATGAAAAACTGCAATCGCGGCCTAAAAGAGACCTTCAAAATGAAAATTGCAGAACTTACCAAGTCGGCAATAATATTTTGGGCGCTCAAACCATCGAGATGAGCGAAATAAACTGTTGAAATGAGAAACCTATAACTTGCTTGTAAACTGAAAAGAAACGATCTTAAAATCATCAAAATCGCGTTTTAAGCGTTCTAGAAGCGATTTGAGCGAAAAACATGCTCAAATAACCAACAAAAAATTGGCATTTTAAATTGATCACGGCGACGTTTTAGAGCTTAAAATAATGTTTTCAGTGCTAAAGTGAACGAGTTGAGCACAATGATGTACTGCAATCACGGACCTAAAAGAGACCTTCCAAATGGAAATTGCAGAACTTAGCAAGTCGGGAATCATGTTTTCGGCGCTCAAACCATTGAGATGAGCGAAATAACATGTTGAAATGAGAAACCTTTAACTTGCTTGTAAACTGAAAAGAAACGATCTTAGAACTATCAAAATCGCGTTTTAAGCGTTCTAGAAGCGATTTGAGCGTAAAAACGTGCTTAAATAACCAACTAAAAATTGCCGTCTTAAATCGATCACGGCGACGTCTTAGAGCCTAAAGTTATGTTTTCAGTTCTAAAGTGAATGATTTGAGCGCAATGATATAGTGCAATCACGGAGCTAAAAGAGACCTTCTAAATGGAAATTGCAGAATTTAGCAAGTTGGGAATTATGTTTTCGGCGCTCAAACCATTGTGATGAGTCAAATAACATGTTGAAATGAGAAAGCTATGACTTAATTGCTTGTAAACCGAAAAGAAACGATCTTACAATCATCAAACTCGCGTTTTAAGCGTTCTAGAAGCTATTCGAGCTGAAAAACATACTCAATTCAAAAAAAAAAATTGCCGCCTTAAGTCGATCACGGCGACGTTTTAGAGCTTAAAATGATGTTTTAGGTGCTAAAGTGAACCGAGTTGAGCGCAATGATAAACTGCAATCGCGGTCTAAAAGAGATCTTCTAAATGGAAATTGCAGAACTTAGCAAGTCGGGAATCATGTTTTCGGCGCTCAAACCATCGAGATGAGCGAAATAACATGTTGAAATGAGAAACCTATAACTTGCTTGTAAACTGAAAAGAAACGATCTTAGAACTATCAAAATCGCGTTTTAAGCGTTCTAGAAGCGATTTGAGCGTAAAAACGTGCTTAAATAACCAACTAAAAATTGCCGTCTTAAATCGATCACGGCGACGTTTTAGAGCTTAAAGTGATGTTTTTGGTGCTAAAGTGAACCGAGTTGAGCGCAATGAAAAACTGCAATCGCGGCCTAAAAGAGACCTTCTAAATGAAAATTGCAGAACTTACCAAGTCGGCAATAATATTTTGGGCGCTCAAACCATCGAGATGAGCGAAATAAACTGTTGAAATGAGAAACCTATAACTTGCTTGTAAACTTAAAAGAAACGATCTTAAAATCGTCAAAATCGCGTTTTAAGCGTTCTAGAAGCGATTTGAGCGAAAAACATGCTCAAATAACCAAAAAAAATTCGCATTTTAAATCGATCACGGCGACGTTTTAGAGCTTAAAACGATTTTTTCAGTGCTAAAGTGAACGAGTTGAGCACAATGATGCACTGCAATCACGGACCTAAAAGGGACCTTCCAAATGGAAATTGCATAACTTAGCAAGTCGGGAATCATGTTTTCGGCGTTCAAACATAGAGATGATCGAAATAACATGTTGAAATGAGAAACCTATAACTTGCTTGTAAACTGAAAAGAAACGATCTTAGAACTACAAAATCGCGTTTTAAGCGTTCTAGAAGCGATCTGAGCGTAAAAACGTGCTTAAATAACCAACTAAAAATTGCCGTCTTAAATCGATCACGGCGACGTTTTAGAGCTTAAAGTGATGTTTTTGGTGCGAAAGTGAACCGAGTTGAGCGCAATGAAAAACTGCAATCGCGGCCTAAAAGACACCTTCTAAATGAAAATTGCAGAACTAAGCAAGTTGGGAATCATGTTTTCGGCGCTCAAAGCATTGTGATGAGCCAAAAAACATGTTGAAATGAGAAACCTATAACTTAATTGCTTGCAAACTGAAAAGAAACGAACTTACAGTCATCAAAATAGCGTTTTAAGCGTTCTAGAAGCGATTCGAGCTTAAAAACATGCTCAATTCACCAAAAAAATTTGCCGTCTTAAGTCGATCACGGCGACGTTTTAGAGCTTAAAATGATGTTTTACGTGCTAAAGTGAACCGAGTTTAGCGCAATGATAAACTGCAATCCGGGACCTAAAAGAGACCTTCTAAATGGAATTTGCAGAACTTAACAAGTCGGGAATCTTGTTTTCGGCGCTCAAGCCATCGAGATGAGCGAAATAACATGTTGAAATGAGAAACCTAAAACTTGCTTGTAAAATGAAAAGAAACGATCTTAGAACCATCAAAATTGCGTTTTAAGCGTTCTAGAAGCGATTTGAGCGTAAAAATGTGCTTAAATAACCAACTAAAAATTGCCGTCTTAAATCGATCACGGCGACGTTTTAGAGCTTAAAGTGATGTTTTTGGTGCGAAAGTGAACCGAGTTGAGCGCAATGAAAAACTGCAATCGCGGCCTAAAAGACACCTTCTAAATGAAAATTGCAGGACTAAGCAAGTTGGGAATCATGTTTTCGGTGCTCAAAGCATTGTGATGAGCCAAAAAACATGTTGAAATGAAAACCTATAACTTAATTGCTTGCAAACTGAAAAGAAACGAACTTACAGTCATCAAAATAGCGTTTTAAGCGTTCTAGAAGCGATTCGAGCTTAAAAACATGCTCAATTCACCAAAAAAATTTGCCGTCTTAAGTCGATCACGGCGACGTTTTAGAGCTTAAAATGATGTTTTAGGTGCTAAAGTGAACCGAGTTTAGCGCAATGATAAACTGCAATCCGGGACCTAAAAGAGACCTTCTAAATGGAATTTGCAGAACTTAACAAGTCGGGAATCTTGTTTTCGGCGCTCAAGCCATCGAGATGAGCGAAATAACATGTTGAAATGAGAAACCTAAAACTTGCTTGTAAAATGAAAAGAAACGATCTTAGAACCATCAAAATTGCGTTTTAAGCGTTCTAGAAGCGATTTGAGCGTAAAAACGTGCTTAAATAACCAACTAAAAATTGCCGTCTTAAATCGATCACGGCGACGTTTTAGAGCTTAAAATGATGTTTTTGGTGCTAAAGTGAACCGAGTTGAGCGCAATGAAAAACTGCAATCGCGGCCTAAAAGAGACCTTCAAAATGAAAATTGCAGAACTTACCAAGTCGGCAATAATATTTTGGGCGCTCAAACCATCGAGATGAGCGAAATAAACTGTTGAAATGAGAAACCTATAACTTGCTTGTAAACTGAAAAGAAACGATCTTAAAATCATCAAAATCGCGTTTTAAGCGTTCTAGAAGCGATTTGAGCGAAAAACATGCTCAAATAACCAACAAAAAATTTTAAGTCGATCACGGCGACGTTTTAGAGCCTAAAGTTATGTTTTCAGTTCTAAAGTGAACGATTTGAGCGCAATGATATACTGCAATCACGGAGCTAAAAGAGACCTTCTAAATGGAAATTGCAGAACTTAGCAAGTTGGGAATTATGTTTTCGGCGCTCAAACCATTATGATGAGTCAAATAACATGTTGAAATGAGAAAGCTATGACTTAATTGCTTGTAAACCGAAAAGAAACGATCTTACAATCATCAAACTCGCGTTTTAAGCGTTCTAGAAGCTATTCGAGCTAAAAAACATACTCAATTCAAAAAAAAATTTGCCGCCTTAAATCGATCACGGCGACGTTTTAGAGCTTAAAATGATGTTTTAGGTGCTAAAGTGGGCCGAGTTGAGCGCAATGATAAACTGCAATCGCGGTCTAAAAGAGATCTTCTAAATGGAAATTGCAGAACTTAGCAAGTCGGGAATCATGTTTTCGGCGTTCAAACATCGAGATGAGCGAAATAACATGTTGAAATGAGAAACCTATAACTTGCTTGTAAAATGAAAAGAAACGATCTTAGAACTACAAAATCGCGTTTTAAGCGTTCTAGAAGCGATTTGAGCGTAAAAACGTGCTTAAATAACCAACTAAAAATTGCCGTCTTAAATCGATCACGGCGACGTTTTAGAGCTTAAAGTGATGTTTTTGGTGCTAAAGTGAACCGAGTTGAGCGCAATGAAAAACTGCAATCGCGGCCTAAAAGAGACCTTCTAAATGAAAATTGCAGAGCTAAGCAAGTTGGGAATCATGTTTTCGGCGCTCAAACCATTGTGATGAGCTAAAAAACATGTTGAAATGAGAAACCTATAACTTAATTTCTTGTAAACTGAAAAAAAACGATATTAGAACTACAAAATCGCGTTTTAAGCGTTCTAGAAGCGATTTGAGCGTAAAAACGTGCTTAAATAACCAACTAAAAATTGCCGTCTTAAATCGATCACGGCGACGTTTTAGAGCTTAAAGTGATGTTTTTGGTGCTAAAGTGAACCGAGTTGAGCGCAATGAAAAACTGCAATCGCGGCCTAAAAGAGACCTTCTAAATGAAAATTGCAGAACTAAGCAAGTTGGGAATCATGTTTTCGGCGCTCAAACCATTGTGATGAGCCAAAAAACATGTTGAAATGAGAAACCTATAACTTAATTGCTTGCAAACTGAAAAGAAACGAACTTACAGTCATCAAAATCGCGTTTTAAGCGTTCTAGAAGCGATTCGAGCTTAAAAACATGCTCAATTCACCAAAAAAATTTGCCGTCTTAAGTCGATCACGGCGACGTTTTAGAGCTTAAAATGATGTTTTAGGTGCTAAAGAAAAACCGAGTTGAGCGCAATGATAAACTGCAATCAGGGACCTAAAAGAGACCTTCTAAATGGAATTTGCAGAACTTAGCAAGTCGGGAATCTTGTTTTCGGCGCTCAAGCCATCGAGATGAGCGAAATAACATGTTGAAATGAGAAACCTAAAACTTGCTTGTAAAATGAAAAGAAACGATCTTAGAACCATCAAAATTGCGTTTTAAGCGTTCTAGAAGCGATTTGAGCGTAAAAACGTGCTTAAATAACCAACTAAAAATTGCCGTCTTAAATCGATCACGGCGACGTTTTAGAGCTTAAAATGATGTTTTTGGTGCTAAAGTGAACCGAGTTGAGCGCAATGAAAAACTGCAATCGCGGCCTAAAAGAGACCTTCTAAATGAAAATTGCAGAATTTACCAAGTCGGCAATAATATTTTGGCCGCTCAAACCATCGAGATGAGCGAAAAAAACTGTTGAAATAAGAAACCTATAACTTGCTTGTAAACTGAAAAGAAACGATCTTAAAATCATCAAAATCGCGTTTTAAGCGTTCTAGAAGCGATTTGAGCGAAAAACATACTCAAATAACCAACAAAAAATTGGCATTTTAAATTGATCACGGCGACGTTTTAGAGCTTAAAATAATGTTTTCAGTGCTAAAGTGAACGAGTTGAGCACAATGATGTACTGCAATCACGGACCTAAAAGAGACCTTCCAAATGGAAATTGCAGAACTTAGCAAGTCGGGAATCATGTTTTCGGCGCTCAAACCATTGAGATGAGCGAAATAACATGTTGAAATGAGAAACCTTTAACTTGCTTGTAAACTGAAAAGAAACGATCTTAGAACTATCAAAATCGCGTTTTAAGCGTTCTAGAAGCGATTTGAGCGTAAAAACGTGCTTAAATAACCAACTAAAAATTGCCGTCTTAAATCGATCACGGCGACGTCTTAGAGCCTAAAGTTATGTTTTCAGTTCTAAAGTGAATGATTTGAGCGCAATGATATAGTGCAATCACGGAGCTAAAAGAGACCTTCTAAATGGAAATTGCAGAATTTAGCAAGTTGGGAATTATGTTTTCGGCGCTCAAACCATTGTGATGAGTCAAATAACATATTGAAATGAGAAAGCTATGACTTAAGTGCTTGTAAACCGAAAAGAAACGATCTTACAATCATCAAAATTGCGTTTTAAGCGTTCTAGAAGCTATTCGAGCTGAAAAACATACTCAATTCAAAAAAAAAATTGCCGCCTTAAGTCGATCACGGCGACGTTTTAGAGCTTAAAATGATGTTTTAGGTGCTAAAGTGAATCGAGTTGAGCGCAATGATAAACTGCAATCGCGGTCTAAAAGAGATCTTCTAAATGGAAATTGCAGAACTTAGCAAGTCGGGAATCATGTTTTCGGCGCTCAAACCATCGAGATGAGCGAAATAACATGTTGAAATGAGAAACCTATAACTTGCTTGTAAACTGAAAAGAAACGATCTTAGAACTATCAAAATCGCGTTTTAAGCGTTCTAGAAGCGATTTGAGCGTAAAAACGTGCTTAAATAACCAACTAAAAATTGCCGTCTTAAATCGATCACGGCGACGTTTTAGAGCTTAAAGTGATGTTTTTGGTGCTAAAGTGAACCGGGTTGAGCGCAATGAAAAACTGCAATCGCGCCCTAAAAGAGACCTTCTAAATGAAAATTGCAGAACTTACCAAGTCGGCAATAATATTTTGGGCGCTCAAACCATCGAGAGTAGCGAAATAAACTGTTGAAATGAGAAACCTATAACTTGCTTGTAAACTGAAAAGAAACGATCTTAAAATCATCAAAATCGCGTTTTAAGCGTTCTAGAAGCGATTTGAGCGAAAAACATGCTCAAATAACCAACAAAAAATTGGCATTTTAAATTGATCACGGCGACGTTTTAGAGCTTAAAATGATGTTTTCAGTGCTAAAGTGAACGAGTTGAGCACAATGATGTACTGCAATCACGGACCTAAAAGAGACCTTCCAAATGGAAATTGCAGAACTTAGCAAGTCGGGAATCATGTTTTCGGCGCTCAAACCATTGAGATGAGCGAAATAACAATTTGAAATGAGAAACCTTTAACTTGCTTGTAAACTGAAAAGAAACGATCTTAGAACTATCAAAATCGCGTTTTAAGCGTTCTAGAAGCGATTTGAGCGTAAAAACGTGCTTAAATAACCAACAAAAAATTGCCGTCTTAAATCGATCACGGCGACGTTTTAGAGCTTAAAGTGATGTTTTTGGTGCTGAAGTGAACCGAGTTGAGCGCAATGAAAAACTGCAATCGCAGCCTAAAAGAGACCTTCTAAATGAAAATTGCAGAACTAAGCAAGTTGGGAATCATGTTTTCGGCGCTCAAACCATTGTGATGAGCCAAAAAACATGTTGAAATGAGAAACCTATAACTTAATTGATTGCAAACTGAAAACAAACGATCTTACAATCATCAAAATCGCGTTTTAAGCGTTCTAGAAGCGATTCGAGCTTAAAAACATGCTCAATTCACCAAAAAAGTTTGCCGTCTTAAGTCGATCACGGCGACGTTTTAGAACTTAAAATGATGTTTTTGGTGCTAAAGTGAACCGAGTTGAACGCAATGATAAACTGCAATCAGGGACCTAAAAGAGACCTTCTAAATGGAATTTGCAGAACTTAGCAAGTCGGGAATCTTTTTTTCGGCGCTCAAGCCATCGAGATGAGCGAAATAACATGTTGAAATGAGAAACCTATAACATGCTTGTAAACTGAAAACAAACGATCTTAGAATAATCAAACTCGCGTTTTAAGCGTTCTAAAAGCGATTTGAGCATAAAAACATTCCCAAATCACCCAGAAAAATTGTCGTCTTAAGTCGATCACGGCGACGTTTTAGAGCTTAAAATGATGTTTTAGGTGCTAAAGTGAACCGAGTTGAACGCAATGAAAAACTGCAATCGCGGCCTAACAGGGACCTTTTAAATGGAATTTGCAGAACTTAGCAAGTCGGGAATCATGTTTTCGGCGCTCAAACCATTGAGATGAGCGAAATAACATGTTGAAATGAGAAACCTTTAACTTGCTTGTAAAATGAAAAGAAACGATCTTAGAACCATCAAAATCGCGTTTTAAGCGTTCTAAAAGTGACTTGAGCGAAAAACACGCTCAAATCACCAACAAAAAATTTTAAGTCGATCACGGCGACGTTTTCGAGCCTAAAGTTATGTTTTCAGTTCTAAAGTGAACGATTTGAGCGCAATGATATACTGCAATCACGGAGCTAAAAGAGACCTTCTAAATGGAAATTGCAGAACTTAGCAAGTTGGGAATTATGTTTTCGGCGCTCAAACCATTATGATGAGTCAAATAACATGTTGAAATGAGAAAGCTATGACTTAATTGCTTGTAAACCGAAAAGAAACGATCTTACAATCATCAAACTCGCGTTTTAAGCGTTCTAGAAGCTATTCGAGCTAAAAAACATACTCAATTCAAAAAAAAATTTGCCGCCTTAAATCGATCACGGCGACGTTTTAGAGCTTAAAATGATGTTTTAGGTGCTAAAGTGGGCCGAGTTGAGCGCAATGATAAACTGCAATCGCGGTCTAAAAGAGATCTTCTAAATGGAAATTGCAGAACTTAGCAAGTCGGGAATCATGTTTTCGGCGTTCAAACATCGAGATGAGCGAAATAACATGTTGAAATGAGAAACCTATAACTTGCTTGTAAAATGAAAAGAAACGATCTTAGAACTACAAAATCGCGTTTTAAGCGTTCTAGAAGCGATTTGAGCGTAAAAACGTGCTTAAATAACCAACTAAAAATTGCCGTCTTAAATCGATCAGGGCGACGTTTTAGAGCTTAAAATGAGGTTTTCAGTGCTAAAGTGAACCGAGTTGAGCGCAATGATGTACTGCAATCACGGACCTAAAAGAGACTTTCTAAATGGAAATTGCAGAACTTAGCATGTCGGGAATCATGTTTTCGGCGCTAAAACCATCGAGAGGAGCGAAATGACATGTTGAAATGAGAAACCTATAACTTGGTTGTAAACTGAAAAGAAACGATCTTAGAACCATCAAAATCACGTTTTAGGCGTTCTAGAAGCGATTTGATTGTAAAAACATGCTGAAATCACCAACTAAAAATCGCCGTTTTAAATCGATCAGGGCGACGTTTTAGAGCTTAAAATGATGTTTTCAGTGCTAAAGTGAACGAGTTGAGCGCAATGATGTACTGCAATCACGGACTTAAAAGAGACCTTCTAAATTGAAATAGCAGAAGTTAGCAAGTCGGGAATCATGTTTTCGGCGCTCAAACCTTCGAGATGAGCAAAATAACACATTGACAAGAGAAACCTATGACTTGCTTGTAAACTGAAAAGAAACGATCTTAGAACCATCATAATCGTGTTTTAAGCGTTCTAGAAGCGATTTGAGCGTAAAAACATGCTCAAATAACCAACTTAAAATTGCCGTTTTAAATAAATCAGGGCGACGTTTTAGAGCTTAAAATGAGGTTTTGAGTGCTAAAGTGAACGAGTTGAGCGCAATGATGTACTGCAATCACGGACCTAAAAGAGACTTTCTAAATGGAAATTGCAGAACTTAGCAAGTCGGGAATCATGTTTTCGGCGCTCAAACCATCGACATGAGCGAAATAACACGTTGACATGAGAAACCTATAACTTACTTGTAGACTGAAAAGAAACGATCTTAGAACCATCAAAATTGCGTTTTAAGCGTTCTAGAAGCGATTTGAGCGTAAAAACATGCTCAAATCACCAACTAAAAATTGCCGTTTTAAATCGATCAGGGCAACGTTTTAGAGCTTAAAATGAGGTTTTCAGTGCTAAAGTGAACGAGTTGAGCGCAATGATGTACTGCAATCACGGACCTAAAAGAGACTTTCTAAATGGAAATTGCAGAACTTAGCATGTCGGGAATCATGTTTTCGGCGCTCAAACCATCGAGATGAGCGAAATGACATGTTGAAATGAGAAACCTATAACTTGGTTGTAAACTGAAAAGAAACGATCTTAGAACCATCAAAATCACGTTTTAGGCGTTCTAGAAGCGATTTGAGCGTAAAAACATGCTCAAATAACCAACTAAAAATCGCCGTTTTAAATCGATCAGGGCGACGTTTTAGAGCTTAAAATGAGGTTTTCAGTGCTAAAGTGAACGAGTTGAGCGCAATGATGTACTGCAATCACGGACCTAAAAGAGACTTTCTAAATGGAAATTGCAGAACTTAGCAAGTCGGGAATCATGTTTTCGGCGCTCAAACCATCGACATGAGCGAAATAACACGTTGACATGAGAAACCTATAACTTACTTGTAGACTGAAAAGAAACGATCTTAGAACCATCAAAATTGCGTTTTAAGCGTTCTAGAAGCGATTTGAGCGTAAAAACATGCTCAAATCACCAACTAAAAATTGCCGTTTTAAATCGATCAGGGCAACGTTTTAGAGCTTAAAATGAGGTTTTCAGTGCTAAAGTGAACGAGTTGAGCGCAATGATGTACTGCAATCACGGACCTAAAAGAGACTTTCTAAATGGAAATTGCAGAACTTAGCATGTCGGGAATCATGTTTTCGGCGCTCAAACCATCGAGATGAGCGAAATGACATGTTGAAATGAGAAACCTATAACTTGGTTGTAAACTGAAAAGAAACGATCTTAGAACCATCAAAATCACGTTTTAGGCGTTCTAGAAGCGATTTGAGCGTAAAAACATGCTCAAATAACCAACTAAAAATCGCCGTTTTAAATCGATCAGGGCGACGTTTTAGAGCTTAAAATGAGGTTTTCAGTGCTAAAGTGAACGAGTTGAGCGCAATGATGTACTGCAATCACGGACCTAAAAGAGACTTTCTAAATGGAAATTGCAGAACTTAGCATGTCGGGAATCATGTTTTCGGCGCTCAAACCATCGAGATGAGCGAAATGACATGTTGAAATGAGAAACCTATAACTTGGTTGTAAACTGAAAAGAAACGATCTTAGAACCATCAAAATCACGTTTTAGGCGTTCTAGAAGCGATTTGAGCGTAAAAACATGCTCAAATAACCAACTAAAAATTGCCGTTTTAAATCGATCAGGGCGACGTTTTAGAGCTTAAAATGAGGTTTTCAGTGCTAAAGTGAACGAGTTGAGCGCAATGATGTACTGCAATCACGGACCTAAAAGAGACTTTCTAAATAGAAATTGCAGAACTTAGCATGTCGGGAATCATGTTTTCGGCGCTCAAACCATCGAGATGAGCGAAATGACATGTTGAAATGAGAAACCTATAACTTGGTTGTAAACTGAAAAGAAACGATCTTAGAACCATCAAAATCACGTTTTAGGCGTTCTAGAAGCGATTTGAGCGTAAAAACATGCTCAAATCACCAACTAAAAATCGCCGTTTTATATCGATCAGGGCGACGTTTTAGAGCTTAAAATGATGTTTTCAGTGCTAAAGTGAAAGAGTTGAGCGCAATGATGTACTGCAATCACGGACCTAAAAGAGACTTTCTAAATGGAAATTGCAGAACTTAGCAAGTCGGGAATCATGTTTTCGGCGCTCAAACCATCGACATGAGCGAAATAACACGTTGACATGAGAAACCTATAACTTGCTTGTAGACTGAAAAGAAACGATCTTAGAACCATCAAAATTGCCTTTTAAGCGTTCTAGAAGCGATTTGAGCGTAAAAACATGCTCAAATCACCAACTAAAAATCGCCGTTTTAAATCGATCAGGGCGACGTTTTAGAGCTTAAAATGATGTTTTCAGTGCTAAAGTGAACGAGTTGAGCGCAATGATGTACTGCAATCACGGATTTAAAAGAGACTTTTTTAATTGGAAATTGCAGAACTTAGCATGTCGGGAATCATGTTTTCGGCGCTCAAACCATCGAGATGAGCGAAATGACATGTTGAAATGAGAAACCTATAACTTGGTTGTAAACTGAAAAGAAACGATCTTAGAACCATCAAAATCACGTTTTAGGCGTTCTAGAAGCGATTTGAGCGTAAAAACATGCTCAAATCACCAACTAAAAATCGCCGTTTTAAATCGATCAGGGCGACGTTTTAGAGCTTAAAATGAGGTTTTCAGTGCTAAAGTGAACGAGTTGAGCGCAATGATGTACTGCAATCACGGACCTAAAAGAGACTTTCTAAATGGAAATTGCAGAACTTAGCAAGTCGGGAATCATGTTTTCGGCGCTCAAAACATCGACATGAGCGAAATAACACGTTGACATGAGAAACCTATAACTTGCTTGTAGACTGAAAAGAAACGATCTTAGAACCATCAAAATTGCGTTTTAAGCGTTCTAGAAGCGATTTGAGCGTAAAAACATGCCCAAATCACCAACTAAAAATCGCCGTTTTAAATCGATCAGGGCGACGTTTTAGAGCTTAAAATGAGGTTTTCAGTGCTAAAGTCAACGAGTTGAGCGCAATGATGTACTGCAATCACGGACCTAAAAGAGACTTTTTTAATTGGAAATTGCAGAACTTAGCATGTCGGGAATCATGTTTTCGGCGCTCAAAACATCGAGATGAGCGAAATGACATGTTGAAATGAGAAACCTATAACTTGGTTGTAAACTGAAAAGAAACGATCTTAGAACCATCAAAATCACGTTTTAGGCGTTCTAGAAGCGATTTGAGCGTAAAAACATGCTCAAATCACCAACTAAAAATCGCCGTTTTAAATCGATCAGGGCGACGTTTTAGAGCTTAAAATGATGTTTTCAGTGCTAAAGTGAACGAGTTGAGCGCAATGATGTACTGCAATCACGGACTTAAAAGAGACCTTCTAAATGGAAATAGCAGAAGTTAGCAAGTCGGGAATCATGTTTTCGGCGCTCAAACCATCGAGAAGAGCGAAAAAACACGTTGACATTAGAAACCTATAACTTGCTTGTAGACTGAAAAGAAACGATCTTAGAACCATCAAAATTGCGTTTTAAGCGTTCTAGAAGCGATTTGAGCGTAAAAACATGCTCAAATCACCAACTTAAAATTGCCGTTTTAAAACGATCAGGGCAACGTTTTAGAGCTTGAAATGATGTTTTCAGTGCTAAAGTGAAAGAGTTGAGCGCAATGATGTACTGCAATCACGGACCTAAAAGAGACTTTCTAAATGGAAATTGCAGAACTTAGCATGTCGGGAATCATGTTTTCGGCGCTCAAACCATCGAGATGAGCGAAATGACATGTTGAAATGAGAAACCTATAACTTGGTTGTAAACTTAATAGAAACGATCTTAGAACCATCAAAATCACGTTTTAGGCGTTCTGGAAGCGATTTGAGCGTAATAACATGCTCAAATAACCAACTAAAAATTGCCGTTTTAAATCGATCAGGGCGACGTTTTAGAGCTTAAAATGAGGTTTTCAGTGCTAAAGTGAACGAGTTGAGCGCAATGATGTACTGCAATCACGGACCTAAAAGAGACTTTCTAAATGGAAATTGCAGAACTTAGCATGTCGGGAATCATGTTTTCGGCGATCAAACCATCGAGATGAGCGAAATGACATGTTGAAATGAGAAACCTATAACTTGGTTGTAAACTGAAAAGAAACGATCTTAGAACCATCAAAATCACGTTTTAGGCGTTCTAGAAGCGATTTGAGCGTAAAAACATGCTCAAATAACCAACTAAAAATCGCCGTTTTAAATCGATCAGGGCGACGTTTTAGAGCTTAAAATGATGTTTTCAGTGCTAAAGTGAACGAGTTGAGCGCAATGATGTACTGCAATCACGGACTTAAAAGAGACCTTCTAAATGGAAATAGCAGAAGTTAGCAAGTCGGGAATCATGTTTTCGGCGCTCAAACCATCGAGATGAGCGAAAAAACACGTTGACATGAGAAACCTATAACTTGCTTGTAGACAGAAAAGAAACGATCTTAGAACCATCAAAATTGCGTTTTAAGCGTTCTAGAAGCGATTTGAGCGTAAAAATGTGCTCAAATCACCAACTAAAAATTGCCGTTTTAAATCGATCAGGGCGACGTTTTAGAGCTTGAAATGATGTTTTCAGTGCTAAAGTGAAAGAGTTGAGCGCAATGATGTACTGCAATCACGGACCTAAAAGAGACTTTTTTAATTTGAAATTGCAGAACTTAGCATGTCGGGAATCATGTTTTCGGCGCTCAAACCATCGAGATGAGCGAAATGACATGTTGAAATGAGAAACCTATAACTTGGTTGTAAACTGAAAAGAAACGATCTTAGAACCATCAAAATCACGTTTTAGGCGTTCTAGAAGCGATTTGAGCGTAAAAACATGCTCAAATCACCAACTAAAAATTGCCGTTTTAAATCGATCAGGGCGACGTTTTAGAGCTTAAAATGAGGTTTTCAGTGCTAAAGTGAACGAGTTGAGCGCAATGATGTACTGCAATCACGGACCTAAAAGAGACTTTCTAAATGGAAATTGCAGAACTTAGCAAGTCGGGAATCATGTTTTCGGCGCTCAAAACATCGACATGAGCGAAATAACACGTTGACATGAGAAACCTATAACTTGCTTGTAGACTGAAAAGAAACGATCTTAGAACCATCAAAATTGCGTTTTAAGCGTTCTAGAAGCGATTTGAGCGTAAAAACATGCCCAAATCACCAACTAAAAATCGCCGTTTTAAATCGATCAGGGCGACGTTTTAGAGCTTAAAATGAGGTTTTCAGTGCTAAAGTGAACGAGTTGAGCGCAATGATGTACTGCAATCACGGACTTAAAAGAGACCTTCTAAATGAAAATAGCAGAAGTTAGCAAGTCGGGAATCATGTTTTCGGCGCTCAAACCATCGAGATGAGCGAAAAAACACGTTGACATTAGCAAGTTATAACTTGCTTGTAGACTGAAAACAAAGGATCTTAGAACCATCAAAATTGCGTTTTAAGTGTTCTAGAAACGATTTGAGCGTAAAAACATGCTCAAATCACCAACTAAAAATCGCCGTTTTTGATCGATCAGGGCGACGTTTTAGAGCTTAAAATGATGTTTTCAGTGCTAAAGTGAACGAGTTGAGCGCAATGATGTACTGCAATCACGGACTTAAAAGAGACCTTCTAAATGGAAATAGCAGAAGTTAGCAAGTCGGGAATCATGTTTTCGGCGCTCAAACCATCGAGATGAGCGAAAAAACACGTTGACATTAGAAACCTATAACTTGCTTGTAGACTGAAAAGAAACGATCTTAGAACCATCAAAATTTCGTTTTAAGCGTTCTAGAAGCGATTTGAGCGTAAAAACATGCTCAAATCACCAACTAAAAATTGCCGTTTTAAATCGATCAGGGCAACGTTTTAGAGCTTGAAATGATGTTTTCAGTGCTAAAGTGAAAGAGTTGAGCGCAATGATGTACTGCAATCACGGACCTAAAAGAGACTTTCTAAATGGAAATTGCAGAACTTAGCATGTCGGGAATCATGTTTTCGTCGCTCAAACCATCGAGATGAGCGAAATGACATGTTGAAATGAGAAACCTATAACTTGGTTGTAAACTGAAAAGAAACGATCTTAGAACCATCAAAATCACGTTTTAGGCGTTCTAGAAGCGATTTGAGCGTAAAAACATGCTCAAATAACCAACTTAAAATTGCCGTTTTAAATCGATCAGGGCGACGTTTTAGAGCTTAAAATGAGGTTTTCAGTGCTAAAGTGAGCGAGTTGAGCGCAATGATGTACTGCAATCACGGACCTAAAAGAGACTTTCTAAATGGAAATTGCAGAACTTAGCATGTCGGGAATCATGTTTTCGGCGCTCAAACCATCGAGATGAGCGAAATGACATGTTGAAATGAGAAACCTATAACTTGGTTGTAAACTGAAAAGAAACGATCTTAGAACCATCAAAATCACGTTTTAGGCGTTCTAGAAGCGATTTGAGCGTAAAAACATGCTCAAATAACCAACTAAAAATTGCCGTTTTAAATCGATCAGGGCGACGTTTTAGAGCTTAAAATGAGGTTTTCAGTGCTAAAGTGAACGAGTTGAGCGCAATGATGTACTGCAATCACGGACCTAAAAGAGACTTTCTAAAAGGAAATTGCAGTGTTTAGCAAGTCGGGAATCATGTTTTCGGCGCTCAAACCATCCACATGAGCGAAATAACACGTTGACATGAGAAACCTATAACTTGCTTGTAGACTGAAAAGAAACGATCTTAGAACTATCAAAATTCCGTTTTAAGCGTTCTAGAAGCGATTTGAGCGTAAAAACATGCTCAAATCACCAACTAAAAATTGCCGTTTTAAATCGATCAGGGCGACGTTTTAGAGCTTAAAATGATGTTTTCAGTGCTAAAGTGAACGAGTTGAGCGCAATGATGTACTGAAATCACGGACTTAAAAGAGACCTTCTAAATGGAAATAGCAGAAGTTAGCAAGTCGGGTATCATGTTTTCGGCGCTCAAACCATCGAGATGAGCGAAAAAACACGTTGACAATAGAAACCTATAACTTGCTTGTAGACTGAAAAGAAACGATCTTAGAACCATCAAAATTGCGTTTTAAGCGTTCTAGAAGCGATTTGAGCGTAAAAACATGCTCAAATCACCAACTAAAAATTCCCGTTTTAAATCGATCAGGGCGACGTTTTAGAGCTTAAAATGAATTTTTCAGGGCAAAGGTGAACGAGTTGAGCGCAATGATGTACTGCAATCACGGACCTAACCCAGACCTTCTAAATGGAAATTGCAGAAGTTAGCAAGTCGGGAATCATGTTTTCGGCGCTCAAACCATCGAGATGAGCGAAAAAACACGTAGACATGAGAAACCTATAACTTGCTTGTAGACTGAAAAGAAACGATCTTAGAACCATCAAAATTGCGTTTTAAGCGTTCTAGAAGCGATTTGAGCGTAAAAACATGCTCAAATCACCAACTAAAAATTGCCGTTTTAAATTGATCAGGGCGACGTTTTAGAGCTTGAAATGAGGTTTTCAGTGCTAAAGTGAACGAGTTGAGCGCAATGATGTACTGCAATCACGGACTTAAAAGAGACCTTCTAAATGAAAATAGCAGAAGTTAGCAAGTCGGGAATCATGTTTTCGGCGCTCAAACCATCGAGATGAGCGAAAAAACACGTTGACATTAGCAAGTTATAACTTGCTTGTAGACTGAAAACAAACGATCTTAGAACCATCAAAATTGCGTTTTAAGTGTTCTAGAAGCGATTTGAGCGTAAAAACATGCTCAAATCACCAACTAAAAATCGCCGTTTTAGATCGATCAGGGCGACGTTTTAGAGCTTAAAATGATGTTTTCAGTGCTAAAGTGAACGAGTTGAGCGCAATGATGTACTGCAATCACGGACTTAAAAGAGACCTTCTAAATGGAAATAGCAGAAGTTAGCAAGTCGGGAATCATGTTTTCGGCGCTCAAACCATCGAGATGAGCGAAAAAACACGTTGACATTAGAAACCTATAACTTGCTTGTAGACTGAAAAGAAACGATCTTAGAACCGTCAAAATTGCGTTTTAAGCGTTCTAGAAGCGATTTGAGCGTAAAAACATGCTCAAATAACCAACTAAAAATTGCCGTTTTAAATCGATCATGGCGACGTTTTAGAGCTTAAAATGATGTTTTCAGTGCTAAAGTGAACGAGTTGAGCGCAATGATGTACTGCAATCACGGACTTAAAAGAGACCTTCTAAATGGAAATAGCAGAAGTTAGCAAGTCGGGAATCATGTTTTCGGCGCTCAAACCATCGAGATGAGCGAAAAAACACGTTGACATTAGAAACCTATAACTTGCTTGTAGACTGAAAAGAAACGATCTTAGAACCGTCAAAATTGCGTTTTAAGCGTTCTAGAAGCGATTTGAGCGTAAAAACATGCTCAAATAACCAACTAAAAATTGCCGTTTTAAATCGATCATGGCGACGTTTTAGAGCTTAAAATGAGGTTTTCAGGGCAAAAGTGAACGAGTTGAGCGCAATGATATACTGCAATCACGGACCTAAAAGAGACTTTCCAAATGGAAATTGCAGAACTTAGCATGTCGGGAATCATGTTTTCGGCGATCAAACCATCGAGATGAGCGAAAGTACATGTTGAAATGAGAAACCTATAACTTGCTCGTAGACTGAAAAGAAACGATCTTAGAACCATCAAAATCGCGTTTTAAGCGTTCTAGAAGCGATTTGAGCGTAAAAACATGCTCAAATCACCAACTAAAAATCGCCGTTTTAAATCGATCAGGGCGACGTTTTAGAGCTTTAAATGAGAATTTCAGTACTAAAGTGAACGAGTTGAGCGCAATGATGTACTGCAATCACGGACCTAAAAGAGACTTTCTAAATGGAAATTGCAGAACTTAGCATGTCGGGAATCATGTTTTCGGCGCTCAAACCATCGAGATGAGCGAAATGACATGTTGAAATGAGAAACCTATAACTTGCTTGTAGACTGAAAAGAAACGATCTTAGAACCATCAAAATCGCGTTTTAAGCATTCTAGAAGCGATTTGAGCGTAAAAACATGCTCAAATCACCAACTAAAAATTGCCGTTTTAAATCGATCAGGGCGACGTTTTAGAGCTTGAAATGATGTTTTCAGTGCTAAAGTGAAACAGTTGAGCGCAATGATGTACTGCAATCACGGACCTAAAAGAGACTTTCTAAATGGAAATTGCAGAACTTAGCATGTTGGGAATCATGTTTTCGGCGCTCAAACCATCGAGATGAGCGAAATGACATGTTGAAATGAGAAACCTATAACTTGGTTGTAAACTGAAAAGAAACGATCTTAGAACCATCAAAATCACGTTTAAGGCGTTCTAGAAGCGATTTGAGCGTAAAAACATGCTCAAACAACCAACTAAAAATATCCGTTTTAAATCGATCAGGGCGAGGTTTTAGAGCTTAAAATAAGGTTTTCAGTGCTAAAGTGAACGAGTTGAGCGCAATGATGTACTGCAATCACGGACCTAAAAGAGACTTTCTAAATGGAAATTGCAGAACTTAGCATGTCGGGAATCATGTTTTCGGAGCTCAAACCATCGAGATGAGCGAAATGACATGTTGAAATGAGAAACCTATAACTTGGTTGTAAACTGAAAAGAAACGATCTTAGAACCATCAAAATCACGTTTTAGGCGTTCTAGAAGCGATTTGAGCGTAAAAACATGCTCAAATAACCAACTAAAAATCGCCGTTTTAAATCGATCAGGGCGACGTTTTAGAGCTTAAAATGAGGTTTTCAGTGCTAAAGTGAACGAGTTGAGCGCAATGATGTACTGCAATCACGGACCTAAAAGAGACTTTCTAAATGGAAATTGCAGAACTTAGCAAGTCGGGAATCATGTTTTCGGCGCTCAAACCATCCACATGAGCGAAATAACACGTTGACAAGAGAAACCTATAACTTGCTTGTAGACTGAAAAGAAACGATCTTAGAACCATCAAAATTGCGTTTTAAGCGTTCTAGAAGCGATTTGAGCGTAAAAACATGCTCAAATCACCAACTAAAAATTCCCGTTTTAAATCGATCAGGGCGACGTTTTAGAGCTTAAAATGAATTTTTCAGGGCAAAAGTGAACGAGTTGAGCGCAATGATGTACTGCAATCACGGACCTAAAAGAGACTTTCTAAATGGAAATTGCAGAAGTTAGCAAGTCGGGAATCATGTTTTCGGCGCTCAAACCATCGAGATGAGCGAAAAAACACGTAGACATGAGAAACCTATAACTTGCTTGTAGACTGAAAAGAAACGATCTTAGAACCATCAAAATTGCGTTTTAAGCGTTCTAGAAGCGATTTGAGCGTAAAAACATGCTCAAATCACCAACTAAAAATTGCCGTTTTAAATTGATCAGGGCGACGTTTTAGAGCTTGAAATGAGGTTTTCAGTGCTAAAGTGAACGAGTTGAGCGCAATGATGTACTGCAATCACGGACTTAAAAGAGACCTTCTAAATGAAAATAGCAGAAGTTAGCAAGTCGGGAATCATGTTTTCGGCGCTCAAACCATCGAGATGAGCGAAAAAACACGTTGACATTAGCAAGTTATAACTTGCTTGTAGACTGAAAACAAACGATCTTAGAACCATCAAAATTGCGTTTTAAGTGTTCTAGAAGCGATTTGAGCGTAAAAACATGCTCAAATCACCAACTAAAAATCGCCGTTTTAGATCGATCAGGGCGACGTTTTAGAGCTTAAAATGATGTTTTCAGTGCTAAAGTGAACGAGTTGAGCGCAATGATGTACTGCAATCACGGACTTAAAAGAGACCTTCTAAATGGAAATAGCAGAAGTTAGCAAGTCGGGAATCATGTTTTTGGCGCTCAAACCATCGAGATGAGCGAAAAAACACGTTGACATTAGAAACCTATAACTTGCTTGTAGACTGAAAAGAAACGATCTTAGAACCATCAAAATTTCGTTTTAAGCGTTCTAGAAGCGATTTGAGCGTAAAAACATGCCCAAATCACCAACTAAAAATTGCCGTGTTAAATCGATCAGGGCAACGTTTTAGAGCTTGAAATGATGTTTTCAGTGCTAAAGTGAAAGAGTTGAGCGCAATGATGTACTGCAATCACGGACCTAAAAGAGACTTTCTAAATGGAAATTGCAGAACTTAGCATGTCGGGAATCATGTTTTCGGAGCTCAAACCATCGAGATGAGCGAAATGACATGTTGAAATGAGAAACCTATAACTTGGTTGTAAACTGAAAAGAAACGATCTTAGAACCATCAAAATCACGTTTTAGGCGTTCTAGAAGCGATTTGAGCGTAAAAACATGCTCAAATAACCAACTAAAAATCGCCGTTTTAAATCGATCAGGGCGACGTTTTAGAGCTTAAAATGAGGTTTTCAGTGCTAAAGTGAACGAGTTGAGCGCAATGATGTACTGCAATCACGGACCTAAAAGAGACTTTCTAAATGGAAATTGCAGAACTTAGCATGTCGGGAATCATGTTTTCGGAGCTCAAACCATCGAGATGAGCGAAATGACATGTTGAAATGAGAAACCTATAACTTGGTTGTAAACTGAAAAGAAACGATCTTAGAACCATCAAAATCACGTTTTAGGCGTTCTAGAAGCGATTTGAGCGTAAAAACATGCTCAAATAACCAACTAAAAATCGCCGTTTTAAATCGATCAGGGCGACGTTTTAGAGCTTAAAATGAGGTTTTCAGTGCTAAAGTGAACGAGTTGAGCGCAATGATGTACTGCAATCACGGACCTAAAAGAGACTTTCTAAATGGAAATTGCAGAACTTAGCAAGTCGGGAATCATGTTTTCGGCGCTCAAACCATCCACATGAGCGAAATAACACGTTGACAAGAGAAACCTATAACTTGCTTGTAGACTGAAAAGAAACGATCTTAGAACCATCAAAATTGCGTTTTAAGCGTTCTAGAAGCGATTTGAGCTTAAAAACATGCTCAAATCACCAACTAAAAATTCCCGTTTTAAATCGATCAGGGCGACGTTTTAGAGCTTAAAATGAATTTTTCAGGGCAAAAGTGAACGAGTTGAGCGCAATGATGTACTGCAATCACGGACTTAAAAGAGACCTTCTAAATGAAAATAGCAGAAGTTAGCAAGTCGGGAATCATGTTTTCGGCGCTCAAACCATCGAGATGAGCGAAAAAACACGTTGACATTAGCAAGTTATAACTTGCTTGTAGACTGAAAACAAACGATCTTAGAACCATCAAAATTGCGTTTTAAGTGTTCTAGAAGCGATTTGAGCGTAAAAACATGCTCAAATCACCAACTAAAAATCGCCGTTTTAGATCGATCAGGGCGACGTTTTAGAGCTTAAAATGATGTTTTCAGTGCTAAAGTGAACGAGTTGAGCGCAATGATGTACTGCAATCACGGACTTAAAAGAGACCTTCTAAATGGAAATAGCAGAAGTTAGCAAGTCGGGAATCATGTTTTTGGCGCTCAAACCATCGAGATGAGCGAAAAAACACGTTGACATTAGAAACCTATAACTTGCTTGTAGACTGAAAAGAAACGATCTTAGAACCATCAAAATTTCGTTTTAAGCGTTCTAGAAGCGATTTGAGCGTAAAAACATGCCCAAATCACCAACTAAAAATTGCCGTGTTAAATCGATCAGGGCAACGTTTTAGAGCTTGAAATGATGTTTTCAGTGCTAAAGTGAAAGAGTTGAGCGCAATGATGTACTGCAATCACGGACCTAAAAGAGACTTTCTAAATGAAAATTGCAGAACTTAGCATGTCGGGAATCATGTTTTCGTCGCTCAAACCATCGAGATGAGCGAAATGACATGTTGAAATGAGAAACCTATAACTTGGTTGTAAACTGAAAAGAAACGATCTTAGAACCATCAAAATCACGTTTTAGGCGTTCTAGAAGCGATTTGAGCGTAAAAACATGCTCAAATAACCAACTTAAAATTGCCGTTTTAAATCGATCAGGGCGACGTTTTAGAGCTTAAAATGAGGTTTTCAGTGCTAAAGTGAACGAGTTGAGCGCAATGATGTACTGCAATCACGGACCTAAAAGAGACTTTCTAAATGGAAATTGCAGAACTTAGCATGTCGGGAATCATGTTTTCGGCGCTCAAACCATCGAGATGAGCGAAATGACATGTTGAAATGAGAAACCTATAACTTGGTTGTAAACTGAAAAGAAACGATCTTAGAACCATAAAAATCACGTTTTAGGCGTCCTAGAAGCGATTTGAGCGTAAAAACATGCTCAAATAACCAACTAAAAATCGCCGTTTTAAATCGATCAGGGCGACGTTTTAGAGCTTAAAATGAGGTTTTCAGTGCTAAAGTGAACGAGTTGAGCGCAATGATGTACTGCAATCACGGACCTAAAAGAGACTTTCTAAATGGAAATTGCTGAACTTAGCATGTCGGGAATCATGTTTTCGGCGATCAAACCATCGTGATGAGCGAAATGACATGTTGAAATGAGAAACCTATAACTTGGTTGTAAACTGAAAAGAAACGATCTTAGAACCATCAAAATCACGTTTTAGGCGTTCTAGAAGCGATTTGAGCGTAAAAACATGCTCAAATAACCAACTAAAAATTGCCGTTTTAAATCGATCAGGGCGACGTTTTAGAGCTTAAAATGAGGTTTTCAGTGCTAAAGTGAACGAGTTGAGCGCAATGATGTACTGCAATCACGGACCTAAAAGAGACTTTCTAAATGGAAATTGCAGAACTTAGCATGTCGGGAATCATGTTTTCGGCGCTAAAACCATCGAGAGGAGCGAAATGACATGTTGAAATGAGAAACCTATAACTTGCTTGTAAACTGAAAAGAAACGATCTTAGAACCATCAAAATCACGTTTTAGGCGTTCTAGAAGCGATTTGATTGTAAAAACATGCTGAAATCACCAACTAAAAATCGCCGTTTTAAATCGATCAGGGCGACGTTTTAGAGCTTAAAATGATGTTTTCAGTGCTAAAGTGAAAGAGTTGAGCGCAATGATGTACTGCAATCACGGACCTAAAAGAGACTTTCTAAATGGAAATTGCAGAACTTAGCAAGTCGGGAATCATGTTTTCGGCGCTCAAACCATCGACATGAGCGAAATAACACGTTGACATGAGAAACCTATAACTTGCTTGTAGACTGAAAAGAAACGATCTTAGAACCATCAAAATTGCCTTTTAAGCGTTCTAGAAGCGATTTGAGCGTAAAAACATGCTCAAATCACCAACTAAAAATCGCCGTTTTAAATCGATCAGGGCGACGTTTTAGAGCTTAAAATGATGTTTTCAGTGCTAAAGTGAACGAGTTGAGCGCAATGATGTACTGCAATCACGGACTTAAAAGAGACTTTTTTAATTGGAAATTGCAGAACTTAGCATGTCGGGAATCATGTTTTCGGCGCTCAAACCATCGAGATGAGCGAAATGACATGTTGAAATGAGAAACCTATAACTTGGTTGTAAACTGAAAAGAAACGATCTTAGAACCATCAAAATCACGTTTTAGGCGTTCTAGAAGCGATTTGAGCGTAAAAACATGCTCAAATAACCAACTAAAAATCGCCGTTTTAAATCGATCAGGGCGACGTTTTAGAGCTTAAAATGAGGTTTTCAGTGCTAAAGTGAACGAGTTGAGCGCAATGATGTACTGCAATCACGGACCTAAAAGAGACTTTCTAAATGGAAATTGCAGAACTTAGCATGTCGGGAATCATGTTTTCGGCGCTCAAACCATCGACATGAGCAAAATAACACGTTGACATTAGAAACCTATAACTTGCTTGTAGACTGAAAAGAAACGATCTTAGAACCCTCAAAATTGCGTTTTAAGCGTTCTAGAAGCGATTTGAGCGTAAAAACATGCTCAAATCACCAACTAAAAATCGCCGTTTTATATCGATCAGGGCGACGTTTTAGAGCTTAAAATGATGTTTTCAGTGCTAAAGTGAAAGAGTTGAGCGCAATGATGTACTGCAATCACGGACCTAAAAGAGACTTTCTAAATGGAAATTGCAGAACTTAGCAAGTCGGGAATCATGTTTTCGGCGCTCAAACCATCGACATGAGCGAAATAACACGTTGACATGAGAAACCTATAACTTGCTTGTAGACTGAAAAGAAACGATTTTAGAACCATCAAAATTGCCTTTTAAGCGTTCTAGAAGCGATTTGAGCGTAAAAACATGCTCAAATCACCAACTAAAAATCGCCGTTTTAAATCGATCAGGGCGACGTTTTAGAGCTTAAAATGATGTTTTCAGTGCTAAAGTGAACGAGTTGAGCGCAATGATGTACTGCAATCACGGACTTAAAAGAGACTTTTTTAATTGGAAATTGCAGAACTTAGCATGTCGGGAATCATGTTTTCGGCGCTCAAACCATCGAGATGAGCGAAATGACATGTTGAAATGAGAAACCTATAACTTGGTTGTAAACTGAAAAGAAACGATCTTAGAACCATCAAAATCACGTTTTAGGCGTTCTAGAAGCGATTTGAGCGTAAAAACATGCTCAAATCACCAACTAAAAATCGCCGTTTTAAATCGATCAGGGCGACGTTTTAGAGCTTAAAATGAGGTTTTCAGTGCTAAAGTGAACGAGTTGAGCGCAATGATGTACTGCAATCACGGACCTAAAAGAGACTTTCTAAATGGAAATTGCAGAACTTAGCAAGTCGGGAATCATGTTTTCGGCGCTCAAAACATCGACATGAGCGAAATAACACGTTGACATGAGAAACCTATAACTTGCTTGTAGACTGAAAAGAAACGATCTTAGAACCATCAAAATTGCGTTTTAAGCGTTCTAGAAGCGATTTGAGCGTAAAAACATGCTCAAATAACCAACTAAAAATCGCCGTTTTAAATCGATCAGGGCGACGTTTTAGAGCTTAAAATGAGGTTTTCAGTGCTAAAGTCAACGAGTTGAGCGCAATGATGTACTGCAATCACGGACCTAAAAGAGACTTTTTTAATTGGAAATTGCAGAACTTAGCATGTCGGGAATCATGTTTTCGGCGCTCAAAACATCGAGATGAGCGAAATGACATGTTGAAATGAGAAACCTATAACTTGGTTGTAAACTGAAAAGAAACGATCTTAGAACCATCAAAATCACGTTTTAGGCGTTCTAGAAGCGATTTGAGCGTAAAAACATGCTCAAATCACCAACTAAAAATCGCCGTTTTAAATCGATCAGGGCGACGTTTTAGAGCTTAAAATGATGTTTTCAGTGCTAAAGTGAACGAGTTGAGCGCAATGATGTACTGCAATCACGGACTTAAAAGAGACCTTCTAAATGGAAATAGCAGAAGTTAGCAAGTCGGGAATCATGTTTTCGGCGCTCAAACCATCGAGAAGAGCGAAAAAACACGTTGACATTAGAAACCTATAACTTGCTTGTAGACTGAAAAGAAACGATCTTAGAACCATCAAAATTGCGTTTTAAGCGTTTTAGAAGCGATTTGAGCGTAAAAACATGCTCAAATCACCAACTTAAAATTGCCGTTTTAAAACGATCAGGGCAACGTTTTAGAGCTTGAAATGATGTTTTCAGTGCTAAAGTGAAAGAGTTGAGCGCAATGATGTACTGCAATCACGGACCTAAAAGAGACTTTCTAAATGGAAATTGCAGAACTTAGCATGTCGGGAATCATGTTTTCGTCGCTCAAACCATCGAGATGAGCGAAATGACATGTTGAAATGAGAAACCTATAACTTGGTTGTAAACTGAAAAGAAACGATCTTAGAACCATCAAAATCACGTTTTAGGCGTTCTAGAAGCGATTTGAGCGTAAAAACATGCTCAAATAACCAACTTAAAATTGCCGTTTTAAATCGATCAGGGCGACGTTTTAGAGCTTAAAATGAGGTTTTCAGTGCTAAAGTGAACGAGTTGAGCGCAATGATGTACTGCAATCACGGACCTAAAAGAGACTTTCTAAATGGAAATTGCAGAACTTAGCATGTCGGGAATCATGTTTTCGGCGCTCAAACCATCGAGATGAGCGAAATGACTTGTTGAAATGAGAAACCTATAACTTGGTTGTAAACTGAAAAGAAACGATCTTAGAACCATCAAAATCACGTTTTAGGCGTTCTAGAAGCGATTTGAGCGTAAAAACATGCTCAAATAACCAACTAAAAATCGCCGTTTTAAATCGATCAGGGCGACGTTTTAGAGCTTAAAATGAGGTTTTCAGTGCTAAAGTGAACGAGTTGAGCGCAATGATGTACTGCAATCACGGACCTAAAAGAGACTTTCTAAATGGAAATTGCAGAACTTAGCATGTCGGGAATCATGTTTTCGGCGATCAAACCATCGAGATGAGCGAAATGACATGTTGAAATGAGAAACCTATAATTTTCTTGTAGACTGAAAAGAAACGATCTTAGAACCATCAAAATTGCGTTTTTAGCGTTCTAGAAGCGATTTGAGCGTAAAAACATGCCCAAATCACCAACTAAAAATCGCCGTTTTAAATCGATCAGGGCGACGTTTTAGAGCTTAAAATGATGTTTTCAGTGCTAAAGTGAACGAGTTGAGCGCAATGATGTACTGCAATCACGGACTTAAAAGAGACCTTCTAAATAGAAATAGCAGAAGTTAGCAAGTCGGGAATCATGTTTTCGGCGCTCAAACCATCGAGAAGAGCGAAAAAACACGTTGACATTAGAAACCTATAACTTGCTTGTAGACTGAAAAGAAACGATCTTAGAACCATCAAAATTGCGTTTTAAGCGTTCTAGAAGCGATTTGAGCGTAAAAACATGCTCAAATCACCAACTAAAAATTCCCGTTTTAAATCGATCAGGGCGACGTTTTAGAGCTTAAAATGAGGTTTTCATGGCAAAAGTGAACGAGTTGAGCGCAATGATGTACTGCAATCACGGACCTAAACCAGACCTTCTAAATGGAAATTGCAGAAGTTAGCAAGTCGGGAATCATGTTTTCGGCGCTCAAACCATCGAGATAAGCGAATAAACACGTTGACATGAGAAACCTATAACTTGGTTGTAAACTGAAAAGAAACGATCTTAGAACCATCAAAATCACGTTTTAGGCGTTCTAGAAGCGATTTGAGTGTAAAAACATGCTCAAATCACCAACTAAAAATCGCCGTTTTATATCGATCAGGGCGACGTTTTAGAGCTTAAAATGATGTTTTCAGTGCTAAAGTGAAAGAGTTGAGCGCAATGATGTACTGCAATCACGGACCTAAAAGAGACTATCTAAATGGAAATTGCAGAACTTAGCAAGTCGGGAATCATGTTTTCGGCGCTCAAACCATCGACATGAGCGAAATAACACGTTGACATGAGAAACCTATAACTTGCTTGTAGACTGAAAAGAAACGATCTTAGAACCATCAAAATTGCCTTTTAAGCGTTCTAGAAGCGATTTGAGCGTAAAAACATGCTCAAATCACCAACTAAAAATTGCCGTTTTAAATCGATCAGGGCATTGTTTTAGAGCTTGAAATGATGTTTTCAGTGCTAAAGTGAAAGAGTTGAGCGCAATGATGTACTGCAATCACGGACCTAAAAGAGACTTTCTAAATGGAAATTGCAGAACTTAGCATGTCGGGAATCATGTTTTCGGCGCTCAAACCATCGAGATGAGCGAAATGACATGTTGAAATGAGAAACCTATAACTTGGTTGTAAACTTAATAGAAACGATCTTAGAACCATCAAAATCACGTTTTAGGCGTTCTGAAAGCGATTTGAGCGTAAAAACATGCTCAAATAACCAACTAAAAATTGCCGTTTTAAATCGATCAGGGCGACGTTTTAGAGCTTAAAATGAGGTTTTCAGTGCTAAAGTGAACGAGTTGAGCGCAATGATGTACTGCAATCACGGACCTAAAAGAGACTTTCTAAATGGAAATTGCAGAACTTAGCATGTCGGGAATCATGTTTTCGGCGATCAAACCATCGAGATGAGCGAAATGACATGTTGAAATGAGAAACCTATAACTTGGTTGTAAACTGAAAAGAAACGATCTTAGAACCATCAAAATCACGTTTTAGGCGTTCTAGAAGCGATTTGAGCGTAAAAACATGCTCAAATAACCAACTAAAAATCGCCGTTTTAAATCGATCAGGGCGACGTTTTAGAGCTTAAAATGATGTTTTCAGTGCTAAAGTGAACGAGTTGAGCGCAATGATGTACTGCAATCACGGACTTAAAAGAGACCTTCTAAATGGAAATAGCAGAAGTTAGCAAGTCGGGAATCATGTTTTCGGCGCTCAAACCATCGAGAATAGCGAAAAAACACGTTGACATGAGAAACCTATAACTTGCTTGTAGACTGAAAAGAAACGATCTTAGAACCATCAAAATTGCCTTTTAAGCGTTCTAGAAGCGATTTGAGCGTAAAAATGTGCTCAAATCACCAACTAAAAATTGCCGTTTTAAATCGATCAGGGCGACGTTTTAGAGCTTGAAATGATGTTTTCAGTGCTAAAGTGAAAGAGTTGAGCGCAATGATGTACTGCAATCACGGACCTAAAAGAGACTTTTTTAATTTGAAATTGCAGAACTTAGCATGTCGGGAATCATGTTTTCGGCGCTCAAACCATCGAGATGAGCGAAATGACATGTTGAAATGAGAAACCTATAACTTGGTTGTAAACTGAAAAGAAACGATCTTAGAACCATCAAAATCACGTTTTAGGCGTTCTAGAAGCGATTTGAGCGTAAAAACATGCTCAAATCACCAACTAAAAATTGCCGTTTTAAATCGATCAGGGCGACGTTTTAGAGCTTAAAATGAGGTTTTCAGTGCTAAAGTGAACGAGTTGAGCGCAATGATGTACTGCAATCACGGACCTAAAAGAGACTTTCTAAATGGAAATTGCAGAACTTAGCAAGTCGGGAATCATGTTTTCGGCGCTCAAAACATCGACATGAGCGAAATAACACGTTGACATGAGAAACCTATAACTTGCTTGTAGACTGAAAAGAAACGATCTTAGAACCATCAAAATTGCGTTTTAAGCGTTCTAGAAGCGATTTGAGCGTAAAAACATGCCCAAATCACCAACTAAAAATCGCCGTTTTAAATCGATCAGGGCGACGTTTTAGAGCTTAAAATGAGGTTTTCAGTGCTAAAGTGAACGAGTTGAGCGCAATGATGTACTGCAATCACGGACCTAAAAGAGACTTTCTAAATGGAAATTGCAGAACTTAGCATGTCGGGAATCATGTTTTCGGCGATCAAACCATCGTGATGAGCGAAATGACATGTTGAAATGAGAAACCTATAACTTGGTTGTAAACTGAAAAGAAACGATCTTAGAACCATCAAAATCACGTTTTAGGCGTTCTAGAAGCGATTTGAGCGTAAAAACATGCTCAAATAACCAACTAAAAATTGCCGTTTTAAATCGATCAGGGCGACGTTTTAGAGCTTAAAATGAGGTTTTCAGTGCTAAAGTGAACGAGTTGAGCGCAATGATGTACTGCAATCACGGACCTAAAAGAGACTTTCTAAATGGAAATTGCAGAACTTAGCAAGTCGGGAATCATGTTTTCGGCGCTCAAAACATCGACATGAGCGAAATAACACGTTGACATGAGAAACCTATAACTTGCTTGTAGACTGAAAAGAAACGATCTTAGAACCATCAAAATTGCGTTTTAAGCGTTCTAGAAGCGATTTGAGCGTAAAAACATGCCCAAATCACCAACTAAAAATCGCCGTTTTAAATCGATCAGGGCGACGTTTTAGAGCTTAAAATGATGTTTTCAGTGCTAAAGTGAACGAGTTGAGCGCAATGATGTACTGCAAACACGGACTTAATAGAGACCTTCTAAATGGAAATAGAAGAAGTTAGCAAGTCGGGAATCATGTTTTCGGCGCTCAAACCATCGAGAAAAGCGAAAAAACACGTTGACATTAGAAACCTATAACTTGCTTGTAGACTGAAAAGAAACGATCTTAGAACCATCAAAATTTCGTTTTAAGCGTTCTAGAAGCGATTTGAGCGTAAAAACATGCTCAAATCACCAACTAAAAATTGCCGTTTTAAATCGATCAGGGCAACGTTTTAGAGCTTGAAATGATGTTTTCAGTGCTAAAGTGAAAGAGTTGAGCGCAATGATGTACTGCAATCACGGACCTAAAAGAGACTTTCTAAATGGAAATTGCAGAACTTAGCATGTCGGGAATCATGTTTTCGTCGCTCAAACCATCGAGATGAGCGAAATGACATGTTGAAATGAGAAACCTATAACTTGGTTGTAAACTGAAAAGAAACGATCTTAGAACCATCAAAATCACGTTTTAGGCGTTCTAGAAGCGATTTGAGCGTAAAAACATGCTCAAATAACCAACTTAAAATTGCCGTTTTAAATCGATCAGGGCGACGTTTTAGAGCTTAAAATGAGGTTTTCAGTGCTAAAGTGAACGAGTTGAGCGCAATGATGTACTGCAATCACGGACCTAAAAGAGACTTTCTAAATGGAAATTGCAGAACTTAGCATGTCGGGAATCATGTTTTCGGCGCTCAAACCATCGAGATGAGCGAAATGACATGTTGAAATGAGAAACCTATAACTTGGTTGTAAACTGAAAAGAAACGATCTTAGAACCATCAAAATCACGTTTTAGGCGTTCTAGAAGCGATTTGAGCGTAAAAACATGCTCAAATAACCAACTAAAAATCGCCGTTTTAAATCGATCAGGGCGACGTTCTAGAGCTTAAAATGAGGTTTTCAGTGCTAAAGTGAACGAGTTGAGTGCAATGATGTACTGCAATCACGGACCTAAAAGAGACTTTCTAAATGGAAATTGCAGAACTTAGCATGTCGGGAATCATGTTTTCGGCGATCAAACCATCGTGATGAGCGAAATGACATGTTGAAATGAGAAACCTATAACTTGGTTGTAAACTGAAAAGAAACGATCTTAGAACCATCAAAATCACGTTTTAGGCGTTCTAGAAGCGATTTGAGCGTAAAAACATGCTCAAATAACCAACTTAAAATTGCTGTTTTAAATCGATCAGGGCGACGTTTTAGAGCTTAAAATGAGGTTTTCAGTGCTAAAGTGAACGAGTTGAGCGCAATGATGTACTGCAATCACGGACCTAAAAGAGACTTTCAAAATGGAAATTGCAGAACTTAGCATGTCGGGAATCATATTTTCGGCGCTCAAACCATCGAGATGAGCGAAATGACATGTTGAAATGAGAAACCTGTAAGTTGGTTGTAAACTGAAAAGAAACGATCTTAGGACCATCAAAATCACGTTTTAGGCGTTCTAGAAGCGATTTGAGCGTAAAAACATGCTCAAATAACCAACTTAAAATTGCCGTTTTAAATCGATCAGGGCGACGTTTTAGAGCTTAAAATGAGGTTTTCAGTGCTAAAGTGAACGAGTTGAGCGCAATGATGTACTGCAATCACGGACCTAAAAGAGACTTTCTAAATGGAAATTGCAGAACTTAGCATGTCGGGAATTATGTTTTCGGCGCTCAAACCATCGAGATGAGCGAAATGACATGTTGAAATGAGAAACCTATAACTTGGTTGTAAACTGAAAAGAAACGATCTTAGAACCATCAAAATCACGTTTTAGGCGTTCTAGAAGCGATTTGAGCGTAAAAACATGCTCAAATAACCAACTAAAAATCGCCGTTTTAAATCGATCAGGGCGACGTTCTAGAGCTTAAAATGAGGTTTTCAGTGCTAAAGTGAACGAGTTGAGCGCAATGATGTACTGCAATCACGGACCTAAAAGAGACTTTCTAAATGGAAATTGCAGAACTTAGCATGTCGGGAATCATGTTTTCGGCGATCAAACCATCGTGATGAGCGAAATGACATGTTCAAATGAGAAACCTATAACTTGGTTGTAAACTGAAAAGAAACGATCTTAGAACCATCAAAATCACGTTTTAGGCGTTCTAGAAGCGATTTGAGCGTAAAAACATGCTGAAATAACCAACTAAAAATTTCCGTTTTAAATCGATCAGGGCGACGTTTTAGAGCTTAAAATGAGGTTTTCAGTGCTAAAGTGAACGAGTTGAGCGCAATGATGTACTGCAATCACGGACCTAAAAGAGACTTTCTAAATGGAAATTGCAGAACTTAGCAAGTCGGGAATCATGTTTTCGGCGCTCAAACCATCGAGATAAGCGAAAAAACACGTTGACATGAGAAACCTATAACTTGCTTGTAGACTGAAAAGAAATGATCTTAGAACCATCAAAATTGTGTTTTAAGCGTTCTGGAAGCGATTTGAGGGTAAAAACATGCTTAAATCACCAACTAAAAATCGCCGTTTTAAATCGATCAGGGCGACGTTTTAGAGCTTGAAATGATGTTTTCAGTGCTAAAGTGAAAGAGTTGAGCGCAATGATGTACTGCAATCACGGACCTAAAAGAGACTTTCAAAATGGAAATTGGAGAACTTAGCATGTCGGGAATCATGTTTTCGGCGCTCAAACCATCGAGATGAGCGAAATGACATGTTGAAATGAGAAACCTGTAACTTGGTTGTAAACTGAAAAGAAACGATCTTAGGACCATCAAAATCACGTTTAAGGCGTTCTAGAAGCGATTTGAGCGTAAAAACATGCTCAAAACACCAACTAAAAATTGCCGTTTTAAATCGATCAGGGAGACATTTTAGAGCTTAAAATGAGGTTTTCAGTGCTAAAGTGAACGAGTTGAGCGCAATGATGTACTGCAATCACGGACCTAAAAGAGACTTTCTAAATGGAAATTGCAGAACTTAGCATGTCGGGAATCATGTTTTCGGCGCTCAAACCATCGAGATGAGCGAAATGACATGTTGAAATGAGAAACCTATAACTTGGTTGTAAACTGAAAAGAAACGATCTTAGAACCATCAAAATCACGTTTTAGACGTTCTAGAAGCGATTTGAGCGTAAAAACATGCTCAAATAACCAAATAAAAATTGCCGTTTTAAATCGATCAGGGCGACGTTTTAGAGCTTAAAATGAGGTTTTCAGTGCTAAAGTGAACGAGTTGAGCGCAATGATGTACTGCAATCACGGACCTAAAAGAGACTTTCTAAATGGAAATTGCAGAGTTTAGCAAGTCGGGAATCATGTTTTCGGCGCTCAAACCATCCACATGAGCGAAATAACACGTTGACATGAGAAACCTATAACTTGCTTGTAGACTGAAAAGAAACGATCTTAGAACTATCAAAATTGCGTTTTAAGCGTTCTAGAAGCGATTTGAGCGTAAAAACATGCTCAAATCACCAACTAAAAATCGCCGTTTTAAATCCATCAGGGCGACGTTTTAGAGCTTAAAATGATGTTTTCAGTGCTAAAGTGAACGAGTTGAGCGCAATGATGTACTGAAATCACGGACTTAAAAGAGACCTTCTAAATGGAAATAGCAGAAGTTAGCAAGTCGGGAATCATGTTTTCGGCGCTCAAACCATCGAGATGAGCGAAAAAACACGTTGACAATAGAAACCTATAACTTGCTTGTAGACTGAAAAGAAACGATCTTAGAACCATCAAAATTGCGTTTTAAGCGTTCTAGAAGCGATTTGAGCGTAAAAACATGCTCAAATCACCAACTAAAAATTGCCGTTTTAAATCGATCAGGGCGACGTTTTAGAGCTTAAAATGAATTTTTCAGGGCAAAAGTGAACGAGTTGAGCGCAATGATGTACTGCAATCACGGACCTAACCCAGACCTTCTAAATGGAAATTGCAGAAGTTAGCAAGTCGGGAATCATGTTTTCGGCGCTCAAACCATCGAGATGAGCGAAAAAACACGTAGACATGAGAAACCTATAACTTGCTTGTAGACTGAAAAGAAACGATCTTAGAACCATCAAAATTGCGTTTTAAGCGTTCTAGAAGCGATTTGAGCGTAAAAACAAGCTCAAATCACCAACTAAAAATTGCCGTTTTAAATTGATCAGGGCGACGTTTTAGAGCTTGAAATGAGGTTTTCAGTGCTAAAGTGAACGAGTTGAGCGCAATGATGTACTGCAATCACGGACTTAAAAGAGACCTTCTAAATGAAAATAGCAGAAGTTAGCAAGTCGGGAATCATGTTTTCGGCGCCCAAACCATCGAGATGAGCGAAAAAACACGTTGACATTAGCAAGTTATAACTTGCTTGTAGACTGAAAACAAACGATCTTAGAACCATCAAAATTCGTTTTAAGTGTTCTTGAAACGATTTGAGCGTAAAAACATGCTCAAATCACCAACTAAAAATCGCCGTTTTTGATCGATCAGGGCGACGTTTTAGAGCTTAAAATGATGTTTTCAGTGCTAAAGTGAACGAGTTGAGCGCAATGATGTACTGCAATCACGGACTTAAAAGAGACCTTCTAAATGGAAATAGCAGAAGTTAGCAAGTCGGGAATCATGTTTTCGGCGCTCAAACCATCGAGATGAGCGAAAAAACACGTTGACATTAGAAACCTATAACTTGCTTGTAGACTGAAAAGAAACGATCTTAGAACCATCAAAATTTCGTTTTAAGCGTTCTAGAAGCGATTTGAGCGTAAAAACATGCTCAAATCACCAACTAAAAATTGCCGTTTTAAATCGATCAGGGCAACGTTTTAGAGCTTGAAATTATGTTTTCAGTGCTAAAGTGAAAGAGTTGAGCGCAATGATGTACTGCAATCACGGACCTAAAAGAGACTTTCTAAATGGAAATTGCAGAACTTAGCATGTCGGGAATCATGTTTTCGTCGCTCAAACCATCGAGATGAGCGAAATGACATGTTGAAATGAGAAACCTATAACTTGGTTGTAAACTGAAAAGAAACGATCTTAGAACCATCAAATTCACGTTTTAGGCGTTCTAGAAGCGATTTGAGCGTAAAAACATGCTCAAATAACCAACTTAAAATTGCCGTTTTAAATCGATCAGGGCGACGTTTTAGAGCTTAAAATGAGGTTTTCAGTGCTAAAGTGAGCGAGTTGAGCGCAATGATGTACTGCAATCACGGACCTAAAAGAGACTTTCTAAATGGAAATTGCAGAACTTAGCATGTCGGGAATCATGTTTTCGGCGCTCAAACCATCGAGATGAGCGAAATGACATGTTGAAATGAGAAACCTATAACTTGGTTGTAAACTGAAAAGAAACGATCTTAGAACCATCAAAATCACGTTTTAGGCGTTCTAGAAGCGATTTGAGCGTAAAAACATGCTCAAATAACCAACTAAAAATTGCCGTTTTAAATCGATCAGGGCGACGTTTTAGAGCTTAAAATGAGGTTTTCAGTGCTAAAGTGAACGAGTTGAGCGCAATGATGTACTGCAATCACGGACCTAAAAGAGACTTTCTAAAAGGAAATTGCAGAGTTTAGCAAGTCGGGAATCATGTTTTCGGCGCTCAAACCATCCACATGAGCGAAATAACACGTTGACATGAGAAACCTATAACTTGCTTGTAGACTGAAAAGAAACGATCTTAGAACTATCAAAATTCCGTTTTAAGCGTTCTAGAAGCGATTTGAGCGTAAAAAGATGCTCAAATCACCAACTAAAAATCGCCGTTTTAAATCCATCAGGGCGACGTTTTAGAGCTTAAAATGATGTTTTCAGTGCTAAAGTGAACGAGTTGAGCGCAATGATGTACTGAAATCACGGACTTAAAAGAGACCTTCTAAATGGAAATAGCAGAAGTTAGCAAGTCGGGAATCATGTTTTCGGCGCTCAAACCATCGAGATGAGCGAAAAAACACGTTTACAATAGAAACCTATAACTTGCTTGTAGACTGAAAAGAAACGATCTTAGAACCATCAAAATCACGTTTTAGGCGTTCTAGAAGCGATTTGAGCGTAAAAACATGCTCAAATAACCAACTTAAAATTGCCGTTTTAAATCGATCAGGGCGACGTTTTAGAGCTTAAAATGAGGTTTTCAGTGCTAAAGTGAACGAGTTGAGCGCAATGATGTACTGCAATCACGGACCTAAAAGAGACTTTCTAAATGGAAATTGCAGAACTTAGCATGTCGGGAATCATGTTTTCGGCGCTCAAACCATCGAGATGAGCGAAATGACATGTTGAAATGAGAAACCTATAACTTGGTTGTAAACTGAAAAGAAACGATCTTAGAACCATCAAAATCACGTTTTAGGCGTTCTAGAAGCGATTTGAGCGTAAAAACATGCTCAAATAACCAACTAAAAATCGCCGTTTTAAATCGATCAGGGCGACGTTTTAGAGCTTAAAATGAGGTTTTCAGTGCTAAAGTGAACGAGTTGAGCGCAATGATGTACTGCAATCACGGACCTAAAAGAGACTTTCTAAATGGAAATTGCAGAACTTAGCATGTCGGGAATCATGTTTTCGGCGATCAAACCATCGTGATGAGCGAAATGACATGTTGAAATGAGAAACCTATAACTTGGTTGTAAACTGAAAAGAAACGATCTTAGAACCATCAAAATCACGTTTTAGGCGTTCTAGAAGCGATTTGAGCGTAAAAACATGCTCAAATAACCAACTAAAAATTGCCGTTTTAAATCGATCAGGGCGACGTTTTAGAGCTTAAAATGAGGTTTTCAGTGCTAAAGTGAACGAGTTGAGCGCAATGATGTACTGCAATCACGGACCTAAAAGAGACTTTCTAAATGGAAATTGCAGAACTTAGCAAGACGGGAATCATGTTTTCGGCGCTCAAACCATCGAGATAAGCGAAAAAACACGTTGACATGAGAAACCTATAACTTGCTTGTAGACTGAAAAGAAATGATCTTAGAACCATCAAAATTGTGTTTTAAGCGTTCTAGAAGCGATTTGAGCGTAAAAACATGCTCAAATCACCAACTAAAAATCGCCGTTTTAAATCCATCAGGGCGACGTTTTAGAGCTTGAAATGATGTTTTCAGTGCTAAAGTGAAAGAGTTGAGCGCAATGATGTACTGCAATCACGGACCTAAAAGAGACTTTCTAAATGGAAATTGCAGAACTTAGCATGTCGGGAATCATGTTTTCGGCGCTCAAACCATCGAGATGAGCGAAATGACATGTTGAAATGAGAAACCTATAACTTGGTTGTAAACTGAAAAGAAACGATCTTAGAACCATCAAAATCACGTTTTAGGCGTTCTAGAAGCGATTTGAGCGTAAAAACATGCTCAAATAACCAACTAAAAATCGCCGTTTTAAATCGATCAGGGCGACGTTTTAGAGCTTAAAATGAGGTTTTCAGTGCTAAAGTGAACGAGTTGAGCGCAATGATGTACTGCAATCACGGACCTAAAAGAGACTTTCTAAATGGAAATTGCAGAGTTTAGCAAGTCGGGAATCATGTTTTCGGCGCTCAAACCATCCACATGAGCGAAATAACACGTTGACATGAGAAACCTATAACTTGCTTGTAGACTGAAAAGAAACGATCTTAGAACTATCAAAATTGCGTTTTAAGCGTTCTAGAAGCGATTTGAGCGTAAAAAGATGCTTAAATCACCAACTAAAAATCGCCGTTTTAAATCCATCAGGGCGACGTTTTAGAGCTTAAAATGATGTTTTCAGTGCTAAAGTGAACGAGTTGAGCGCAATGATGTACTGAAATCACGGACTTAAAAGAGACCTTCTAAATGGAAATAGCAGAAGTTAGCAAGTCGGGAATCATGTTTTCGGCGCTCAAACCATCGAGATGAGCGAAAAAACACGTTGACAATAGAAACCTATAACTTGCTTGTAGACTGAAAAGAAACGATCTTAGAACCATCAAAATTGCGTTTTAAGCGTTCTAGAAGCGATTTGAGCGTAAAAACATGCTCAAATCACCAACTAAAAATTCCCGTTTTAAATCGATCAGGGCGACGTTTTAGAGCTTAAAATGAATTTTTCAGGGCAAAAGTGAACGAGTTGAGCGCAATGATGTACTGCAATCACGGACCTAACCCAGACCTTCTAAATGGAAATTGCAGAAGTTAGCAAGTCGGGAATCATGTTTTCGGCGCTCAAACCATCGAGATGAGCGAAAAAACACGTAGACATGAGAAACCTATAACTTGCTTGTAGAGTGAAAAGAAACGATCTTAGAACCATCAAAATTGCGTTTTAAGCGTTCTAGAAGCGATTTGAGCGTAAAAACATGCTCAAATCACCAACTAAAAATTGCCGTTTTAAATTGATCAGGGCGACGTTTTAGAGCTTGAAATGAGGTTTTCAGTGCTAAAGTGAACGAGTTGAGCGCAATGATGTACTGCAATCACGGACTTAAAAGAGACCTTCTAAATGAAAATAGCAGAAGTTAGCAAGTCGGGAATCATGTTTTCGGCGCCCAAACCATCGAGATGAGCGAAAAAACACGTTGACATTAGCAAGTTATAACTTGCTTGTAGACTGAAAACAAACGATCTTAGAACCATCAAAATTGCGTTTTAAGTGTTCTAGAAGCGATTTGAGCGTAAAAACATGCTCAAATCACCAACTAAAAATCGCCGTTTTAGATCGATCAGGGCGACGTTTTAGAGCTTAAAATGATGTTTTCAGTGCTAAAGTGAACGAGTTGAGCGCAATGATGTACTGCAATCACGGACTTAAAAGAGACCTTCTAAATGGAAATAGCAGAAGTTAGCAAGTCGGGAATCATGTTTTCGGCGCTCAAACCATCGAGATGAGCGAAAAAACACGTTGACATTAGAAACCTATAACTTGCTTGTAGACTGAAAAGAAACGATCTTAGAACCGTCAAAATTGCGTTTTAAGCGTTCTAGAAGCGATTTGAGCGTAAAAACATGCTCAAATCACCAACTAAAAATTGCCGTTTTAAATCGATCAGGGCGACGTTTTAGAGCTTAAAATGAGGTTTTCAGGGCAAAAGTGAACGAGTTGAGCGCAATGATGTACTGCAATCACGGACCTAAAAGAGACTTTCTAAATGGAAATTGCAGAACTTAGCATGTCGGGAATCATGTTTTCGGCGATCAAACCATCGAGATGAGCGAAAGTACATGTTGAAATGAGAAACCTATAACTTGCTTGTAGACTGAAAAGAAACGATCTTAGAACCATCAAAATCGCGTTTTAAGCGTTCTAGAAGCGATTTGAGCGTAAAAACATGCTCAAATCACCAACTAAAAATCGCCGTTTTAAATCGATCAGGGCGACGTTTTAGAGCTTTAAATGAGAATTTCAGTACTAAAGTGAACGAGTTGAGCGCAATGATGTACTGCAATCACGGACCTAAAAGAGACTTTCTAAATGGAAATTGCAGAACTTAGCATGTCGGGAATCATGTTTTCGGCGCTCAAACCATCGAGATGAGCGAAATGACATGTTGAAATGAGAAACCTATAACTTGCTTGTAGACTGAAAAGAAACGATCTTAGAACCATCAAAATCGCGTTTTAAGCGTTCTAGAAGCGATTTGAGCGTAAAAACATGCTCAAATCACCAACTAAAAATTGCCGTTTTAAATCGATCAGGGCGACGTTTTAGAGCTTGAAATGATGTTTTCAGTGCTAAAGTGAAAGAGTTGAGCGCAATGATGTACTGCAATCACGGACCTAAAAGAGACTTTCTAAATGGAAATTGCAGAACTTAGCATGTTGGGAATCATATTTTCGGCGCTCAAACCATCGAGATGAGCGAAATGACATGTTGAAATGAGAAACCTATAACTTGGTTGTAAACTGAAAAGAAACGATCTTAGAACCATCAAAATCACGTTTAAGGCGTTCTAGAAGCGATTTGAGCGTAAAAACATGCTCAAACAACCAACTAAAAATATCCGTTTTAAATCGATCAGGGCGAGGTTTTAGAGCTTAAAATAAGGTTTTCAGTGCTAAAGTGAACGAGTTGAGCGCAATGATGTACTGCAATCACGGACCTAAAAGAGACTTTCTAAATGGAAATTGCAGAACTTAGCATGTCGGGAATCATGTTTTCGGAGCTCAAACCATCGAGATGAGCGAAATGACATGTTGAAATGAGAAACCTATAACTTGGTTGTAAACTGAAAAGAAACGATCTTAGAACCATCAAAATCACGTTTTAGGCGTTCTAGAAGCGATTTGAGCGTAAAAACATGCTCAAATAACCAACTAAAAATTGCCGTTTTAAATCGATCAGGGCGACGTTTTAGAGCTTAAAATGAGGTTTTCAGTGCTAAAGTGAACGAGTTGAGCGCAATGATGTACTGCAATCACGGACCTAAAAGAGACTTTCTAAATGGAAATTGCAGAACTTAGCAAGTCGGGAATCATGTTTTCGGCGCTCAAACCATCCACATGAGCGAAATAACACGTTGACATGAGAAACCTATAACTTGCTTGTAGACTGAAAAGAAACGATCTTAGAACCATCAAAATCGCGTTTTAAGCGTTCTAGAAGCGATTTGAGCGTAAAAACATGCTCAAATCACCAACTAAAAATTGCCGTTTTAAATCGATCAGGGCGACGTTTTAGAGCTTGAAATGATGTTTTCAGCGCTAAAGTGAAAGAGTTGAGCGCAATGATGTACTGCAATCACGGACCTAAAAGAGACTTTCTAAATGGAATTTGCAGAACTTAGCATGTTGGGAATCATGTTTTCGGCGCTCAAACCATCGAGATGAGCGAAATGACATGTTGAAATGAGAAACCTATAACTTGGTTGTAAACTGAAAAGAAACGATCTTAGAACCATCAAAATCACGTTTAAGGCGTTCTAGAAGCGATTTGAGCGTAAAAACATGCTCAAACAACCAACTAAAAATATCCGTTTTAAATCGATCAGGGCGAGGTTTTAGAGCTTAAAATAAGGTTTTCAGTGCTAAAGTGAACGAGTTGAGCGCAATGATGTACTGCAATCACGGATCTAAAAGAGACTTTCTAAATGGAAATTGCAGAACTTACCATGTCGGGAATCATGTTTTCGGAGCTCAAACCATCGAGATGAGCGAAATGATATGTTGAAATGAGAAACCTATAACTTGGTTGTAAACTGAAAAGAAACGATCTTAGAACCATCAAAATCACGTTTTAGGCGTTCTAGAAGCGATTTGAGCGTAAAAACATGCTCAAATAACCAACTAAAAATTGCCGTTTTAAATCGATCAGGGCGACGTTTTAGAGCTTAAAATGAGGTTTTCAGTGCTAAAGTGAACGAGTTGAGCGCAATGATGTACTGCAATCACGGACCTAAAAGAGACTTTCTAAATGGAAATTGCAGAACTTAGCAAGTCGGGAATCATGTTTTCGGCGCTCAAACCATCCACATGAGCGAAATAACACGTTGACATGAGAAACCTATAACTTGCTTGTAGACTGAAAACAAACGATCTTAGAACCATCAAAATCGCGTTTTAAGCGTTCTAGAAGCGATTTGAGCGTAAAAACATGCTCAATCACCAACTAAAAATTGCCGTTTTAAATCGATCAGGGCGACGTTTTAGAGCTTGAAATGATGTTTTCAGCGCTAAAGTGAAAGAGTTGAGCGCAATGATGTACTGCAATCACGGACCTAAAAGAGACTTTCTAAATGGAATTTGCAGAACTTAGCATGTTGGGAATCATGTTTTCGGCGCTCAAACCATCGAGATGAGCGAAATGACATTTTTAAATGAGAAACCTATAACTTGGTTGTAAACTGAAAAGAAACGATCTTAGAACCATCAAAATCACGTTTAAGGCGTTCTAGAAGCGATTTGAGCGTAAAAACATGCTCAAACAACCAACTAAAAATATCCGTTTTAAATCGATCAGGGCGAGGTTTTAGAGCTTAAAATAAGGTTTTCAGTGCTAAAGTGAACGAGTTGAGCGCAATGATGTACTGCAATCACGGACCTAAAAGAGACTTTCTAAATGGAAATTGCAGAACTTACCATGTCGGGAATCATGTTTTCGGAGCTCAAACCATCGAGATGAGCGAAATGATATGTTGAAATGAGAAACCTATAACTTGGTTGTAAACTGAAAAGAAACGATCTTAGAACCATCAAAATCACGTTTTAGGCGTTCTAGAAGCGATTTGAGCGTAAAAACATGCTCAAATAACCAACTAAAAATTGCCGTTTTAAATCGATCAGGGCGATGTTTTAGAGCTTAAAATGAGGTTTTCAGTGCTAAAGTGAACGAGTTGAGCGCAATGATGTACTGCAATCACGGACCTAAAAGAGACTTTCTAAATGGAAATTGCAGAACTTAGCAAGTCGGGAATCATGTTTTCGGCGCTCAAACCATCCACATGAGCGAAATAACACGTTGACATGAGAAACCTATAACTTGCTTGTAGACTGAAAAGAAACGATCTTAGAACCATCAAAATTGCGTTTTAAGCGTTCTAGAAGCGATTTGAGCGTAAAAATATGGTCAAATCACCAACTAAAAATTGCCGTTTTAAATCGATCAGGGCGACGTTTTAGAGCTTGAAATGATGTTTTCAGTGCTAAAGTGAAAGAGTTGAGCGCAATGATGTACTGCAATCACGGACCTAAAAGAGACTTCCTAAATGGAAATTGCAGAACTTAGCATGTCGGGAATCATGTTCTCGGCGCTCAAACCATCGAGATGAGCGAAATGACATGTTGAAATGAGAAACCTATAACTTGGTTGTAAACTGAAAAGAAACGATCTTAGAACCATCAAAATCACGTTTTAGGCGTTCTAGAAGCGATTTGAGCGTAAAAACATGCTCATATCACCAACTAAAAATCGCCGTTTTAAATCGATCAGGGCGACGTTTTAGAGCTTAAAATGAGGTTTTCAGTGCTAAAGTTAACGAGTTGAGCGCAATGATGTACTGCAATCACGGACCTAAAAGAGACTTTCTAAATGGAAATTGCAGAACTTAGCATGTCGGGAATCATGTTTTCGGCGATCAAACCATCGAGATGAGCGAAAGTACATGTTGAAATGAGAAACCTATAACTTGCTTGTAGACTGAAAAGAAACGATCTTAGAACCATCAAAATCGCGTTTTAAGCGTTCTAGAAGCGATTTGAGCGTAAAAACATGCTCAAATCACCAACTAAAAATCGCCGTTTTAAATCGATCAGGGCGACGTTTTAGAGCTTAAAATGAGGTTTTCAGTGCTAAAGTGAACGAGTTGAGCGCAATGATGTACTGCAATCACGGACCTAAAAGAGACTTTCTAAATGGAAATTGCAGAACTTAGCATGTCGGGAATCATGTTTTCGGCGATCAAACCATCGAGATGAGCGAAAGTACATGTTGAAATGAGAAACCTATAACTTGCTTGTAGACTGAAAAGAAACGATCTTAGAACCATCAAAATCGCGTTTTAAGCGTTCTAGAAGCGATTTGAGCGTAAAAACATGCTCAAATCACCAACTAAAAATCGCCGTTTTAAATCGATCAGGGCGACGTTTTAGAGCTTAAAATAAGGTTTTCAGTGCTAAAGTGAACGAGTTGAGCGCAATGATGTACTGCAATCACGGACCTAAAAGAGACTTTCTAAATGGAAATTGCAGAACTTACCATGTCGGGAATCATGTTTTCGGAGCTCAAACCATCGAGATGAGCGAAATGATATGTTGAAATGAGAAACCTATAACTTGGTTGTAAACTGAAAAGAAACGATCTTAGAACCATCAAAATCACGTTTTAGGCGTTCTAGAAGCGATTTGAGCGTAAAAACATGCTCAAATAACCAACTAAAAATTGCCGTTTTAAATCGATCAGGGCGATGTTTTAGAGCTTAAAATGAGGTTTTCAGTGCTAAAGTGAACGAGTTGAGCGCAATGATGTACTGCAATCACGGACCTAAAAGAGACTTTCTAAATGGAAATTGCAGAACTTAGCAAGTCGGGAATCATGTTTTCGGCGCTCAAACCATCCACATGAGCGAAATAACACGTTGACATGAGAAACCTATAACTTGCTTGTAGACTGAAAAGAAACGATCTTAGAACCATCAAAATTGCGTTTTAAGCGTTCTAGAAGCGATTTGAGCGTAAAAATATGGTCAAATCACCAACTAAAAATTGCCGTTTTAAATCGATCAGGGCGACGTTTTAGAGCTTGAAATGATGTTTTCAGTGCTAAAGTGAAAGAGTTGAGCGCAATGATGTACTGCAATCACGGACCTAAAAGAGACTTCCTAAATGGAAATTGCAGAACTTAGCATGTCGGGAATCATGTTCTCGGCGCTCAAACCATCGAGATGAGCGAAATGACATGTTGAAATGAGAAACCTATAACTTGGTTGTAAACTGAAAAGAAACGATCTTAGAACCATCAAAATCACGTTTTAGGCGTTCTAGAAGCGATTTGAGCGTAAAAACATGCTCATATCACCAACTAAAAATCGCCGTTTTAAATCGATCAGGGCGACGTTTTAGAGCTTAAAATGAGGTTTTCAGTGCTAAAGTTAACGAGTTGAGCGCAATGATGTACTGCAATCACGGACCTAAAAGAGACTTTCTAAATGGAAATTGCAGAACTTAGCATGTCGGGAATCATGTTTTCGGCGATCAAACCATCGAGATGAGCGAAAGTACATGTTGAAATGAGAAACCTATAACTTGCTTGTAGACTGAAAAGAAACGATCTTAGAACCATCAAAATCGCGTTTTAAGCGTTCTAGAAGCGATTTGAGCGTAAAAACATGCTCAAATCACCAACTAAAAATCGCCGTTTTAAATCGATCAGGGCGACGTTTTAGAGCTTAAAATGAGGTTTTCAGTGCTAAAGTGAACGAGTTGAGCGCAATGATGTACTGCAATCACGGACCTAAAAGAGACTTTCTAAATGGAAATTGCAGAACTTAGCATGTCGGGAATCATGTTTTCGGCGATCAAACCATCGAGATGAGCGAAAGTACATGTTGAAATGAGAAACCTATAACTTGCTTGTAGACTGAAAAGAAACGATCTTAGAACCATCAAAATCGCGTTTTAAGCGTTCTAGAAGCGATTTGAGCGTAAAAACATGCTCAAATCACCAACTAAAAATCGCCGTTTTAAATCGATCAGGGCGACGTTTTAGAGCTTAAAATGAGGTTTTCAGTGCTAAAGTGAACGAGTTGAGCGCAATGATGTACTGCAATCACGGACCTAAAAGAGACTTTCTAAATGGAAATTGCAGAACTTAGCATGTCGGGAATCATGTTTTCGGAGCTCAAACCATCGAGATGAGCGAAATGACATGTTGAAATGAGAAACCTATAACTTGGTTTTAAACTGAAAAGAAACGATCTTAGAACCATCAAAATCACGTTTTAGGCGTTCTAGAAGCGATTTGTGCGTAAAAACATGCTCAAATAACCAACTAAAAATTGCCGTTTTAAATCGATCAGGGCGATGTTTTAGAGCTTAAAATGAGGTTTTCAGTGCTAAAGTGAACGAGTTGAGCGCAATGATGTACTGCAATCACGGACCTAAAAGAGACTTTCTAAAGGGAAATTGCAGAATTTAGCATGTCGGGAATCATGTTTTCGGCGCTCAAACCATCGAGATGAGCGAAATGACATGTTGAAATGAGAAACCTATAACTTGGTTGTAAACTGAAAAGAAACGATCTTAGGACCATCAAAATCACGTTTAAGGCGTTCTAGAAGCGATTTGAGCGTAAAAACATGCTCAAATAACCAACTAAAAATTGCCGTTTTAAATCGATCAGGGCGACGTTTTAGAGCTTAAAATGAGGTTTTCAGTGCTAAAGTGAACGAGTTGAGCGCAATGATGTACTGCAATCACGGACCTAAAAGAGACTTTCTAAATGGAAATTGCAGAACTTAGCATGTCGGGAATCATGTTTTCGGAGCTCAAACCATCGAGATGAGCGAAATGACATGTTGAAATGAGAAACCTATAACTTGGTTTTAAACTGAAAAGAAACGATCTTAGAACCATCAAAATCACGTTTTAGGCGTTCTAGAAGCGATTTGTGCGTAAAAACATGCTCAAATAACCAACTAAAAATTGCCGTTTTAAATCGATCAGGGCGATGTTTTAGAGCTTAAAATGAGGTTTTCAGTGCTAAAGTGAACGAGTTGAGCGCAATGATGTACTGCAATCACGGACCTAAAAGAGACTTTCTAAAGGGAAATTGCAGAATTTAGCATGTCGGGAATCATGTTTTCGGCGCTCAAACCATCGAGATGAGCGAAATGACATGTTGAAATGAGAAACCTATAACTTGGTTGTAAACTGAAAAGAAACGATCTTAGAACCATCAAAATCACGTTTTAGGCGTTCTAGAAGCGATTTGAGCGTAAAAACATGCTCAAATAACCAACTAAAAATCGCCGTTTTAAATCGATCAGGGCGACGTTTTAGAGCTTAAAATGAGGTTTTCAGTGCTAAAGTGAACGAGTTGAGCGCAATGATGTACTGCAATCACGGACCTAAAAGAGACTTTCTAAATGGAAATTGCAGAACTTAGCATGTCGGGAATCATGTTTTCGGCGATCAATTCATCGTGATGAGCGAAATGACATGTTGAAATGAGAAACCTATAACTTGGTTGTAAACTGAAAAGAAACGATCTTAGAACCATCAAAATCACGTTTTAGGCGTTCTAGAAGCGATTTGAGCGTAAAAACATGCTCAAATAACCAACTAAAAATTGCCGTTTTAAATCGATCAGGGCGACGTTTTAGAGCTTAAAATGAGGTTTTCAGTGCTAAAGTGAACGAGTTGAGCGCAATGATGTACTGCAATCACGGACCTAAAAGAGACTTTCTAAATGGAAATTGCAGAACTTAGCAAGTCGGGAATCATGTTTTCGGCGCTCAAACCATCGAGATAAGCGAAAAAACACGTTGACATGAGAAACCTATAACTTGCTTGTAGACTGAAAAGAAATGATCTTAGAACCATCAAAATTGTGTTTTAAGCGCTCTAGAAGCGATTTGAGCATAAAAACATGCTCAAATCACCAACTAAAAATCGCCGTTTTAAATCGACCAGGGCGACGTTTTAGAGCTTAAAATAAGGTTTTCAGTGCTAAAGTGAACGAGTTGAGCGCAATGATGTACCGCAATCACGGACCTAAAAGAGACTTTCTAAATGGAAATTGCAGAACTTAGCATGTCGGGAATCATGTTTTCGGAGCTCAAACCATCGAGATGAGCGAAATGACATGTTGAAATGAGAAACCTATAACTTGGTTGTAAACTGAAGAGAAACGATCTTAGAACCATCAAAATCACGTTTTAGGCGTTCTAGAAGCGATTTGTGCGTAAAAACATGCTCAAATAACCAACTAAAAATTGCCGTTTTAAATCGATCAGGGCGATGTTTTAGAGCTTAAAATGAGGTTTTCAGTGCTAAAGTGAACGAGTTGAGCGCAATGATGTACTGCAATCACGGACCTAAAAGAGACTTTCTAAAGGGAAATTGCAGAATTTAGCATGTCGGGAATCATGTTTTCGGCGCTCAAACCATCGAGATGAGCGAAATGACATGTTGAAATGAGAAACCTATAACTTGGTTGTAAACTGAAAAGAAACGATCTTAGAACCATCAAAATCACGTTTTAGGCGTTCTAGAAGCGATTTGAGCGTAAAAACATGCTCAAATAACCAACTAAAAATCGCCGTTTTAAATCGATCAGGGCGACGTTTTAGAGCTTAAAATGAGGTTTTCAGTGCTAAAGTGAACGAGTTGAGCGCAATGATGTACTGCAATCACGGACCTAAAAGAGACTTTCTAAATGGAAATTGCAGAACTTAGCATGTCGGGAATCATGTTTTCGGCGATCAATTCATCGTGATGAGCGAAATGACATGTTGAAATGAGAAACCTATAACTTGGTTGTAAACTGAAAAGAAACGATCTTAGAACCATCAAAATCACGTTTTAGGCGTTCTAGAAGCGATTTGAGCGTAAAAACATGCTCAAATAACCAACTAAAAATTGCCGTTTTAAATCGATCAGGGCGACGTTTTAGAGCTTAAAATGAGGTTTTCAGTGCTAAAGTGAACGAGTTGAGCGCAATGATGTACTGCAATCACGGACCTAAAAGAGACTTTCTAAATGGAAATTGCAGAACTTAGCAAGTCGGGAATCATGTTTTCGGCGCTCAAACCATCGAGATAAGCGAAAAAACACGTTGACATGAGAAACCTATAACTTGCTTGTAGACTGAAAAGAAATGATCTTAGAACCATCAAAATTGTGTTTTAAGCGCTCTAGAAGCGATTTGAGCATAAAAACATGCTCAAATCACCAACTAAAAATCGCCGTTTTAAATCGACCAGGGCGACGTTTTAGAGCTTAAAATAAGGTTTTCAGTGCTAAAGTGAACGAGTTGAGCGCAATGATGTACCGCAATCACGGACCTAAAAGAGACTTTCTAAATGGAAATTGCAGAACTTAGCATGTCGGGAATCATGTTTTCGGAGCTCAAACCATCGAGATGAGCGAAATGACATGTTGAAATGAGAAACCTATAACTTGGTTGTAAACTGAAGAGAAACGATCTTAGAACCATCAAAATCACGTTTTAGGCGTTCTAGAAGCGATTTGAGCGTAAAAACATGCTCAAATAACCAACTAAAAATATCCGTTTTAAATCGATCAGGGCGACGTTTTAGAGCTTAAAATGAGGTTTTCAGTGCTAAAGTGAACGAGTTGAGCGCAATGATGTACTGCAATCACGGACCTAAAAGAGACTTTCTAAATGGAAATTGCAGAACTTAGCATGTCGGGAATCATGTTTTCGGCGATCAAACCATCGTGATTAGCGAAATGACATGTTGAAATGAGAAACCTATAACTTGGTTGTAAACTGAAAAGAAACGATCTTAGAACCATCAAAATCACGTTTTAGGCGTTCTAGAAGCGATTTGAGCGTAAAAACATGCTCAAATAACCAACTAAAAATTGCCGTTTTAAATCGATCAGGGCGACGTTTTAGAGCTTAAAATGAGGTTTTCAGTGCTAAAGTGAACGAGTTGAGCGCAATGATGTACTGCAATCACGGACCTAAAAGAGACTTTCTAAATGGAAATTGCAGAGTTTAGCAAGTCGGGAATCATGTTTTCGGCGCTCAAACCATTAACATGAGCGAAATAACACGTTGACATGAGAAACCTATAACTTGCTTGTAGACTGAAAAGAAACGATCTTAGAACCATCAAAATTGCGTTTTAAGCGTTCTAGAAGCGATTTGAGCGTAAAAACATGCTCAAATCACCAACTGAAAATCGCCGTTTTAAATCCATCAGGGCGACCTTTTAGAGCTTAAAATGATGTTTTCAGTGCTAAAGTGAACGAGTTGAGCGCAATGATGTACTGAAATCACGGACTTAAAAGAGACTTTCTAAATGGAAATTGCAAAACTTAGCATGTTGGGAATCACGTTTTCGGCGCTCAAACCATCGAGATGAGCGAAATGACATGTTGAAATGAGAAACCTATAACTTGGTTGTAAACTGAAAAGAAACGATCTTAGAACCATCAAAATCACGTTTAAGGCGTTCTAGAAGCGATTTGAGCGTAAAAACATGCTCAAACAACCAACTAAAAATATCCGTTTTAAATCGATCAGGGCGACGTTTTAGAGCTTAAAATAAGGTTTTCAGTGCTAAAGTGAACGAGTTGAGCGCAATGATGTACTGCAATCACGGACCTAAAAGAGACTTTCTAAATGGAAATTGCAGAATTTAGCATGTCGGGAATCATGTTTTCGGCGCTCAAACCATCGAGATGAGCGAAATGACATGTTGAAATGAGAAACCTATAACTTGGTTGTAAACTGAAAAGAAACGATCTTAGAACCATCAAAATCACGTTTTAGGCGTTCTAGAAGCGATTTGAGCGTAAAAACATGCTCAAATAACCAACTAAAAATCGCCGTTTTAAATCGATCAGGGCGACGTTTTAGAGCTTAAAATGAGGTTTTCAGTGCTAAAGTGAACGAGTTGAGCGCAATGATGTACTGCAATCACGGACCTAAAAGAGACTTTCTAAATGGAAATTGCAGAACTTAGCATGTCGGGAATCATGTTTTCGGCGATCAAACCATCGTGATGAGCGAAATGACATGTTGAAATGAGAAACCTATAACTTGGTTGTAAACTGAAAAGAAACGATCTTAGAACCATCAAAATCACGTTTTAAGCGTTCTAGAAGCGATTTGAGCGTAAAAGCATGCTCATATAACCAACTAAAAATTGCCGTTTTAAATCGATCAGGGCGACGTTTTAGAGCTTAAAATGAGGTTTTCAGTGCTAAAGTGAACGAGTTGAGCGCAATGATGTACTGCAATCACGGACCTAAAAGAGACTTTCTAAATGGAAATTGCAGAACTTAGCAAGTCGGGAATCATGTTTTCGGCGCTCAAACCATCGAGATAAGCGAAAAAACACGTTGACATGAGAAACCTATAACTTGCTTGTAGACTGAAAAGAAATGATCTTAGAACCATCAAAATTGTGTTTTAAGCGCTCTAGAAGCGATTTGAGCATAAAAACATGCTCAAATCACCAACTAAAAATCGCCGTTTTAAATCGACCAGGGCGACGTTTTAGAGCTTAAAATAAGGTTTTCAGTGCTAAAGTGAACGAGTTGAGCGCAATGATGTACCGCAATCACGGACCTAAAAGAGACTTTCTAAATGGAAATTGCAGAACTTAGCAAGTCGGGAATCATGTTTTCGGAGCTCAAACCATCGAGATGAGCGAAATGACATGTTGAAATGAGAAACCTATAACTTGGTTGTAAACTGAAGAGAAACGATCTTAGAACCATCAAAATCACGTTTTAGGCGTTCTAGAAGCGATTTGAGCGTAAAAACATGCTCAAATAACCAACTAAAAATATCCGTTTTAAATCGATCAGGGCGACGTTTTAGAGCTTAAAATGAGGTTTTCAGTGCTAAAGTGAACGAGTTGAGCGCAATGATGTACTGCAATCACGGACCTAAAAGAGACTTTCTAAATGGAAATTGCAGAATTTAGCATGTCGGGAATCATGTTTTCGGCGCTCAAACCATCGAGATGAGCGAAATGACATGTTGAAATGAGAAACCTATAACTTGGTTGTAAACTGAAAAGAAACGATCTTAGAACCATCAAAATCACGTTTTAGGCGTTCTAGAAGCGATTTGAGCGTAAAAACATGCTCAAATAACCAACTAAAAATCGCCGTTTTAAATCGATCAGGGCGACGTTTTAGAGCTTAAAATGAGGTTTTCAGTGCTAAAGTGAACGAGTTGAGCGCAATGATGTACTGCAATCACGGACCTAAAAGAGACTTTCTAAATGGAAATTGCAGAACTTAGCATGTCGGGAATCATGTTTTCGGCGATCAAACCATCGTGATTAGCGAAATGACATGTTGAAATGAGAAACCTATAACTTGGTTGTAAACTGAAAAGAAACGATCTTAGAACCATCAAAATCACGTTTTAGGCGTTCTAGAAGCGATTTGAGCGTAAAAACATGCTCAAATAACCAACTAAAAATTGCCGTTTTAAATCGATCAGGGCGACGTTTTAGAGCTTAAAATGAGGTTTTCAGTGCTAAAGTGAACGAGTTGAGCGCAATGATGTACTGCAATCACGGACCTAAAAGAGACTTTCTAAATGGAAATTGCAGAGTTTAGCAAGTCGGGAATCATGTTTTCGGCGCTCAAACCATTAACATGAGCGAAATAACACGTTGACATGAGAAACCTATAACTTGCTTGTAGACTGAAAAGAAACGATCTTAGAACCATCAAAATTGCGTTTTAAGCGTTCTAGAAGCGATTTGAGCGTAAAAACATGCTCAAATCACCAACTGAAAATCGCCGTTTTAAATCCATCAGGGCGACCTTTTAGAGCTTAAAATGATGTTTTCAGTGCTAAAGTGAACGAGTTGAGCGCAATGATGTACTGAAATCACGGACTTAAAAGAGACTTTCTAAATGGAAATTGCAAAACTTAGCATGTTGGGAATCACGTTTTCGGCGCTCAAACCATCGAGATGAGCGAAATGACATGTTGAAATGAGAAACCTATAACTTGGTTGTAAACTGAAAAGAAACGATCTTAGAACCATCAAAATGACGTTTAAGGCGTTCTAGAAGCGATTTGAGCGTAAAAACATGCTCAAACAACCAACTAAAAATATCCGTTTTAAATCGATCAGGGCGACGTTTTAGAGCTTAAAATAAGGTTTTCAGTGCTAAAGTGAACGAGTTGAGCGCAATGATGTACTGCAATCACGGACCTAAAAGAGACTTTCTAAATGGAAATTGCAGAATTTAGCATGTCGGGAATCATGTTTTCGGCGCTCAAACCATCGAGATGAGCGAAATGACATGTTGAAATGAGAAACCTATAACTTGGTTGTAAACTGAAAAGAAACGATCTTAGAACCATCAAAATCATGTTTTAGGCGTTCTAGAAGCGATTTGAGCGTAAAAACATGCTCAAATAACCAACTAAAAATCGCCGTTTTAAATCGATCAGGGCGACGTTTTAGAGCTTAAAATGAGGTTTTCAGTGCTAAAGTGAACGAGTTGAGCGCAATGATGTACTGCAATCACGGACCTAAAAGAGACTTTCTAAATGGAAATTGCAGAACTTAGCATGTCGGGAATCATGTTTTCGGCGATCAAACCATCGTGATGAGCGAAATGACATGTTGAAATGAGAAACCTATAACTTGGTTGTAAACTGAAAAGAAACGATCTTAGAACCATCAAAATCACGTTTTAAGCGTTCTAGAAGCGATTTGAGCGTAAAAGCATGCTCATATAACCAACTAAAAATTGCCGTTTTAAATCGATCAGGGCGACGTTTTAGAGCTTAAAATGAGGTTTTCAGTGCTAAAGTGAACGAGTTGAGCGCAATGATGTACTGCAATCACGGACCTAAAAGAGACTTTCTAAATGGAAATTGCAGAACTTAGCAAGTCGGGAATCATGTTTTCGGCGCTCAAACCATCGAGATAAGCGAAATGACATGTTGAAATGAGAAACCTATAACTTGGTTGTAAACTGAAAAAAAGCGATCTTAGAACCATCAAAATCACGTTTTAGGCGTTCTAGAAGCGATTTGAGCGTAAAAACATGCTCAAATAACCAACTAAAAATTGCCGTTTTAAATCGATCAGGGCGACGTTTTAGAGCTTAAAATGAGGTTTTCAGTGCTAAAGTGAACGAGTTGAGCGCAATGATGTACTGCAATCACGGACCTAAAAGAGACTTTCTAAATGGAAATTGCAGAACTTAGCAAGTCGGGAATCATGTTTTCGGCGCTCAAACCATCGAGATAAGCGAAAAAACACGTTGACATGAGAAACCTATAACTAGCTTGTAGACTGAAAAGAAATGATCTTAGAACCATCAAAATTGTGTTTTAAGCGTTCTAGAAGCGATTTGAGCGTAAAAACATGCTCAAATCACCAACTAAAAATCGCCGTTTTAAATCGATAAGGGCGACGTTTTAGAGCTTAAAATAAGGTTTTCAGTGCTAAAGTGAACGAGTTGAGCGCAATGATGTACTGCAATCACGGACCTAAAAGAGACTTTCTAAATGGAAATTGCAGAACTTAGCATGTCGGGAATCATGTTTTCGGAGCTCAAACCATCGAGATGAGCGAAATGACATGTTGAAATGAGAAACCTATAACTTGGTTGTAAACTGAAAAGAAACGATCTTAGAACCATCAAAATCACGTTTTAGGCGTTCTAGAAGCGATTTTAGCGTAAAAACATGCTCAAATCACCAACTAAAAATGGCCGTTTTAAATCGATCAGGGCGACGTTTTAGAGCTTAAAATGGGGTTTTCAGTGCTAAAGTGAACGAGTTGAGCGCAATGATGTACTGCAATCACGGACCTAAAAGAGACTTTCTAAATGGAAATTGCAGAATTTAGCATGTCGGGAATCATGTTTTCGGCGCTTAAACCATCGAGATGAGCGAAATGACATGTTGAAATGAGAAACCTATAACTTGGTTGTAAACTGAAAAGAAACGATCTTAGAACCATCAAAATCACGTTTTAGGCGTTCTAGAAGCGATTTGAGCGTAAAAACATGCTCAAATAACCAACTAAAAATCGCCGTTTTAAATCGATCAGGGCGACGTTTTAGAGCTTGAAATGATGTTTTCAGTGCTAAAGTGAAAGAGTTGAGCGCAATGATGTACTGCAATCACGGACCTAAAAGAGACTTTCAAAATGGAAATTGCAGAACTTAGCATGTCGGGAATCATGTTTTCGGAGCTCAAACCATCGAGATGAGCGAAATGACATGTTGAAATGAGAAACCTATAACTTTGTTTTAAACTGAAAAGAAACGATCTTAGAACCATCAAAATCACGTTTTAGGCGTTCTAGAAGCGATTTTAGCGTAAAAACATGCTAAAATCACCAACTAAAAATGGCCGTTTTAAATCGATCAGGGCGACGTTTTAGAGCTTAAAATGAGGTTTTCAGTGCTAAAGTGAACGAGTTGAGCGCAATGATGTACTGCAATCACGGACCTAAAAGAGACTTTCTAAATGGAAATTGCAGAATTTAGCATGTCGGGAATCATGTTTTCGGCGCTTAAACCATCGAGATGAGCGAAATGACATGTTGAAATGAGAAACCTATAACTTGGTTGTAAACTGAAAAGAAACGATCTTAGAACCATCAAAATCACGTTTTAGGCGTTCTAGAAGCGATTTGAGCGTAAAAACATGCTCATATAACCAACTAAAAATCGTTGTTTTAAATCGATGAGGGCGACGTTTTAGAGCTTGAAATTATGTTTTCAGTGCTAAAGTGAAAGAGTTGAGCGCAATGATGTACTGCAATCACGGACCTAAAAGAGACTTTCAAAATGGAAATTGCAGAACTTAGCATGTCGGGAATCATGTTTTCGGCGCTCAAACCATCGAGATGAGCGAAATGACATGTTTAAATGAGAAACCTATAACTTGGTTGTAAACTGAAAAGAAACGATCTTAGGACCATCAAAATCACGTTTAAGGCGTTCTAGAAGCGATTTCAGCGTAAAAACATGCTCAAATAACCAACTAAAAATTGCCGTTTTAAATCGATCAGGGCGACGTTTTAGAGCTTAAAATGAGGTTTTCAGTGCTAAAGTGAACGAGTTGAGCGCAATGATGTACTGCAATCACGGACCTAAAAGAGACTTTCTAAATGGAAATTGCAGAACTTAGCATGTCGGGAATCATGTTTTCGGCGCTCAAACCATCGAGATGAGCGAAATGACATGTTGAAATGAGAAACCTATAACTTGGTTGTAAACTGAAAAGAAACGATCTTAGAACCATCAAAATCACGTTTTAGGCGTTCTAGAAGCGATTTGAGCGTAAAAACATGCTCAAATAACCAACTAAAAATTGCCGTTTTAAATCGATCAGGGCGACGTTTTAGAGCTTAAAATGAGGTTTTCAGTGCTAAAGTGAACGAGTTGAGCGCAATGATGTACTGCAATCACGGACCTAAAAGAGACTTTCTAAATGGAAATTGCAGAGTTTAGCAAGTCGGGAATCATGTTTTCGGCGCTCAAACCATCCACATGAGCGAAATAACACGTTGACATGAGAAACCTATAACTTGCTTGTAGACTGAAAAGAAACGATCTTAGAACCATCAAAATTGCGTTTTAAGCGTTCTAGAAGCGATTTGAGCGTAAAAACATGCTCAAATCACCAACTAAAAATCGCCGTTTTAAATCCATCAGGGCGACGTTTTAGAGCTTAAAATGATGTTTTCAGTGCTAAAGTAAACGAGTTGAGCGCAATGATGTACTGAAATCACGGACTTAAAAGAGACCTTCTAAATGGAAATAGCAGAAGTTAGCAAGTCGGGAATCATGTTTTCGGCGCTCAAACCATCGAGATGAGCGAAAAAACACGTTGACAATAGAAACCTATAACTTCTTGTAGACTGAAAAGAAACGATCTTAGAACCATCAAAATTGCGTTTTAAGCGTTCTAGAAGCGATTTGAGCGTAAAAACATGCTCAAATCACCAACTAAAAATTCTCGTTTTAAATCGATCAGGGCGACGTTTTAGAGCTTGAAATGAAGTTTTCAGTGCTAAAGTGAAAGAGTTTAGCGAAATGATGTACTGCAATCACGGACCTAAAAGAGACTTTCTAAATGGAAATTGCAGAACTTAGCATGTCGGGAATCATGTTTTCGGCGCTCAAACCATCGAGATGAGCGAAATGACATGTTGAAATGAGAAACCTATAACTTGGTTGTAAACTGAAAAGAAACGATCTTAGAACCATCAAAATCACGTTTTAGGCGTTCTAGAAGCGATTTTAGCGTAAAAACATGCTCAAATCACCAACTAAAAATGGCCGTTTTAAATCGATCAGGGCGACGTTTTAGAGCTTAAAATGAGGTTTTCAGTGCTAAAGTGAACGAGTTGAGCGCAATGATGTACTGCAATCACGGACCTAAAAGAGACTTTCTAAATGGAAATTGCAGAATTTAGCATGTCGGGAATCATGTTTTCGGCGCTTAAACCATCGAGATGAGCGAAATGACATGTTGAAATGAGAAACCTATAACTTGGTTGTAAACTGAAAAGAAACGATCTTAGAACCATCAAAATCACGTTTTAGGCGTTCTAGAAGCGATTTGAGCGTAAAAACATGCTCAAATAACCAACTAAAAATCGCCGTTTTAAATCGATCAGGGCGACGTTTTAGAGCTTGAAATGATGTTTTCAGTGCTAAAGTGAAAGAGTTGAGCGCAATGATGTACTGCAATCACGGACCTAAAAGAGACTTTCAAAATGGAAATTGCAGAACTTAGCATGTCGGGAATCATGTTTTCGGAGCTCAAACCATCGAGATGAGCGAAATGACATGTTGAAATGAGAAACCTATAACTTGGTTGTAAACTGAAAAGAAACGATCTTAGAACCATCAAAATCACGTTTTAGGCGTTCTAGAAGCGATTTTAGCGTAAAAACATGCTCAAATCACCAACTAAAAATGGCCGTTTTAAATCGATCAGGGCGACGTTTTAGAGCTTAAAATGAGGTTTTCAGTGCTAAAGTGAACGAGTTGAGCGCAATGATGTACTGCAATCACGGACCTAAAAGAGACTTTCTAAATGGAAATTGCAGAATTTAGCATGTCTGGAATCATGTTTTCGGCGCTTAAACCATCGAGATGAGCGAAATGACATGTTGAAATGAGAAACCTATAACTTGGTTGTAAACTGAAAAGAAACGATCTTAGAACCATCAAAATCACGTTTTAGGCGTTCTAGAAGCGATTTGAGCGTAAAAACATGCTCATATAACCAACTAAAAATCGCCGTTTTAAATCGATCAGGGCGACGTTTTAGAGCTTGAAATGATGTTTTCAGTGCTAAAGTGAAAGAGTTGAGCGCAATGATGTACTGCAATCACGGACCTAAAAGAGACTTTCAAAATGGAAATTGCAGAACTTAGCATGTCGGGAATCATGTTTTCGGCGCTCAAACCATCGAGATGAGCGAAATGACATGTTTAAATGAGAAACCTATAACTTGGTTGTAAACTGAAAAGAAACGATCTTAGGACCATCAAAATCACGTTTAAGGCGTTCTAGAAGCGATTTGAGCGTAAAAACATGCTCAAATAACCAACTAAAAATTGCCGTTTTAAATCGATCAGGGCGACGTTTTAGAGCTTAAAATGAGGTTTTCAGTGCTAAAGTGAACGAGTTGAGCGCAATGATGTACTGCAATCACGGACCTAAAAGAGACTTTCTAAATGGAAATTGCAGAACTTAGCATGTCGGGAATCATGTTTTCGGCGCTCAAACCATCGAGATGAGCGAAATGACATGTTGAAATGAGAAACCTATAACTTGGTTGTAAACTGAAAAGAAACGATCTTAGAACCATCAAAATCACGTTTTAGGCGTTGTAGAAGCGATTTGAGCGTAAAAACATGCTCAAATAACCAACTAAAAATTGCCGTTTTAAATCGATCAGGGCGACGTTTTAGAGCTTAAAATGAGGTTTTCAGTGCTAAAGTGAACGAGTTGAGCGCAATGATGTACTGCAATCACGGACCTAAAAGAGACTTTCTAAATGGAAATTGCAGAGTTTAGCAAGTCGGGAATCATGTTTTCGGCGCTCAAACCATCCACATGAGGGAAATAACACGTTGACATGAGAAACCTATAACTTGCTTGTAGACTGAAAAGAAACGATCTTAGAACCATCAAAATTGCGTTTTAAGCGTTCTAGAAGCGATTTGAGCGTAAAAACATGCTCAAATCACCAACTAAAAATCGCCGTTTTAAATCCATCAGGGCGACGTTTTAGAGCTTAAAATGATGTTTTCAGTGCTAAAGTAAACGAGTTGAGCGCAATGATGTACTGAAATCACGGACTTAAAAGAGACCTTCTAAATGGAAATAGCAGAAGTTAGCAAGTCGGGAATCATGTTTTCGGCGCTCAAACCATCGAGATGAGCGAAAAAACACGTTGACAATAGAAACCTATAACTTCTTGTAGACTGAAAAGAAACGATCTTAGAACCATCAAAATTGCGTTTTAAGCGTTCTAGAAGCGATTTGAGCGTAAAAACATGCTCAAATCACCAACTAAAAATTCTCGTTTTAAATCGATCAGGGCGACGTTTTAGAGCTTGAAATGAAGTTTTCAGTGCTAAAGTGAAAGAGTTGAGCGCAATGATGTACTGCAATCACGGACCTAAAAGAGACTTTCTAAATGGAAATTGCAGAACTTAGCATGTCGGGAATCATGTTTTCGGCGCTCAAACCATCGAGATGAGCGAAATGACATGTTGAAATGAGAAACCTATAACTTGGTTGTAAACTGAAAAGAAACGATCTTAGAACCATCAAAATCACGTTTTAGGCGTTCTAGAAGCGATTTTAGCGTAAAAACATGCTCAAATCACCAACTAAAAATCGCCGTTTTAAATCGATCAGGGCGACGTTTTAGAGCTTTAAATGAGGTTTTCAGTGCTAAAGTGAACGAGTTGAGCGCAATGATGTACTGCAATCACGGACCTAAAAGAGACTTTCTAAATGGAAATTGCAGAACTTAGCATGTCGGGAATCATGTTTTCGGCGCTCAAACCATCGAGATGAGCGAAATGACATGTTTAAATGAGAAACCTATAACTTGCTTGTAGACTGAAAAGAAACGATCTTAGAACCATCAAAATCGCGTTTTAAGCGTTCTAGAAGCGATTTGAGCGTAAAAACATGCTGAAATCACCAACTAAAAATTGCCGTTTTAAATCGATCAGGGCGACGTTTTAGAGCTTGAAATGATGTTTTCAGTGCTAAAGTGAAAGAGTTGAGCGCAATGATGTACTGCAATCACGGACCTAAAAGAGACTTTCTAAATGGAAATTGCAGAACTTAGCATGTTGGGAATCATGTTTTCGGCGCTCAAACCATCGAGATGAGCGAAATGACATGTTGAAATGAGAAACCTATAACTTGGTTATAAACTGAAAAGAAACGATCTTAGAACCATCAAAATCACGTTTAAGGCGTTCTAGAAGCGATTTGAGCGTAAAAACATGCTCAAACAACCAACTAAAAATATCCGTTTTAAATCGATCAGGGCGAGGTTTTAGAGCTTAAAATAAGGTTTTCAGTGCTAAAGTGAACGAGTTGAGCGCAATGATGTACTGCAATCACGGACCTAAAAGAGACTTTCTAAATGGAAATTGCAGAACTTAGCATGTCGGGTATCATGTTTTCGGAGCTCAAACCAACGACATGAGCGAAATGACATGTTGAAATGAGAAACCTATAACTTGGTTGTAAACTGAAAAGAAACGATCTTAGAACCATCAAAATCACGTTTTAGGCGTTCTAGAAGCGATTTGAGCGTAAAAACATGCTCAAATAACCAACTAAAAATTGCCGTTTTAAATCGATCAGGGCGACGTTTTAGAGCTTAAAATGAGGTTTTCAGTGCTAAAGTGAACGAGTTGAGCGCAATGATGTACTGCAATCACGGACCTAAAAGAGACTTTCTAAATGGAAATTGCAGAACTTAGCAAGTCGCGAATCATGTTTTCGGCGCTCAAACCATCCACATGAGCGAAATAACACGTTGACATGAGAAACCTATAACTTGCTTGTAGACTGAAAAGAAACGATCTTAGAACCATCAAAATTGCGTTTTAAGCGTTCTAGAAGCGATTTGAGCGTAAAAATATGGTCAAATCGCCAACTAAAAATCGCCGTTTTAAATCGATCAGGGCGACGTTTTAGAACTTGAAATGATGTTTTCAGTGCTAAAGTGAAAGAGTTGAGCGCAATGATGTACTGCAATCACGGACCTAAAAGAGACTTTCTAAATGGAAATTGCAGAACTTAGCATGTCGGGAATCATGTTTTCGGCGCTCAAACCATCGAGATGAGCGAAATGACATGTTGAAATGAGAAACCTATAACTTGCTTGTAGACTGAAAAGAAACGATCTTAGAACCATCAAAATCGCGTTTTAAGCGTTCTAGAAGCGATTTGAGCGTAAAAACATGCTCAAATCACCAACTAAAAATTGCCGTTTTAAATCGATCAGGGCGACGTTTTAGAGCTTGAAATGATGTTTTCAGTGCTAAAGTGAAAGAGTTGAGCGCAATGATGTACTGCAATCACGGACCTAAAAGAGACTTTCTAAATGGAAATTGCAGAACTTAGCATGTTGGGAATCATGTTTTCGGCGCTCAAACCATCGAGATGAGCGAAATGACATGTTGAAATGAGAAACCTATAACTTGGTTGTAAACTGAAAAGAAACGATCTTAGAACCATCAAAATCACGTTTAAGGCGTTCTAGAAGCGATTTGAGCGTAAAAACATGCTCAAACAACCAACTAAAAATATCCGTTTTAAATCGATCAGGGCGAGGTTTTAGAGCTTAAAATAAGGTTTTCAGTGCTAAAGTGAACGAGTTGAGCGCAATGATGTACTGCAATCACGGACCTAAAAGAGACTTTCTAAATGGAAATTGCAGAACTTAGCATGTCGGGAATCATGTTTTCGGAGCTCAAACCAACGAGATGAGCGAAATGACATGTTGAAATGAGAAACCTATAACTTGGTTGTAAACTGAAAAGAAACCATCTTAGAACCATCAAAATCACGTTTTAGGCGTTCTAGAAGCGATTTGAGCGTAAAAACATGCTCAAATAACCAACTAAAAATTGCCGTTTTAAATCGATCAGGGCGACGTTTTAGAGCTTAAAATGAGGTTTTCAGTGCTAAAGTGAACGAGTTGAGCGCAATGATGTACTGCAATCACGGACCTAAAAGAGACTTTCTAAATGAAAATTGCAGAACTTAGCAAGTCGGGAATCATGTTTTCGGCGCTCAAACCATCCACATGAGCGAAATAACACGTTGACATGAGAAACCTATAACTTGCTTGTAGACTGAAAAGAAACGATCTTAGAACCATCAAAATTGCGTTTTAAGCGTTCTAGAAGCGATTTGAGCGTAAAAATATGGTCAAATCACCAACTAAAAATTGCCGTTTTAAATCGATCAGGGCGACGTTTTAGAACTTGAAATGATGTTTTCAGTGCTAAAGTGAACGAGTTGAGCGCAATGATGTACTGCAATCACGGACCTAAAAGAGACTTTCTAAATGGAAATTGCAGAACTTAGCATGTCGGGAATCATGTTTTCGGCGCTCAAACCATCGAGATGAGCGAAATGACATGTTGAAATGAGAAACCTATAACTTGGTTGTAAACTGAAAAGAAACGATCTTAGAACCATCAAAATCACGTTTTAGGCGTTCTAGAAGCGATTTGAGCGTAAAAACATGCTCAAATCACCAACTAAAAATCGCCGTTTTAAATCGATCAGGGCGACGTTTTAGAGCTTAAAATGAGGCTTTCAGTGCTAAAGTTAACGAGTTGAGCGCAATGATGTACTGCAATCACGGACCTAAAAGACATTTTCTAAATGGAAATTGCAGAACTTAGCATGTTGGGAATCATGTTTTCGGCGATCAAACCATCGAGATGAGCGAAAGTACATGTTGAAATGAGAAACCTATAACTTGCTTGTAGACTGAAAAGAAACGATCTTAGAACCATCAAAATCGCGTTTTAAGCGTTCTAGAAGCGATTTGAGCGTAAAAACATGCTCAAATCACCAACGAAAAATCGCCGTTTTAAATCGATCAAGGCCACGTTTTAGAGCTTTAAATGAGGTTTTCAGTGCTAAAGTGAACGAGTTGAGCGCAATGATGTACTGCAATCACGGACCTAAAAGAGACTTTCTAAATGGAAATTACAGAACTTAGCATGTCGGGAATCATGTTTTCGGCGCTCAAACCATCGAGATGAGCGAAATGACATGTTGAAATGAGAAACCTATAACTTGCTTGTAGACTGAAAAGAAACGATCTTAGAACCATCAAAATCGCGTTTTAAGCGTTCTAGAAGCGATTTGAGCGTAAAAACATGCTCAAATCACCAACTAAAAATTGCCGTTTTAAATCGATCAGGGCGACGTTTTAGAGCTTGAAATGATGTTTTCAGTGCTAAAGTGAAAGAGTTGAGCGCAATGATGTACTGCAATCACAGACCTAAAAGAGACTTTCTAAATGGAAATTGCAGAACTTAGCATGTCGGGAATCATGTTTTCGGCGCTCAAACCATCGAGATGAGCGAAATGACATGTTGAAATGAGAAACCTATAACTTGGTTGTAAACTGAAAAGAAACGATCTTAGAACAATCAAAATCACGTTTTAGGCGTTCTAGAAGCGATTTGAGCGTAAAAACATGCTCAAATCACCAACTAAAAATCGCCGTTTTAAATCGATCAGGGCGACGTTTTAGAGCTTAAAATGAGGTTTTCAGTGCTAAAGTTAACGAGTTGAGCGCAATGATGTACTGCAATCACGGACCTAAAAGAGACTTTCTAAATGGAAATTGCAGAACTTAGCATGTCGGGAATCATGTTTTCGGCGATCAAACCATCGAGATGAGCGAAAGTACATGTTGAAATGAGAAACCTATAACTTGCTTGTAGACTGAAAAGAAACGATCTTAGAACCATCAAAATCGCGTTTTAAGCGTTCTAGAAGCGATTTGAGCGTAAAAACATGCTCAAATCACCAACTAAAAATCGCCGTTTTAAATCGATCAAGGCCACGTTTTAGAGCTTTAAATGAGGTTTTCAGTGCTAAAGTGAACGAGTTGAGCGCAATGATGTACTGCAATCACGGACCTAAAAGAGATTTTCTAAATGGAAATTGCAGAACTTAGCATGTCGGGAATCATGTTTTCGGCGCTGAAACCATCGAGATGAGCGAAATGACATGTTGAAATGAGAAACCTATAACTTGCTTGTAGACTGAAAAGAAACGATCTTAGAACCATCAAAATCGCGTTTTAAGCGTTCTAGAAGCGATTTGAGCGTAAAAACATGCTCAAATCACCAACTAAAAATTGCCGTTTTAAATCGATCAGGGCGACGTTTTAGAGCTTGAAATGATGTTTTCAGTGCTAAAGTGAAAGAGTTGAGCGCAATGATGTACTGCAATCACGGACTTAAAAGAGACCTTCTAAATGGAAATAGCAGAAGTTAACAAGTCGGGAATCATGTTTTCGGCGCTCAAACCAACGAGATGAGCGAAATAACACGTTGACATGAGAAACCTATAACTTGGTTGTAGACTGAAAAGAAACGATCTTAGAACCATCAAAATTGCGTTTTAAGCGTTCTAGAAGCGATTTGAGCGTAAAAACATGCTCAAATCACCAACTAAAAATTGCCGTTTTAAATCGATCAGGGCGACGTTTTAGAGCTTAAAATGAGGTTTCAGGGCAAAAGTGAACGAGTTGAGCGCAATGATGTACTGCAATCACGGACCTAAAAGAGACTTTCTAAATGGAAATTGCAGAACTTAGCATGTCGGGAATCATGTTTTCGGCGCTGAAACCATCGAGATGAGCGAAATGACATGTTGAAATGAGAAACCTATAACTTGCTTGTAGACTGAAAAGAAACGATCTTAGAACCATCAAAATCGCGTTTTAAGCGTTCTAGAAGCGATTTGAGCGTAAAAACATGCTCAAATCACCAACTAAAAATTGCCGTTTTAAATCGATCAGGGCGACGTTTTAGAGCTTAAAATGAGGTTTCAGGGCAAAAGTGAACGAGTTGAGCGCAATGATGTACTGCAATCACGAACCTAAAAGAGACTTTCTAAATGGACATTGCAGAACTTAGCAAGTCGGGAATCATGTTTTCGGCGCTCAAACCATCGAGATCAGCGAAAAAACACGTTGACATGAGAAACCTATAACTTGCTTGTAGACTGAAAAGAAACGATCTTAGAACCATCAAAATTGCGTTTTAAGCGTTCTAGAAGCGATTTGAGCGTAAAAATATGCTCAAATCACCAACTAAAAATTGCCGTTTTAAATCGATCAGGGCGACGTTTTAGAGCTTAAAATGAGGTTTTCAGTGCTAAAGTGAACGAGTTGAGCGCAATGATGTACTGCAATCACGGACCTAAAAGAGACTTTCTAATTGGAAATTGCAGAACTTAGCATGTCCGGAATCATGTTTTCGGCGATCAAACCATCGAGATGAGCGAAAGTACGTGTTGAAATGAGAAACCTATAACTTGCTTGTAGACTGAAAAGAAACGATCTTAGAACCATCAAAATCGCGTTTTAGGCGTTCTAGAAGCGATTTGAGCGTAAAAACATGCTCAAATCACCAACTAAAAATCGCCGTTTTAAATCGATCAGGGCGACGTTTTAGAGCTTTAAATGAGGTTTTCAGTGCTAAAGTGAACGAGTTGAGCGCAATGATGTACTGCAATCACGGACCTAAAAGAGACTTTCTAAATGGAAATTGCAGAACTTAGCATGTCGGGAATCATGTTTTCGGATCTCAAACCATCGAGATGAGCGAAATGACATGTCGAAATGAGAAACCTATAACTTGGTTGTAAACTGAAAAGAAACGATCTTAGAACCATCAAAATCACGTTTTAGGCGTTCTAGAAGCGATTTGAGCGTAAAAACATGCTCAAATCACCAACTAAAAATTGCCGTTTTAAATCGATCAGGGCGACGTTTTAGAGCTTGAAATGATGTTTTCAGTGCTAAAGTGAAAGAGTTGAGCGCAATGATGTACTGCAATCACGGACCTAAAAGAGACTTTCTAAATGGAAATTGCAGAACTTAGCATGTTGGGAATCATGTTTTCGGCGCTCAAACCATCGAGATGAGCGAAATGACATGTTGAAATGAGAAACCTATAACTTGGTTATAAACTGAAAAGAAACGATCTTAGAACCATCAAAATCACGTTTAAGGCGTTCTAGAAGCGATTTGAGCGTAAAAACATGCTCAAACAACCAACTAAAAATATCCGTTTTAAATCGATCAGGGCGAGGTTTTAGAGCTTAAAATAAGGTTTTCAGTGCTAAAGTGAACGAGTTGAGCGCAATGATGTACTGCAATCACGGACCTAAAAGAGACTTTCTAAATGGAAATTGCAGAACTTAGCATGTCGGGTATCATGTTTTCGGAGCTCAAACCAACGAGATGAGCGAAATGACATGTTGAAATGAGAAACCTATAACTTGGTTGTAAACTGAAAAGAAACGATCTTAGAACCATCAAAATCACGTTTTAGGCGTTCTAGAAGCGATTTGAGCGTAAAAACATGCTCAAATAACCAACTAAAAATTGCCGTTTTAAATCGATCAGGGCGACGTTTTAGAGCTTAAAATGAGGTTTTCAAAGCTAAAGTGAACGAGTTGAGCGCAATGATGTACTGCAATCACGGACCTAAAAGAGACTTTCTAAATGGAAATTGCAGAACTTAGCAAGTCGCGAATCATGTTTTCGGCGCTCAAACCATCCACATGAGCGAAATAACACGTTGACATGAGAAACCTATAACTTGCTTGTAGACTGAAAAGAAACGATCTTAGAACCATCAAAATTGCGTTTTAAGCGTTCTAGAAGCGATTTGAGCGTAAAAATATGGTCAAATCGCCAACTAAAAATCGCCGTTTTAAATCGATCAGGGCGACGTTTTAGAACTTGAAATGATGTTTTCAGTGCTAAAGTGAAAGAGTTGAGCGCAATGATGTACTGCAATCACGGACCTAAAAGAGACTTTCTAAATGGAAATTGCAGAACTTAGCATGTCGGGAATCATGTTTTCGGCGCTCAAACCATCGAGATGAGCGAAATGACATGTTGAAATGAGAAACCTATAACTTGCTTGTAGACTGAAAAGAAACGATCTTAGAACCATCAAAATCGCGTTTTAAGCGTTCTAGAAGCGATTTGAGCGTAAAAACATGCTCAAATCACCAACTAAAAATTGCCGTTTTAAATCGATCAGGGCGACGTTTTAGAGCTTGAAATGATGTTTTCAGTGCTAAAGTGAAAGAGTTGAGCGCAATGATGTACTGCAATCACGGACCTAAAAGAGACTTTCTAAATGGAAATTGCAGAACTTAGCATGTTGGGAATCATGTTTTCGGCGCTCAAACCATCGAGATGAGCGAAATGACATGTTGAAATGAGAAACCTAAAACTTGGTTGTAAACTGAAAAGAAACGATCTTAGAACCATCAAAATCACGTTTAAGGCGTTCTAGAAGCGATTTGAGCGTAAAAACATGCTCAAACAACCAACTAAAAATATCCGTTTTAAATCGATCAGGGCGAGGTTTTAGAGCTTAAAATAAGGTTTTCAGTGCTAAAGTGAACGAGTTGAGCGCAATGATGTACTGCAATCACGGACCTAAAAGAGACTTTCTAAATGGAAATTGCAGAACTTAGCATGTCGGGAATCATGTTTTCGGCGATCAAACCATCGAGATGATTGAAAGTACATGTTGAAATGAGAAACCTATAACTTGCTTGTAGACTGAAAAGAAACGATCTTAGAACCATCAAAATCGCGTTTTAAGCGTTCTAGAAGCGATTTGAGCGTAAAAACATGCTCAAATCACCAACTAAAAATCGCCGTTTTAAATCGATCAAGGCCACGTTTTAGAGCTTTAAATGAGGTTTTCAGTGCTAAAGTGAACGAGTTGAGCGCAATGATGTACTGCAATCACGGACCTAAAAGAGACTTTCTAAATGGAAATTGCAGAACTTAGCATGTCGGGAATCATGTTTTCGGCGCTCAAACCATCGAGATGAGCGAAATGACATGTTGAAATGAGAAACCTATAACTTGCTTGTAGACTGAAAAGAAACGATCTTAGAACCATCAAAATCGCGTTTTAAGCGTTCTAGAAGCGATTTGAGCGTAAAAACATGCTCAAATCACCAACTAAAAATTGCCGTTTTAAATCGATCAGGGCGACGTTTTAGAGCTTGAAATGATGTTTTCAGTGCTAAAGTGAAAGAGTTGAGCGCAATGATGTACTGCAATCACGGACTTAAAAGAGACCTTCTAAATGGAAATAGCAGAAGTTAGCAAGTCGGGAATCATGTTTTCGGCGCTCAAACCAACGAGATGAGCGAAATAACACGTTGACATGAGAAACCTATAACTTGCTTGTAGACTGAAAAGAAACGATCTTAGAACCATCAAAATTGCGTTTTAAGCGTTCTAGAAGCGATTTGAGCGTAAAAACATGCTCAAATCACCAACTAAAAATTGCCGTTTTAAATCGATCAGGGCGACGTTTTAGAGCTTAAAATGAGGTTTCAGTGCTAAAGTGAACGAGTTGAGCGCAATGATGTACTGCAATCACGGACCTAAAAGAGACTTTCTAAATGGAAATTGCAGAACTTAGCATGTCGGGAATCATGTTTTCGGATCTCAAACCATCGAGATGAGCGAAATGACATGTCGAAATGAGAAACCTATAACTTGGTTGTAAACTGAAAAGAAACAATCTTAGAACCATCAAAATCACGTTTTAGGCGTTCTAGAAGCGATTTGAGCGTAAAAACATGCTCAAATCACCAACTAAAAATTGCCGTTTTAAATCGATCAGGGCGACGTTTTAGAGCTTGAAATGATGTTTTCAGTGCTAAAGTGAAAGAGTTGAGCGCAATGATGTACTGCAATCACGGACCTAAAAGAGACTTTCTAAATGGAAATTGCAGAACTTAGCATGTTGGGAATCATGTTTTCGGCGCTCAAACCATCGAGATGAGCGAAATGACATGTTGAAATGAGAAACCTATAACTTGGTTATAAACTGAAAAGAAACGATCTTAGAACCATCAAAATCACGTTTAAGGCGTTCTAGAAGCGATTTGAGCGTAAAAACATGCTCAAACAACCAACTAAAAATATCCGTTTTAAATCGATCAGGGCGAGGTTTTAGAGCTTAAAAAAAGGTTTTCAGTGCTAAAGTGAACGAGTTGAGCGCAATGATGTACTGCAATCACGGACCTAAAAGAGACTTTCTAAATGGAAATTGCAGAACTTAGCATGTCGGGTATCATGTTTTCGGAGCTCAAACCAACGAGATGAGCGAAATGACATGTTGAAATGAGAAACCTATAACTTGGTTGTAAACTGAAAAGAAACGATCTTAGAACCATCAAAATCACGTTTTAGGCGTTCTAGAAGCGATTTGAGCGTAAAAACCTGCTCAAATAACCAACTAAAAATTGCCGTTTTAAATCGATCAGGGCGACGTTTTAGAGCTTAAAATGAGGTTTTCAGTGCTAAAGTGAACGAGTTGAGCGCAATGATGTACTGCAATCACGGACCTAAAAGAGACTTTCTAAATGGAAATTGCAGAACTTAGCAAGTCGCGAATCATGTTTTCGGCGCTCAAACCATCCACATGAGCGAAATAACACGTTGACATGAGAAACCTATAACTTGCTTGTAGACTGAAAAGAAACGATCTTAGAACCATCAAAATTGCGTTTTAGGCGTTCTAGAAGCGATTTGAGCGTAAAAACATGCTCAAATCACCAACTAAAAATCGCCGTTTTAAATCGATCAGGGCGACGTTTTAGAGCTTAAAATGAGGTTTTCAGTGCTAAAGTTAACGAGTTGAGCGCAATGATGTACTGCAATCACGGACCTAAAAGAGACTTTCTAAATGGAAATTGCAGAACTTAGCATGTCGGGAATCATGTTTTCGGCGATCAAACCATCGAGATGAGCGAAAGTACATGTTGAAATGAGAAACCTATAACTTGCTTGTAGACTGAAAAGAAACGATCTTAGAACCATCAAAATCGCGTTTTAAGCGTTCTAGAAGCGATTTGAGCGTAAAAACATGCTCAAATCACCAACTAAAAATCGCCGTTTTAAATCGATCAAGGCCACGTTTTAGAGCTTTAAATGAGGTTTTCAGTGCTAAAGTGAACGAGTTGAGCGCAATGATGTACTGCAATCACGGACCTAAAAGAGACTTTCTAATTGGAAATTGCAGAACTTAGCATGTCCGGAATCATGTTTTCGGCGATCAAACCATCGAGATGAGCGAAAGTACGTGTTGAAATGAGAAACCTATAACTTGCTTGTAGACTGAAAAGAAACGATCTTAGAACCATCAAAATCGCGTTTTAGGCGTTCTAGAAGCGATTTGAGCGTAAAAACATGCTCAAATCACCAACTAAAAATCGCCGTTTTAAATCGATCAGGGCGACGTTTTAGAGCTTTAAATGAGGTTTTCAGTGCTAAAGTGAACGAGTTGAGCGCAATGATGTACTGCAATCACGGACCTAAAAGAGACTTTCTAAATGGAAATTGCAGAACTTAGCATGTCGGGAATCATGTTTTCGGATCTCAAACCATCGAGATGAGCGAAATGACATGTCGAAATGAGAAACCTATAACTTGGTTGTAAACTGAAAAGAAACGATCTTAGAACCATCAAAATCACGTTTTAGGCGTTCTAGAAGCGATTTGAGCGTAAAAACATGCTCAAATCACCAACTAAAAATTGCCGTTTTAAATCGATCAGGGCGACGTTTTAGAGCTTGAAATGATGTTTTCAGTGCTAAAGTGAAAGAGTTGAGCGCAATGATGTACTGCAATCACGGACCTAAAAGAGACTTTCTAAATGGAAATTGCAGAACTTAGCATGTTGGGAATCATGTTTTCGGCGCTCAAACCATCGAGATGAGCGAAATGACATGTTGAAATGAGAAACCTATAACTTGGTTATAAACTGAAAAGAAACGATCTTAGAACCATCAAAATCACGTTTAAGGCGTTCTAGAAGCGATTTGAGCGTAAAAACATGCTCAAACAACCAACTAAAAATATCCGTTTTAAATCGATCAGGGCGAGGTTTTAGAGCTTAAAATAAGGTTTTCAGTGCTAAAGTGAACGAGTTGAGCGCAATGATGTACTGCAATCACGGACCTAAAAGAGACTTTCTAAATGGAAATTGCAGAACTTAGCATGTCGGGTATCATGTTTTCGGAGCTCAAACCAACGAGATGAGCGAAATGACATGTTGAAATGAGAAACCTATAACTTGGTTGTAAACTGAAAAGAAACGATCTTAGAACCATCAAAATCACGTTTTAGGCGTTCTAGAAGCGATTTGAGCGTAAAAACATGCTCAAATAACCAACTAAAAATTGCCGTTTTAAATCGATCAGGGCGACGTTTTAGAGCTTAAAATGAGGTTTTCAAAGCTAAAGTGAACGAGTTGAGCGCAATGATGTACTGCAATCACGGACCTAAAAGAGACTTTCTAAATGGAAATTGCAGAATTTAGCAAGTCGCGAATCATGTTTTCGGCGCTCAAACCATCCACATGAGCGAAATAACACGTTGACATGAGAAACCTATAACTTGCTTGTAGACTGAAAAGAAACGATCTTAGAACCATCAAAATTGCGTTTTAAGCGTTCTAGAAGCGATTTGAGCGTAAAAATATGGTCAAATCGCCAACTAAAAATCGCCGTTTTAAATCGATCAGGGCGACGTTTTAGAACTTGAAATGATGTTTTCAGTGCTAAAGTGAAAGAGTTGAGCGCAATGATGTACTGCAATCACGGACCTAAAAGAGACTTTCTAAATGGAAATTGCAGAACTTAGCATGTCGGGAATCATGTTTTCGGCGCTCAAACCATCGAGATGAGCGAAATGACATGTTGAAATGAGAAACCTATAACTTGCTTGTAGACTGAAAAGAAACGATCTTAGAACCATCAAAATCGCGTTTTAAGCGTTCTAGAAGCGATTTGAGCGTAAAAACATGCTCAAATCACCAACTAAAAATTGCCGTTTTAAATCGATCAGGGCGACGTTTTAGAGCTTGAAATGATGTTTTCAGTGCTAAAGTGAAAGAGTTGAGCGCAATGATGTACTGCAATCACGGACCTAAAAGAGACTTTCTAAATGGAAATTGCAGAACTTAGCATGTTGGGAATCATGTTTTCGGCGCTCAAACCATCGAGATGAGCGAAATGACATGTTGAAATGAGAAACCTAAAACTTGGTTGTAAACTGAAAAGAAACGATCTTAGAACCATCAAAATCACGTTTAAGGCGTTCTAGAAGCGATTTGAGCGTAAAAACATGCTCAAACAACCAACTAAAAATATCCGTTTTAAATCGATCAGGGCGAGGTTTTAGAGCTTAAAATAAGGTTTTCAGTGCTAAAGTGAACGAGTTGAGCGCAATGATGTACTGCAATCACGGACCTAAAAGAGACTTTCTAAATGGAAATTGCAGAACTTAGCATGTCGGGAATCATGTTTTCGGAGCTCAAACCAACGAGATGAGCGAAATGACATGTTGAAATGAGAAACCTATAACTTGGTTGTAGACTGAAAAGAAACGATCTTAGAACCATCAAAATTGCGTTTTAAGCGTTCTAGAAGCGATTTGAGCGTAAAAATATGGTCAAATCACCAACTAAAAATTGCCGTTTTAAATCGATCAGGGCGACGTTTTAGAACTTGAAATGATGTTTTCAGTGCTAAAGTGAAAGAGTTGAGCGCAATGATGTACTGCAATCACGGACCTAAAAGAGACTTTCTAAATGGAAATTGCAGAACTTAGCATGTCGGGAATCATGTTTTCGGCGCTCAAACCATCGAGATGAGCGAAATGACATGTTGAAATGAGAAACCTATAACTTGGTTGTAAACTGAAAAGAAACGATCTTAGAACCATCAAAATCACGTTTTAGGCGTTCTAGAAGCGATTTGAGCGTAAAAACATGCTCAAATCACCAACTAAAAATCGCCGTTTTAAATCGATCAGGGCGACGTTTTAGAGCTTAAAATGAGGCTTTCACTGCTAAAGTTAACGAGTTGAGCGCAATGATGTACTGCAATCACGGACCTAAAAGAGATTTTCTAAATGGAAATTGCAGAACTTAGCATGTTGGGAATCATGTTTTCGGCGATCAAACCATCGAGATGAGCGAAAGTACATGTTGAAATGAGAAACCTATAACTTGCTTGTAGACTGAAAAAAAAAGATCTTAGAACCATCAAAATCGCGTTTTAAGCGTTCTAGAAGCGATTTGAGCGTAAAAACATGCTCAAAGCACCAACGAAAAATCGCCGTTTTAAATCGATCAAGGCCACGTTTTAGAGCTTTAAATGAGGTTTTCAGTGCTAAAGTGAACGAGTTGAGCACAATGATGTACTGCAATCACGGACCTAAAAGAGACTTTCTAAATGGAAATTGCAGAACTTAGCATGTCGGGAATCATGTTTTCGACGCTCAAACCATCGAGATGAGCGAAATGACATGTTGAAATGAGAAACCTATAACTTGCTTGTAGACTGAAAAGAAACGATCTTAGAACCATCAAAATCGCGTTTTAAGCGTTCTAGAAGCGATTTGAGCGTAAAAACATGCTCAAATCACCAACTAAAAATTGCCGTTTTAAATCGATCAGGGCGACGTTTTAGAGCTTGAAATGATGTTTTCAGTGCTAAAGTGGAAGAGTTGAGCGCAATGATGTACTGCAATCACGGACCTAAAAGAGACTTTCTAAATGGAAATTGCAGAACTTAGCATGTCGGGAATCATGTTTTCGGCGCTCAAACCATCGAGATGAGCGAAATGACATGTTGAAATGAGAAACCTATAACTTGGTTGTAAACTGAAAAGAAACGATCTTAGAACCATCAAAATCACGTTTTAGGCGTTCTAGAAGCGATTTGAGCGTAAAAACATGCTCAAATCACCAACTAAAAATCGCCGTTTTAAATCGATCAGGGCGACGTTTTAGAGCTTAAAATGAGGTTTTCAGTGCTAAAGTTAACGAGTTGAGCGCAATGATGTACTGCAATCACGGACCTAAAAGAGACTTTCTAAATGGAAATTGCAGAACTTAGCATGTCGGGAATCATGTTTTCGGCGATCAAACCATCGAGATGAGCGAAAGTACATGTTGAAATGAGAAACCTATAACTTGCTTGTAGACTGAAAAGAAACGATCTTAGAACCATCAAAATCGCGTTTTAAGCGTTCTAGAAGCGATTTGAGCGTAAAAACATGCTCAAATCACCAACTAAAAATCGCCGTTTTAAATCGATCAAGGCCACGTTTTAGAGCTTTAAATGAGGTTTTCAGTGCTAAAGTGAACGAGTTGAGCGCAATGATGTACTGCAATCACGGACCTAAAAGAGACTTTCTAAATGGAAATTGCAGAACTTAGCATGTCGGGAATCATGTTTTCGGCGCTCAAACCATCGAGATGAGCGAAATGACATGTTGAAATGAGAAACCTATAACTTGCTTGTAGACTGAAAAGAAACGATCTTAGAACCATCAAAATCGCGTTTTAAGCGTTCTAGAAGCGATTTGAGCGTAAAAACATGCTCAAATCACCAACTAAAAATTGCCGTTTTAAATCGATCAGGGCGACGTTTTAGAGCTTGAAATGATGTTTTCAGTGCTAAAGTGAAAGAGTTGAGCGCAATGATGTACTGCAATCACGGACTTAAAAGAGACCTTCTAAATGGAAATAGCAGAAGTTAGCAAGTCGGGAATCATGTTTTCGGCGCTCAAACCAACGAGATGAGCGAAATAACACGTTGACATGAGAAACCTATAACTTGCTTGTAGACTGAAAAGAAACGATCTTAGAACCATCAAAATTGCGTTTTAAGCGTTCTAGAAGCGATTTGAGCGTAAAAACATGCTCAAATCACCAACTAAAAATTGCCGTTTTAAATCGATCAGGGCGACGTTTTAGAGCTTAAAATGAGGTTTCAGTGCTAAAGTGAACGAGTTGAGCGCAATGATGTACTGCAATCACGGACCTAAAAGAGACTTTCTAAATGGAAATTGCAGAACTTAGCATGTCGGGAATCATGTTTTCGGATCTCAAACCATCGAGATGAGCGAAATGACATGTCGAAATGAGAAACCTATAACTTGGTTGTAAACTGAAAAGAAACGATCTTAGAACCATCAAAATCACGTTTTAGGCGTTCTAGAAGCGATTTGAGCGTAAAAACATGCTCAAATCACCAACTAAAAATTGCCGTTTTAAATCGATCAGGGCGACGTTTTAGAGCTTGAAATGATGTTTTCAGTGCTAAAGTGAAAGAGTTGAGCGCAATGATGTACTGCAATCACGGACCTAAAAGAGACTTTCTAAATGGAAATTGCAGAACTTAGCATGTTGGGAATCATGTTTTCGGCGCTCAAACCATCGAGATGAGCGAAATGACATGTTGAAATGAGAAACCTATAACTTGGTTATAAACTGAAAAGAAACGATCTTAGAACCATCAAAATCACGTTTAAGGCGTTCTAGAAGCGATTTGAGCGTAAAAACATGCTCAAACAACCAACTAAAAATATCCGTTTTAAATCGATCAGGGCGAGGTTTTAGAGCTTAAAAAAAGGTTTTCAGTGCTAAAGTGAACGAGTTGAGCGCAATGATGTACTGCAATCACGGACCTAAAAGAGACTTTCTAAATGGAAATTGCAGAACTTAGCATGTCGGGTATCATATTTTCGGAGCTCAAACCAACGAGATGAGCGAAATGACATGTTAAAATGAGAAACCTATAACTTGGTTGTAAACTGAAAAGAAACGATCTTAGAACCATCAAAATCACGTTTTAGGCGTTCTAGAAGCGATTTGAGCGTAAAAACCTGCTCAAATAACCAACTAAAAATTGCCGTTTTAAATCGATCAGGGCGACGTTTTAGAGCTTAAAATGAGGTTTTCAGTGCTAAAGTGAACGAGTTGAGCGCAATGATGTACTGCAATCACGGACCTAAAAGAGACTTTCTAAATGGAAATTGCAGAACTTAGCAAGTCGCGAATCATGTTTTCGGCGCTCAAACCATCCACATGAGCGAAATAACACGTTGACATGAGAAACCTATAACTTGCTTGTAGACTGAAAAGAAACGATCTTAGAACCATCAAAATTGCGTTTTAGGCGTTCTAGAAGCGATTTGAGCGTAAAAACATGCTCAAATCACCAACTAAAAATCGCCGTTTTAAATCGATCAGGGCGACGTTTTAGAGCTTAAAATGAGGTTTTCAGTGCTAAAGTTAACGAGTTGAGCGCAATGATGTACTGCAATCACGGACCTAAAAGAGACTTTCTAAATGGAAATTGCAGAACTTAGCATGTCGGGAATCATGTTTTCGGCGATCAAACCATCGAGATGAGCGAAAGTACATGTTGAAATGAGAAACCTATAACTTGCTTGTAGACTGAAAAGAAACGATCTTAGAACCATCAAAATCGCGTTTTAAGCGTTCTAGAAGCGATTTGAGCGTAAAAACATGCTCAAATCACCAACTAAAAATCGCCGTTTTAAATCGATCAAGGCCACGTTTTAGAGCTTTAAATGAGGTTTTCAGTGCTAAAGTGAACGAGTTGAGCGCAATGATGTACTGCAATCACGGACCTAAAAGAGACTTTCTAAATGGAAATTGCAGAACTTAGCATGTCGGGAATCATGTTTTCGGCGCTCAAACCATCGAGATGAGCGAAATGACATGTTGAAATGAGAAACCTATAACTTGCTTGTAGACTGAAAAGAAACGATCTTAGAACCATCAAAATCGCGTTTTAAGCGTTCTAGAAGCGATTTGAGCGTAAAAACATGCTCAAATCACCAACTAAAAATTGCCGTTTTAAATCGATCAGGGCGACGTTTTAGAGCTTGAAATGATGTTTTCAGTGCTAAAGTGAAAGAGTTGAGCGCAATGATGTACTGCAATCACGGACTTAAAAGAGACCTTCTAAATGGAAATAGCAGAAGTTAGCAAGTCGGGAATCATGTTTTCGGCGCTCAAACCAACGAGATGAGCGAAATAACACGTTGACATGAGAAACCTATAACTTGCTTGTAGACTGAAAAGAAACGATCTTAGAACCATCAAAATTGCGTTTTAAGCGTTCTAGAAGCGATTTGAGCGTAAAAACATGCTCAAATCACCAACTAAAAATTGCCGTTTTAAGTCGATCAGGGCGACGTTTTAGAGCTTAAAATGAGGTTTCAGTGCTAAAGTGAACGAGTTGAGCGCAATGATGTACTGCAATCACGGACCTAAAAGAGACTTTCTAAATGGAAATTGCAGAACTTAGCATGTCGGGAATCATGTTTTCGGATCTCAAACCATCGAGATGAGCGAAATGACATGTCGAAATGAGAAACCTATAACTTGGTTGTAAACTGAAAAGAAACGATCTTAGAACCATCAAAATCACGTTTTAGGCGTTCTAGAAGCGATTTGAGCGTAAAAACATGCTCAAATCACCAACTAAAAATTGCCGTTTTAAGTCGATCAGGGCGACGTTTTAGAGCTTAAAATGAGGTTTCAGTGCTAAAGTGAACGAGTTGAGCGCAATGATGTACTGCAATCACGGACCTAAAAGAGACTTTCTAAATGGAAATTGCAGAACTTAGCATGTCGGGAATCATGTTTTCGGATCTCAAACCATCGAGATGAGCGAAATGACATGTCGAAATGAGAAACCTATAACTTGGTTGTAAACTGAAAAGAAACGATCTTAGAACCATCAAAATCACGTTTTAGGCGTTCTAGAAGCGATTTGAGCGTAAAAACATGCTCAAATCACCAACTAAAAATTGCCGTTTTAAATCGATCAGGGCGACGTTTTAGAGCTTGAAATGATGTTTTCAGTGCTAAAGTGAAAGAGTTGAGCGCAATGATGTACTGCAATCACGGACCTAAAAGAGACTTTCTAAATGGAAATTGCAGAACTTAGCATGTTGGGAATCATGTTTTCGGCGCTCAAACCATCGAGATGAGCGAAATGACATGTTGAAATGAGAAACCTATAACTTGGTTATAAACTGAAAAGAAACGATCTTAGAACCATCAAAATCACGTTTAAGGCGTTCTAGAAGCGATTTGAGCGTAAAAACATGCTCAAACAACCAACTAAAAATATCCGTTTTAAATCGATCAGGGCGAAGTTTTAGAGCTTAAAATAAGGTTTTCAGTGCTAAAGTGAACGAGTTGAGCGCAATGATGTACTGCAATCACGGACCTAAAAGAGACTTTCTAAATGGAAATTGCAGAACTTAGCATGTCGGGTATCATGTTTTCGGAGCTCAAACCAACGAGATGAGCGAAATGACATGTTGAAATGAGAAACCTATAACTTGGTTGTAAACTGAAAAGAAACGATCTTAGAACCATCAAAATCACGTTTTAGGCGTTCTAGAAGCGATTTGAGCGTAAAAACATGCTCAAATAACCAACTAAAAATTGCCGTTTTAAATCGATCAGGGCGACGTTTTAGAGCTTAAAATGAGGTTTTCAGTGCTAAAGTGAACGAGTTGAGCGCAATGATGTACTGCAATCACGGACCTAAAAGAGACTTTCTAAATGGAAATTGCAGAACTTAGCAAGTCGCGAATCATGTTTTCGGCGCTCAAACCATCCACATGAGCGAAATAACACGTTGACATGAGAAACCTATAACTTGCTTGTAGACTGAAAAGAAACGATCTTAGAACCATCAAAATTGCGTTTTAAGCGTTCTAGAAGCGATTTGAGCGTAAAAATATGGTCAAATCGCCAACTAAAAATCGCCGTTTTAAATCGATCAGGGCGACGTTTTAGAACTTGAAATGATGTTTTCAGTGCTAAAGTGAAAGAGTTGAGCGCAATGATGTACTGCAATCACGGACCTAAAAGAGACTTTCTAAATGGAAATTGCAGAACTTAGCATGTCGGGAATCATGTTTTCGGCGCTCAAACCATCGAGATGAGCGAAATGACATGTTGAAATGAGAAACCTATAACTTGCTTGTAGACTGAAAAGAAACGATCTTAGAACCATCAAAATCGCGTTTTAAGCGTTCTAGAAGCGATTTGAGCGTAAAAACATGCTCAAATCACCAACTAAAAATTGCCGTTTTAAATCGATCAGGGCGACGTTTTAGAGCTTGAAATGATGTTTTCAGTGCTAAAGTGAAAGAGTTGAGCGCAATGATGTACTGCAATCACGGACCTAAAAGAGACTTTCTAAATGGAAATTGCAGAACTTAGCATGTTGGGAATCATGTTTTCGGCGCTCAAACCATCGAGATGAGCGAAATGACATGTTGAAATGAGAAACCTATAACTTGGTTGGAAACTGAAAAGAAACGATCTTAGAACCATCAAAATCACGTTTAAGGCGTTCTAGAAGCGATTTGAGCGTAAAAACATGCTCAAACAACCAACTAAAAATATCCGTTTTAAATCGATCAGGGCGAGGTTTTAGAGCTTAAAATAAGGTTTTCAGTGCTAAAGTGAACGAGTTGAGCGCAATGATGTACTGCAATCACGGACCTAAAAGAGACTTTCTAAATGGAAATTGCAGAACTTAGCATGTCGGGAATCATGTTTTCGGAGCTCAAACCAACGAGATGAGCGAAATGACATGTTGAAATGAGAAACCTATAACTTGGTTGTAGACTGAAAAGAAACGATCTTAGAACCATCAAAATTGCGTTTTAAGCGTTCTAGAAGCGATTTGAGCGTAAAAATATGGTCAAATCACGAACTAAAAATTGCCGTTTTAAATCGATCAGGGCGACGTTTTAGAACTTGAAATGATGTTTTCAGTGCTAAAGTGAAAGAGTTGAGCGCAATGATGTACTGCAATCACGGACCTAAAAGAGACTTTCTAAATGGAAATTGCAGAACTTAGCATGTCGGGAATCATGTTTTCGGCGCTCAAACCATCGAGATGAGCGAAATGACATGTTGAAATGAGAAACCTATAACTTGGTTGTAAACTGAAAAGAAACGATCTTAGAACCATCAAAATCACGTTTTAGGCGTTCTAGAAGCGATTTGAGCGTAAAAACATGCTCAAATCACCAACTAAAAATCGCCGTTTTAAATCGATCAGGGCGACGTTTTAGAGCTTAAAATGAGGTTTTCAGTGCTAAAGTTAACGAGTTGAGCGCAATGATGTACTGCAATCACGGACCTAAAAGAGACTTTCTAAATGGAAATTGCAGAACTTAGCATGTCGGGAATCATGTTTTCGGCGATCAAACCATCGAGATGAGCGAAAGTACATGTTGAAATGAGAAACCTATAACTTGCTTGTAGACTGAAAAGAAACGATCTTAGAACCATCAAAATCGCGTTTTAAGCGTTCTAGAAGCGATTTGAGCGTAAAAACATGCTCAAATCACCAACTAAAAATCGCCGTTTTAAATCGATCAAGGCCACGTTTTAGAGCTTGAAATGATGTTTTCAGTGCTAAAGTGAAAGAGTTGAGCGCAATGATGTACTGCAATCACGGACCTAAAAGAGACTTTCTAAATGGAAATAGCAGAAGTTAGCAAGTCGGGAATCATGTTTTCGGCGCTCAAACCAACGAGATGAGCGAAATAACACGTTGACATGAGAAACCTATAACTTGCTTGTAGACTGAAAAGAAACGATCTTAGAACCATCAAAATTGCGTTTTAAGCGTTCTAGAAGCGATTTGAGCGTAAAAACATGCTCAAATCACCAACTAAAAATTGCCGTTTTAAATCGATCAGGGCGACGTTTTAGAGCTTAAAATGAGGTTTCAGTGCTAAAGTGAACGAGTTGAGCGCAATGATGTACTGCAATCACGGACCTAAAAGAGACTTTCTAAATGGAAATTGCAGAACTTAGCATGTCGGGAATCATGTTTTCGGATCTCAAACCATCGAGATGAGCGAAATGACATGTCGAAATGAGAAACCTATAACTTGGTTGTAAACTGAAAAGAAACGATCTTAGAACCATCAAAATCACGTTTTAGGCGTTCTAGAAGCGATTTGAGCGTAAAAACATGCTCAAATCACCAACTAAAAATTGCCGTTTTAAATCGATCAGGGCGACGTTTTAGAGCTTGAAATGATGTTTTCAGTGCTAAAGTGAAAGAGTTGAGCGCAATGATGTACTGCAATCACGGACCTAAAAGAGACTTTCTAAATGGAAATTGCAGAACTTAGCATGTTGGGAATCATGTTTTCGGCGCTCAAACCATCGAGATGAGCGAAATGACATGTTGAAATGAGAAACCTATAACTTGGTTATAAACTGAAAAGAAACGATCTTAGAACCATCAAAATCACGTTTAAGGCGTTCTAGAAGCGATTTGAGCGTAAAAACATGCTCAAACAACCAACTAAAAATATCCGTTTTAAATCGATCAGGGCGAGGTTTTAGAGCTTAAAATAAGGTTTTCAGTGCTAAAGTGAACGAGTTGAGCGCAATGATGTACTGCAATCACGGACCTAAAAGAGACTTTCTAAATGGAAATTGCAGAACTTAGCATGTCGGGTATCATGTTTTCGGAGCTCAAACCAACGAGATGAGCGAAATGACATGTTGAAATGAGAAACCTATAACTTGGTTGTAAACTGAAAAGAAACGATCTTAGAACCATCAAAATCACGTTTTAGGCGTTCTAGAAGCGATTTGAGCGTAAAAACATGCTCAAATAACCAACTAAAAATTGCCGTTTTAAATCGATCAGGGCGACGTTTTAGAGCTTAAAATGAGGTTTTCAGTGCTAAAGTGAACGAGTTGAGCGCAATGATGTACTGCAATCACGGACCTAAAAGAGACTTTCTAAATGGAAATTGCAGAACTTAGCAAGTCGCGAATCATGTTTTCGGCGCTCAAACCATCCACATGAGCGAAATAACACGTTGACATGAGAAACCTATAACTTGCTTGTAGACTGAAAAGAAACGATCTTAGAACCATCAAAATTGCGTTTTAAGCGTTCTAGAAGCGATTTGAGCGTAAAAATATGGTCAAATCGCCAACTAAAAATCGCCGTTTTAAATCGATCAGGGCGACGTTTTAGAACTTGAAATGATGTTTTCAGTGCTAAAGTGAAAGAGTTGAGCGCAATGATGTACTGCAATCACGGACCTAAAAGAGACTTTCTAAATGGAAATTGCAGAACTTAGCATGTTGGGAATCATGTTTTCGGCGCTCAAACCATCGAGATGAGCGAAATGACATGTTGAAATGAGAAACCTATAACTTGGTTGGAAACTGAAAAGAAACGATCTTAGAACCATCAAAATCACGTTTAAGGCGTTCTAGAAGCGATTTGAGCGTAAAAACATGCTCAAACAACCAACTAAAAATATCCGTTTTAAATCGATCAGGGCGAGGTTTTAGAGCTTAAAATAAGGTTTTCAGTGCTAAAGTGAACGAGTTGAGCGCAATGATGTACTGCAATCACGGACCTAAAAGAGACTTTCTAAATGGAAATTGCAGAACTTAGCATGTCGCGAATCATGTTTTCGGAGCTCAAACCAACGAGATGAGCGAAATGACATGTTGAAATGAGAAACCTATAACTTGGTTGTAGACTGAAAAGAAACGATCTTAGAACCATCAAAATTGCGTTTTAAGCGTTCTAGAAGCGATTTGAGCGTAAAAATATGGTCAAATCACGAACTAAAAATTGCCGTTTTAAATCGATCAGGGCGACGTTTTAGAACTTGAAATGATGTTTTCAGTGCTAAAGTGAAAGAGTTGAGCGCAATGATGTACTGCAATCACGGACCTAAAAGAGACTTTCTAAATGGAAATTGCAGAACTTAGCATGTCGGGAATCATGTTTTCGGCGCTCAAACCATCGAGATGAGCGAAATGACATGTTGAAATGAGAAACCTATAACTTGGTTGTAAACTGAAAAGAAACGATCTTAGAACCATCAAAATCACGTTTTAGGCGTTCTAGAAGCGATTTGAGCGTAAAAACATGCTCAAATCACCAACTAAAAATCGCCGTTTTAAATCGATCAGGGCGACGTTTTAGAGCTTAAAATGAGGTTTTCAGTGCTAAAGTTAACGAGTTGAGCGCAATGATGTACTGCAATCACGGACCTAAAAGAGACTTTCTAAATGGAAATTGCAGAACTTAGCATGTCGGGAATCATGTTTTCGGCGATCAAACCATCGAGATGAGCGAAAGTACATGTTGAAATGAGAAACCTATAACTTGCTTGTAGACTGAAAAGAAACGATCTTAGAACCATCAAAATCGCGTTTTAAGCGTTCTAGAAGCGATTTGAGCGTAAAAACATGCTCAAATCACCAACTAAAAATCGCCGTTTTAAATCGATCAAGGCCACGTTTTAGAGCTTGAAATGATGTTTTCAGTGCTAAAGTGAAAGAGTTGAGCGCAATGATGTACTGCAATCACGGACTTAAAAGAGACCTTCTAAATGGAAATAGCAGAAGTTAGCAAGTCGGGAATCATGTTTTCGGCGCTCAAACCAACGAGATGAGCGAAATAACACGTTGACATGAGAAACCTATAACTTGCTTGTAGACTGAAAAGAAACGATCTTAGAACCATCAAAATTGCGTTTTAAGCGTTCTAGAAGCGATTTGAGCGTAAAAACATGCTCAAATCACCAACTAAAAATTGCCGTTTTAAATCGATCAGGGCGACGTTTTAGAGCTTAAAATGAGGTTTCAGTGCTAAAGTGAACGAGTTGAGCGCAATGATGTACTGCAATCACGGACCTAAAAGAGACTTTCTAAATGGAAATTGCAGAACTTAGCATGTCGGGAATCATGTTTTCGGATCTCAAACCATCGAGATGAGCGAAATGACATGTCGAAATGAGAAACCTATAACTTGGTTGTAAACTGAAAAGAAACGATCTTAGAACCATCAAAATCACGTTTTAGGCGTTCTAGAAGCGATTTGAGCGTAAAAACATGCTCAAATCACCAACTAAAAATTGCCGTTTTAAATCGATCAGGGCGACGTTTTAGAGCTTGAAATGATGTTTTCAGTGCTAAAGTGAAAGAGTTGAGCGCAATGATGTACTGCAATCACGGACCTAAAAGAGACTTTCTAAATGGAAATTGCAGAACTTAGCATGTTGGGAATCATGTTTTCGGCGCTCAAACCATCGAGATGAGCGAAATGACATGTTGAAATGAGAAACCTATAACTTGGTTATAAACTGAAAAGAAACGATCTTAGAACCATCAAAATCACGTTTAAGGCGTTCTAGAAGCGATTTGAGCGTAAAAACATGCTCAAACAACCAACTAAAAATATCCGTTTTAAATCGATCAGGGCGAGGTTTTAGAGCTTAAAATAAGGTTTTCAGTGCTAAAGTGAACGAGTTGAGCGCAATGATGTACTGCAATCACGGACCTAAAAGAGACTTTCTAAATGGAAATTGCAGAACTTAGCATGTCGGGTATCATGTTTTCGGAGCTCAAACCAACGAGATGAGCGAAATGACATGTTGAAATGAGAAACCTATAACTTGGTTGTAAACTGAAAAGAAACGATCTTAGAACCATCAAAATCACGTTTTAGGCGTTCTAGAAGCGATTTGAGCGTAAAAACATGCTCAAATAACCAACTAAAAATTGCCGTTTTAAATCGATCAGGGCGACGTTTTAGAGCTTAAAATGAGGTTTTCAGTGCTAAAGTGAACGAGTTGAGCGCAATGATGTACTGCAATCACGGACCTAAAAGAGACTTTCTAAATGGAAATTGCAGAACTTAGCAAGTCGCGAATCATGTTTTCGGCGCTCAAACCATCCACATGAGCGAAATAACACGTTGACATGAGAAACCTATAACTTGCTTGTAGACTGAAAAGAAACGATCTTAGAACCATCAAAATTGCGTTTTAAGCGTTCTAGAAGCGATTTGAGCGTAAAAATATGGTCAAATCGCCAACTAAAAATCGCCGTTTTAAATCGATCAGGGCGACGTTTTAGAACTTGAAATGATGTTTTCAGTGCTAAAGTGAAAGAGTTGAGCGCAATGATGTACTGCAATCACGGACCTAAAAGAGACTTTCTAAATGGAAATTGCAGAACTTAGCATGTCGGGAATCTTGTTTTCGGCGCTCAAACCATCGAGATGAGCGAAATGACATGTTGAAATGAGAAACCTATAACTTGCTTGTAGACTGAAAAGAAACGATCTTAGAACCATCAAAATCGCGTTTTAAGCGTTCTAGAAGCGATTTGAGCGTAAAAACATGCTCAAATCACCAACTAAAAATTGCCGTTTTAAATCGATCAGGGCGACGTTTTAGAGCTTGAAATGATGTTTTCAGTGCTAAAGTGAAAGAGTTGAGCGCAATGATGTACTGCAATCACGGACCTAAAAGAGACTTTCTAAATGGAAATTGCAGAACTTAGCATGTTGGGAATCATGTTTTCGGCGCTCAAACCATCGAGATGAGCGAAATGACATGTTGAAATGAGAAACCTATAACTTGGTGGGAAACTGAAAAGAAACGATCTTAGAACCATCAAAATCACGTTTAAGGCGTTCTAGAAGCGATTTGAGCGTAAAAACATGCTCAAACAACCAACTAAAAATATCCGTTTTAAATCGATCAGGGCGAGGTTTTAGAGCTTAAAATAAGGTTTTCAGTGCTAAAGTGAACGAGTTGAGCGCAATGATGTACTGCAATCACGGACCTAAAAGAGACTTTCTAAATGGAAATTGCAGAACTTAGCATGTCGGGAATCATGTTTTCGGAGCTCAAACCAACGAGATGAGCGAAATGACATGTTGAAATGAGAAACCTATAACTTGGTTGTAGACTGAAAAGAAACGATCTTAGAACCATCAAAATTGCGTTTTAAGCGTTCTAGAAGCGATTTGAGCGTAAAAATATGGTCAAATCACGAACTAAAAATTGCCGTTTTAAATCGATCAGGGCGACGTTTTAGAACTTGAAATGATGTTTTCAGTGCTAAAGTGAAAGAGTTGAGCGCAATGATGTACTGCAATCACGGACCTAAAAGAGACTTTCTAAATGGAAATTGCAGAACTTAGCATGTCGGGAATCATGTTTTCGGCGCTCAAACCATCGAGATGAGCGAAATGACATGTTGAAATGAGAAACCTATAACTTGGTTGTAAACTGAAAAGAAACGATCTTAGAACCATCAAAATCACGTTTTAGGCGTTCTAGAAGCGATTTGAGCGTAAAAACATGCTCAAATCACCAACTAAAAATCGCCGTTTTAAATCGATCAGGGCGACGTTTTAGAGCTTAAAATGAGGCTTTCAGTGCTAAAGTTAACGAGTTGAGCGCAATGATGTACTGCAATCACGGACCTAAAAGAGATTTTCTAAATGGAAATTGCAGAACTTAGCATGTTGGGAATCATGTTTTCGGCGATCAAACCATCGAGATGAGCGAAAGTACATGTTGAGATGAGAAACCTATAACTTGCTTGTAGACTGAAAAGAAACGATCTTAGAACCATCAAAATCGCGTTTTAAGCGTTCTAGAAGCGATTTGAGCGTAAAAACATGCTCAAATCACCAACGAAAAATCGCCGTTTTAAATCGATCAAGGCCACGTTTTAGAGCTTTAAATGAGGTTTTCAGTGCTAAAGTGAACGAGTTGAGCGCAATGATGTACTGCAATCACGGACCTAAAAGAGACTTTCTAAATGGAAATTGCAGAACTTAGCATGTCGGGAATCATGTTTTCGGCGCTCAAACCATCCAGATGAGCGAAATGACATGTTGAAATGAGAAACCTATAACTTGCTTGTAGACTGAAAAGAAACGATCTTAGAACCATCAAAATCGCGTTTTAAGCGTTCTAGAAGCGATTTGAGCGTAAAAACATGCTCAAATCACCAACTAAAAATTGCCGTTTTAAATCGATCAGGGCGACGTTTTAGAGCTTGAAATGATGTTTTCAGTGCTAAAGTGGAAGAGTTGAGCGCAATGATGTACTGCAATCACGGACCTAAAAGAGACTTTCTAAATGGAAATTGCAGAACTTAGCATGTCGGGAATCATGTTTTCGGCGCTCAAACCATCGAGATGAGCGAAATGACATGTTGAAATGAGAAACCTATAACTTGGTTGTAAACTGAAAAGAAACGATCTTAGAACCATCAAAATCACGTTTTAGGCGTTCTAGAAGCGATTTGAGCGTAAAAACATGCTCAAATCACCAACTAAAAATCGCCGTTTTAAATCGATCAGGGCGACGTTTTAGAGCTTAAAATGAGGTTTTCAGTGCTAAAGTTAACGAGTTGAGCGCAATGATGTACTGCAATCACGGACCTAAAAGAGACTTTCTAAATGGAAATTGCAGAACTTAGCATGTCGGGAATCATGTTTTCGGCGATCAAACCATCGAGATGAGCGAAAGTACATGTTGAAATGAGAAACCTATAACTTGCTTGTAGACTGAAAAGAAACGATCTTAGAACCATCAAAATCGCGTTTTAAGCGTTCTAGAAGCGATTTGAGCGTAAAAACATGCTCAAATCACCAACTAAAAATCGCCGTTTTAAATCGATCAAGGCCACGTTTTAGAGCTTTAAATGAGGTTTTCAGTGCTAAAGTGAACGAGTTGAGCGCAATGATGTACTGCAATCACGGACCTAAAAGAGACTTTCTAAATGGAAATTGCAGAACTTAGCATGTCGGGAATCATGTTTTCGGCGATCAAACCATCGAGATGAGCGAAAGTACATGTTGAAATGAGAAACCTATAACTTGCTTGTAGACTGAAAAGAAACGATCTTAGAACCATCAAAATCGCGTTTTAAGCGTTCTAGAAGCGATTTGAGCGTAAAAACATGCTCAAATCACCAACTAAAAATCGCCGTTTTAAATCGATCAAGGCCACGTTTTAGAGCTTTAAATGAGGTTTTCAGTGCTAAAGTGAACGAGTTGAGCGCAATGATGTACTGCAATCACGGACCTAAAAGAGACTTTCTAAATGGAAATTGCAGAACTTAGCATGTCGGGAATCATGTTTTCGGCGCTCAAACCATCGAGATGAGCGAAATGACATGTTGAAATGAGAAACCTATAACTTGCTTGTAGACTGAAAAGAAACGATCTTAGAACCATCAAAATCGCGTTTTAAGCGTTCTAGAAGCGATTTGAGCGTAAAAACATGCTCAAATCACCAACTAAAAATTGCCGTTTTAAATCGATCAGGGCGACGTTTTAGAGCTTGAAATGATGTTTTCAGTGCTAAAGTGAAAGAGTTGAGCGCAATGATGTACTGCAATCACGGACTTAAAAGAGACCTTCTGAATGGAAATAGCAGAAGTTAGCAAGTCGGGAATCATGTTTTCGGCGCACAAACCAACGAGATGAGCGAAAGTACATGTTGAAATGAGAAACCTAGAACTTGCTTGTAGACTGAAAAGAAACGATCTTAGAACCATCAAAATCGCGTTTTAAGCGTTCTAGAAGCGATTTGAGCGTAAAAACATGCTCAAATCACCAACTAAAAATCGCCGTTTTAAATCGATCAAGGCCACGTTTTAGAGCTTTAAATGAGGTTTTCAGTGCTAAAGTGAACGAGTTGAGCGCAATGATGTACTGCAATCACGGACCTAAAAGAGACTTTCTAAATGGAAATTGCAGAACTTAGCATGTCGGGAATCATGTTTTCGGCGCTCAAACCATCGAGATGAGCGAAATGACATGTTGAAATGAGAAACCTATAACTTGCTTGTAGACTGAAAAGAAACGATCTTAGAACCATCAAAATCGCGTTTTAAGCGTTCTAGAAGCGATTTGAGCGTAGAAACATGCTCAAATCACCAACTAAAAATTGCCGTTTTAAATCGATCAGGGCGACGTTTTAGAGCTTGAAATGATGTTTTCAGTGCTAAAGTGAAAGAGTTGAGCGCAATGATGTACTGCAATCACGGACTTAAAAGAGACCTTCTAAATGGAAATAGCAGAAGTTAGCAAGTCGGGAATCATGTTTTCGGCGCTCAAACCAACGAGATGAGCGAAATAACACGTTGACATGAGAAACCTATAACTTGCTTGTAGACTGAAAAGAAACCATCTTAGAACCATCAAAATTGCGTTTTAAGCGTTCTAGAAGCGATTTGAGCGTAAAAACATGCTCAAATCACCAACTAAAAATTGCCGTTTTAAATCGATCAGGGCGACGTTTTAGAGCTTAAAATGAGGTTTCAGGGCAAAAGTGAACGAGTTGAGCGCAATGATGTACTGCAATCACGAACCTAAAAGAGACTTTCTAAATGGAAATTGCAGAACTTAGCAAGTCGGGAATCATGTTTTCGGCGCTCAAACCATCGAGATCAGCGAAAAAACACGTTGACATGAGAAACCTATAACTTGCTTGTAGACTGAAAAGAAACGATCTTAGAACCATCAAAATTGCGTTTTAAGCGTTCTAGAAGCGATTTGAGCGTAAAAATATGCTCAAATCACCAACTAAAAATTGCCGTTTTAAATCGATCAGGGCGACGTTTTAGAGCTTAAAATGAGGTTTTCAGTGCTAAAGTGAACGAGTTGAGCGCAATGATGTACTGCAATCACGGACCTAAAAGAGACTTTCTAATTGGAAATTGCAGAACTTAGCATGTCCGGAATCATGTTTTCGGCGATCAAACCATCGAGATGAGCGAAAGTACGTGTTGAAATGAGAAACCTATAACTTGCTTGTAGACTGAAAAGAAACGATCTTAGAACCATCAAAATCGCGTTTTAGGCGTTCTAGAAGCGATTTGAGCGTAAAAACATGCTCAAATCACCAACTGAAAATCGCCGTTTTAAATCGATCAGGGCGACGTTTTAGAGCTTTAAATGAGGTTTTCAGTGCTAAAGTGAACGAGTTGAGCGCAATGATGTACTGCAATCACGGACCTAAAAGAGACTTTCTAAATGGAAATTGCAGAACTTAGCATGTCGGGAATCATGTTTTCGGAGCTCAAACCATCGAGATGAGCGAAATGACATGTCGAAATGAGAAACCTATAACTTGGTTGTAAACTGAAAAGAAACGATCTTAGAACCATCAAAATCACGTTTTAGGCGTTCTAGAAGCGATTTGAGCGTAAAAACATGCTCAAATCACCAACTAAAAATTGCCGTTTTAAATCGATCAGGGCGACGTTTTAGAGCTTAAAATGAAGTTTTCAGTGCTAAAGTGAACGAGTTGAGCGCAATGATGTACTGATATCACGGACTTAAAAGAGACCTTCTAAATGGAAATAGCAGAAGTTAGCAAGTCGGGAATCATGTTTTCGGCGCTCAAACCAACGAGATGAGCGAAATAACACGTTGACATGAGAAACCTATAACTTGCTTGTAGACTGAAAAGAAACGATCTTAGAACCATCAAAATTGCGTTTTAAGCGTTCTAGAAGCGATTTGAGCGTAAAAACATGCTCAAATCACCAACTAAAAATTGCCGTTTTAAATCGATCAGGGCGACGTTTTAGAGCTTAAAATGAGGTTTTCAGTGCTAAAGTGAACGAGTTGAGCGCAATGATGTACTGCAATCACGGACCTAAAAGAGACTTTCTAAATGGAAAATGCAGAACTTAGCAAGTCGGGAATCATGTTTTCGGCGCTCAAACCATCGAGATCAGCGAAAAAACACGTTGACATGAGAAACCTATAACTTGCTTGTAGACTGAAAAGAAACGATCTTAGAACCATCAAAATTGCGTTTTAAGCGTTCTAGAAGCGATTTGAGCGTAAAAATATGCTCAAATCACAAACTAAAAATTGCCGTTTTAAATCGATCAGGGCGACGTTTTAGAGCTTGAAATGATGTTTTCAGTGCTAAAGTGAAAGAGTTGAGCGCAATGATGTACTGCAATCACGGACTTAAAAGAGACCTTCTAAATGGAAATAGCAGAAGTTAGCAAGTCGGGAATCATGTTTTCGGCGCTCAAACCAACGAGATGAGCGAAATAACACGTTGACATGAGAAACCTATAACTTGCTTGTAGACTGAAAAGAAACGATCTTAGAACCATCAAAATTGCGTTTTAAGCGTTCTAGAAGCGATTTGAGCGTAAAAACATGCTCAAATCACCAACTAAAAATTGCCGTTTTAAATCGATCAGGGCGACGTTTTAGAGCTTAAAATGAGGTTTCAGGGCAAAAGTAAACGAGTTGAGCGCAATGATGTACTGCAATCACGAACCTAAAAGAGACTTTCTAAATGGAAATTGCAGAACTTAGCAAGTCGGGAATCATGTTTTCGGCGCTCAAACCATCGAGATCAGCGAAAAAACACGTTGACATGAGAAACCTATAACTTGCTTGTAGACTGAAAAGAAACGATCTTAGAACCATCAAAATTGCGTTTTAAGCGTTCTAGAAGCGATTTGAGCGTAAAAATATGCTCAAATCACCAACTAAAAATTGCCGTTTTAAATCGATCAGGGCGACGTTTTAGAGCTTAAAATGAGGTTTTCAGTGCTAAAGTGAACGAGTTGAGCGCAATGATGTACTGCAATCACGGACCTAAAAGAGACTTTCTAATTGGAAATTGCAGAACTTAGCATGTCCGGAATCATGTTTTCGGCGATCAAACCATCGAGATGAGCGAAAGTACGTGTTGAAATGAGAAACCTATAACTTGCTTGTAGACTGAAAAGAAACGATCTTAGAACCATCAAAATCGCGTTTTAGGCGTTCTAGAAGCGATTTGAGCGTAAAAACATGCTCAAATCACCAACTAAAAATCGCCGTTTTAAATCGATCAGGGCGACGTTTTAGAGCTTTAAATGAGGTTTTCAGTGCTAAAGTGAACGAGTTGAGCGCAATGATGTACTGCAATCACGGACCTAAAAGAGACTTTCTAAATGGAAATTGCAGAACTTAGCAAGTCGCGAATCATGTTTTCGGCGCTAAACCATCCACATGAGCGAAATAACACGTTGACATGAGAAACCTATAACTTGCTTGTAGACTGAAAAGAAACGATCTTAGAACCATCAAAATTGCGTTTTAAGCGTTCTAGAAGCGATTTGAGCGTAAAAATATGGTCAAATCGCCAACTAAAAATCGCCGTTTTAAATCGATCAGGGCGACGTTTTAGAACTTGAAATGATGTTTTCAGTGCTAAAGTGAAAGAGTTGAGCGCAATGATGTACTGCAATCACGGACCTAAAAGAGACTTTCTAAATGGAAATTGCAGAACTTAGCATGTCGGGAATCATGTTTTCGGCGCTCAAACCATCGAGATGAGCGAAATGACATGTTGAAATGAGAAACCTATAACTTGCTTGTAGACTGAAAAGAAACGATCTTAGAACCATCAAAATCGCGTTTTAAGCGTTCTAGAAGCGATTTGAGCGTAAAAACATGCTCAAATCACCAACTAAAAATTGCCGTTTTAAATCGATCAGGGCGACGTTTTAGAGCTTGAAATAATGTTTTCAGTGCTAAAGTGAAAGAGTTGAGCGCAATGATGTACTGCAATCACGGACCTAAAAGAGACTTTCTAAATGGAAATTGCAGAACTTAGCATGTTGGGAATCATGTTTTCGGCGCTCAAACCATCGAGATGAGCGAAATGACATGTTGAAATGAGAAACCTATAACTTGGTTGGAAACTGAAAAGAAACGATCTTAGAACCATCAAAATCACGTTTAAGGCGTTCTAGAAGCGATTTGAGCGTAAAAACATGCTCAAACAACCAACTAAAAATATCCGTTTTAAATCGATCAGGGCGAGGTTTTAGAGCTTAAAATAAGGTTTTCAGTGCTAAAGTGAACGAGTTGAGCGCAATGATGTACTGCAATCACGGACCTAAAAGAGACTTTCTAAATGGAAATTGCAGAACTTAGCATGTCGGGAATCATGTTTTCGGAGCTCAAACCAACGAGATGAGCGAAATGACATGTTGAAATGAGAAACCTATAACTTGGTTGTAGACTGAAAAGAAACGATCTTAGAACCATCAAAATTGCGTTTTAAGCGTTCTAGAAGCGATTTGAGCGTAAAAATATGGTCAAATCACCAACTAAAAATTGCCGTTTTAAATCGATCAGGGCGACGTTTTAGAACTTGAAATGATGTTTTCAGTGCTAAAGTGAAAGAGTTGAGCGCAATGATGTACTGCAATCACGGACCTAAAAGAGACTTTCTAAATGGAAATTGCAGAACTTAGCATGTCGGGAATCATGTTTTCGGCGCTCAAACCATCGAGATGAGCGAAATGACATGTTGAAATGAGAAACCTATAACTTGGTTGTAAACTGAAAAGAAACGATCTTAGAACCATCAAAATCACGTTTTAGGCGTTCTAGAAGCGATTTGAGCGTAAAAACATGCTCAAATCACCAACTAAAAATCGCCGTTTTAAATCGATCAGGGCGACGTTTTAGAGCTTAAAATGAGGCTTTCAGTGCTAAAGTTAACGAGTTGAGCGCAATGATGTACTGCAATCACGGACCTAAAAGAGATTTTCTAAATGGAAATTGCAGAACTTAGCATGTTGGGAATCATGTTTTCGGCGATCAAACCATCGAGATGAGCGAAAGTACATGTTGAAATGAGAAACCTATAACTTGCTTGTAGACTGAAAAGAAACGATCTTAGAACCATCAAAATCGCGTTTTAAGCGTTCTAGAAGCGATTTGAGCGTAAAAACATGCTCAAATCACCAACGAAAAATCGCCGTTTTAAATCGATCAAGGCCACGTTTTAGAGCTTTAAATGAGGTTTTCAGTGCTAAAGTGAACGAGTTGAGCGCAATGATGTACTGCAATCACGGACCTAAAAGAGACTTTCTAAATGGAAATTGCAGAACTTAGCATGTCGGGAATCATGTTTTCGGCGCTCAAACCATCGAGATGAGCGAAATGACATGTTGAAATGAGAAACCTATAACTTGCTTGTAGACTGAAAAGAAACGATCTTAGAACCATCAAAATCGCGTTTTAAGCGTTCTAGAAGCGATTTGAGCGTAAAAACATGCTCAAATCACCAACTAAAAATTGCCGTTTTAAATCGATCAGGGCGACGTTTTAGAGCTTGAAATGATGTTTTCAGTGCTAAAGTGGAAGAGTTGAGCGCAATGATGTACTGCAATCACGGACCTAAAAGAGACTTTCTAAATGGAAATTGCAGAACTTAGCATGTCGGGAATCATGTTTTCGGCGCTCAAACCATCGAGATGAGCGAAATGACATGTTGAAATGAAAAACCTATAACTTGGTTGTAAACTGAAAAGAAACGATCTTAGAACCATCAAAATCACGTTTTAGGCGTTCTAGAAGCGATTTGAGCGTAAAAACATGCTCAAATCACCAACTAAAAATCGCCGTTTTAAATCGATCAGGGCGACGTTTTAGAGCTTAAAATGAGGTTTTCAGTGCTAAAGTTAACGAGTTGAGCGCAATGATGTACTGCAATCACGGACCTAAAAGAGACTTTCTAAATGGAAATTGCAGAACTTAGCATGTCGGGAATCATGTTTTCGGCGATCAAACCATCGAGATGAGCGAAAGTACATGTTGAAATGAGAAACCTATAACTTGCTTGTAGACTGAAAAGAAACGATCTTAGAACCATCAAAATCGCGTTTTAAGCGTTCTAGAAGCGATTTGAGCGTAAAAACATGCTCAAATCACCAACTAAAAATCGCCGTTTTAAATCGATCAGGGCGACGTTTTAGAGCTTAAAATGAGGTTTTCAGTGCTAAAGTTAACGAGTTGAGCGCAATGATGTACTGCAATCACGGACCTAAAAGAGACTTTCTAAATGGAAATTGCAGAACTTAGCATGTCGGGAATCATGTTTTCGGCGATCAAACCATCGAGATGAGCGAAAGTACATGTTGAAATGAGAAACCTATAACTTGCTTGTAGACTGAAAAGAAACGATCTTAGAACCATCAAAATCGCGTTTTAAGCGTTCTAGAAGCGATTTGAGCGTAAAAACATGCTCAAATCACCAACTAAAAATCGCCGTTTTAAATCGATCAAGGCCACGTTTTAGAGCTTTAAATGAGGTTTTCAGTGCTAAAGTGAACGAGTTGAGCGCAATGATGTACTGCAATCACGGACCTAAAAGAGACTTTCTAAATGGAAATTGCAGAACTTAGCATGTCGGGAATCATGTTTTCGGCGCTCAAACCATCGAGATGAGCGAAATGACATGTTGAAATGAGAAACCTATAACTTGCTTGTAGACTGAAAAGAAACGATCTTAGAACCATCAAAATCGCGTTTTAAGCGTTCTAGAAGCGATTTGAGCGTAAAAACATGCTCAAATCACCAACTAAAAATTGCCGTTTTAAATCGATCAGGGCGACGTTTTAGAGCTTGAAATGATGTTTTCAGTGCTAAAGTGAAAGAGTTGAGCGCAATGATGTACTGCAATCACGGACTTAAAAGAGACCTTCTAAATGGAAATAGCAGAAGTTAGCAAGTCGGGAATCATGTTTTCGGCGCTCAAACCAACGAGATGAGCGAAAGTACATGTTGAAATGAGAAACCTATAACTTGCTTGTAGACTGAAAAGAAACGATCTTAGAACCATCAAAATCGCGTTTTAAGCGTTCTAGAAGCGATTTGAGCGTAAAAACATGCTCAAATCACCAACTAAAAATCGCCGTTTTAAATCGATCAAGGCCACGTTTTAGAGCTTTAAATGAGGTTTTCAGTGCTAAAGTGAACGAGTTGAGCGCAATGATATACTGCAATCACGGACCTAAAAGAGACTTTCTAAATGGAAATTGCAGAACTTAGCATGTCGGGAATCATGTTTTCGGCGCTCAAACCATCGAGATGAGCGAAATGACATGTTGAAATGAGAAACCTATAACTTGCTTGTAGACTGAAAAGAAACGATCTTAGAACCATCAAAATCGCGTTTTAAGCGTTCTAGAAGCGATTTGAGCGTAGAAACATGCTCAAATCACCAACTAAAAATTGCCGTTTTAAATCGATCAGGGCAACGTTTTAGAGCTTGAAATGATGTTTTCAGTGCTAAAGTGAAAGAGTTGAGCGCAATGATGTACTGCAATCACGGACTTAAAAGAGACCTTCTAAATGGAAATAGCAGAAGTTAGCAAGTCGGGAATCATGTTTTCGGCGCTCAAACCAACGAGATGAGCGAAATAACACGTTGACATGAGAAACCTATAACTTGCTTGTAGACTGAAAAGAAACCATCTTAGAACCATCAAAATTGCGTTTTAAGCGTTCTAGAAGCGATTTGAGCGTAAAAACATGCTCAAATCACCAACTAAAAATTGCCGTTTTAAATCGATCAGGGCGAGGTTTTAGAGCTTAAAATGAGGTTTCAGGGCAAAAGTGAACGAGTTGAGCGCAATGATGTACTGCAATCACGAACCTAAAAGAGACTTTCTAAATGGAAATTGCAGAACTTAGCAAGTCGGGAATCATGTTTTCGGCGCTCAAACCATCGAGATCAGCGAAAAAACACGTTGACATGAGAAACCTATAACTTGCTTGTAGACTGAAAAGAAACGATCTTAGAACCATCAAAATTGCGTTTTAAGCGTTCTAGAAGCGATTTGAGCGTAAAAATATGCTCAAATCACCAACTAAAAATTGCCGTTTTAAATCGATCAGGGCGACGTTTTAGAGCTTAAAATGAGGTTTTCAGTGCTAAAGTGAACGAGTTGAGCGCAATGATGTACTGCAATCACGGACCTAAAAGAGACTTTCTAATTGGAAATTGCAGAACTTAGCATGTCCGGAATCATGTTTTCGGCGATCAAACCATCGAGATGAGCGAAAGTACGTGTTGAAATGAGAAACCTATAACTTGCTTGTAGACTGAAAAGAAACGATCTTAGAACCATCAAAATCGCGTTTTAGGCGTTCTAGAAGCGATTTGAGCGTAAAAACATGCTCAAATCACCAACTGAAAATCGCCGTTTTAAATCGATCAGGACGACGTTTTAGAGCTTTAAATGAGGTTTTCAGTGCTAAAGTGAACGAGTTGAGCGCAATGATGTACTGCAATCACGGACCTAAAAGAGACTTTCTAAATGGAAATTGCAGAACTTAGCATGTCGGGAATCATGTTTTCGGAGCTCAAACCATCGAGATGAGCGAAATGACATGTCGAAATGAGAAACCTATAACTTGGTTGTAAACTGAAAAGAAACGATCTTAGAACCATCAAAATCACGTTTTAGGCGTTCTAGAAGCGATTTGAGCGTAAAAACATGCTCAAATCACCAACTAAAAATTGCCGTTTTAAATCGATCAGGGCGACGTTTTAGAGCTTAAAATGAAGTTTTCAGTGCTAAAGTGAACGAGTTGAGCGCAATGATGTACTGATATCACGGACTTAAAAGAGACCTTCTAAATGGAAATAGCAGAAGTTAGCAAGTCGGGAATCATGTTTTCGGCGCTCAAACCAACGAGATGAGCGAAATAACACGTTGACATGAGAAACCTATAACTTGCTTGTAGACTGAAAAGAAACGATCTTAGAACCATCAAAATTGCGTTTTAAGCGTTCTAGAAGCGATTTGAGCGTAAAAACATGCTCAAATCACCAACTAAAAATTGCCGTTTTAAATCGATCAGGGCGACGTTTTAGAGCTTAAAATGAGGTTTTCAGTGCTAAAGTGAACGAGTTGAGCGCAATGATGTACTGCAATCACGGACCTAAAAGAGACTTTCTAAATGGAAATTGCAGAACTTAGCAAGTCGGGAATCATGTTTTCGGCGCTCAAACCATCGAGATCAGCGAAAAAACACGTTGACATGAGAAACCTATAACTTGCTTGTAGACTGAAAAGAAACGATCTTAGAACCATCAAAATTGCGTTTTAAGCGTTCTAGAAGCGATTTGAGCGTAAAAATATGCTCAAATCACAAACTAAAAATTGCCGTTTTAAATCGATCAGGGCGACGTTTTAGAGCTTGAAATGATGTTTTCAGTGCTAAAGTGAAACAGTTGAGCGCAATGATGTACTGCAATCACGGACTTAAAAGAGACCTTCTAAATGGAAATAGCAGAAGTTAGCAAGTCGGGAATCATGTTTTCGGCGCTCAAACCATCGAGATGAGCGAAATAACACGTTGACATGAGAAACCTATAACTTGCTTGTAGACTGAAAAGAAACGATCTTAGAACCATCAAAATTGCGTTTTAAGCGTTCTAGAAGCGATTTGAGCGTAAAAACATGCTCAAATCACCAACTAAAAATTGCCGTTTTAAATCGATCAGGGCGACGTTTTAGAGCTTAAAATGAGGTTTCAGGGCAAAAGTGAACGAGTTGAGCGCAATGATGTACTGCAATCACGAACCTAAAAGAGACTTTCTAAATGGAAATTGCAGAACTTAGCAAGTCGGGAATCATGTTTTCGGCGCTCAAACCATCGAGATCAGCGAAAAAACACGTTGACATGAGAAACCTATAACTTGCTTGTAGACTGAAAAGAAACGATCTTAGAACCATCAAAATTGCGTTTTAAGCGTTCTAGAAGCGATTTGAGCGTAAAAATATGCTCAAATCACCAACTAAAAATTGCCGTTTTAAATCGATCAGGGCGACGTTTTAGAGCTTAAAATGAGGTTTTCAGTGCTAAACTGAACGAGTTGAGCGCAATGATGTACTGCAATCACGGACCTAAAAGAGACTTTCTAATTGGAAATTGCAGAACTTAGCATGTCCGGAATCTTGTTTTCGGCGATCAAACCATCGAGATGAGCGAAAGTACGTGTTGAAATGAGAAACCTATAACTTGCTTGTAGACTGAAAAGAAACGATCTTAGAACCATCAAAATCGCGTTTTAGGCGTTCTAGAAGCGATTTGAGCGTAAAAACATGCTCAAATCACCAACTAAAAATCGCCGTTTTAAATCGATCAGGGCGACGTTTTAGAGCTTTAAATGAGGTTTTCAGTGCTAAAGTGAACGAGTTGAGCGCAATGATGTACTGCAATCACGGACCTAAAAGAGACTTTCTAAATGGAAATTGCAGAACTTAGCATGTCGGGAATCATGTTTTCGGCGCTCAAACCATCGAGATGAGCGAAATGACATGTTGAAATGAGAAACCTATAACTTGGTTGTAAACTGAAAAGAAACGATCTTAGAACCATCAAAATCACGTTTTAGGCGTTCTAGAAGCGATTTGAGCGTAAAAACATGCTTAAATAACCAACTAAAAATTGCCGTTTTAAATCGATCAGGGCGACGTTTTAGAGCTTAAAGTGAGGTTTTCAGTGCTAAAGTGAACGAGTTGAGCGCAATGATGTACTGCAATCACGGACCTAAAGGAGACTTTCTAAATGGAAATTGCAGAACTTAGCATGTCGGGAATCATGTTTTCGGCGCTCAAACCATCGAGATGAGCGAAATGACATGTTGAAATGAGAAACCTATAACTTGGTTGTAAACTGAAAAGAAACGATCTTAGAACCATCAAAATCACGTTTAAGGCGTTCTAGAAGCGAATTGAGCGTAAAAACATGCTCAAATAACCAACTAAAAATTGCCGTTTTAAATCGATCAGGGCGACGTTTTAGAGCTTAAAATGAGGTTTTCAGTGCTAAAGTGAAAGAGTTGAGCGCAATGATGTACTGCAATCACAGACCTAAAAGAGACTTTCTAAATGGAAATTGCAGTACTTAGCAAGTCGGGAATCATATTTTCGGCTTTCAAACCATCGAGATGAGCGAAATAACACGTTGACATGAGAAACCTATAACTTGCTTGTAGACTGAAAAGAAACGATCTTAAAACCATCAAAATCACGTTTTAAGCGTTCTAGAAGCGATTTGAGCGTAAAAACATGCTCAAATCACCAACTAAAAATCGCCGTTTTAAATCGATCAGGGCGACGTTTTAGAGCTTAAAATGATGTTTTCAGTGCTAAAGTGAACGAGTTGAGCGCAATGATGTACTGCAATCACGGACTTAAAAGAGACCTTCTAAATGGAAAAAGCAGAAGTTAGCAAGTCGGAAATCATGTTTTCGGCGCTCAAACCATCGAGATGAGCGAAAAAACACGTTGACATGAGAAACCTATAACTTGCTTGTAGACTGAAAAGAAACGATCTTAGAACCATCAAAATTGCGTTTTAAGCGTTCTAGAAGCGAATTGAGCGTAAAAATATGCTCAAATCACCAACTAAAAATTGCCGTTTTAAATCGATCAGGGCGACGTTTTATAGCTTGAAATGATGTTTTCAGTGCTAAAGTGAAAGAGTTGAGCGCAATGATGTACTGCAATCACGGACCTAAAAGAGACTTTCTAAATGGAAATTGCAGAACTTAGCATGTCGGGAATCATGTTTTCGGCGATCAAACCATCGAGATGAGCGAAATAACATGGTGAAATGAGAAACCTATAACTTGCTTGTAGACTGAAAAGAAACGATCTTAGAACCATCAAAATCGCGTTTTAAGCGTTCTAGAAGCGATTTGAGCGTAAAAACATGCTCAAAACACCAACTAAAAATCGCCGTTTTAAATCGATCAGGGCGACGTTTTAGAGCTTTAAATGAGGTTTTCAGTGCTAAAGTGAACGAGTTGAGCGCAATGATGTACTGCAATCACGGACCTAAAAGAGACTTTCTAAATGGAAATTGCAGAACTTAGCATGTCGGGAATCATGTTTACGGCGCTCAAACCATCGAGATGAGCGAAATGACATGTTGAAATGAGAAACCTATAACTTGCTTGTAGACTGAAAAGAAACGATCTTAGAACCATAAAAATCGCGTTTTAAGCGTTCTAGAAGCGATTTGAGCGTAAAAACATGCTCAAATCACCAACTAAAAATTGCCGTTTTAAATCGATCAGGGCGACGTTTTAGAGCTTGAAATGATGTTTTCAGTGCTAAAGTGAAAGAGTTGAGCGCAATGATGTACTGCAATCACGGACCTAAAAGAGACTTTCTAAATCGAAATTGCAGAACTTAGCAAGTCGGGAATCATGTTTTCGGCGCTCAAACCATCCACATGAGCGAAATAACACGTTGACATGAGAAACCTATAACTTGCTTGTAGACTGAAAAGAAACGATCTTAGAACCATCAAAATTGCGTTTTAATAGTTCTAGAAGCGATTTGAACGTAAAAACATGCTCAAATCACCAACTAAAAATCGCCGTTTTAAATCGATCAGGGCGACGTTTTAGAGCTTAAAATGATGTTTTCAGTGCTAAAGTGAACGAGTTGAGCGCAATGATGTACTGCAATCACGGACTTAAAAGAGACCTTCTAAATGGAAAAAGCAGAAGTTAGCAAGTCGGAAATCATGTTTTCGGCGCTCAAACCATCGAGATGAGCGAAAAAACACGTTGACATGAGAAACCTATAACTTGCTTGTAGACTGAAAAGAAACGATCTTAGAACCATCAAAATTGCGTTTTAAGCGTTCTAGAAGCGATTTGAGCGTAAAAATATGCTCAAATCACCAACTAAAAATTGCCGTTTTAAATCGATCAGGGCGACGTTTTAGAGCTTGAAATGATGTTTTCAGTGCTAAAGTGAACGAGTTGAGCGCAATGATGTACTGCAATCACGGACCTAAAAGAGACTTTCTAAATGGAAATTGCAGAACTTAGCATGTCGGGAATCATGTTTTCGGCGCTCAAACCATCGAGATGAGCGAAATGACATGTTGAAATGAGAAACCTATAACTTGGTTGTAAACTGAAAAGAAACGATCTTAGAACCATCAAAATCACGTTTTAAGCGTTCTAGAAGCGATTTGAGCGTAAAAACATGCTCAAATCAGCAACTAAAAATCGCCGTTTTAAATCGATCAGGGCGACGTTTTAGAGCTTAAAATGATGTTTTCAGTGCTAAAGTGAACGAGTTGAGCGCAATGATGTACTGCAATCACGGACTTAAAAGAGACCTTCTAAATGGAAATAGCAGAAGTTAGCAAGTCGGGAATCATGTTTTCGGCGCTCAAACCATCGAGATGAGCGAAAAAACACGTTGACATGAGAAACCTATAACTTGCTTGTAGACTGAAAAGAAACGATCTTAGAACCATCAAAATTGCGTTTTAAGCGTTCTAGAAGCGATTTGAGCGTAAAAATATGCTCAAATCACCAACTAAAAATTCCCGTTTTAAATCGATCAGGGCGACGTTTTAGAGCTTGAAATGATGTTTTCAGTGCTAAAGTGAAAGAGTTGAGCGCAATGATGTACTTCAATCACGGACCTAAAAGAGACTTTCTAAATGGAAATTGCAGAACTTAGCAAGTCGGGAATCATGTTTTCGGCGCTCAAACAATCGAGATGAGCGAAATGACATGTTGAAATGAGAAACCTATAACTTGGTTGTAAACTGAAAAGAAACGATCTTAGAACCATCAAAATCACGTTTTAGGCGTTCTAGAAGCGATTTGAGCGTAAAAACATGCTCAAATCACCAACTAAAAATCGCCGTTTTAAATCGATCAGGGCGACGTTTTAGAGCTTAAAATGAGGTTTTCAGTGCTAAAGTGAACGAGTTGAGCGCAATGATGTACTGCAATCACGGACCTAAAACAGACTTTCTAAATGGAAATTGCAGAACTTAGCATGTCGGGAATCATGTTTTCGGCGATCAAACCATCGAGATGAGCGAAATGACATGTTGAAATGAGAAACCTATAACTTGCTTGTAGACTGAAAAGAAACGATCTTAGAACCATCAAAATCGCGTTTTAAGCGTTCTAGAAGCGATTTGAGCGTAAAAACATGCTCAAATCACCAACTAAAAATCGCCGTTTTAAATCGATCAGGGCGACGTTTTAGAGCTTTAAATGAGGTTTTCAGTGCTAAAGTGAACGAGTTGAGCGCAATGATGTACTGCAATCACGGACCTAAAAGAGACTTTCTAAATGGAAATTGCAGAACTTAGCATGTCGGGAATCATGTTTACGGCGCTCAAACCATCGAGATGAGCGAAATGACATGTTGAAATGAGAAACCTATAACTTGGTTGTAAACTGAAAAGAAACGATCTTAGAACCATCAAAATCACGTTTTAGGCGTTCTAGAAGCGATTTGAGCGTAAAAACATGCTCAAATCACCAACTAAAAATCGCCGTTTTAAATCGATCAGGGCGACGTTTTAGAGCTTAAAATGAGGTTTTCAGTGCTAAAGTGAACGAGTTGAGCGCAATGATGTACTGCAATCACGGACCTAAAAGAGACTTTCTAAATGGAAATTGCAGAACTTAGCATGTCGGGAATCATGTTTTCGGCGATCAAACCATCGAGATGAGCGAAAGTACCTGTTGAAATGAGAAACCTATAACTTGCTTGTAGACTGAAAAGAAACGATCTTAGAACCATCAAAATCGCGTTTTAAGCGTTCTAGAAGCGATTTGAGCGTAAAAACATGCTCAAATCACCAACTAAAAATCGCCGTTTTAAATCGATCAGGGCGACGTTTTAGAGCTTTAAATGAGGTTTTCAGTGCTAAAGTGAACGAGTTGAGCGCAATGATGTACTGCAATCACGGACCTAAAAGAGACTTTCTAAATGGAAATTGCAGAACTTAGCATGTCGGGAATCATGTTTACGGCGCTCAAACCATCGAGATGAGCGAAATGACATGTTGAAATGAGAAACCTATAACTTGCTTGTAGACTGAAAAGAAACGATCTTAGAACCATAAAAATCGCGTTTTAAGCGTTCTAGAAGCGATTTGAGCGTAAAAACATGCTCAAACAACCAACTAAAAATTGCCGTTTTAAATCGATCAGGGCGACGTTTTCGAGCTTAAAAGGAGGTTTTCAGTGCTAAAGTGAACGAGTTGAGCGCAATGATGTTCTGCAATCACGGACCTAAAAGAGACTTTCTAAATGGAAATTGCAGAACTTAGCATGTCGGGAATCATGTTTTCGGAGCTCAAACCATCGAGATGAGCGAAATGACATGTTGAAATGAGAAACCTATAACTTGGTTGTAAACTGAAAAGAAACGATCTTAGAACCATCAAAATCACGTTTTAGGCGTTCTGGAAGCGATTTGAGCGTAAAAACATGCTCAAATAACCAACTAAAAATTGCCGTTTTAAATCGATCAGGGCGACGTTTTAGAGCTTAAAATGAGGTTTTCAGTGCTAAAGTGAACGAGTTGAGCGCAATGATGTACTGCAGTCACGGACCTAAAAGAGACTTTCTAAATGGAAATTGCAGAACTTAGCAAGTCGGGAATCATGTTTTCGGTGCTCAAACCATCCACATGAGCGAAATAACACGTTGACATGAGAAACCTATAACTTGCTTGTAGACTGAAAAGAAACGATCTTAGAACCATCAAAATAGCGTTTTAAGCCTTCTAGAAGCGATTTGAGCGTAAAAACATGCTCAAATCACCAACTAAAAATCGCCGTTTTAAATCGATCAGGGCGACGTTTTAGAGCTTAAAATGAGGTTTTCAGTGCTAAAGTGAACGAGTTGAGCGCAATGATGTACTGCAATCACGGACCTAAAAGAGACTTTCTAAATGGAAATTGCAGAACTTAGCATGTCGGGAATCATGTTTTCGGCGGTCAAACCATCGAGATGAGCGAAATGACATGTTGAAATGAGAAACCTATAACTTGGTTGTAATCTGAAAAGAAACGATCTTAGAACCATCAAAATCACGTTTAAGGCGTTCTAGAAGTGATTTGAGCGTAAAAACATGCACAAACAACCAACTAAAAATTGCCGTTTTAAATCGATCAGGGCGACGTTTTAGAGCTTAAAATGAGGTTTTCAGTGCTAAAGTGAACGAGTTGAGCGCAATGATGTACTGCAATCACGGACCTAAAAGAGACTTTCTAAATGGAAATTGCAGAACTTAGCATGTCGGGAATCATGTTTTCGGCGATCAAACCATCGAGATGAGCGAAATGACATGTTGGAATGAGAAACCTATAACTTGCTTGTAAACTGAAAAGAAACGATCTTAAAACCATCAAAATCACGTTTTAGGCGTTCTAGAAGCGATTTGAGCGTAAAAACATGCTCAAATAACCAACTAAAAATTGCCGTTTTAAATCGATCAGGGCGACGTTTTAGAGCTTAAAATGAGGTTTTCAGTGCTAATGTGAACGAGTTGAGCGCAATGATGTACTGCAATCACGGACCTAAAAGAGACTTTCTAAATGGAAATTGCAGAACTTAGCAAGTCGGGAATCATGTTTTCGGCGCTCAAACCATCGACATGAGCAAAATAACACGTTGACATTAGAAACCTATAACTTGCTTGTAGACTGAAAAGAAACGATCTTAGAACCATCAAAATTGCGTTTTAAGCGTTCTAGAAGCGATTTGAGCGTAAAAACATGCTCAAATCACCAACTAAAAATCGCCGTTTTAAATCGATCAGGGCGACGTTTTAGAGCTTAAAATGATGTTTTCAGTGCTAAAGTGAACGAGTTGAGCGCAATGATGTACTGCAATCACGGACTTAAAAGAGACCTTCTAAATGGAAATAGCAGAAGTTAGCAAGTCGGGAATCATGTTTTCGGCGCTCAAACCATCGAGATGAGCGAAAAAACACGTTGACATTAGAAACCTATAACTTGCTTGTAGACTGAAAAGAAACGATCTTAGAACCATCAAAATTGCGTTTTAAGCGTTCTAGAAGCGATTTGAGCGTAAAAACATGCTCAAATCACCAACTAAAAATTGCCGTTTTAAATCGATCAGGGCGACGTTTTAGAGCTTAAAATGAGGTTTTCAGGGCAAAAGTGAACGAGTTGAGCGCAATGATGTACTGCAATCACGGACCTAAAAGAGACTTTCTAAATGGAAATTGCAGAACTTAGCAAGTCGGGAATCATGTTTTCGGCGCTCAAACCATCGAGATGAGCGAAAAAACACGTTGACATGAGAAACCTATAACTTGCTTGTAGACTGAAAAGAAACGATCTTAGAACCATCAAAATTGCGTTTTAAGCGTTCTAGAAGCGATTTGAGCGTAAAAACATGCTCAAATCACCAACTAAAAATCGCCGTTTTAAATCGATCAGGGCGACGTTTTAGAGCTTGAAATGATGTTTTCAGTGCTAAAGTGAAAGAGTTGAGCGCAATGATGTACTGCAATCACGGACTTAAAAGAGACCTTGTAAATGGAAATAGCAGAAGTTAGCAAGTCGGGAATCATGTTTTCGGCGCTCAAACCATCGAGATGAGCGAAAAAACACGTTTACATTAGAAACCTATAACTTGCTTGTAGACTGAAAAGAAACGATCTTAGAACCATCAAAATTGCGTTTTAAGCGTTCTAGAAGCGATTTGAGCGTAAAAACATGCTCAAATCACCAACTAAAAATTGCCGTTTTAAATCGATCAGGGCGACGTTTTAGAGCTTAAAATGAGGTTTCAGGGCAAAAGTGAACGAGTTGAGCGCAATGATGTACTGCAATCACGAACCTAAAAGAGACTTTCTAAATGGAAATTGCAGAACTTAGCAAGTCGGGAATCATGTTTTCGGCGCTCAAACCATCGAGATCAGCGAAAAAACACGTTGACATGAGAAACCTATAACTTGCTTGTAGACTGAAAAGAAACGATCTTAGAACCATCAAAATCGCGTTTTAGGCGTTCTAGAAGCGATTTGAGCGTAAAAACATGCTCAAATCACCAACTAAAAATCGCCGTTTTAAATCGATCAGGGCGACGTTTTAGAGCTTTAAATGAGGTTTTCAGTGCTAAAGTGAACGAGTTGAGCGCAATGATGTACTGCAATCACGGACCTAAAAGAGACTTTCTAAATGGAAATTGCAGAACTTAGCATGTCGGGAATCATGTTTTCGGAGCTCAAACCATCGAGATGAGCGAAATGACATGTCGAAATGAGAAACCTATAACTTGGTTGTAAACTGAAAAGAAACGATCTTAGAACCATCAAAATCACGTTTTAGGCGTTCTAGAAGCGATTTGAGCGTAAAAACATGCTCAAATCACCAACTAAAAATTGCCGTTTTAAATCGATCAGGGCGACGTTTTAGAGCTTAAAATGAAGTTTTCAGTGCTAAAGTGAACGAGTTGAGCGCAATGATGTACTGATATCACGGACTTAAAAGAGACCTTCTAAATGGAAATAGCAGAAGTTAGCAAGTCGGGAATCATGTTTTCGGCGCTCAAACCAACGAGATGAGCGAAATAACACGTTGACATGAGAAACCTATAACTTGCTTGTAGACTGAAAAGAAACGATCTTAGAACCATCAAAATCGCGTTTTAAGCGTTCTAGAAGCGATTTGAGCGTAAAAACATGCTCAAATCACCAACTAAAAATCGCCGTTTTAAATCGATCAGGGCGACGTTTTAGAGCTTTAAATGAGGTTTTCAGTGCTAAAGTGAACGAGTTGAGCGCAATGATGTACTGCAATCACGGACCTAAAAGAGACTTTCTAAATGGAAATTGCAGAACTTAGCATGTCGGGAATCATGTTTACGGCGCTCAAACCATCGAGATGAGCGAAATGACATGTTGAAATGAGAAACCTATAACTTGCTTGTAGACTGAAAAGAAACGATCTTAGAACCATAAAAATCGCGTTTTAAGCGTTCTAGAAGCGATTTGAGCGTAAAAACATGCTCAAACAACCAACTAAAAATTGCCGTTTTAAATCGAACAGGGCGACGTTTTCGAGCTTAAAAGGAGGTTTTCAGTGCTAAAGTGAACGAGTTGAGCGCAATGATGTACTGCAATCACGGACCTAAAAGAGACTTTCTAAATGGAAATTGCAGAACTTAGCATGTCGGGAATCATGTTTTCGGAGCTCAAACCATCGAGATGAGCGAAATGACATGTTGAAATGAGAAACCTATAACTTGGTTGTAAACTGAAAAGAAACGATCTTAGAACCATCAAAATCACGTTTTAGGCGTTCTGGAAGCGATTTGAGCGTAAAAACATGCTCAAATAACCAACTAAAAATTGCCGTTTTAAATCGATCAGGGCGACGTTTTAGAGCTTAAAATGAGGTTTTCAGTGCTAAAGTGAACGAGTTGAGCGCAATGATGTACTGCAGTCACGGACCTAAAAGAGACTTTCTAAATGGAAATTGCAGAACTTAGCAAGTCGGGAATCATGTTTTCGGTGCTCAAACCATCCACATGAGCGAAATAACACGTTGACATGAGAAACCTATAACTTGCTTGTAGACTGAAAAGAAACGATCTTAGAACCATCAAAATAGCGTTTTAAGCCTTCTAGAAGCGATTTGAGCGTAAAAACATGCTCAAATCACCAACTAAAAATCGCCGTTTTAAATCGATCAGGGCGACGTTTTAGAGCTTAAAATGAGGTTTTCAGTGCTAAAGTGAACGAGTTGAGCGCAATGATGTACTGCAATCACGGACCTAAAAGAGACTTTCTAAATGGAAATTGCAAAACTTAGCATGTCGGGAATCATGTTTTCGGCGGTCAAACCATCGAGATGAGCGAAATGACATGTTGAAATGAGAAACCTATAACTTGGTTGTAATCTGAAAAGAAACGATCTTAGAACCATCAAAATCACGTTTAAGGCGTTCTAGAAGTGATTTGAGCGTAAAAACATGCACAAACAACCAACTAAAAATTGCCGTTTTAAATCGATCAGGGCGACGTTTTAGAGCTTAAAATGAGGTTTTCAGTGCTAAAGTGAACGAGTTGAGCGCAATGATGTACTGCAATCACGGACCTAAAAGAGACTTTCTAAATGGAAATTGCAGAACTTAGCATGTCGGGAATCATGTTTTCGGCGATCAAACCATCGAGATGAGCGAAATGACATGTTGGAATGAGAAACCTATAACTTGCTTGTAAACTGAAAAGAAACGATCTTAAAACCATCAAAATCACGTTTTAGGCGTTCTAGAAGCGATTTGAGCGTAAAAACATGCTCAAATAACCAACTAAAAATTGCCGTTTTAAATCGATCAGGGCGACGTTTTAGAGCTTAAAATGAGGTTTTCAGTGCTAATGTGAACGAGTTGAGCGCAATGATGTACTGCAATCACGGACCTAAAAGAGACTTTCTAAATGGAAATTGCAGAACTTAGCAAGTCGGGAATCATGTTTTCGGCGCTCAAACCATCGACATGAGCAAAATAACACGTTGACATTAGAAACCTATAACTTGCTTGTAGACTGAAAAGAAACGATCTTAGAACCATCAAAATTGCGTTTTAAGCGTTCTAGAAGCGATTTGAGCGTAAAAACATGCTCAAATCACCAACTAAAAATCGCCGTTTTAAATCGATCAGGGCGACGTTTTAGAGCTTAAAATGATGTTTTCAGTGCTAAAGTGAACGAGTTGAGCGCAATGATGTACTGCAATCACGGACTTAAAAGAGACCTTCTAAATGGAAATAGCAGAAGTTAGCAAGTCGGGAATCATGTTTTCGGCGCTCAAACCATCGAGATGAGCGAAAAAACACGTTGACATTAGAAACCTATAACTTGCTTGTAGACTGAAAAGAAACGATCTTAGAACCATCAAAATTGCGTTTTAAGCGTTCTAGAAGCGATTTGAGCGTAAAAACATGCTCAAATCACCAACTAAAAATTGCCGTTTTAAATCGATCAGGGCGACGTTTTAGAGCTTAAAATGAGGTTTTCAGGGCAAAAGTGAACGAGTTGAGCGCAATGATGTACTGCAATCACGGACCTAAAAGAGACTTTCTAAATGGAAATTGCAGAACTTAGCAAGTCGGGAATCATGTTTTCGGCGCTCAAACCATCGAGATGAGCGAAAAAACACGTTGACATGAGAAACCTATAACTTGCTTGTAGACTGAAAAGAAACGATCTTAGAACCATCAAAATTGCGTTTTAAGCGTTCTAGAAGCGATTTGAGCGTAAAAACATGCTCAAATCACCAACTAAAAATCGCCGTTTTAAATCGATCAGGGCGACGTTTTAGAGCTTGAAATGATGTTTTCAGTGCTAAAGTGAAAGAGTTGAGCGCAATGATGTACTGCAATCACGGACTTAAAAGAGACCTTGTAAATGGAAATAGCAGAAGTTAGCAAGTCGGGAATCATGTTTTCGGCGCTCAAACCATCGAGATGAGCGAAAAAACACGTTTACATTAGAAACCTATAACTTGCTTGTAGACTGAAAAGAAACGATCTTAGAACCATCAAAATTGCGTTTTAAGCGTTCTAGAAGCGATTTGAGCGTAAAAACATGCTCAAATCACCAACTAAAAATTGCCGTTTTAAATCGATCAGGGCGACGTTTTAGAGCTTAAAATGAGGTTTCAGGGCAAAAGTGAACGAGTTGAGCGCAATGATGTACTGCAATCACGAACCTAAAAGAGACTTTCTAAATGGAAATTGCAGAACTTAGCAAGTCGGGAATCATGTTTTCGGCGCTCAAACCATCGAGATCAGCGAAAAAACACGTTGACATGAGAAACCTATAACTTGCTTGTAGACTGAAAAGAAACGATCTTAGAACCATCAAAATCGCGTTTTAGGCGTTCTAGAAGCGATTTGAGCGTAAAAACATGCTCAAATCACCAACTAAAAATCGCCGTTTTAAATCGATCAGGGCGACGTTTTAGAGCTTTAAATGAGGTTTTCAGTGCTAAAGTGAACGAGTTGAGCGCAATGATGTACTGCAATCACGGACCTAAAAGAGACTTTCTAAATGGAAATTGCAGAACTTAGCATGTCGGGAATCATGTTTTCGGAGCTCAAACCATCGAGATGAGCGAAATGACATGTCGAAATGAGAAACCTATAACTTGGTTGTAAACTGAAAAGAAACGATCTTAGAACCATCAAAATCACGTTTTAGGCGTTCTAGAAGCGATTTGAGCGTAAAAACATGCTCAAATCACCAACTAAAAATTGCCGTTTTAAATCGATCAGGGCGACGTTTTAGAGCTTAAAATGAAGTTTTCAGTGCTAAAGTGAACGAGTTGAGCGCAATGATGTACTGATATCACGGACTTAAAAGAGACCTTCTAAATGGAAATAGCAGAAGTTAGCAAGTCGGGAATCATGTTTTCGGCGCTCAAACCAACGAGATGAGCGAAATAACACGTTGACATGAGAAACCTATAACTTGCTTGTAGACTGAAAAGAAACGATCTTAGAACCATCAAAATTGCGTTTTAAGCGTTCTAGAAGCGATTTGAGCGTAAAAACATGCTCAAATCACCAACTAAAAATTGCCGTTTTAAATCGATCAGGGCGACGTTTTAGAGCTTAAAATGAGGTTTTCAGTGCTAAAGTGAACGAGTTGAGCGCAATGATGTACTGCAATCACGGACCTAAAAGAGACTTTCTAAATGGAAATTGCAGAACTTAGCAAGTCGGGAATCATGTTTTCGGCGCTCAAACCATCGAGATCAGCGAAAAAACACGTTGACATGAGAAACCTATAACTTGCTTGTAGACTGAAAAGAAACGATCTTAGAACCATCAAAATTGCGTTTTAAGCGTTCTAGAAGCGATTTGAGCGTAAAAATATGCTCAAATCACAAACTAAAAATTGCCGTTTTAAATCGATCAGGGCGACGTTTTAGAGCTTGAAATGATGTTTTCAGTGCTAAAGTGAAAGAGTTGAGCGCAATGATGTACTGCAATCACGGACTTAAAAGAGACCTTCTAAATGGAAATAGCAGAAGTTAGCAAGTCGGGAATCATGTTTTCGGCGCTCAAACCAACGAGATGAGCGAAATAACACGTTGACATGAGAAACCTATAACTTGCTTGTAGACTGAAAAGAAACGATCTTAGAACCATCAAAATTGCGTTTTAAGCGTTCTAGAAGCGATTTGAGCGTAAAAACATGCTCAAATCACCAACTAAAAATCGCCGTTTTAAATCGATCAGGGCGACGTTTTAGAGCTTAAAATGAGGTTTCAGGGCAAAAGTGAACGAGTTGAGCGCAATGATGTACTGCAATCACGAACCTAAAAGAGACTTTCTAAATGGAAATTGCAGAACTTAGCAAGTCGGGAATCATGTTTTCGGCGCTCAAACCATCGAGATCAGCGAAAAAACACGTTGACATGAGAAACCTATAACTTGCTTGTAGACTGAAAAGAAACGATCTTAGAACCATCAAAATTGCGTTTTAAGCGTTCTAGAAGCGATTTGAGCGTAAAAATATGCTCAAATCACCAACTAAAAAATGCCGTTTTAAATCGATCAGGGCGACGTTTTAGAGCTTAAAATGAGGTTTTCAGTGCTAAAGTGAACGAGTTGAGCGCAATGATGTACTGCAATCACGGACCTAAAAGAGACTTTCTAATTGGAAATTGCAGAACTTAGCATGTCCGGAATCATGTTTTCGGCGATCAAACCATCGAGATGAGCGAAAGTACGTGTTGAAATGAGAAACCTATAACTTGCTTGTAGACTGAAAAGAAACGATCTTAGAACCATCAAAATCGCGTTTTAGGCGTTCTAGAAGCGATTTGAGCGTAAAAACATGCTCAAATCACCAACTAAAAATCGCCGTTTTAAATCGATCAGGGCGACGTTTTAGAGCTTTAAATGAGGTTTTCAGTGCTAAAGTGAACGAGTTGAGCGCAATGATGTACTGCAATCACGGACCTAAAAGAGACTTTCTAAATGGAAATTGCAGAACTTAGCATGTCGGGAATCATGTTTTCGGCGCTCAAACCATCGAGATGAGCGAAATGACATGTTGAAATGAGAAACCTATAACTTGGTTGTAAACTGAAAAGAAACGATCTTAGAACCATCAAAATCACGTTTTAGGCGTTCTAGAAGCGATTTGAGCGTAAAAACATGCTCAAATAACCAACTAAAAATTGCCGTTTTAAATCGATCAGGGCGACGTTTTAGAGCTTAAAGTGAGGTTTTCAGTGCTAAAGTGAACGAGTTGAGCGCAATGATGTACTGCAATCACGGACCTAAAGGAGACTTTCTAAATGGAAATTGCAGAACTTAGCATGTCGGGAATCATGTTTTCGGCGCTCAAACCATCGAGATGAGCGAAATGACATGTTGAAATGAGAAACCTATAACTTGGTTGTAAACTGAAAAGAAACGATCTTAGAACCATCAAAATCACGTTTAAGGCGTTCTAGAAGCGATTTGAGCGTAAAAACATGCTCAAATAACCAACTAAAAATTGCCGTTTTAAATCGATCAGGGCGACGTTTTAGAGCTTAAAATGAGGTTTTCAGTGCTAAAGTGAAAGAGTTGAGCGCAATGATGTACTGCAATCACAGACCTAAAAGAGACTTTCTAAATGGAAATTGCAGTACTTAGCAAGTCGGGAATCATATTTTCGGCTTTCAAACCATCGAGATGAGCGAAATAACACGTTGACATGAGAAACCTATAACTTGCTTGTAGACTGAAAAGAAACGATCTTAAAACCATCAAAATCACGTTTTAAGCGTTCTAGAAGCGATTTGAGCGTAAAAACATGCTCAAATCACCAACTAAAAATCGCCGTTTTAAATCGATCAGGGCGACGTTTTAGAGCTTAAAATGATGTTTTCAGTGCTAAAGTGAACGAGTTGAGCGCAATGATGTACTGCAATCACGGACTTAAAAGAGACCTTCTAAATGGAAAAAGCAGAAGTTAGCAAGTCGGAAATCATGTTTTCGGCGCTCAAACCATCGAGATGAGCGAAAAAACACGTTGACATGAGAAACCTATAACTTGCTTGTAGACTGAAAAGAAACGATCTTAGAACCATCAAAATTGCGTTTTAAGCGTTCTAGAAGCGAATTGAGCGTAAAAATATGCTCAAATCACCAACTAAAAATTGCCGTTTTAAATTGATCAGGGCGACGTTTTATAGCTCGAAATGATGTTTTCAGTGCTAAAGTGAAAGAGTTGAGCGCAATGATGTACTGCAATCACGGACCTAAAAGAGACTTTCTAAATGGAAATTGCAGAACTTAGCATGTCGGGAATCATGTTTTCGGCGATCAAACCATCGAGATGAGCGAAATAACATGTTGAAATGAGAAACCTATAACTTGCTTGTAGACTGAAAAGAAACGATCTTAGAACCATCAAAATCGCGTTTTAAGCGTTCTAGAAGCGATTTGAGCGTAAAAACATGCTCAAATCACCAACTAAAAATCGCCGTTTTAAATCGATCAGGGCGACGTTTTAGAGCTTTAAATGAGGTTTTCAGTGCTAAAGTGAACGAGTTGAGCGCAATGATGTACTGCAATCACGGACCTAAAAGAGACTTTCTAAATGGAAATTGCAGAACTTAGCATGTCGGGAATCATGTTTACGGCGCTCAAACCATCGAGATGAGCGAAATGACATGTTTAAATGAGAAACCTATAACTTGCTTGTAGACTGAAAAGAAACGATCTTAGAACCATAAAAATCGCGTTTTAAGCGTTCTAGAAGCGATTTGAGCGTAAAAACATGCTCAAATCACCAACTAAAAATTGCCGTTTTAAATCGATCAGGGCGACGTTTTAGAGCTTGAAATGATGTTTTCAGTGCTAAAGTGAAAGAGTTGAGCGCAATGATGTACTTCAATCACGGACCTAAAAGAGACTTTCTAAATGGAAATTGCAGAACTTAGCAAGTCGGGAATCATGTTTTCGGCGCTCAAACAATCGAGATGAGCGAAATGACATGTTGAAATGAGAAACCTATAACTTGGTTGTAAACTGAAAAGAAACGATCTTAGAACCATCAAAATCACGTTTTAGGCGTTCTAGAAGCGATTTGAGCGTAAAAACATGCTCAAATCACCAACTAAAAATCGCCGTTTTAAATCGATCAGGGCGACGTTTTAGAGCTTAAAATGAGGTTTTCAGTGCTAAAGTGAACGAGTTGAGCGCAATGATGTACTGCAGTCACGGACCTAAAAGAGACTTTCTAAATGGAAATTGCAGAACTTAGCAAGTCGGGAATCATGTTTTCGGTGCTCAAACCATCCACATGAGCGAAATAACACGTTGACATGAGAAACCTATAACTTGCTTGTAGACTGAAAAGAAACGATCTTAGAACCATCAAAATAGCGTTTTAAGCCTTCTAGAAGCGATTTGAGCGTAAAAACATGCTCAAATCACCAACTAAAAATCGCCGTTTTAAATCGATCAGGGCGACGTTTTAGAGCTTAAAATGAGGTTTTCAGTGCTAAAGTGAACGAGTTGAGCGCAATGATGTACTGCAATCACGGACCTAAAAGAGACTTTCTAAATGGAAATTGCAGAACTTAGCATGTCGGGAATCATGTTTTCGGCGGTCAAACCATCGAGATGAGCGAAATGACATGTTGAAATGAGAAACCTATAACTTGGTTGTAATCTGAAAAGAAACGATCTTAGAACCATCAAAATCACGTTTAAGGCGTTCTAGAAGTGATTTGAGCGTAAAAACATGCACAAACAACCAACTAAAAATTGCCGTTTTAAATCGATCAGGGCGACGTTTTAGAGCTTAAAATGAGGTTTTCAGTGCTAAAGTGAACGAGTTGAGCGCAATGATGTACTGCAATCACGGACCTAAAAGAGACTTTCTAAATGGAAATTGCAGAACTTAGCATGTCGGGAATCATGTTTTCGGCGATCAAACCATCGAGATGAGCGAAATGACATGTTGAAATGAGAAACCTATAACTTGCTTGTAAACTGAAAAGAAACGATCTTAAAACCATCAAAATCACGTTTTAGGCGTTCTAGAAGCGATTTGAGCGTAAAAACATGCTCAAATAACCAACTAAAAATTGCCGTTTTAAATCGATCAGGGCGACGTTTTAGAGCTTAAAATGAGGTTTTCAGTGCTAATGTGAACGAGTTGAGCGCAATGATGTACTGCAATCACGGACCTAAAAGAGACTTTCTAAATGGAAATTGCAGAACTTAGCAAGTCGGGAATCATGTTTTCGGCGCTCAAACCATCGACATGAGCAAAATAACACGTTGACATTAGAAACCTATAACTTGCTTGTAGACTGAAAAGAAACGATCTTAGAACCATCAAAATTGCGTTTTAAGCGTTCTAGAAGCGATTTGAGCGTAAAAACATGCTCAAATCACCAACTAAAAATCGCCGTTTTAAATCGATCAGGGCGACGTTTTAGAGCTTAAAATGATGTTTTCAGTGCTAAAGTGAACGAGTTGAGCGCAATGATGTACTGCAATCACGGACTTAAAAGAGACCTTCTAAATGGAAATAGCAGAAGTTAGCAAGTCGGGAATCATGTTTTCGGCGCTCAAACCATCGAGATGAGCGAAAAAACACGTTGACATTAGAAACCTATAACTTGCTTGTAGACTGAAAAGAAACGATCTTAGAACCATCAAAATTGCGTTTTAAGCGTTCTAGAAGCGATTTGAGCGTAAAAACATGCTCAAATCACCAACTAAAAATTGCCGTTTTAAATCGATCAGGGCGACGTTTTAGAGCTTAAAATGAGGTTTTCAGGGCAAAAGTGAACGAGTTGAGCGCAATGATGTACTGCAATCACGGACCTAAAAGAGACTTTCTAAATGGAAATTGCAGAACTTAGCAAGTCGGGAATCATGTTTTCGGCGCTCAAACCATCGAGATGAGCGAAAAAACACGTTGACATGAGAAACCTATAACTTGCTTGTAGACTGAAAAGAAACGATCTTAGAACCATCAAAATTGCGTTTTAAGCGTTCTAGAAGCGATTTGAGCGTAAAAACATGCTCAAATCACCAACTAAAAATCGCCGTTTTAAATCGATCAGGGCGACGTTTTAGAGCTTGAAATGATGTTTTCAGTGCTAAAGTGAAAGAGTTGAGCGCAATGATGTACTGCAATCACGGACTTAAAAGAGACCTTGTAAATGGAAATAGCAGAAGTTAGCAAGTCGGGAATCATGTTTTCGGCGCTCAAACCATCGAGATGAGCGAAAAAACACGTTTACATTAGAAACCTATAACTTGCTTGTAGACTGAAAAGAAACGATCTTAGAACCATCAAAATTGCGTTTTAAGCGTTCTACAAGCGATTTGAGCGTAAAAACATGCTCAAATCACCAACTAAAAATCGCCGTTTTAAATCGATCAGGGCGACGTTTTAGAGCTTAAAATGATGTTTTCAGTGCTAAAGTGAACGAGTTGAGCGCAATGATGTACTGCAATCACGGACTTAAAAGAGACCTTCTAAATGGAAATAGCAGAAGTTAGCAAGTCGGGAATCATGTTTTCGGCGCTCAAACCATCGAGATGAGCGAAAAAACACGTTGACATGAGAAACCTATAACTTGCTTGTAGACTGAAAAGAAACGATCTTAGAACCATCAAAATTGCGTTTTAAGCGTTCTAGAAGCGATTTGAGCGTAAAAATATGCTCAAATCACCAACTAAAAATTGCCGTTTTAAATCGATCAGGGCGACGTTTTAGAGCTTGAAATGATGTTTTCAGTGCTAAAGTGAAAGAGTTGAGCGCAATGATGTACTGCAATCACGGACCTAAAAGAGACTTTCTAAATGGAAATTGCAGAACTTAGCAAGTCGGGAATCATGTTTTCGGCGCTCAAACAATCGAGATTAGCGAAATGACATGTTGAAATGAGAAACCTATAACTTGGTTGTAAACTGAAAAGAAACGATCTTAGAACCATCAAAATCACGTTTTAGGCGTTCTAGAAGCGATTTGAGCGTAAAAACATGCTCAAATCACCAACTAAAAATCGCCGTTTTAAATCGATCAGGGCGACGTTTTAGAGCTTAAAATGAGGTTTTCAGTGCTAAAGTGAACGAGTTGAGCGCAATGATGTACTGCAATCACGGACCTAAAAGAGACTTTCTAAATGGAAATTGCAGAACTTAGCATGTCGGGAATCATGTTTACGGCGCTCAAACCATCGAGATGAGCGAAATGACATGTTGAAATGAGAAACCTATAACCTGCTTGTAGACTGAAAAGAAACGATCTTAGAACCATAAAAATCGCGTTTTAAGCGTTCTAGAAGCGATTTGAGCGTAAAAACATGCTCAAATCACCAACTAAAAATTGCCGTTTTAAATCGATCAGGGTGACGTTTTAGAGCTTGAAATGATGTTTTCAGTGCTTAAGTGAAAAAGTTGAGCGCAATGAAGTACTGCAATCACGGACTTAAAAGAGACCTTGTAAATGGAAATAGCAGAAGTTAGCAAGTCGGGAATCATGTTTTCGGCGCTCAAACCATCGAGATGAGCGAAAAAACACGTTTACATTAGAAACCTATAACTTGCTTGTAGACTGAAAAGAAACGATCTTAGAACCATCAAAATTGCGTTTTAAGCGTTCTACAAGCGATTTGAGCGTAAAAACATGCTCAAATCACCAACTAAAAATCGCCGTTTTAAATCGATCAGGGCGACGTTTTAGAGCTTAAAATGATGTTTTCAGTGCTAAAGTGAACGAGTTGAGCGCAATGATGTACTGCAATCACGGACTTAAAAGAGACCTTCTAAATGGAAATAGCAGAAGTTAGCAAGTCGGGAATCATGTTTTCGGCGCTCAAACCATCGAGATGAGCGAAAAAACACGTTGACATGAGAAACCTATAACTTGCTTGTAGACTGAAAAGAAACGATCTTAGAACCATCAAAATTGCGTTTTAAGCGTTCTAGAAGCGATTTGAGCGTAAAAATATGCTCAAATCACCAACTAAAAATTGCCGTTTTAAATCGATCAGGGCGACGTTTTAGAGCTTGAAATGATGTTTTCAGTGCTAAAGTGAAAGAGTTGAGCGCAATGATGTACTGCAATCACGGACCTAAAAGAGACTTTCTAAATGGAAATTGCAGAACTTAGCAAGTCGGGAATCATGTTTTCGGCGCTCAAACAATCGAGATTAGCGAAATGACATGTTGAAATGAGAAACCTATAACTTGGTTGTAAACTGAAAAGAAACGATCTTAGAACCATCAAAATCACGTTTTAGGCGTTCTAGAAGCGATTTGAGCGTAAAAACATGCTCAAATCACCAACTAAAAATCGCCGTTTTAAATCGATCAGGGCGACGTTTTAGAGCTTAAAATGAGGTTTTCAGTGCTAAAGTGAACGAGTTGAGCGCAATGATGTACTGCAATCACGGACCTAAAAGAGACTTTCTAAATGGAAATTGCAGAACTTAGCATGTCGGGAATCATGTTTTCGGCGATCAAACCATCGAGATGAGCGAAAGTACATGTTGAAATGAGAAACCTATAACTTGCTTGTAGACTGAAAAGAAACGATCTTAGAACCATCAAAATCGCGTTTTAAGCGTTCTAGAAGCGATTTGAGCGTAAAAACATGCTCAAATCACCAACTAAAAATCGCCGTTTTAAATCGATCAGGGCGACGTTTTAGAGCTTTAAATGAGGTTTTCAGTGCTAAAGTGAACGAGTTGAGCGCAATGATGTACTGCAATCACGGACCTAAAAGAGACTTTCTAAATGGAAATTGCAGAACTTAGCATGTCGGGAATCATGTTTACGGCGCTCAAACCATCGAGATGAGCGAAATGACATGTTGAAATGAGAAACCTATAACCTGCTTGTAGACTGAAAAGAAACGATCTTAGAACCATAAAAATCGCGTTTTAAGCGTTCTAGAAGCGATTTGAGCGTAAAAACATGCTCAAATCACCAACTAAAAATTGCCGTTTTAAATCGATCAGGGTGACGTTTTAGAGCTTGAAATGATGTTTTCAGTGCTTAAGTGAAAAAGTTGAGCGCAATGAAGTACTGCAATCACGGACCTAAAAGAGACTTTCTAAATGGAAATTGCAGAACTTAGCATGTCGGGAATCATGTTTTCGGCGCTCAAACCATCGAGATGAGCGAAATGACATGTTGAAATGAGAAACCTATAACTTGGTTGTAAACTGAAAAGAAACGATCTTAGAACCATCAAAATCACGTTTAAGGCGTTCTAGAAGCGATTTGAGCGTAAAAACATGCTCAAACAACCAACTAAAAATTGCCGTTTTAAATCGATCAGGGCGACGTTTTAGAGCTTAAAATGAGGTTTTCAGTGCTAAAGTGAACGAGTTGAGCGCAATGATGTACTGCAATCACGGACCTAAAAGAGACTTTCTAAATGGAAATTGCAGAACTTAGCATGTCGGGAATCATGTTTTCGGAGCTCAAACCATCGAGATGAGCGAAATGACATGTTGAAATGAGAAACCTATAACTTTGTTGTAAACTGAAAAGAAACGATCTTAGAACCATCAAAATCACGTTTTAGGCGTTCTGGAAGCGATTTGAGCGTAAAAACATGCTCAAATAACCAACTAAAAATTGCCGTTTTAAATCGATCAGGGCGACGTTTTAGAGCTTAAAATGAGGTTTTCAGTGCTAAAGTGAACGAGTTGAGCGCAATGATGTACTGCAGTCACGGACCTAAAAGAGACTTTCTAAATGGAAATTGCAGAACTTAGCAAGTCGGGAATCATGTTTTCGGTGCTCAAACCATCCACATGAGCGAAATAACACGTTGACATGAGAAACCTATAACTTGCTTATAGACTGAAAAGAAACGATCTTAGAACCATCAAAATAGCGTTTTAAGCCTTCTAGAAGCGATTTGAGCGTAAAAACATGCTCAAATCACCAACTAAAAATCGCCGTTTTAAATCGATCAGGGCGACGTTTTAGAGCTTAAAATGAGGTTTTCAGTGCTAAAGTGAACGAGTTGAGCGCAATGATGTACTGCAATCACGGACCTAAAAGAGACTTTCTAAATGGAAATTGCAGAACTTAGCATGTCGGGAATCATGTTTTCGGCGGTCAAACCATCGAGATGAGCGAAATGACATGTTGAAATGAGAAACCTATAACTTGGTTGTAATCTGAAAAGAAACGATCTTAGAACCATCAAAATCACGTTTAAGGCGTTCTAGAAGTGATTTGAGCGTAAAAACATGCTCAAACAACCAACTAAAAATTGCCGTTTTAAATCGATCAGGGCGACGTTTTAGAGCTTAAAATGAGGTTTTCAGTGCTAAAGTGAACGAGTTGAGCGCAATGATGTACTGCAATCACGGACCTAAAAGAGACTTTCTAAATGGAAATTGCAGAACTTAGCATGTCGGGAATCATGTTTTCGGCGATCAAACCATCGAGATGAGCGAAATGACATGTTGAAATGAGAAACCTATAACTTGCTTGTAAACTGAAAAGAAACGATCTTAGAACCATCAAAATCACGTTTTAGGCGTTCTAGAAGCGATTTGAGCGTAAAAACATGCGCAAATAACCAACTAAAAATTGCCGTTTTAAATCGATCAGGGCGACGTTTTAGAGCTTAAAATGAGGTTTTCAGTGCTAATGTGAACGAGTTGAGCGCAATGATGTACTGCAATCACGGACCTAAAAGAGACTTTCTAAATGGAAATTGCAGAACTTAGCAAGTCGGGAATCATGTTTTCGGCGCTCAAACCATCGACATGAGCAAAATAACACGTTGACATTAGAAACCTATAACTTGCTTGTAGACTGAAAAGAAACGATCTTAGAACCATCAAAATAGCGTTTTAAGCCTTCTAGAAGCGATTTGAGCGTAAAAACATGCTCAAATCACCAACTAAAAATCGCCGTTTTAAATCGATCAGGGCGACGTTTTAGAGCTTAAAATGAGGTTTTCAGTGCTAAAGTGAACGAGTTGAGCGCAATGATGTACTGCAATCACGGACCTAAAAGAGACTTTCTAAATGGAAATTGCAGAACTTAGCATGTCGGGAATCATGTTTTCGGCGGTCAAACCATCGAGATGAGCGAAATGACATGTTGAAATGAGAAACCTATAACTTGGTTGTAATCTGAAAAGAAACGATCTTAGAACCATCAAAATCACGTTTAAGGCGTTCTAGAAGTGATTTGAGCGTAAAAACATGCTCAAACAACCAACTAAAAATTGCCGTTTTAAATCGATCAGGGCGACGTTTTAGAGCTTAAAATGAGGTTTTCAGTGCTAAAGTGAACGAGTTGAGCGCAATGATGTACTGCAATCACGGACCTAAAAGAGACTTTCTAAATGGAAATTGCAGAACTTAGCATGTCGGGAATCATGTTTTCGGCGATCAAACCATCGAGATGAGCGAAATGACATGTTGAAATGAGAAACCTATAACTTGCTTGTAAACTGAAAAGAAACGATCTTAGAACCATCAAAATCACGTTTTAGGCGTTCTAGAAGCGATTTGAGCGTAAAAACATGCTCAAATAACCAACTAAAAATTGCCGTTTTAAATCGATCAGGGCGACGTTTTAGAGCTTAAAATGAGTTTTTCAGTGCTAATGTGAACGAGTTGAGCGCAATGATGTACTGCAATCACGGACCTAAAAGAGACTTTCTAAATGGAAATTGCAGAACTTAGCAAGTCGGGAATCATGTTTTCGGCGCTCAAACCATCGACATGAGCAAAATAACACGTTGACATTAGAAACCTATAACTTGCTTGTAGACTGAAAAGAAACGATCTTAGAACCATCAAAATTGCGTTTTAAGCGTTCTAGAAGCGATTTGAGCGTAAAAACATGCTCAAATCACCAACTAAAAATTGCCGTTTTAAATCGATCAGGGCGACGTTTTAGAGCTTAAAATGATGTTTTCAGTGCTAAAGTGAACGAGTTGAGCGCAATGATGTACTGCAATCACGGACTTAAAAGAGACCTTGTAAATGGAAATAGCAGAAGTTAGCAAGTCGGGAATCATGTTTTCGGCGCTCAAACCATCGAGATGAGCGAAAAAACACGTTGACATGAGAAACCTATAACTTGCTTGTAGACTGAAAAGAAACGATCTTAGAACCATCAAAATTGCGTTTTAAGCGTTCTAGAAGCGATTTGAGCGTAAAAACATGCTCAAATCACCAACTAAAAATCGCCGTTTTAAATCGATCAGGGCGACGTTTTAGAGCTTGAAATGATTTTTTCAGTGCTAAAGTGAAAGAGTTGAGCGCAATGATGTACTGCAATCACGGACTTAAAAGAGACCTTGTAAATGGAAATAGCAGAAGTTAGCAAGTCGGGAATCATGTTTTGGGCGCTCAAACCATCGAGATGAGCGAAAAAACACGTTGACATTAGAAACCTATAACTTGCTTGTAGACTGAAAAGAAACGATCTTAGAACCATCAAAATTGCGTTTTAAGCGTTCTAGAAGCGATTTGAGCGTAAAAACATGCTCAAATCACCAACTAAAAATCGCCGTTTTAAATCGATCAGGGCGACGTTTTAGAGCTTAAAATGATGTTTTCAGTGCTAAAGTGAACGAGTTGAGCGCAATGATGTACTGCAATCACGGACTTAAAAGAGACCTTCTAAATGGAAATAGCAGAAGTTAGCAAGTCGGGAATCATGTTTTCGGCGCTCAAACCATCGAGATGAGCGAAAAAACACGTTGACATGAGAAACCTATAACTTGCTTGTAGACTGAAAAGAAACGATCTTAGAACCATCAAAATTGCGTTTTAAGCGTTCTAGAAGCGATTTGAGCGTAAAAATATGCTCAAATCACCAACTAAAAATTGCCGTTTTAAATCGATCAGGGCGACGTTTTAGAGCTTGAAATGATGTTTTCAGTGCTAAAGTGAAAGAGTTGAGCGCAATGATGTACTGCAATCACGGACTTAAAAGAGACCTTCTAAATGGAAATAGCAGAAGTTAGCAAGTCGGGAATCATGTTTTCGGCGCTCAAACCATCGAGATGAGCGAAAAAACACGTTGACATGAGAAACCTATAACTTGCTTGTAGACTGAAAAGAAACGATCTTAGAACCATCAAAATTGCGTTTTAAGCGTTCTAGAAGCGATTTGAGCGTAAAAATATGCTCAAATCACCAACTAAAAATTGCCGTTTTAAATCGATCAGGGCGACGTTTTAGAGCTTGAAATGATGTTTTCAGTGCTAAAGTGAAAGAGTTGAGCGCAATGATGTACTGCAATCACGGACCTAAAAGAGACTTTCTAAATGGAAATTGCAGAACTTAGCAAGTCGGGAATCATGTTTTCGGCGCTCAAACAATCGAGATGAGCGAAATGACATGTTGAAATGAGAAACCTATAACTTGCTTGTAAACTGAAAAGAAACGATCTTAGAACCATCAAAATCACGTTTTAGGCGTTCTAGAAGCGATTTGAGCGTAAAAACATGCTCAAATCACCAACTAAAAATTGCCGTTTTAAATCGATCAGGGCGACGTTTTAGAGCTTGAAATGATGTTTTCAGTGCTAAAGTGAAAGAGTTGAGCGCAATGATGTACTGCAATCACGGACCTAAAAGAGACTTTCTAAATGGAAATTGCAGAACTTAGCATGTCGGGAATCATGTTTTCGGCGCTCAAACCATCGAGATGAGCGAAATGACATGTTGAAATGAGAAACCTATAACTGGCTTGTAAACTGAAAAGAAACGATCTTAGAACCATCAAAATCACGTTTTAGGCGTTCTAGAAGCGATTTGAGCGTAAAAACATGCTCAAATAACCAACTAAAAATTGCCGTTTTAAATCGATCAGGGCGACGTTTTAGAGCTTAAAATGAGGTTTTCAGTGCTAATGTGAACGAGTTGAGCGCAATGATGTACTGCAATCACGGACCTAAAAGAGACTTTCTAAATGGAAATTGCAGAACTTAGCAAGTCGGGAATCATGTTTTCGGCGCTCAAACCATCGACATGAGCAAAATAACACGTTGACATTAGAAACCTATAACTTGCTTGTAGACTGAAAAGAAACGATCTTAGAACCATCAAAATTGCGTTTTAAGCGTTCTAGAAGCGATTTGAGCGTAAAAACATGCTCAAATCACCAACTAAAAATCGCCGTTTTAAATCGATCAGGGCGACGTTTTAGAGCTTAAAATGAGGTTTTCAGGGCAAAAGTGAACGAGTTGAGCGCAATGATGTACTGCAATCACGGACCTAAAACAGACTTTCTAATAGGAAATTGCAGAACTTAGCAAGTCGGGAATCATGTTTTCGGCGCTCAAACCATCGAGATGAGCGAAAAAACACGTTGACATTAGAAACCTATAACTTGCTTGTAGACTGAAAAGAAACGATCTTAGAACCATCAAAATTGCGTTTTAAGCGTTCTAGAAGCGATTTGAGCGTAAAAACATGCTCAAATCACTAACTAAAAATCGCCGTTTTAAATCGATCAGGGCGACGTTTTAGAGCTTGAAATGATTTTTTCAGTGCTAAAGTGAAAGAGTTGAGCGCAATGATGTACTGCAATCACGGACTTAAAAGAGACCTTGTAAATGGAAATAGCAGAAGTTAGCAAGTCGGGAATCATGTTTTCGGCGCTCAAACCATCGAGATGAGCGAAAAAACACGTTGACATTAGAAACCTATAACTTGCTTGTAGACTGAAAAGAAACGATCTTAGAACCATCAAAATTGCGTTTTAAGCGTTCTAGAAGCGATTTGAGCGTAAAAACATGCTCAAATCACCAACTAAAAATCGCCGTTTTAAATCGATCAGGGCGACGTTTTAGAGCTTAAAATGAGGTTTTCAGTGCTAAAGTGAACGAGTTGAGCGCAATGATGTACTGCAATCACGGACCTAAAAGAGATTTTCTAAATGGAAATTGCAGAACTTAGCATGTCGGGAATCATGTTTTCGGCGGTCAAACCATCGAGATCAGCGAAATGACATGTTGAAATGAGAAACCTATAACTTGGTTGTAATCTGAAAAGAAACGATTTTAGAACCATCAAAATCACGTTTAAGGCGTTCTAGAAGTGATTTGAGCGTAAAAACATGCTCAAACAACCAACTAAAAATTGCCGTTTTAAATCGATCAGGGCGACGTTTTAGAGCTTAAAATGAGGTTTTCAGTGCTAAAGTGAACGAGTTGAGCGCAATGATGTACTGCAATCACGGACCTAAAAGAGACTTTCTAAATGGAAATTGCAGAACTTAGCATGTCGGGAATCATGTTTACGGCGCTCAAACCATCGAGATGAGCGAAATGACATGTTGAAATGAGAAACCTATAACTTGCTTGTAGACTGAAAAGAAACGATCTTAGAACCATAAAAATCGCGTTTTAAGCGTTCTAGAAGCGATTTGAGCGTAAAAACATGCTCAAATCACCAACTAAAAATTGCCGTTTTAAATCGATCAGGGCGACGTTTTAGAGCTTGAAATGATGTTTTCAGTGCTTAAGTGAAAGAGTTGAGCGCAATGATGTACTGCAATCACGGACCTAAAAGAGACTTTCTAAATGGAAATTGCAGAACTTAGCATGTCGGGAATCATGTTTTCGGAGCTCAAACCATCGAGATGAGCGAAATGACATGTTGAAATGAGAAACCTATAACTTTGTTGTAAACTGAAAAGAAACGATCTGAGAACCATCAAAATCACGTTTTAGGCGTTCTGGAAGCGATTTGAGCGTAAAAACATGCTCAAATAACCAACTAAAAATTGCCGTTTTAAATCGATCAGGGCGACGTTTTAGAGCTTAAAATGAGGTTTTCAGTGCTAAAGTGAACGAGTTGAGCGCAATGATGTACTGCAGTCACGGACCTAAAAGAGACTTTCTAAATGGAAATTGCAGAACTTAGCAAGTCGGGAATCATGTTTTCGGTGCTCAAACCATCCACATGAGCGAAATAACACGTTGACATGAGAAACCTATAACTTGCTTGTAGACTGAAAAGAAACGATCTTAGAACCATCAAAATAGCGTTTTAAGCCTTCTAGAAGCGATTTGAGCGTAAAAACATGCTCAAATCACCAACTAAAAATCGCCGTTTTAAATCGATCAGGGCGACGTTTTAGAGCTTAAAATGAGGTTTTCAGTGCTAAAGTGAACGAGTTGAGCGCAATGATGTACTGCAATCACGGACCTAAAAGAGACTTTCTAAATGGAAATTGCAGAACTTAGCATGTCGGGAATCATGTTTTCGGCGATCAAACCATCGAGATGAGCGAAATGACATGTTGAAATGAGAAACCTATAACTTGCTTGTAAACTGAAAAGAAACGATCTTAGAACCATCAAAATCACGTTTTAGGCGTTCTAGAAGCGATTTGAGCGTAAAAACATGCTCAAATAACCAACTAAAAATTGCCGTTTTAAATCGATCAGGGCGACGTTTTAGAGCTTAAAATGAGGTTTTCAGTGCTAATGTGAACGAGTTGAGCGCAATGATGTACTGCAATCACGGACCTAAAAGAGACTTTCTAAATGGAAATTGCAGAACTTAGCAAGTCGGGAATCATGTTTTCGGCGCTCAAACCATCGACATGAGCAAAATAACACGTTGACATTAGAAACCTATAACTTGCTTGTAGACTGAAAAGAAACGATCTTAGAACCATCAAAATTGCGTTTTAAGCGTTCTAGAAGCGATTTGAGCGTAAAAACATGCTCAAATCACCAACTAAAAATCGCCGTTTTAAGTCGATCAGGGCGACGTTTTAGAGCTTAAAATGATGTTTTCAGTGCTAAAGTGAACGAGTTGAGCGCAATGATGTACTGCAATCACGGACTTAAAAGAGACCTTCTAAATGGAAATAGCAGAAGTTAGCAAGTTGGGAATCATGTTTTCGGCGCTCAAACCATCGAGATGAGCGAAAAAACACGTTGACATTAGAAACCTATAACTTGCTTGTAGACTGAAAAGAAACGATCTTAGAACCATCAAAATTGCGTTTTAAGCGTTCTAGAAGCGATTTGAGCGTAAAAACATGCTCAAATCACCAACTAAAAATTGCCGTTTTAAATCGATCAGGGCGACGTTTTAGAGCTTAAAATGAGGTTTTCAGGGCAAAAGTGAACGAGTTGAGCGCAATGATGTACTGCAATCACGGACCTAAAACAGACTTTCTAAATGGAAATTGCAGAACTTAGCAAGTCGGGAATCATGTTTTCGGCGCTCAAACCATCGAGATGAGCGAAAAAACACGTTGACATGAGAAACCTATAACTATCTTGTAGACTGAAAAGAAACGATCTTAGAACCATCAAAATTGCGTTTTAAGCGTTCTAGAAGCGATTTGAGCGTAAAAACATGCTCAAATCACCAACTAAAAATCGCCGTTTTAAATCGATCAGGGCGACGTTTTAGAGCTTGAAATGATTTTTTCAGTGCTAAAGTGAAAGAGTTGAGCGCAATGATGTACTGCAATCACGGACTTAAAAGAGACCTTGTAAATGGAAATAGCAGAAGTTAGCAAGTCGGGAATCATGTTTTCGGCGCTCAAACCATCGAGATGAGCGAAAAAACACGTTGACATTAGAAACCTATAACTTGCTTGTAGACTGAAAAGAAACGATCTTAGAACCATCAAAATTGCGTTTTAAGCGTTCTAGAAGCGATTTGAGCGTAAAAACATGCTCAAATCACCAACTAAAAATCGCCGTTTTAAATCGATCAGGGCGACGTTTTAGAGCTTAAAATGATGTTTTCAGTGCTAAAGTGAACGAGTTGAGCGCAATGATGTACTGCAATCACGGACTTAAAAGAGACCTTCTAAATGGAAATAGCAGAAGTTAGCAAGTCGGGAATCATGTTTTCGGCGCTCAAACCATCGAGATGAGCGAAAAAACACGTTGACATTAGAAACCTATAACTTGCTTGTAGACTGAAAAGAAACGATCTTAGAACCATCAAAATTGCGTTTTAAGCGTTCTAGAAGCGATTTGAGCGTAAAAACATGCTCAAATCACCAACTAAAAATCGCCGTTTTAAATCGATCAGGGCGACGTTTTAGAGCTTAAAATGATGTTTTCAGTGCTAAAGTGAACGAGTTGAGCGCAATGATGTACTGCAGTCACGGACCTAAAAGAGACTTTCTAAATGGAAATTGCAGAACTTAGCAAGTCGGGAATCATGTTTTCGGTGCTCAAACCATCCACATGAGCGAAATAACACGTTGACATGAGAAACCTATAACTTGCTTGTAGACTGAAAAGAAACGATCTTAGAACCATCAAAATAGCGTTTTAAGCCTTCTAGAAGCGATTTGAGCGTAAAAACATGCTCAAATCACCAACTAAAAATCGCCGTTTTAAATCGATCAGGGCGACGTTTTAGAGCTTAAAATGAGGTTTTCAGTGCTAAAGTGAACGAGTTGAGCGCAATGATGTACTGCAATCACGGACCTAAAAGAGACTTTCTAAATGGAAATTGCAGAACTTAGCATGTCGGGAATCATGTTTTCGGCGGTCAAACCATCGAGATGAGCGAAATGACATGTTGAAATGAGAAACCTATAACTTGGTTGTAATCTGAAAAGAAACGATCTTAGAACCATCAAAATCACGTTTAAGGCGTTCTAGAAGTGATTTGAGCGTAAAAACATGCTCAAACAACCAACTAAAAATTGCCGTTTTAAATCGATCAGGGCGACGTTTTAGAGCTTAAAATGAGGTTTTCAGTGCTAAAGTGAACGAGTTGAGCGCAATGATGTACTGCAATCACGGACCTAAAAGAGACTTTCTAAATGGAAATTGCAAAACTTAGCATGTCGGGAATCATGTTTTCGGCGATCAAACCATCGAGATGAGCGAAATGACATGTTGAAATGAGAAACCTATAACTTGCTTGTAAACTGAAAAGAAACGATCTTAGAACCATCAAAATCACGTTTTAGGCGTTCTAGAAGCGATTTGAGCGTAAAAACATGCTCAAATAACCAACTAAAAATTGCCGTTTTAAATCGATCAGGGCGACGTTTTAGAGCTTAAAATGAGTTTTTCAGTGCTAATGTGAACGAGTTGAGCGCAATGATGTACTGCAATCACGGACCTAAAAGAGACTTTCTAAATGGAAATTGCAGAACTTAGCAAGTCGGGAATCATGTTTTCGGCGCTCAAACCATCGACATGAGCAAAATAACACGTTGACATTAGAAACCTATAACTTGCTTGTAGACTGAAAAGAAACGATCTTAGAACCATCAAAATAGCGTTTTGAGCCTTCTAGAAGCGATTTGAGCGTAAAAACATGCTCAAATCACCAACTAAAAATCGCCGTTTTAAATCGATCAGGGCGACGTTTTAGAGCTTAAAATGAGGTTTTCAGTGCTAAAGTGAACGAGTTGAGCGCAATGATGTACTGCAATCACGGACCTAAAAGAGACTTTCTAAATGGAAATTGCAGAACTTAGCATGTCGGGAATCATGTTTTCGGCGGTCAAACCATCGAGATGAGCGAAATGACATGTTGAAATGAGAAACCTATAACTTGGTTGTAGTCTGAAAAGAAACGATCTTAGAACCATCAAAATCACGTTTAAGGCGTTCTAGAAGTGATTTGAGCGTAAAAACATGCTCAAACAACCAACTAAAAATTGCCGTTTTAAATCGATCAGGGCGACGTTTTAGAGCTTAAAATGAGGTTTTCAGTGCTAAAGTGAACGAGTTGAGCGCAATGATGTACTGCAATCACGGACCTAAAAGAGACTTTCTAAATGGAAATTGCAGAACTTAGCATGTCGGGAATCATATTTTCGGCGATCAAACCATCGAGATGAGCGAAATGACATGTTGAAATGAGAAACCTATAACTTGCTTGTAAACTGAAAAGAAACGATCTTAGAACCATCAAAATCACGTTTTAGGCGTTCTAGAAGCGATTTGAGCGTAAAAACATGCTCAAATAACCAACTAAAAATTGCCGTTTTAAATCGATCAGGGCGACGTTTTAGAGCTTAAAATGAGTTTTTCAGTGCTAATGTGAACGAGTTGAGCGCAATGATGTACTGCAATCACGGACCTAAAAGAGACTTTCTAAATGGAAATTGCAGAACTTAGCAAGTCGGGAATCATGTTTTCGGCGCTCAAACCATCGACATGAGCAAAATAACACGTTGACATTAGAAACCTATAACTTGCTTGTAGACTGAAAAGAAACGATCTTAGAACCATCAAAATTGCGTTTTAAGCGTTCTAGAAGCGATTTGAGCGTAAAAACATGCTCAAATCACCAACTAAAAATCGCCGTTTTAAATCGATCAGGGCGACGTTTTAGAGCTTAAAATGATGTTTTCAGTGCTAAAGTGAACGAGTTGAGCGCAATGATGTACTGCAATCACGGACTTAAAAGAGACCTTGTAAATGGAAATAGCAGAAGTTAGCAAGTCGGGAATCATGTTTTCGGCGCTCAAACCATCGAGATGAGCGAAAAAACACGTTGACATGAGAAACCTATAACTTGCTTGTAGACTGAAAAGAAACGATCTTAGAACCATCAAAATTGCGTTTTAAGCGTTCTAGAAGCGATTTGAGCGTAAAAACATGCTCAAATCACCAACTAAAAATCGCCGTTTTAAATCGATCAGGGCGACGTTTTAGAGCTTGAAATGATTTTTTCAGTGCTAAAGTGAAAGAGTTGAGCGCAATGATGTACTGCAATCACGGACTTAAAAGAGACCTTGTAAATGGAAATAGCAGAAGTTAGCAAGTCGGGAATCATGTTTTCGGCGCTCAAACCATCGAGATGAGCGAAAAAACACGTTGACATTAGAAACCTATAACTTGCTTGTAGACTGAAAAGAAACGATCTTAGAACCATCAAAATTGCGTTTTAAGCGTTCTAGAAGCGATTTGAGCGTAAAAACATGCTCAAATCACCAACTAAAAATCGCCGTTTTAAATCGATCAGGGCGACGTTTTAGAGCTTAAAATGATGTTTTCAGTGCTAAAGTGAACGAGTTGAGCGCAATGATGTACTGCAATCACGGACTTAAAAGAGACCTTCTAAATGGAAATAGCAGAAGTTAGCAAGTCGGGAATCATGTTTTCGGCGCTCAAACCATCGAGATGAGCGAAAAAACACGTTGACATGAGAAACCTATAACTTGCTTGTAGACTGAAAAGAAACGATCTTAGAACCATCAAAATTGCGTTTTAAGCGTTCTAGAAGCGATTTGAGCGTAAAAATATGCTCAAATCACCAACTAAAAATTGCCGTTTTAAATCGATCAGGGCGACGTTTTAGAGCTTGAAATGATGTTTTCAGTGCTAAAGTGAAAGAGTTGAGCGCAATGATGTACTGATATCACGGACCTAAAAGAGACTTTCTAAATGGAAATTGCAGAACTTAGCAAGTCGGGAATCATGTTTTCGGCGCTCAAACAATCGAGATGAGCGAAATGACATGTTGAAATGAGAAACCTATAACTTGGTTGTAAACTGAAAAGAAACGATCTTAGAACCATCAAAATCACGTTTTAGGCGTTCTAGAAGCGATTTGAGCGTAAAAACATGCTCAAATCACCAACTAAAAAACGCCGTTTTAAATCGATCAGGGCGACGTTTTAGAGGTTTAAATGAGGTTTTCAGTGCTAAAGTGAACGAGTTGAGCGCAATGATGTACTGCAATCACGGACCTAAAAGAGACTTTCGAAATGGAAATTGCAGAACTTAGCATGTCGGGAATCATGTTTACGGCGCTCAAACCATCGAGATGAGCGAAATGACATGTTCAAATGAGAAACCTATAACTTGCTTGTAGACTGAAAAGAAACGATCTTAGAACCATCAAAATCGCGTTTTAAGCGTTCTAGAAGCGATTTGAGCGTAAAAACATGCTCAAATCACCAACTAAAAATTGCCGTTTTAAATCGAACAGGGCGACGTTTTAGAGCTTAAAATGAGGTTTTCAGTGCGAAAGTGAACGAGTTGAGCGCAATGATGTACTGCAATCACGGACCTAAAAGAGACTTTCTAAATGGAAATTGCAGAACTTAGCATGTCGGGAATCATGTTTTCGGCGATCAAACCATCGAGATGAGCGAAAGTACATGTTGAAATGAGAAACCTATAACTTGCTTGTTGACTGAAAAGAAACGATCTTAGAACCATCAAAATCGCGTTTTAAGCGTTCTAGAAGCGATTTGAGCGTAAAAACATGCTCAAATCACCTACTAAAAAACGCCGTTTTAAATCGATCAGGGCGACGTTTTAGAGCTTTAAATGAGGTTTTCAGTGCTAAAGTGAACGAGTTGAGCGCAATGATGTACTGCAATCACGGACCTAAAAGAGACTTTCTAAATGGAAATTGCAGAACTTAGCATGTCGGGAATCATGTTTACGGCGCTCAAACCATCGAGATGAGCGAAATGACATGTTGAAATGAGAAACCTATAACTTGCTTGTAGACTGAAAAGAAACGATCTTAGAACCATCAAAATCGCGTTTTAAGCGTTCTAGAAGCGATTTGAGCGTAAAAACATGCTCAAATCACCAACTAAAAATTGCCGTTTTAAATCGATCAGGGCGACGTTTTAGAGCTTGAAATGATGTTTTCAGTGCTAAAGTGAAAGAGTTTAGCGCAATGATGTACTGCAATCACGGACCTAAAAGAGACTTTCTAAATGGAAATTGCAGAACTTAGCATGTCGGGAATCATGTTTTCGGCGCTCAAACCATCGAGATGAGCGAAATGACATGTTGAAATGAGAAACCTATAACTTGGTTGTAAACTGAAAAGAAACGATCTTAGAACAATCAAAATCACGTTTAAGGCGTTCTAGAAGCGATTTGAGCGTAAAAACATGCTCAAACAACCAACTAAAAATTGCCGTTTTAAATCGATCAGGGCGACGTTTTAGAGCTTGAAATGATGTTTTCAGTGCTAAAGTGAAAGAGTTGAGCGCAATGATGTACTGCAATCACGGACCTAAAAGAGACTTTCTAAATGGAAATTGCAGAACTTAGCATGTCGGGAATCATGTTTTCGGCGCTCAAACCATCGAGATGAGCGAAATGACATGTTGAAATGAGAAACCTATAACTTGGTTGTAAACTGAAAAGAAACGATCTTAGAACCATCAAAATCACGTTTAAGGCGTTCTAGAAGCGATTTGAGCGTAAAAACATGCTCAAACAACCAACTAAAAATTGCCGTTTTAAATCGATCAGGGCGACGTTTTAGAGCTTAAAATGAGGTTTTCAGTGCTAAAGTGAACGAGTTGAGCGCAATGATGTACTGCAATCACGGACCTAAAAGAGACTTTCTAAATGGAAATTGCAGAACTTAGCATGTCGGGAATCATGTTTTCGGAGCTCAAACCATCGAGATGAGCGAAATGACATGTTGAAATGAGAAACCTATAACTTGGTTGTAAACTGAAAAGAAACGATCTTAGAACCATCAAAATCACGTTTTAGGCGTTCTGGAAGCGATTTGAGCGTAAAAACATGCTCAAATAACCAACTAAAAATTGCCGTTTTAAATCGATCAGGGCGACGTTTTAGAGCTTAAAATGAGGTTTTCAGTGCTAAAGTGAACGAGTTGAGCGCAATGATGTACTGCAGTCACGGACCTAAAAGAGACTTTCTAAATGGAAATTGCAGAACTTAGCAAGTCGGGAATCATGTTTTCGGCGCTCAAACCATCCACATGAGCGAAATAACACGTTTACATGAGAAACCTATAACTTGCTTGTAGACTGAAAAGAAACGATCTTAGAACCATCAAAATAGCGTTTTAAGCCTTCTAGAAGCGATTTGAGCGTAAAAACATGCTCAAATCACCAACTAAAAATCGCCGTTTTAAATCGATCAGGGCGACGTTTTAGAGCTTAAAATGAGGTTTTCAGTGCGAAAGTGAACGAGTTGAGCGCAATGATGTACTGCAATCACGGACCTAAAAGAGACTTTCTAAATGGAAATTGCAGAACTTAGCATGTCGGGAATCATGTTTTCGGCGATCAAACCATCGAGATGAGCGAAAGTACATGTTGAAATGAGAAACCTATAACTTGCTTGTTGACTGAAAAGAAACGATCTTAGAACCATCAAAATCGCGTTTTAAGCGTTCTAGAAGCGATTTGAGCGTAAAAACATGCTCAAATCACCAACTAAAAAACGCCGTTTTAAATCGATCAGGGCGACGTTTTAGAGCTTTAAATGAGGTTTTCAGTGCTAAAGTGAACGAGTTGAGCGCAATGATGTACTGCAATCACGGACCTAAAAGAGACTTTCTAAATGGAAATTGCAGAACTTAGCATGTCGGGAATCATGTTTACGGCGCTCAAACCATCGAGATGAGCGAAATGACATGTTGAAATGAGAAACCTATAACTTGCTTGTAGACTGAAAAGAAACGATCTTAGAACCATCAAAATCGTGTTTTAAGCGTTCTAGAAGCGATTTGAGCGTAAAAACATGCTCAAATCACCAACTAAAAATTGCCGTTTTAAATCGATCAGGGCGACGTTTTAGAGCTTGAAATGATGTTTTCAGTGCTAAAGTGAAAGAGTTTAGCGCAATGATGTACTGCAATCACGGACCTAAAAGAGACTTTCTAAATGGAAATTGCAGAACTTAGCATGTCGGGAATCATGTTTTCGGCGCTCAAACCATCGAGATGAGCGAAATGACATGTTCAAATGAGAAACCTATAACTTGGTTGTAAACTGAAAAGAAACGATCTTAGAACCATCAAAATCACGTTTAAGGCGTTCTAGAAGCGATTTGAGCGTAAAAACATGCTCAAATCACCAACTAAAAATTGCCGTTTTAAATCGATCAGGGCGACGTTTTAGAGCTTAAAATGAGGTTTTCAGTGCTAAAGTGAACGAGTTGAGCGCAATGATGTACTGCAATCGCGGACCTAAAAGAGACTTTCTAAATGGAAATTGCAGAACTTAGCATGTCGGGAATCATGTTTTCGGAGCTCAAACCATCGAGATGAGCGAAATGACATGTTGAAATGAGAAACCTATAACTTGGTTGTAAACTGAAAAGAAACGATCTTAGAACCATCAAAATCACGTTTTAGGCGTTCTGGAAGCGATTTGAGCGTAAAAACATGCTCAAATAACCAATTAAAAATTGCCGTTTTAAATCGATCAGGGCGACGTTTTAGAGCTTAAAATGAGGTTTTCAGTGCTAAAGTGAACGAGTTGAGCGCAAAGATGTACTGCAGTCACGGACCTAAAAGAGACTTTCTAAATGGAAATTGCAGAACTTAGCAAGTCGGGAATCATGTTTTCGGCGCTCAAACCATCCACATGAGCGAAATAACACGTTGACATGAGAAACCTATAACTTGCTTGTAGACTGAAAAGAAACGATCTTAGAACCATCAAAATAGCGTTTTAAGCCTTCTAGAAGCGATTTGAGCGTAAAAACATGCTCAAATCACCAACTAAAAATCGCCGTTTTAAATCGATCAGGGCGACGTTTTAGAGCTTAAAATGAAGTTTTCAGTGCTAAAGCGAACGAGTTGAGCGCAATGATGTACTGCAATCACGGACTTAAAAGAGACTTTCTAAATGGAAATTGCAGAACTTAGCATGTCGGGAATCATGTTTTCGTCGCTAAAACCATCGAGATGAGCGAAATGACATGTTGAAATGAGAAACCTATAACTTGGTTGTAAACTGAAAAGAAACGATCTTAGAACCATCAAAATCGTGTTTTAAGCGTTCTAGAAGCGATTTGAGCGTAAAAACATGCTCAAATAACCAACTTAAAATTGCCGTTTTAAATCGATCAGGGCGACGTTTTAGGGCTTAAAATGATGTTTTCAGTGCTAAAGTGAAAGAGTTGAGCGCAATAATGTACTGCAATCACGGACCTAAAAGAGACTTTCTAAATGGAAATTGCAGAACTTAGCATGTCGGGAATCATGTTTTCGGCGCTCAAACCATCGAGATGAGCGAAATGACATGTTGAAATGAGAAACCTATAACTTGCTTGTAAACTGAAAAGAAACGATCTTAGAACCATCAAAATTACGTTTTAGGCGTTCTGGAAGCGATTTGAGCGTAAAAACATGCTCAAATAACCAACTAAAAATTGCCGTTTTAAATCGATCAGGGCGACGTTTTAGAGCTTAAAATGAGGTTTTCAGTACTAATGTGAACGAGTTGAGCGCAATGATGTACTGCAATCACGGACCTAAAAGAGACTTTCTAAATGGAAATTGCAGAATTTAGCAAGTCGGGAATCATGTTTTCGGCGCTCAAACCATCGACATGAGCAAAATAACACGTTGGCATCAGAAACCTATAACTTGCTTGTAGACTGAAAAGAAACGATCTTAGAACCATCAAAATTGCGTTTTAAGCGTTCTAGAAGCGATTTGAGCGTAAAAACATGCTCAAATCACCAACTAAAAATTGCCGTTTTAAATCGATCAGGGCGACGTTTTAGAGTTTAAAATGAGGTTTTCAGGGCAAAAGTGAACGAGTTCAGCGCAATGATGTACTGCAATCACGGACCTAAAAGAGACTTTCTAAATGGAAATTGCAGAACTTAGCAAGTCGGGAATCATGTTTTCGGCGCTCAAACCATCGAGATGAGCGAAAAAACACGTTGACATGAGAAACCTATAACTTGCTTGTAGACTGAAAAGAAACGATCTTAGAACCATCAAATTTGCGTTTTAAGCGTTCTAGAAGCGATTTGAGCGTAAAAACATGCTCAAATCACCAACTAAAAATCGGCGTTTTAAATCGATCAGGGCGACGTTTTAGAACTTGAAATGATGTTTTCAGTGCTAAAGTGAAAGAGTTGAGCGCAATGATGTACTGCAATCACGGACTTTAAAGAGACCTTCTAAATGGAAGTAGCAGAAGTTAGCAAGTCGGGATTCATGTTTTCGGCGCTCAAACCATCGAGATGAGCGAAAAAACACGTTGACATTAGAAACCTATAACTTGCGTGTAGACTGAAAAGAAACGCTCTTAGAACCATCAAAATTGCGTTTTAAGCGTTCTAGAAGCGATTTGAGCGTAAAAACATGCTCAAATCACCAACTAAAAATCGCCGTTTTAAATCGATCAGGGCGACGTTTTAGAGCTTAAAATGAGGTTTTCAGTGCTAAAGTGAACGAGTTGAGCGCAATGATGTACTGCAATCACGGACCTAAAGAGACTTTCTAAATGGAAATTGCAGAACTTAGCATGTCGGGAATCATGTTTTCGGCGATCAAACCATCGAGATGAGCGAAAGTACATGTTGAAATGAGAAACCTATAACTTGCTTGTAGACTGAAAAGAAACGATCTTAGACCCATCAAAATCGCGTTTTAAGCGTTCTAGAAGCGATTTGAGCGTAAAAACATGCTCAAATAACCAACTAAAAATTGCCGTTTTAAATCGATCAGGGCGACGTTTTAGAGCTTAAAATGAGGTTTTCAGTGCTAAAGTGAACGAGTTGAGCGCAATGATGTACTGCAGTCACGGACCTAAAAGAGACTTTCTAAATGGAAATTGCAGAACTTAGCAAGTCGGGAATCATGTTTTCGGCGCTCAAACCATCCACATGAGCGAAATAACACGTTGACATGAGAAACCTATAACTTGCTTGTAGACTGAAAAGAAACGATCTTAGAACCATCAAAATAGCGTTTTAAGCCTTCTAGAAGCGATTTGAGCGTAAAAACATGCTCAAATCACCAACTAAAAATCGCCGTTTTAAATCGATCAGGGCGACGTTTTAGAGCTTAAAATGAGGTTTTCAGTGCGAAAGTGAACGAGTTGAGCGCAATGATGTACTGCAATCACGGACCTAAAAGAGACTTTCTAAATGGAAATTGCAGAACTTAGCATGTCGGGAATCATGTTTTCGGCGATCAAACCATCGAGATGAGCGAAAGTACATGTTGAAATGAGAAACCTATAACTTGCTTGTTGACTGAAAAGAAACGATCTTAGAACCATCAAAATCGCGTTTTAAGCGTTCTAGAAGCGATTTGAGCGTAAAAACATGCTCAAATCACCAACTAAAAAACGCCGTTTTAAATCGATCAGGGCGACGTTTTAGAGCTTTAAATGAGGTTTTCAGTGCTAAAGTGAACGAGTTGAGCGCAATGATGTACTGCAATCACGGACCTAAAAGAGACTTTCTAAATGGAAATTGCAGAACTTAGCATGTCGGGAATCATGTTTACGGCGCTCAAACCATCGAGATGAGCGAAATGACATGTTGAAATGAGAAACCTATAACTTGCTTGTAGACTGAAAAGAAACGATCTTAGAACCATCAAAATCGTGTTTTAAGCGTTCTAGAAGCGATTTGAGCGTAAAAACATGCTCAAATCACCAACTAAAAATTGCCGTTTTAAATCGATCAGGGCGACGTTTTAGAGCTTGAAATGATGTTTTCAGTGCTAAAGTGAAAGAGTTTAGCGCAATGATGTACTGCAATCACGGACCTAAAAGAGACTTTCTAAATGGAAATTGCAGAACTTAGCATGTCGGGAATCATGTTTTCGGCGCTCAAACCATCGAGATGAGCGAAATGACATGTTCAAATGAGAAACCTATAACTTGGTTGTAAACTGAAAAGAAACGATCTTAGAACCATCAAAATCACGTTTAAGGCGTTCTAGAAGCGATTTGAGCGTAAAAACATGCTCAAATCACCAACTAAAAATTGCCGTTTTAAATCGATCAGGGCGACGTTTTAGAGCTTAAAATGAGGTTTTCAGTGCTAAAGTGAACGAGTTGAGCGCAATGATGTACTGCAATCGCGGACCTAAAAGAGACTTTCTAAATGGAAATTGCAGAACTTAGCATGTCGGGAATCATGTTTTCGGAGCTCAAACCATCGAGATGAGCGAAATGACATGTTGAAATGAGAAACCTATAACTTGGTTGTAAACTGAAAAGAAACGATCTTAGAACCATCAAAATCACGTTTTAGGCGTTCTGGAAGCGATTTGAGCGTAAAAACATGCTCAAATAACCAATTAAAAATTGCCGTTTTAAATCGATCAGGGCGACGTTTTAGAGCTTAAAATGAGGTTTTCAGTGCTAAAGTGAACGAGTTGAGCGCAAAGATGTACTGCAGTCACGGACCTAAAAGAGACTTTCTAAATGGAAATTGCAGAACTTAGCAAGTCGGGAATCATGTTTTCGGCGCTCAAACCATCCACATGAGCGAAATAACACGTTGACATGAGAAACCTATAACTTGCTTGTAGACTGAAAAGAAACGATCTTAGAACCATCAAAATAGCGTTTTAAGCCTTCTAGAAGCGATTTGAGCGTAAAAACATGCTCAAATCACCAACTAAAAATCGCCGTTTTAAATCGATCAGGGCGACGTTTTAGAGCTTAAAATGAAGTTTTCAGTGCTAAAGCGAACGAGTTGAGCGCAATGATGTACTGCAATCACGGACTTAAAAGAGACTTTCTAAATGGAAATTGCAGAACTTAGCATGTCGGGAATCATGTTTTCGTCGCTAAAACCATCGAGATGAGCGAAATGACATGTTGAAATGAGAAACCTATAACTTGGTTGTAAACTGAAAAGAAACGATCTTAGAACCATCAAAATCGTGTTTTAAGCGTTCTAGAAGCGATTTGAGCGTAAAAACATGCTCAAATAACCAACTTAAAATTGCCGTTTTAAATCGATCAGGGCGACGTTTTAGGGCTTAAAATGATGTTTTCAGTGCTAAAGTGAAAGAGTTGAGCGCAATAATGTACTGCAATCACGGACCTAAAAGAGACTTTCTAAATGGAAATTGCAGAACTTAGCATGTCGGGAATCATGTTTTCGGCGCTCAAACCATCGAGATGAGCGAAATGACATGTTGAAATGAGAAACCTATAACTTGCTTGTAAACTGAAAAGAAACGATCTTAGAACCATCAAAATTACGTTTTAGGCGTTCTGGAAGCGATTTGAGCGTAAAAACATGCTCAAATAACCAACTAAAAATTGCCGTTTTAAATCGATCAGGGCGACGTTTTAGAGCTTAAAATGAGGTTTTCAGTACTAATGTGAACGAGTTGAGCGCAATGATGTACTGCAATCACGGACCTAAAAGAGACTTTCTAAATGGAAATTGCAGAATTTAGCAAGTCGGGAATCATGTTTTCGGCGCTCAAACCATCGACATGAGCAAAATAACACGTTGGCATCAGAAACCTATAACTTGCTTGTAGACTGAAAAGAAACGATCTTAGAACCATCAAAATTGCGTTTTAAGCGTTCTAGAAGCGATTTGAGCGTAAAAACATGCTCAAATCACCAACTAAAAATTGCCGTTTTAAATCGATCAGGGCGACGTTTTAGAGTTTAAAATGAGGTTTTCAGGGCAAAAGTGAACGAGTTCAGCGCAATGATGTACTGCAATCACGGACCTAAAAGAGACTTTCTAAATGGAAATTGCAGAACTTAGCAAGTCGGGAATCATGTTTTCGGCGCTCAAACCATCGAGATGAGCGAAAAAACACGTTGACATGAGAAACCTATAACTTGCTTGTAGACTGAAAAGAAACGATCTTAGAACCATCAAATTTGCGTTTTAAGCGTTCTAGAAGCGATTTGAGCGTAAAAACATGCTCAAATCACCAACTAAAAATCGGCGTTTTAAATCGATCAGGGCGACGTTTTAGAGCTTGAAATGATGTTTTCAGTGCTAAAGTGAAAGAGTTGAGCGCAATGATGTACTGCAATCACGGACTTTAAAGAGACCTTCTAAATGGAAGTAGCAGAAGTTAGCAAGTCGGGATTCATGTTTTCGGCGCTCAAACCATCGAGATGAGCGAAAAAACACGTTGACATTAGAAACCTATAACTTGCGTGTAGACTGAAAAGAAACGCTCTTAGAACCATCAAAATTGCGTTTTAAGCGTTCTAGAAGCGATTTGAGCGTAAAAACATGCTCAAATCACCAACTAAAAATCGCCGTTTTAAATCGATCAGGGCGACGTTTTAGAGCTTAAAATGAGGTTTTCAGTGCTAAAGTGAACGAGTTGAGCGCAATGATGTACTGCAATCACGGACCTAAAGAGACTTTCTAAATGGAAATTGCAGAACTTAGCATGTCGGGAATCATGTTTTCGGCGATCAAACCATCGAGATGAGCGAAAGTACATGTTGAAATGAGAAACCTATAACTTGCTTGTAGACTGAAAAGAAACGATCTTAGACCCATCAAAATCGCGTTTTAAGCGTTCTAGAAGCGATTTGAGCGTAAAAACATGCTCAAATAACCAACTAAAAATTGCCGTTTTAAATCTATCAGGGCGACGTTTTAGAGCTTAAAATGAGGTTTTCAGTGCTAAAGTGAACGAGTTGAGCGCAATGATGTACTGGAATCACGGACCTAAAAGAGACTTTCTAAATGGAAATTGCAGAACTTAGCAAGTCGGGAATCATGTTTTCGGCGCTCCAACCATCCACATGAGCGAAATAACACGTTGACATGAGAAACCTATAACTTGCTTGTAGACTGAAAAGAAACGATTTTAGAACCATCAAAATAGCGTTTTAAGCCTTCTAGAAGCGATTTGAGCGTAAAAACATGCTCAAATCACCAACTAAAAATCGCCGTTTTAAATCGATCAGGGCGACGTTTTAGAGCTTAAAATGAAGTTTTCAGTGCTAAAGTGAACGAGTTGAGCGCAATGATGTACTGCAATCACGGACTTAAAAGAGACCTTCTAAATGGAAATAGCAGAAGTTAGCAAGTCGGGAATCATGTTTTCGGCGCTCAAACCATCGAGATGAGCGAAATAACACGTTGACTAGAGAAACCTATAACTTGCTTGTAAACTGAAAAGAAACGATCTTAGAACGATCAAAATCGTGTTTTAAGCGTTCTAGAAGCGATTTGAGAGTAAAAACATGCTCAAATAACCAAATTAAAATTGCCGTTTTAAATCGATCAGGACGACGTTTTAGAGCTTAAAATGAGGTTTTCAGTGCTAAAGTGAACGAGTTGAGCGCAATGATGTACTGCAATCACGGACTTAAAAGAGACCTTCTAAATGGAAATAGCAGAAGTTAGCAAGTCGGGAATCATGTTTTCGGCGCTCAAACCATCGAGATGAGCGAAAAAACACGTTGACATTAGAAACCTATAACTTGCTTGTAGACTGAAAAGAAACGATCTTAGAACCATCAAAGTTGCGTTTTAAGCGTTCTAGAAGCGATTTGAGCGTAAAAACATGCTCAAATCACCAACTAAAAATTGCCGTTTTAAATCGATCAGGGCGACGTTTTAGAGCTTAAAATGAGGTTTTCAGGGGAAAAGTGAACGAGTTGAGCGCAATGATGTACTGCAATCACGGACCTAAAAGAGACTTTCTAAATGGAAATTGCAGAACTTAGCAAGTCGGGAATCATGTTTTCGGCGCTCAAACCATCGAGATGAGCGAAAAAACACGTTGACATTAGAAACCTATAACTTGCTTGCAGACTGAAAAGAAACGATCTTAGAACCATCAAAATTGCGTTTTAAGCGTTCTAGAAGCGATTTGAGCGTAAAAATATGCTCAAATCACCAACTAAAAATTGCCGTTTTAAATCGATCAGAGCGACGTTTTAGAGCTTGAAATGATGTTTTCAGTGCTAAAGTGAAAGAGTTGAGCGCAATGATGTACTGCAATCACGGACCTAAAAGAGACTTTTTTAAATGGAAATTGCAGAACTTAGCATGTCGGGAATCATGTTTTCGGCGCTCAAACAATCGACATGAGCGAAATGACATGTTGAAATGAGAAACCTATAACTTGGTTGTAAACTGAAAAGAAACGATCTTAGAACCATCAAAATCACGTTTTAGGCGTTCTAGAAGCGATTTGAGCGTAAAAACATGCTCAAATCACCAACTAAAAATCGCCGTTTAAAATCGATCAGGGCGACGTTTTAGAGCTTAAAATGAGGTTTTCAGTGCTAAAGTGAACGAGTTGAGCGCAATGATGTACTGCAATCACGGACCTAAAAGAGACTTTCTAAATGGAAATTGCAGAACTTAGCATGTCGGGAATCATGTTTTCGGCGATCAAACCATCGAGATGAGCGAAAGTACATGTTGAAATGTGAAACCTATAACTTGCTTGTAGACTGAAAAGAAACGATCTTAGAACCATCAAAATCGCGTTTTAAGCGTTCTAGAAGCGATTTGAGCGTAAAAACATGCTCAAATCACCAACTAAAAATCGCCCTTTTAAATCGATCAGGGCGACGTTTTAGAGCTTTAAATGAGGTTTTCAGTGCTAAAGTGAACGAGTTGAGCGCAATGATGTACTGCAATCACGGACCTAAAAGAGACTTTCTAAATGGAAATTGCAGAACTTAGCATGTCGGGAATCATGTTTTCGGAGCTCAAACCATCGAGATGAGCGAAATGACATGTTGAAATGAGAAACCTATAACTTGGTTGTAAACTGAAAAGAAACGATCTTAGAACCATCAAAATCGTGTTTTAAGCGTTCTAGAAGCGATTTGAGCGTAAAAACATGCTGAAATAACCAACTTAAAATTGCCGTTTTAAATCGATCAGGGCGACGTTTTAGAGCTTAAAATGAGGTTTTCAGTGCTAAAGTGAACGAGTTGAGCGCAATGATGTACTGCAATCACGGACTTAAAAGAGACCTTCTAAATGGAAATAGCAGAAGTTAGCAAGTCGGGAATCATGTTTTCGGAGCTCAAACCATCGACATGAGCGAAATGACATGTTGAAATGAGAAACCTATAACTTGGTTGTAAACTGAAAAGAAACGATCTTAGAACCATCAAAATCACGTTTTAGGCGTTCTAGAAGCGATTTGAGCGTAAAAACATGCTCAAATCACCAACTAAAAATCGCCGTTTAAAATCGATCAGGGCGACGTTTTAGAGCTTAAAATGAGGTTTTCAGTGCTAAAGTGAACGAGTTGAGCGCAATGATGTACTGCAATCACGGACCTAAAAGAGACTTTCTAAATGGAAATTGCAGAACTTAGCATGTCGGGAATCATGTTTTCGGCGATCAAACCATCGAGATGAGCGAAAGTACATGTTGAAATGTGAAACCTATAACTTGCTTGTAGACTGAAAAGAAACGATCTTAGAACCATCAAAATCGCGTTTTAAGCGTTCTAGAAGCGATTTGAGCGTAAAAACATGCTCAAATCACCAACTAAAAATCGCCCTTTTAAATCGATCAGGGCGACGTTTTAGAGCTTTAAATGAGGTTTTCAGTGCTAAAGTGAACGAGTTGAGCGCAATGATGTACTGCAATCACGGACCTAAAACAGACTTTCTAAATGGAAATTGCAGAACTTAGCATGTCGGGAATCATGTTTTCGGAGCTCAAACCATCGAGATGAGCGAAATGACATGTTGAAATGAGAAACCTATAACTTGGTTGTAAACTGAAAAGAAACGATCTTAGAACCATCAAAATCGTGTTTTAAGCGTTCTAGAAGCGATTTGAGCGTAAAAACATGCTGAAATAACCAACTTAAAATTGCCGTTTTAAATCGATCAGGGCGACGTTTTAGAGCTTAAAATGAGGTTTTCAGTGCTAAAGTGAACGAGTTGAGCGCAATGATGTACTGCAATCACGGACTTAAAAGAGACCTTCTAAATGGAAATAGCAGAAGTTAGCAAGTCGGGAATCATGTTTTCGGAGCTCAAACCATCGAGATGAGCGAAAAAACACGTTGACATTAGAAACCTATAACTTGCTTGTAGACTGAAAAGAAACGATCTTAGAACCATCAAAATTGCGTTTTAAGCGTTCTAGAAGCGATTTGAGCGTAAAAACATGCTCAAATAACCAACTAAAAATTGCCGTTTTAAATCGATCAGGGCGACGTTTTAGAGCTTAAAATGAGGTTTTCAAGGCAAAAGTGAACGAGTTGAGCGCAATGATGTACTGCAATCACGGACCTAAAAGAGACTTTCTAAATGGAAATTGCAGAACTTAGCAAGTCGGGAATCATGTTTTCGGCGCTCAAACCATCGAGATGAGCGAAAAAACACGTTGACATTAGAAACCTATAACTTGCTTGTAGACTGAAAAGAAACGATCTTTGAACCATCAAAATTGCGTTTTAAGCGTTCTAGAAGCGATTTGAGCGTAAAAATATGCTCAAATCACCAACTAAAAATGGCCGTTTTAAATCGATCAGAGCGACGTTTTAGAGCTTGAAATGATGTTTTCAGTGCTAAAGTGAAAGAGTTGAGCGCAATGATGTACTGCAATCACGGACCTAAAAGAGACTTTTTTAAATGGAAATTGCAGAACTTAGCATGTCAGGAATCATGTTTTCGGCGCTCAAACCATCGAGATGAGCGAAATGACATGTTGAAATGAGAAACCTATAACTTGGTTGTAAACTGAAAAGAAACGATCTTAGAACCATCAAAATCACGTTTAAGGCGTTCTAGAAGCGATTTGAGCGTAAAAACATGCTCAAATCACCAACTAAAAATCGCCGTTTTAAATCGATCAGGGCGACGTTTTAGAGCTTAAAATGAGGTTTTCAGTGCTAAAGTGAACGAGTTGAGCGCAATGATGTACTGCAATCACGGACCTAAAAGAGACTTTCTAAATGGAAATTGCAGAACTTAGCATGTCGGGAATCATGTTTTCGGCGATCAAACCATCGAGATGAGCGAAAGTACATGTTGAAATGTGAAACCTATAACTTGCTTGTAGACTGAAAAGAAACGATCTTAGAACCATCAAAATCGCGTTTTAAGCGTTCTAGAAGCATTTTGAGCGTAAAAACATGCTCAAATCACCAACTAAAAATCGCCCTTTTAAATCGATCAGGGCGACGTTTTAGAGCTTTAAATGAGGTTTTCAGTGCTAAAGTGAACGAGTTGAGCGCAATGATGTACTGCAATCACGGACCTAAAAGAGACTTTCTAAATGGAAATTGCAGAACTTAGCATGTCGGGAATCATGTTTTCGGAGCTCAAACCATCGAGATGAGCGAAATGACATGTTGAAATGAGAAACCTATAACTTGGTTGTAAACTGAAAAGAAACGATCTTAGAACCATCAAAATCGTGTTTTAAGCGTTCTAGAAGCGACTTGAGCGTAAAAACATGCTGAAATAACCAACTTAAAATTGCCGTTTTAAATCGATCAGGGCGACGTTTTAGAGCTTAAAATGAGGTTTTCAGTGCTAAAGTGAACGAGTTGAGCGCAATGATGTACTGCAATCACGGACCTAAAAGAGACTTTCTAAATGGAAATTGCAGAACTTAGCATGTCGGGAATCATGTTTTCGGCGCTCAAACCATCGAGATGAGCGAAATGACATGTTGAAATGAGAAACCTTTAACTTGGTTGTAAACTGAAAAGAAACGATCTTAGAAACATCAAAATCACGTTTTAGGCGTTCTAGAAGCGATTTGAGCGTAAAAACATGCTCAAATAACCAACTAAAAATTGCCGTTTTAAATCGATCAGGGCGACGTTTTAGAGCTTAAAATGAGGTTTTCAGTGCTAAAGTGAACGAGTTGAGCGCAATGATGTACTGCAATCACGGACCTAAAAGAGACTTTCTAAATGGAAATTGCAGAACTTAGCAAGTCGGGAATCATGTTTTCGGCGCTCAAACCATCGACATGAGCGAAATAACACGTTGAAATGAGAAACCTATAACTTGGTTGTAAACTGAAAAGAAACGATCTTAGAACCATCAAAATCACGATTTAGGCGTTCTAGAAGCGATTTGAGCGTAAAAACATGCTCAAATCACCAACTAAAAATCGCCGTTTTGAATCGATCAGGGCGACGTTTTAGAGCTTAAAATGAGGTTTTCAGTGCTAAAGTGAACGAGTTGAGCGCAATGATGTACTGCAATCACGGACCTAAAAAGACTTTCTAAATGGAAATTGCAGAACTTAGCATGTCGAGAATCATGTTTTCGAGGATCAAACCATCGAGATGAGCGAAAGTACATGTTGAAATGAGAAACCTATAACTTGCTTGTAGACTGAAAAGAAACGATCTTAGAACCATCAAAATCGCGTTTTAAGCGTTCTAGAAGCGATTTGAGCGTAAAAACATGCTCAAATAACCAATTAAAAATCGCCGTTTTAAATCGATATGGGCGACGTTTTAGAGCTTTAAATGAGGTTTTCAGTGCTAAAGTGAACGAGTTGAGCACAATGATGTACTGCAATCACGGACCTAAAAGAGACTTTCTAAATGGAAATTGCAGAATTTAGCATGTCGGGAATCATGTTTTCGGAGCTCAAACCATCGAGATGAGCGAAATGACATGTTGAAATGAGAAACCTATAACTTGGTTGTAAACTGAAAAGAAACGATCTCAGAACCATCAAAATCACGTTTTAGGCGTTCTAGAAGCGATTTGAGCGTAAAAACATGCTCAAATAACCAACTAAAAATTGCCGTTTTAAATCGATCAGAGCGACGTTTTAGAGCTTGAAATGATATTTTCAGTGCTAAAGTGAAAGAGTTGAGCGCAATGATGTACTGCAATCACGGACATAAAAGAGACTTTTTTAAATGGAAATTGCAGAACTTAGCATGTCGGGAATCATGTTTTCGGCGCACAAACTATCGAGATGAGCGAAATGACATGTTGAAATGTGAAACCTATAACTTGGTTGTAAACTGAAAAGAAACGATCTTAGAACCATCAAAATAGCGTTTTAAGCCTTCTAGAAGCGATTTGAGCGTAAAAACATGCTCAAATCACCAACTAAAAATCGCCGTTTTAAATCGATCAAGGCGACGTTTTAGAGCTTAAAATGAAGTTTTCAGTGCTAAAATGAACGAGTTGAGCGCAATGATGTACTGCAATCACGGACTTAAAAGAGACCTTCTAAATGGAAATAGCAGAAGTTAGCAAGTCGGGAATCATGTTTTCGGCGCTCAAACCATCGAGATGAGCGAAATAACACGTTGACAAGAGAAACCTATAACTTGCTTGTAAACTGAAAAGAAACGATCTTAGAACCATCAAAATCGTGTTTTAAGCGTTCTAGAAGCGATTTGAGCGTAAAAACATGCTCAAATAACCAACTTAAAATTGCCGTTTTAAATCGATCAGGGCGACGTTTTAGAGCTTAAAATGAGGTTTTCAGTGCTAAAGTGAACGAGTTGAGCGCAATGATGTACTGCAATCACGGACCTAAAAGAGACTTTCTAAATGGAAATTGCAGAACTTAGCAAGTCGGGAATCATGTTTTCGGCGCTCAAACCATCGACATGAGCGAAATAACACGTTGACATGAGAAACCTATAACTTGCTTGTAGACTGAAAAGAAACGATCTTAGAAGCATCAAAATTCCGTTTTAAGCGTTCTAGAAGCGATTTGAGCGTAAAAACATGCTAAAATCACCAACTAAAAATTGCCGTTTTAAATCGATCAGAGCGACGTTTTAGAGCTTGAAATGATGTTTTCTGTGCTAAAGTGAAAGAGTTGAGCGCAATGATGTACTGCAATCACGGACCTAAAAGAGACTTTTTTAAATGGAAATTGCAGAACTTAGCATGTCGGGAATCATGTTTTCGGCGCACAAACTATCGAGATGAGCGAAATGACATGTTGAAATGTGAAACCTATAACTTGGTTGTAAACTGAAAAGAAACGATCTTAGAACCATCAAAATAGCGTTTTAAGCCTTCTAGAAGCGATTTGAGCGTAAAAACATGCTCAAATCACCAACTAAAAATCGCCGTTTTAAATCGATCAGGGCGACGTTTTAGAGCTTAAAATGAAGTTTTCAGTGCTAAAATGAACGAGTTGAGCGCAATGATGTACTGCAATCACGGACCTAAAAGAGACTTTCTAAATGGAAATTGCAGAGTTTAGCATGTCGGGAATCATGTTTTCGGAGCTCAAACCATCGAGATGAGCGAAATGACATGTTGAAATGAGAAACCTATAACTTGGTTGTAAACTGAAAAGAAACGATCTCAGAACCATCAAAATCACGTTTTAGGCGTTCTAGAAGCGATTTGAGCGTAAAAACATGCTCAAATAACCAACTAAAAATTGCCGTTTTAAATCGATCAGGGCGACGTTTTAGAGCTTAAAATGAGGTTTTCAGTGCTAAAGTGAACGAGTTGAGCGCAATGATATACTGCAATCACGGACCTAAAAGAGACTTTCTAAATGGAAATTGCAGAACTTAGCAAGTCGGGAATCATGTTTTCGGCGCTCAAACCATCCACATGAGCGAAATAACACGTTGACATGAGAAACCTATAACTTGCTTGTAGACTGAAAAGAAACGATCTTAGAACCATCAAAATAGCGTTTTAAGCCTTCTAGAAGCGATTTGAGCGTAAAAACATGCTCAAATCACCAACTAAAAATCGCCGTTTTAAATCGATCAGGGCGACGTTTTAGAGCTTAAAATGATGTTTTCAGTGCTAAAGTGAACGAGTTGAGCGCAATGATGTACTGCAATCATGGACTTAAAAGAGACCTTCTAAATGGAAATAGCAGAAGTTAGCAAGTCGGGAATCATGTTTTCGGCGCTCAAACCATCGAGATGAGCGAAAAAACACGTTGACATTAGAAACCTATAACTTGCTTGTAGACTGAAAAGAAACGATCTTAGAACCATCAAAATTGCGTTTTAAGCGTTCTAGAAGCGATTTGAGCGTAAAAACATGCTCAAATCACCAACTAAAAATTGCCGTTTTAAATCGATCAGGGCGACGTTTTAGAGCTTAAAATGAGGTTTTCAGGGCAAAAGTGAACGAGTTGAGCGCAATGATGTACTGCAATCACGGACCTAAAAGAGACTTTCTAAATGGAAATTGCAAAACTTAGCAAGTCGGGAATCATGTTTTCGGCGCTCAAACCATCGACATGAGCGAAATAACACGTTGACATGAGAAACCTATAACTTGCTTGTAGACTGAAAAGAAACGATCTTAGAAGCATCAAAATTGCGTTTTAAGCGTTCTAGAAGCGATTTGAGCGTAAAAACATGTTAAAATCACCAACTAAAAATTGCCGTTTTAAATCGATCAGAGCGACGTTTTAGAGCTTGAAATGATGTTTTCAGTGCTAAAGTGAAAGAGTTGAGCGCAATGATGTACTGCAATCACGGACCTAAAAGAGACTTTTTTAAATGGAAATTGCAGAACTTAGCATGTCGGGAATCATGTTTTCGGCGCACAAACTATCGAGATGAGCGAAATGACATGTTGAAATGTGAAACCTATAACTTGGTTGTAAACTGAAAAGAAACGATCTTAGAACCATCAAAATAGCGTTTTAAGCCTTCTAGAAGCGATTTGAGCGTAAAAACATGCTCAAATCACCAACTAAAAATCGCCGTTTTAAATCGATCAGGGCGACGTTTTAGAGCTTAAAATGAAGTTTTCAGTGCTAAAATGAACGAGTTGAGCGCAATGATGTACTGCAATCACGGACCTAAAAGAGACTTTCTAAATGGAAATTGCAGAGTTTAGCATGTCGGGAATCATGTTTTCGGAGCTCAAACCATCGAGATGACCGAAATGACATGTTGAAATGAGAAACCTATAACTTGGTTGTAAACTGAAAAGAAACGATCTCAGAACCATCAAAATCACGTTTTAGGCGTTCTAGAAGCGATTTGAGCGTAAA